>QXEO01000334.1:1915566-2515566 GCA_007115705.1 Dactylis glomerata
ACAATATAGTTAACCTAAATTTCTTTAACATTGTCGGTTGCTGCAGGGTCATCGCGGCAGCTGGATTGGTCCACCGCATTTCGAATCATTCGAGGGATCGCGCAGGGCGTAGCTCACATCCACACCAAAGGCGCTGTCCATTTGGATCTGAAACCAGCCAACATCCTCTTGGATTCCGAAATGAACCCTAAGATCTGTGACTTCGAGAGGTCTAAAATACTGAATCAAAATGATGAAGAGGTTGCCGCTGACGAAAGAGTGACGAAAGAATTTGCGGGCACACTGTAAGGGCTGCATTCATATGTAGCTAGCATTTCTTATAGTTTCCTTCTTCATCTGAATTTGTTTTTTCTATTTCAGTGGCTATTTACCTCCGGAGTATATGGCGGATGGTATTTTTTCGTTTAAGCATGATGTGTTCAGCTTCGGCATTCTCCTCCTCCATACCATTAGCAAGTCGGGTTTTCTGCCAGACTCCACTGATTGGGTAAGATTTTGAACATTTTGTTGATGCTAGGCCGACTAGCCGATAACTATATCAACTAAACTTGTCGATTATGATGCCATTTCTCTCAGATTGGGCGTGCACTTGAAGGACAAGACGACGGGAACGGCTTGTTAGGTTCTTCATCGCGCGACGAGTCTGAACTAAAGGAGATAAAAAGATGTATGGACATCGGACTGCAGTGCTCCGCGAAGGAGCGGACTGACAGACCTACCATTTGGGATGTTGTTGACATGCTAGATGGCAAGGAGCAGCCCCGGAAGACCCCAGTGCAGAACAAGGCTTCTTCGTTTAAGAAGAAAGGCAGGGCATGATCTCCCAGACTGTTCATTTGGTTTGGACTTTGGAGCAGAGAGAAGGGTGAACGAGGTTTGTGATGATTTGTTAAAAAGAGTGCCGGTAGTTGGCTTGTAAGAAGAGGACTGCTATATGATTTCCATACCGCCATCGAGCTGTCCACATGTTTGACAGAATGAAGCAGACCACTGGATGGTTAGTCGGACACTCGGACAGATATTGGACAGAGAATCTCGTACGCGGAGCAGTTCCGTTGTAAGAATGGTGTTACTATTGGTGTTGGAATCACATTTCAAGCCTACTACTGACTTGGAAGGGTGTGTAGATGATGGCCGTTTCACTGAAGGTGTCAAGGTCAGATATTGGACTGTGATTTGATAAATGTTAGTCCAACAGCAATAGTAGGTTTGCCATATCTTAAACTGCGCTTTGCAGCAGTCCAGTGCAGCGTAGTGGAGCACGTAGCTATGAGTAATATACGTAATAGGTCTACTCGGATGATCTCCAAGCCCTAAATCTCTCGTAAACACATTGCGATGCTAGGGATTAGGATATGAGTAGGTTATAAACATATACGCCGATCAGGTCAACCTTTACCACGCGCCGCACACCCTTGGGCGTGTTATGAGCCGGCACATTTTCGATGTTTCCTTTGTTTTACTTTTTTCCTTTTTTATTTCTGTTTTCTTTTTTCTTCTATAGCATTTTTTATGATTTCAAATATTGTTCGGACTCAAAAAATAGTTTTTTCAGACTTAATTTTTCTTTCTAAATTTTAAAATTTTTTCAGATAATGAAATTTATTCTGATTTGAAAAAAATTTGGTTCAAAATTTGTTACGAATTGAAAGTTTTTCCAATTCGAAATATGTTCCAATCTGATATTTATTCTGATATGAAATATTGTTTTGATTTGAAATTTGTTCCAATATGAAATTTTGTTCTGATTTGAAATTTGCTTTCATTTGAAACTTTTTTTTAATAATTTTCAAATTTGAAAATGTTCAGATTTTTAAAAAATCACTTTATAAAATACATTTAAAAAAAACGAAAAACAAAGAAAAGAAGCAGCCAAAAAAGGTTAACTGGGCCGGTCCAACACCCGGCCTGGAATGTGCGGCACGTGGTGCAAGCCAACCAGATCGGCATATAGGCGCTCCTAGCACCGACGGTGCCCCGCAAATGGACGGGCCCGTGATCCTGTCCGCGGGGCCTATTTGCCAGGCCCAATGATCCCGCAAACGGAAATTGCGTGCCTCTAGAGGATGCCCGGTTCATTCTTGTTTTTCGATAAAAAAGAACTCAAATTTCCAAGTTCAACAAGCTCTAGAATAAAAATTCAAGGCAGATTGTTTACCATAATATGGCCATTATCCTGCTGTTTGCAAGCGGGTGAGAATGATATGTACCAAGACTCGTGAACAAAAAAAAAACTCAGGAAATCTGATCGCTAATTAGAAATTACAGTGACAATGACATAGAAATCATCCACAATCTGGCAAGTCGATCATGATAAATTTTTCAAGAGATGGATCTAGCCCCAGATGTCTAGCTACTACTTCCAGTGCAATGTGCATACCCAGTTATCCAATCGACAAAGACTCAAACACGGCGAACTTCATGTGCCAGCAACTTTCTGTTGAGCGGGACAAGGACATCCTACAACTTGAAATAGCCATCTTGACTGAAACCTTAACCCATAAAAGGTGCACTCAATCTATCCACCGGTATCCTGTTTCAGATCAAAGTTGGATCAGCAAGAACTGAACCTGCTTCAACAGAATCTTTTACCCAATACGATGCGTCTTACTGTCTTAGGCAGTATTTTTTGTATAACCGCGCCTGTTGACGCATTTGTGTAGACAAACTGGACAAGATTAGCGAATCGCACCTCAGCTTGCACCCAACTCTGTGCACGCTCAACCACCAAAGCAGGCACGGTAGGCAGGATTAGGGGGGACAGCTTAATCATTGCACCTCCAAACAGATGCTCCAAGAGAATGTATAGAAATAAAAATCAGAATCATTCCAGTTCAGTGGTTGCACTGCACTTGTACATGGGCCATGCCTGAAAGGAGCATTTCTTGGTTGGTTGGTTGATTAACCGAATGAAAGCTGTAGCCGAGCAAACACAATTTGCAAAACATATTCCAGCTTTCGCTGTACTAAAGATGATCTTCTCAGCTGCATCGAAGGAGCAGAATAAAAGACAGTATATATGGACAAATTCAGCTGCTGCAACTTGCTATGGCTTACATCAGGACAGTGATGAAATGAATATGTATTGATGAAATGAACATGGATGTGTTGACTCTTGAACAAGAAAGAACATTTAGAGAATCTAATCACCAATCATAGTGATAACAACATAGAAATCATCCACAAAATCATGGTATTTCTGCATGAAATGGATGATACTAGGCTGAAGCATAAAATATCCAGGATAGTAAGTTTTATTGAACCCTTCAACATTTTAAACAGCAGGCTGCATTGAATTGTACGAATCCCACCAAACATATCATTTGCTACCAATAGAACAATTTATCATTTAAGTGCCAAACGAAAGTAAAAGATGTACCAATTCAGCTGCTGCAAACATCAGGACAGTGATGTGGGGTGATTGGTAAGTACTACAACAGTGCCATACATTTGAGGAAAGTAAGCAAATATCTAACTTTATCTCAGTACGCTAAAAAGATCTGCGGAGAACGAGTTACATCGAAATTTCATTTGGACAGATGAAATGAATATGGATGTGTTGACTTGTGAGCAAAACAGAACAGCCAGGAAATCTAACCATTAATCATAGTGATAACAACATAGAAATTATCCACACAGACATGGTATTTTTGCAAGGGATAAATGACATTAACACAAGAAGCCCCGCAACTGGAGCAAAAAATAATCCAGGACAATATTGAGGCCCTAAACACTCTAAACATCAGGGCACAATGAATTGAACTGAATGAATCGAAGACAATCAAACATAGTATCATTTGCTACCAACAAAACAAGCTATCACCTACGTGCCAGATGCTCAATTCAAATCACAGGGGGGGACATCTTCTTCCCTGCAACTAATATAGCAGATGCTACTCCTATGTACAACACCAATCCTGTTCTAGGACAATGTTGAGGCCCTCAACATTCTGAACATCAGGGCACACAGAATTGAATTGAATTGAATTGAATGAATCAAAGACCATCAAACATATTCATCATTTGCTACCAACAAAACAATCCATCACCTAAGTGCCAGATGCTCAATTCAAATCACAGGGGGGACATCTTGTTCCCTGCAAGTAATATAGCAGATGCTGCTCCTATGTACAACACCAATCCTGTTCTACAAATCGCCGTGTCTCTTCTTTCTTCTAAATTACATAAACATGAAGTAGCAGAAGCAATCAGCAACCTTTGTTCCGCCGGTTCCGTTCGGAACTATCTTTGCACCATAGTGTCGGCGGCGTGGCCGTCTTCCAACCTCCAGCTCATGCTCCGGCTTCTTGAGCCCTGGCTGAAGACGGCGGAATGATCCGACACCTCGTTCATCTCATCAGGCCTCATCTGTTCCTGAGAATCTGATGAGCTCCCACGGCCAAAGCACGCAAACATGTTGCGGAAAACGCGTCTAATGCCGCTCCTCTCGGTCGACCGGCTCTGCCTCGACCCCCACGAGATCCTCCTTGGGGCGCCGCCATTGTTGAAACCACCATCCATCTCAGTGTAAACAACCGGGAGCTCCCTCTCCTCAGGCCTCCTCCCGCCAGCGAACCTCCCGACGGCGAAGCCACCTCCTGGCAGCCTCCAGATGGTGAGACCCACCGTGGCCTCCTCCTCGGCCCCGGCCTGCGCCCGCGGCGCGGCGGCATCGATGGGCATCTCGTGGCGGCAGACGGGGCAGGAGTTGCGCAGCTGGAGCCAGGGGAGGATGCAGTCCTCGTGGTAGATGTGGGCGCAGGGCATCTCCCTGGCCTCGGCGCCGAGCTCGAAGGGCTCCTTGCAGACGGCGCAGTGGCAGTCGGCGCGGACGTGGGAGGCGGCGATGGCCACCGTGGGCATCGACTCCACGGCCGCCTTGGACGCCGGCGGGGTCTCGCGGGCCCGGGTGAGCCCGCCCGCCTCGATCTGCGCGAGCTGGCCGAGCAGCCGCTCGAAGCCGGAGCCCATGAGGAAGTCGGACATGCTCTCGGGCAGCGGGCGCAGGCCCGAGCCGGCCCCGTCGTCGTAGAAGAGCTCGAAGCTGCTGGCGAGCGCGTCGGCGTCGCCGGCCTCGACCGCCGAGCGCCGCAGCACGATGACCGGGTTGAACGGCGCGCGGTCGCCGCCGGACCCGGCGGAGGAGGCGGAAGCCGCCGCTGCCGCGGCGGCGCGGCGGCTACGGCGGAGGCGGAGGTCGTTGGCGTGGTGCGCGCGCGGGCGGCGGAGGTAGGCGGCGGCGCGTGCGGGCGGCGGCGCCCCCATCTCCTCGAGGAAGCCGCCGCCGCAGCCCGGGCAGGCGACACCCTCCGGCGCGGCCGCGGCGCGCACGAAGCGGTCGCAGCTGTAGCACCAGTAGGACGCTGACGCCGCGCTGGCGGCGGGAGAGGAATCCATGGACCGGCGACGACGAGGTCGGTCAGATCTGGCCGGAAGAAGCAGCCGCAAGAACGAGACTTTCCTCCTCCTCCTTCTCCAGGCAGACCTCCGCGACAGAGAGACAGACGGATCCGGCGTCCTCCTCCGCGACAGATCCCGAAGAAGGGGCGGCGGCGGCGGCGGAGTTTGGGGAGAAGAAAAGGTCAGTGCTTTGGGGCCGGAAAGGAATGGAGGAGACGGTGGGTGGGAGGAGGGACGTCCGGGGTTTTAACCGGCGGGCGAGAACAAATCAAAGCGCGTGGAAACGGAAATGGCGAGGAAAGGGAAGTATTAAATCGGGAATGAGAATGGCGTGTCTCCACTATACAATCGGATCGGACTCGGACCGGACGCGGCGGCTTCCTCTCGGCTTCTTCTTTCTTCTTTCTTCTTCTTCTTGGTGCCGGATTGCCATCGAGGTTACGGAAATTTTTTTTTGCTTTCATACGGAGGAATTTGGTGTGGTTTGACACGCTAATGTGCCGGCCGGCAGGCAGGGTATTCTAACGGACACGCAATTCCTGGCGATTTCGTACCAGGGGGAGTAGATGTCGGACTCTCTTTTCTGGGTAGAAAGGTTTTCCTGTCTGCTCCTTATATTAAACGGAAAACGTACGAGGAAAAACTAGGTTGTGTTTTTTTTTCTCTTTTGGTCTTGTTTACTTTAGTATTTTTCACCTCTAAAAGATATCGGGATGGATACGTATTTGGTATTCATACTTTTACTACTCCCTCCGATCCATATTACTCTTCACTTATACGAATGTATCTATCACTAAAATGTGTCTAGATACATTCTTGTTAGTGAAGAGTAATATGGGTCGGAGGGAGTAGGAAAAATGCTCGTGCGTTGCACCGGGAGAGAAAAGTGCGTGCATTTTTATTGAAAAATTTCAAATCCTTAAAGAATTTCGCTACTCGAAATCAGTTTCTGTTAAAAGGGCGAAGCAGATTTCTCATCTAAATTCTCCTAGAATTTCCGGTGCAATAAAAGATAGAAAATATGTCAATGGAGAATGGGGAGGAGAGCGTGACGGTTGTGAAAGCGTTCGGCGAAGTTGCCATGTAGGTCGCCATCTAGACTCATGCTAGCGACGTGCTCTGTTGAGCCCTGGCAAAAGGCGTGCTTGTATGCCATTTATATGAAAATGTTACGAGTGTCATTGAACCATCCAAGTAAAGCTTATAAACATTTATCTGATCAGGTAACTTCTCTACACCTGTCATGGTGCCACAATGCCACTGTTGGTCTTTGCTCAAAGACTCCAAATAGAGCTTAGGCACCACGTAGCGTGGTTTTATTTTTTCTTTTTTAATAAAAATTCAAATTTAAACATCACAAAAAGTTTCAAAAAAAAAATCTACACGTAGGCAATGTTGTACTCTATCATTATGTAAATTTTTAGAATGATTACATTGTATTTTGAGCTATGTAAAAATAACAAAATCACACAAAAATATAAAATCAAGTTTCCTACGCATTGTTCATTACTGTTCACCAAGGACAAAATATCAATTTATCATTTTTGTTGAGTACAAAAATACAATATATTATATTCTAAGAAATTACACGCTTAGTTATTTTTTTAAAAATTTAAAGTGTTTAAATTTGAATTTTCAAAGCTTCAAAATTATGGCTCCATGGAGCCCGAGCTCCAAAGCCATCTTTTTCAGAAGCTAACAGATGTAGAAGTAGAGTAGATATTTTGGTGTATCTGCAAATCACATAAAGATCAATTGCAGCGCGTCAGAACAAAAGTTAAGTTGAACATATAACTGACACAGGTGAAACGCTAAATATGCCTAACTATCATTGCCATCCCAAGCACACGCGATCAAAACCTTCCAGGTAATTAGAGGCGCTGCCTGCTATCCAGACCGGGACCGCTCCCCAGCTATGTAGGAACGCTCCCGTGGAGCTAGCGTACAGCGGGAGGACCTGCGTAATTCAAGGTAGCGCCGGAGCTCGGGTGCGCGATTTCAGTCTCCCTTCTCTGCCCCGCGTTGTCCAGTGTTGTTGCTCTCCGCTCTCGCTCCCCATCGGCGGTGCAGGGGAGCTTGACACGGCCTACATCGTGGCGCATGGCTGGACCTCGACGGCCGCTGGCCCGCTGCCAGCCTGCGACCATCTTCCCTTGATGAGTGGGGCGGCCTGCAGCTCGACGGAGTGACCTACAGTGCAGCTGGCGACAAAGGCATGAACAATCGAGGTCCTCCTTGTTAGCGCCGCCGCAACCATGGCAGAGGAGTCCATATTGCACGTAGGCCCTGCCCCCAACCCCGTGCCATCTCAGCATGCCCTGGTTGCGGGAGAAGGAGAGTGAGGTGTCGCCTCCCCTGCATCTAGAGCTATTGTGGAGGGGGAGGATGGGGAAGAGGGAGGTGCGGTCGCGATACACAGGATGGGGCAGCGCCGCCGACTGCGCGTGATGTAGTGGATGGGGATAGCGCCTCCAGTGGTGGACTCTGCACGCGGTTGACTGCCGGATGGCGACGCGCAGGTGGCCGCGCACACGGACGACGGGGAATCGGGCATCTCTGGAGAACAGAAAAAATGGATTTTTGCATCCAAACGAACAAAAAGCTCAGGAAAAAAGCAGAGAACAAAAGATGTGGCAAAGAAGGTTGTAGGATGAGGCTCCCGTCGCCTCCATGGGTAGATCCGGAGCTAGGAGCCCTGCACAGCAAGAATCGGCCTCTCCACGGCCAGATCAGACGGCAAGTGGTGTGGAGCGGCCCTCCTGGCCGGCGGTGTGAGGTGGGGTAGATCTGCAGACGGACAGGCAGGGGACTGGATGGAGGGGTTGGAGCCGCGCGTGGTGCAGGATCCAATCTGGAGCAATGCGGATGCGGAGAGGAGAGTAACACGGAAGGGCAGCGACCGGAGGAGGTGCGATTTCGGATCGATGGCATTGAAGCGGCGAGCGTGCCCTTGTGCCACGGCAGGGCCGCAGGGATTTGAACGAGGGAAACCGCGATGGGGAGATAAAAAAATCAGTTATGATGGGCTTTTCAAGAAATTATGATGGGCTTTTTTTACAAAACGTCCAGACAGAAGAACCAAACCATGGAACCCTTGCGTACTTTATTATTAGGTAAAGAAATAGTCTTCTAAAAAATATTCTACTACTATGTTGGAGAGTTTTTAATCTGACCAAAAATAACTAGTGTGAAGGGAATTTATGGATTTTCTTGGATTATCCTCTCTAAAACCAACAACCTATCGAGGATTTTTCGAGAAAAGGATAATGCCCTCTAATCCCCTTAAATACATTAGAAGTAAACAACGCCTTGGGGAGCTAATTGACGGTTGGCCTATGTGGATTCCCCGTGGGCGATTTTCGACATCCGGACTCTCATGTTATTTGTTGTCGGAGAGGGGAGGGAAGGGAGGGGCACCAGTCCGCCAGCACTGGTCAAATGACCCCTAATCCCAAACCATGCTCTTTGTGCTCATCACCTTCTCGCCTAGCACTGCACCGTTATAACACTGCGTGTCGGAGGTGGCTCGCCGCCTCGCCGTCGGCTATATCTCCGTCTTTGTGCCGCTTTGCTTGCGGGGTTTGATGGTGGCCCGACTTGGTTGATTGCGGTTTTCTGTCGGTCCACTCAACAGCATGACGCGGTCAACACCTAAAGAAATCTTAAATTTTCTTTGCAATAAAAAGTGTTGGGCACATAAACATCAAGTTAATGAAGTGAGTTTAGTGTCTATGTTTGAACCTCTCAAGCAAGCAGCTCATATTTCCTCCTTCGGTAGAAAGTTTGATGCGTGCTTATCTTTGAGTGGAGACTTGATGCACATAGATACTGGTGATCCTTATTTTTTTTAATTTTATTTTGAAGTTTTGATTTTTTTTTAAAAAAATAATCGGATGTAGCAAGCAGCTCAAATTACTGGTTGATGTAGAAAGTTTGAAGCGTGCTTATCTTCTCCACAACAAACAGAAAACACATCACTATTCACAAGAGTTCTCCCATGTTCCTTGCCTCGGTGGATCCGCTGAAATAACGTGTCTTCAGATCCCAATCAAGAAAAGAGACAAGAAAGAAGATGCTTAATAAATGGATAACCATCCAGGTAGGATTAGGCAGAGCCAATTAGTGGTAGTAACACGCTATAGTGGGAGGCAGGTAGCGCCACCGGGAGGACGGAGAGGTCAAAGTCAAGCCCCGCACGCTACAGGGCCTGCCTGCCTGCCGGCCGTCGGCGGCGACGACCGACGGCGACGACCAACAGCGACGCGCTGAGTAGTACAAACCCGCGTCGCTGCCGTTAGCTGCGGTTGCCACTTAACTGAAATATCCCTTGGTTTTAAGAAAATGCAACCTAGTTTCCCGTGGCCCCATAATCTGGTCACCGGTCCAATTTCCTTCGGAGATCCATGAAAGAAATATAGTTTGGATATTTATGTGCCGAATTGAATTTTTGGGATACCTCCTTTCAACATGTTTCATGCACTCGGGGAGTGATCTCTGATTGTGGAACATATTTTTTCGATAAAAGGTGTTTCATTACTTAAAAGATTTAGACGTTACACTCGACCTCTATATAATTAGGATGCATAGAGCAACCGAAAAGTCCAAAGGTAACAAAAACAAGAAAGGCAAACTACATATTAACATTGAGAAACTGAAAATCGCCTAAGGTGATAGTGCTCCAATTTGTAGGTTATGCGGCCATTCATGCTAGGAAAAATTATTCCCTAGACCCTCCAACCGTGTACAATCCTCTATACATAGGTTGTGGTTCTCCGCACGATGAAGAAACGGCCATAAACAAAGTATATTTATGCACCAATATATATAACCTATAAAAGAGAAGTATTTTTTATTGTTAAACACTCTATCATTTCTACATAGCTAAAGTGATCAAATTATGGCAAGCTCTTCCACCCTAATAAATTTTCTAAACCTGTAATTAATACCATGAAGCCTATTTCCAAAAATATTGGTGGCACTTCGTGGAGGATACAAGTCAATTTGGATAACTGACCATATATATATCTAGCAAAGCGACAATGAAAGAATAGGTGCTTAATTGTCTCATCATGATAACAAATGATACACTTTATACTCCCATGCCAGTTCCAAATTGAAAGATTGTGTTTGGTAAGAATTACTCCCCGATGAAGATACTAACCAAAAATTTATTTTTAGTTGTATCTTCATCTTTCAAATTTTATTATTGTTATCAACATGTAACTCAGGCTAGATTAGTGCTTTATACATGGAATTAACCAAAAAAAATTCATTCTCATGTAGATTCCACCGAAATTCATCGTTCCTGGTATTAATTGAATTGAAGCCAAATGTTGAAGTAAGGCATTCCAAGAAACTCGCCAAGGTTCCCTTGAATCTCTCCTAAATGTCACATTTGGAGGATAGCACGCCATAATCGTAGCTATGGTGTCACTCTTATGACAAGATATAATATACAAAGGAGGATACAATTCTAGGAGTGTGGCATTGCCAAGTCACTTATTCTCCTAGAAACGTATTTCCAATCGATCCTTAATTGAAAACAATCTGAAGTGGAAGAAATGCTTTTTCATAGAAGACCAGCCTAGATATGTGAATCACCCGGTTTCCAACAAAGTTGTGATATTGTATTCAAGCCAACATATTTCCATTTAGGAGGGTTTTCCAAACATCATCTTTGATAAGTATAGCTTGAATAGTCACTTACCTAGCAGGGCGGTATTTTTGACTACATGGTCATGAATATCTGACCCGCCTTGATCTTTGGGTCAGCATACCACACTCCATTAAGCCCGTTGATATTTCTTCTTCTTGATATCCCCTTGCCAAAAGAATCTGGACCCGTACTAATCTAGTCTTTTGTAAAACATCTTCTGGTAGCAGGAAGAAGGATATCATATACACTATCATGTTGGTTATTACTGAACTGATGAGCACCAATATTTTCCTAGGGACAACAATTTGCCTTTCCAACTACTCAAGCGCTTACGTAGTCTATCCTCAACTAATTTTTAGCTGGCAATTGTAAGTCTTCAATAATGAATCAAAATACACAAGTACCTAATCAGAAATTGGCCATGCTCACAACCGAACAAGTCGGCGTATTGGCTAGCCGCGTCTTGTTCCTCGCCGAAACAAAACAACTCACTCTTATGATTTTTTTTTTAGATCAGAGAGTTGCTCGAAAGCTGCTAAAATCAGTTTCAGATTTCTTGCTTTTTTGAAGTAATGTCTTATAAACAAAATTATGTCGCTGGCCTACTAAAGGATAGAAAGACCACCATCCACTAGATGGCGAATCACACCTTCTATGTGGAACCTTGGCGCGATCAATCATAATAGCTAACATATCAATCTTGGAGTAAATATCATGCATGATAATGGATCACCTTGTCTTAGATTTGGGAAGTCCAACTTCATTATTGACCTTGATGGCCACACTACCTTCCAACACAAAATTATAAATTTAAGCGCGCCACTCATCAGGAAATCCTTTCATTCTAAGAGTTTGGATCTTCAATTCTTGGTGCATGCACTTTCTAGCATTAGCCGTAATGTATTGCAAAAGTTATATAGATAATAAACATGTAAATAGATACTCCATCCGTTTTTTGATATTAATGTACGGGCAAAAAGGGCTAATTTCATTATTTTTAGACGCTAATACCTCTAGGCGATCGACCTAAGACTAGAGAAAAAATAGAAATTTTGAAATTCTCTATTTCCTAATCATATTGGATCCTAAATTAGTGTAAAAAATTCCATGATCCCATAATACACATTATATTCTAAAAAAAATCACATAAAACTATACACCTTATATCAAGGAATGGAGAGAGTATTGAGTTGAACTTTGACATGCAAATCTTCGCCAGATAACTATTGCTACAAAAATATTTGAAAAATGATAATACTTAAGATCTGCTACTCCCTCCGTTCCATAAATAGGGATATATCTAGACACATTCTAGTGCTCGATACATCCATATTAATAACATATTTTATGAAACGGAGGAAGTACATGTCAATGTCCCTTTTTTGCTCGCTGCTACAATAATCCCTAAATTCTATCTTTTTATTACGAACAAAAACCATTTCAGAGCTCCGGCGCGTTTTGTGCGTGCCCAAAAGTGCGTTGGCACAAAGAAAGCTTTCGCCTAATCTATTTATAGCTTAATCGATCGAGTTAGGAGTAACTGAGACAACAACTCCACTCCCACACCGGTGGCGACCTCCACGGCGGTGTCTCGGAGTTGATGGCAACGTGTGCTGGTCGATATTTCAGATCGGCAGCTTGGTCTTCTCGTCGTTCTTCAGATCTGGCGAGATCTGTTTCTTGGTGTGTCGCTGGCCTTTGCTGACGGCCGGGGCGAGGTGGTTGCTCTAGAGCAAAGATATTGGTCCGGAGGTGGTGGATTTACCGTTCTTCTCCGACTTCATCGATGGGAGGCGGCGGATCTTGGTCCAAGACAGCACGGGGACATCCCTCGGTCGACATGCCACAACGACATGTGCCTTGCTGCGTGCAGCAGGCCTGTTCATCGACTCACAAAACCTTGTTGGCGGTGGTGCTCTCTTGGATCTGGCAATGGTGGAGGCTCGACGTTTCTTCCGACGTGCGTCTCGGCGACGCTGGAGTTGAACGGTGGCCGCTGGCTTCGGTGGTTGCAGGAAATCCTAGGGATCAATTTGTATTTATTGATCTCTTCCAGTTTTATCTGCAAAGTTTTTAGGATAATCATTTTATTTTTCGGTTTGTCTTTTAGATTCCACATATATTGCTTCTTGTAACTTGATTTTCAATTAATGAAATATGTGGTTGTGCTAAAAAAGAGAGTAACTGAGACAATACAGGAGCTAATCTGTCCAAAATAATGCTCTATTTCCCGGCAAAAACAAAATAATACAGGCTGTACTCCTTACCTCGACCGGCCGGTTGCTTGAGTTGACGAACGAATCGATTAATTAATTTGTTGCAAAAGATAAAGGAGAGTACTACTCAGAATCTATCTGTACACCATTCAAAAAGAATCTATCTGTACAGACAATACAGTATACATACATGTGCTTAACCGCTAATCAGGCCGCGCGGCCGGCGCTGTGCCTGCTGCTTGCCTCTATCTTTTGTTAACAGCAGATAGCATCTCGGTTTTTGTGTTGCTTGCCTCTATCTGAGTGTACAGTGTATATTTGTATGCTTGCTGCCCATTTGGCAACTTGCAGTTTGTATAGTCTTGGTTTCCTCGCTTCTCTGTTAATTGTTTTTCTTCGTACTCTAGTCAGATTGAACAAATTCGAAATCGATTAACGTCTGAATAAATTCAAATTCCATACAACTTCAAGATTTGAATCGAAATTTCAAACTTGAATAGATTCGTTAGGCGTGGTAAAAAAAAAATGAATGAAAGGACGGACGCGGCATCCGGGCACACAGCAAAGTCACCGCTGAAGCTGGCATCCGTCAGCGCGCTCTCTGAACCCCTCGTCAGTGCGCTCCACCGCCCTCATACCTGTAAGTGTGTCCTGGAACGGGTTATCTTCCGCACCGCACAGCCGTATCCTCTCTCTGTGTCCTTCTTGAGATCGATGCCGCCGCCCCAACGGCGCCGCAGCGCACGCCCTCTCCCATCTCTTCCCTTCCCCTTCTCTCCCGATTTGCCTCTCCCTCGAGCTCCCCACAGACCACACCGGACGGGATGGAGGTTGCCAGAGAAGACGAACAGAGGGAGAAGCGGGGCGACGGAGCGGCGACGACGGGGTTTGATTCCTTCAGGCATGGCGCCCGCTGCCAACGCCATGGACAGGTCGCGATGCTAGCGGCTGTGGCGGCGGTAGCGGGCAGGCCGCCTCTGTCCGTCCAGTTTTTCTTCTATTCGATGGGTGTTCGTTTGCCGAAAAAGATAAAACGGGCAACGGGACGCCGTGGGGTGTCCGTTCCCACTTACAGGAATAACCGCCCTGACCTCCCGCACGATGCCTTCCTCGTCTCGTCAACACCCTCCTCCGCTCGCCGCCGCGCCATCGCTCCAAACAAGTTCAGGTTCGGGTTCGGCACACGTGCCCTTGCTTCGGCGGCGGGTTCCTCGGTGATGCGGGGAACCCGTTCGACAGAATGCCCGAGGAGAGGCCAGAGCGCTTTGATCGGCGTGTATGTGCGCCTAATGCGGTCATGTGAGATGCAGGCTAGCGGAGAGCAGCCAGCCCGGATGTGCTTGGGATCCTCGCGGCAGCCACCGATTTGGGCGGTGGGTTCAGCGGTTTATATAATGGAGAGGCAGGGAAATGGCAAGTCTGTGGTGCTCTGTGATGTGCTGATTGGCACACTCGTCAAGTGCCGGATGTGGAGTTGTGGATAGGGCGGTGGTGGTCTTCGAGGGGTTGGAGAAGGGGGGGATTGTGTCATGGAAAGGAGGCTGTGGAGGTGTTTGAGGAAATGAAGGCTTCAGGTGTACCACCTGATGATGTCGCGTTCATCGGAGTGCTCACTGCCATGCCGGAATGGTCGGTGCTTTGGTATAATGAAGATTGAGTACGTTATTGGTCGAGCGGGCCATGGAGTTCGTCCGTACGATACTTTGGTTCAATGAAGATTGAGTACGGTATCGTATGGACAAACTCCATCGCTCGCTCATGGCCAGCTTGAGCTGGGTGAAAGCTCTACCTGCCAGAAGCCTTCTTAACAAGTACCCTGCTCATGAGGCCAACCATGTCATGCTCTCCAATGTATACGCATTGACACAGAGATAGAAGAAGTCAGAGGTTAGGCAAGAGACGAGCCACAGAGCAATCAAGAAGGTACCAGGCTGCAGCCTTATTGAGTTTGATGGAAGAGTTTATAGCCGGGGATGAATAACACCTGCAGTGAGAGGAGATATTCAGTATAGTCCAGGGGATGCAAGAGAGCTATGGCGCCTTAGGTACATCGCAGCTACATCTGAGGTCCTGCTTGATCGTTGTGAGGACTTCTCTGAAACACAGGTCCAGGTGGTAAAAAACCTACATGTATGCTATGATTGTCATGCGTCAGTAAAGTGCATTTCACAGGTTTATAACCAGGATATAGCGGTGCGTGGTCAGACCCGTTTCCATCGCTTCAGAGTGGTTCATGCACATGCCAAGTTTTCTGGAGATTGAATTGTATGGCCAGGTTATCCTGTTTCTGAAGGTGCGGTGCAGAGTGAATTGAACGTTCTCAACAGATGCAGGCAGCTTCTGCAAGTCTACATGGTCTGCCAATTTATTTGTAACCCAAAGCCTTCAGCGATCAAAACCTATGATGATCATTCAAGAATATTGGAAGGAACATTGAATAATTTTCAGGTACTTCACCTTGTGTACTGAACTTATTGTATACATTTGAAGGTCCAAACAAATATTCGTGAAAAAGGCCTCTCCAAGAACACATCTTATGCATATCCCAATTTCCATCCCCTAGTTCGAATAATCAACTTACTGTAAAACTTTCAGAATGTTACGGACGTGTAACACTAGTCCTTGCTATCCAATGTTGTAGATGAAATATGACACATGTATATACAGTAATACAATTACTTAGTAGGAGTATTTTATATTTCAGCAGACTACCTAGATAGGATTGCCACATGCCATCAGATGGGCAATCTTATAGATGAAATCCAGTACATGTCTATATTACAATACGATCACTTCATAAGAGTATTTAATATTTCTACAGACAGATAAAAGTTCCCACATGCCATTAGATGGACAATAGTATAGATGAAATCCACTACATGTTTATATTACAATACAATCACTTCGTAAGAGTATTTATAATTTCAACAGACAAATAAAGGTTCTCACATTCCATCAGATGGGCAATCTTATAGATGGAATCTAGTACATTTATATATGATAATACAATCACCCGGTAAGTATATTTAATATCCAACACACTATCTCAATCAATGATTCCCACATTCCATCTGATGGGCTGTCTTTACCTGGAAGTTTGGGATTTGCACAGCAAGCACAAAGGTATCACCAAAATACAGTGTGTCATTGGCCAATCTCTCAACGCTGTGCAGAAAACGGTTGAACTCATCTGCCTCATGATTGTATGCCAGTCCATAGGTGTTGATGGTGGCGAGGAAAGCATTACCTTCTTGCATGGCCACTTTGAGGATGCCAGCCCACTGCGCTAGCCATCTCAGGCATCCGAGGTCTTGACTATCTGCCATCTCGACGGCCTTCCCGATTTTATACAATGCTATGCCAAGCCTTTTCGCAAACATATCTATGTTCATGACTGAATTTTCATTCCTGCAGGCGGCATACAAAAACATACTTGAACTATGTGCTCTTTCAATGGTCTCTCTGGGCTTAAACGGTACAGCTCTAAACCATTCCTCAAGCACCTGCACTGATTCTTCATTCATACATAGAGTTTCCTCAAGCCGTGCAATCTCAATGGTGTTACTGACTTGAGCCAATTGTTTGTACCTTCCCCTGTATGTGTTGACATCATCACTCACGATGAGGGTAGTATCTCTCTGCAGTTTCCTTCTCAAATCCTCCCAGTATGTGTCAACGAGGCACTCTGTAGGGTCCTGCTTTTCAATATCCATCAAATTTGCACTGCATGAGGCACATTCAAGCCTTGGTTTTTTTGTTTGCCTCCTCTCTTTCTCTGCCCAAAGCTCTCGATCAACCAATCTTATAAACATCCCTGCACCTGCTGATAGATGCTCTAACCTCTCAAGTGTGCTGTACAGTTTTCCCACATCATCATTGCTCAAGAACAACACCTTAGTAGCATTGCGTATTGACCTTGCCTTGCCCAACAACGCAGTCCTGCCGAAAGAGTGGCGACGAGATGTGCTCCGTAGCTGATGTCTTGTATTCCAGTCAGCTTCATGTATGGCACGCTGTCTAAAGCTGACAAGAATCTCATCGCCTTGGGAGGCACCTTGCTTCAGCATCTCTAGCCACTGGCGCAGCCAAGTGCTTTGTATGCAACATCTCTGTGAAACCTCGATTGCGCTGTTGATCTGGATGAGCAGCATATCTAACCTTTGTAGCTTCTCTTCGGCTGCTGTCTGCCTTTTGAACTTCTTCAGCACCTTGCACACCAGCCTTTTTGTGAGGTCCTCAATCACTGAACTGGTAATGGAACCATGTTGTTGTGCCATAGATCGTAGTTGTATGAATCTTTGAACAAGCCGAGGTGCTTATATCGGTGATTACTTGCACCAGTGGATTTGAGTGGGAGCAGAAAGGGAGGAATATGGAGAATACGTTAGCTACAAGAAGTAGAAGGCTCACAATCATTGTTTGTATCACCCTTATAAGGACCTGGACTCTACAAACAAGTGAATGCCAGCAAGGTTTTGCCGTGTATAGTTTGTCAAGTCGTAGGCCTGCAGACTTTTTTAGTTCTAGGACATACCCATTACTATCCTCTTCCTTTCGTCATGACAGGTCCCTGACATTGCATACTATGCCAATAGCTAGATTCCGCAAGGAAAAAAAGAAAAAGCTAGAGACTAGAGGAGGTTCGTCCAGAGCTATAAAAGGTTTACTAGTGATCTATTGGATTCAAGGAACTTCAGAAGATTTTTTTAGGATCATAAGCCTTAGAAAAATTAAAAAGTGCTTTTGGAACCCGGGCTACTGGGAGCACTTTATTTTGAAATGTCTGTAAGCTTGATTTTAAAGTTTAAAAAAAATCTAGAAAACATACAGGTAGAATAATTAATTGGCTACATCCTGATATTTGTTTTGAATTATGTTGAAGCTTTAATTTTTTTTTTTCAAAGTTCCAAAAAACGGGCTACCTGGAGCTCGAGCTCCATATTCCTATATTGTTTGATTTGTAGAAAGACACTTTAAGAACTTCATCTAAGGATTGCTTTGCACCCTATTTCATAAAAGCATTTATTTTCATCCAGACCTCTCTGGATAATTTCCATGTCTATATTATGGTGCAATCATACATATTTCGAGGTGTTTCTGTACAGTTCGCAAAGATATCAAAGAGCCTAATCATAACAAAAGGCATTTTTTTTGTAGAAGATCTGCAGGTTAAGGGCTTGTAATATGTATCATGAACGAACTGGATCACAACTAGAAATGTATAGCAGATCAGAGTTACAACTTGCGAGTCTAAAACGCCTCTGCGAGTTTCCGTTTGGCAATGAATGGATCAAACACAATTCCTTTTTTTGTCATTTAATGGATATCATCTTGTTAAAAAAATATAATTAAAAAATCCTACTAGAATTGGTCGAAAATTTGTAAGTGCGTCTGAGGAAGGCTTCCGGCCTTCGACGCTCGATGCCACCGTTATACATGTGCATCAGTGCATGTGATCACATACATAACAGAACTCAGGTTGCTCTTTCTAATGTGCTGGTAGCCTGGGACTTCACATTCTTATTCATTTAGTCTCTTATTCATGTTTTTAAGGGACCACATAGAAATTTTGTTGAAAGATAAATGAATTCTGTTCATAAGAAAATAAAAAAATGTCGACTCTTATAATAACTGTAGTGTTCCTCAATCCTCTTGTACGAACAACTTGTCTTCTGAAGCTTTCGTGACATTCTAGCATACATATACAGACTAGTTTTAATTTTAACCAACTGTATACATCGTTGAGCTCTTACTCCATTGATCATTTCCGACTTCTGAGCAGTGGTTGATAGAACACTTGGGAACATTGCTTGTCTACACTTGACAAAGAACTGGATTACAATAAAGTTCCAGCATAGCTTGTTTACTTCCCAAGGTCCACCCTATCATCCATGTGAGCAAACCTATTGATCTCTGGTTATCAAGCAACCCCATCATGTATGCTGAATATTATTCCAAACTTTGAAGTATTTAAACTACCAGATATATTTAACTTTGTATCAGCAAAATTACTTGGCTAGCAGGTTAGCAGTTACTAAATGTAAAACTTTCCATGTTGGAAATTCCCAAACAATAGAACCGCGATTTTTGAGAAGAGAAAAATGTAGCCTAATTTTCGAGAAAACACAAAAGGGTTGCTTCTTGTTTCATTGAGAAGGGAATATATTATTTACAAGCCTAGAGAGGCCGATTACACCAGCAACTCCGTGTACAACAACAAAGGTCCGCACCATCTGAGTTCAGAGACCATTTTAGCAAGAACCTCTTTAAATTCAGGACCCAAACCTTTGTGAAGGCTGTGCCGCCACGTAATATCAGGTAAACCCTTTGATCTAGCTGGAGATTTACGAGAAGCTATCGCCAGATGGTAGCGGGTTCTGTGGATATTCTTGACCTACAGACTCCCCTCAATCTGAGGTTAGCTTCTTGTGCGCCACAGCTGAATTGCCTTGCGATCAGGGCAGAGATAAGAGAGCCACCAGGGTCTGACAGCGCTCCAAGAAGTGCACATGAAATATCTGTGTAGCTTGCAATTACTGCTCAATGGCTATTTGTGTACTGATCTTGTGGAAAAAATTAAGTTAATGAAACTTTAAGGAAGTTTACCAAGCGACTTTGTTAAGATTGGCATTCCTATATAATATTTGGGGAACAGGCAAATGTTGCATATTGGGCATGTTCATTACGCTCGAATGGTATCTTTTGATCTTTTCAAGTACACTCGACATATACTCTCCGAAATAAAGGATATGCAGGTGACTCATGTTCGTGTCTTTCTAGAAGCTTTGAGTAGTCAAAATATCTCAGCCAGTTTTATTATATGGTAGCACTATTTGATGATAATGCAACAGAAGTTACAAACGATTGGAATTGAGTATAGAAGCTGAGAACAAAATACAAAATAAGAACAGGAAAGATCTATAGGGAGGGTACATATTATATCAAGATCGAAACCTGTCGCGTTATAAAAGCCAATAAAAATTTCTTCAATACTAGTGGTATACACTTTATCAGCTTCATCAAGCCTTCAACCTGAAAATATGACAAAGTTACACAATCCAAACGACTAAGATCTCTCAGGCGCTTACCTTTTCACACTCTGTAGCATGTTGGTAGAGTCAAGTGTCCTCTTCCTTTTGGTACTTTGATGTTCTTCCTTTTGCAACGATGGACTGTGAGATATAACCACCGGATTCTTCCCTTTGGCAGGTACATGCTCCTCTGTCGTCGATTCCTCAAGATCAATCAATCTCAAGAACTGTTCAGTATCTGCTGATAGCTTCTCTAACCTCTCCAGCGTGATGTTCAACTTCTGCACATCCTGACTGCACGAGAGCAGCATCTTGGTGGCACTGCGGAAGTAATGAAACATACTTGGTGCAGCAATATCTGCGTACGCTAGAGCATGGTGTGTGCCTATCTGATGGTTGGTGTCTCTTGTGGCCTCGCTGAAGGCGCTGAAGCGAACCTCATCGCCATCTGTGGCAGCTTCCTTCAGCTTCTCCTGCCACCTAAGCAAATACTCACAGTTGATTCTGCACTCCTTGGTTGACTCGACCACACCGTGGATGTGTATGCACAACATGTCCAGCTTGTGCAGCTTCTCATCGTCTCCGGGCTGTATGTTGAAGATTTGCAACACCTTGGTGATGATCCTGCTCGTGATCTCGGTGACCACTGCAGAACCAACCTGTCCTGTCATTGCCAAAGATGAATCGTGTGGAGTTCAGTTAGAGCTAGCAATGGAAACCCAAAGGAAGCTGGGGATTTATATTGGACATACAGTGGTTGGTATTAAAGATTCAGTTAAGGACTTGGCACAGACAAGAAGATTGGAATTGACGGAGAAAACGAGGTAATCGATATGTAGCATAGGATGGAAGTAAGGCCTTGCTCTACATACTATTCGTCGGAGTGGAGACTATACTCGTTAAGATCGAGGAATGACAGCTCAATCACACGCATGGAGCTGTCAGGTGAGAGTTGTCGTGACAATTCACTAATATGATTTCCTTTTTATATACATAGCAAAGAGAAGATCCATATTTAAAAATGTCGCATGATTTAGTCTAAAGTTTGTATTAAGTTATCGACACTTTTTTCGAATGAATGGAGTAATTTGTTTGGCTGGAAGGATTATATATAGAAAATTTTCTATGGAACACAACCAATTTGAAATAAGGACAACATTTCGTGGGTTCGATCGCTCAGAAAAATCTTATCGTCTATTTCTTCAATTGAATCCCCAAAGATGTACTCAAACATACTTTGGTGTAGACTACCATGGTTATGATCATTAATATGTTATAAATATATATAGAATCATAGGTTAATTTCTTGGTCATTTTCGACATGCAAATGTTATCGCATTTGCGAGGGCTGAAAGTTTCTTTAATGATACATTGTGGTGAATATGATGGCACTTGTATGTCTTTATGAGAAGCTATTACTAGTATAATATATTTACCTAGAAACGCAGGAGAGCAGCAATATGGAGCGCGAGCGACATGTAGCTCGGTATCACGAGCGTGAAATTGTTGTTTGAGATATATGCAAAGAGTGGACGGCCTTTGAGCACCATCAAGTCGGCGACCGACTGCAGGTACTCATAGGTGATCCTCGCCTTGGCCTCCCGGATGAGCTCCACGATGTAGGCCATGCCGCTAGTGCAGAGCTTCCCGGCGGTGCAAGACGCCACCGCGTAACCGAAAGCATTGCCGTAGAAGCCTTGTGGGAGCTGGGTGCCGAAGGCGTCAGGGCGGCGGCCGCGGGCGTTCACCACGATCGAGAGGCGCACCTCTTCTCCGGCTCCGTAACATAGGGCCGCCGTCCGGCTTCGCCAGATGCAGGCTGCAATGAGATCAAACCGGGAGCAGCCGGCCGGGACCTGGCTTCGTAGCCCGGCGATGGCCTCAGGGCCGAAGGAGAGAGCGACGCGCACCATGTCCTGGCGCGGCGTGGTGGCGATCACGTCGTCCCCAGTAGGCTCCTGGTACTCGATGTGCGGGAAGGAGGGGCTTAGTGGCCGCCGCGCGTTGAACATCTCCCTAGCCCAGACCGGCGGCACCGACGGGGAGGCTGCACCGCACGCAAGCTCTCCCAGAGCCTTCAACACCTGCTCCATGCCGGGAGCGTCGCTGATGCAGTGGCACTGCCTTGTACCCACGATTAATCCTCCGAACTTGAGGCGTGTTACCTACAAACATGCATGCATATATTTCTTCTTCTTAAAATCAAACACCAGAAAATGCACATATACTGTTTTCATGATAATCATGTTATCTTACTTTTTCTTTTAGTTTTCACATATGTTGCTTCTTGTAACTTGATTTTTCAATTAATAAAATATATATATAGTTACTCTTAGAAAAATCCATATCTATACGTTTATCGTACCTGGACGAGTAGCAGAGGCTGGTCGACGACAACTGGTAGACCAGACGGCAGGTGCAAGAGACCGTCCGCGAGGAAGTCGTCGGAGCGCGGGAACGGCGGACACCGCACCGTCACCTGATGGAGTCGCGTCGCCGTCGACATTAGTAGCTGTGATCGATTTGTGTGGCCGTACGTACGTGTTCTTGAACGACTCAACTGCTTTGATCGTATCCAATATTCATACGTATGATATGTCTTAGCAGAGCCGGAAAGGTCGATTAATTTAATTTACGTTCGTACGTACGTACTAGTATAGTAGTAGTAACGCGTCCGATCGATCGATCGATCCGCGCCGCGTGTCGCCCACCGCCCGCGCGCACAGAAATCAAACACGGGTCGCCGGCCTCTCGATCGGAGCCAGCTGTCACGTTACGACGTACGCTCTTCGCTTCCTCTTCCTCTTCTTTTCTGTCCCGGCGCTCTTTTAATTCTTTCTCTCGATCGCATGAGAATTTAAATCGGCTCCCGGCCGGGCAGCTAGCTACGCTCGTTTTTTCCTTCTTCTCCAAATAATATATCGCGCGTACGTAGTACTCTCTCTGTTCCAAAATATAAGATGTCTTAGCTTTTGTGAAATGAATGTATTTAGATAATTTTTAGTGTATAGGTTCACTCTGAATCTACACACTAAAAGACATCTAGATATACTGATTCACAAAAACTAAAACATCTTATATTTTAAAACGGAGGGAGTAGTACATACTACGATCAAGAAGCATGCGCGCGCGCGATCGATCGATTTGCTAATTAACGCGATCGATTCGTTAATTACGACCACGTATACGTACATGCAAATTTAAACACCAACACTAGCACGTAAGTCGAATCGATGCGCGGGGAGTTGACCACGTCGACGACTTGGTACGTACGTAACGCTTCGCGCGCTTAATTACAGTCATAGGCACGCACAGTCTCCCGTCGTCATCCGATGGATCCGAGTTGTTACTAATTAGGATCGATCGATCGGCCCCAGTTTGCCGGCCGGTAATTACGTACTCACTTGGTACGGTGCTCCATCGATTATTTCTCTCGTGCGTGAGTCGTGTGTCGGGGGGATCGAGGCGAAACATATATCTTCCCTCTTCCTCGATCTTTTTCTCCCGGCCGGCGCTTGGCATGGAGTATGAGAATTAAAATCGCGGGCTCCCAACCAAAGTATAGTAAATCAATGAATCGATGCACGGCTCCCAATCTAGCTAATTAATTCGTCCAAGCTACAAATAAGCGCTCAGTCGTTGTGTTCATTTTAACTCTCTCTCTCTCTCTCTTTTTTCCTTTAGATTAGACTACTGTACACTCTTTTTGCAAAACAATGTTCATTATAGCAAAACAGTGAAAATTTTGGTAAAAACAGTGATGATTTTAACAAAATGAATACCCTCTAATGAATTCCTAGAGCCGCCACTGTGCTAGGCCCGCATGAAACCCATGCATCCCTTCTCTCCTCTCATTTCCTAATTTAAACACTAGCTAGCACATCGATCCATCCATCACCTACTTTCATGCATGGCGGCGTGAAGCGCTACCAGCAGGAGGCGCGCGTGTACGTACGTACGTCAAAAATTAAGGAATCCGTCCATACATCGCTTTATTCAGACCACGTACACAACAGCTGCTTAACAAACATATGAATACGTACCACTTCGGAAAATTATTCTCTACTTATAAAAGCAAAAAAAAAAAGCTCCCACTTCGAGGCCACCGTCTAAATTCTTGTACTCCCTCTGACCTATATTACTTGTTGCTAATTTGGTATAAAGTTTGTATTCCCTCCGACCGCTATTACTTATCTCCGGTTGAATGTATCTATGTACTTAAATGTGTCTATATACATCCACATAAGCGATCGATAGAGTACTAAATTAGCCGACAAGTATCAATTTCACATGGACTTTTGGCTTGCTCATGTTCCCGTGACATATTCTAACGTAAACAGAGAAAAAAGTCACATAGAATCACCTTTTTTCGATGGAAAATCTAGGGGTTGACATCGTAGGACCCGCCAAACAGGGTTTTGCTTAAAATCACACGTGAAAGGGTAGGAAACCCTCCCACTCTTTCATGTGAAACTCATAGGGGTATCTAGGGATTGCAATAGTAAAACACAATGCTCAACTCTGAATTGGCAATTGCTTTGCAAGCAAGACTACGTCCAGGAAGATTCTTGACTTATACTCTTGTACTAACTTTGAGGCCCCCGGCCAAACTCTTGTACTGACTTGATATCTTTTTGGGCCGCTCATGTCACCCATCTTTTCTTAAATTATCAAAAAAGATCGATGATTAGGTGATTTTCTAGCATGAAATAACGACATCGAAATGCCACATGATAGGTAAGAACTATATCGAAATGCCACATGATAGGTAAGAACTATATTCTAGAATAAAATAAGGACCCTAATAATGTGTGACAATCGATGAAATACACTTGAAATGATAGGTGATAACTATCTCATAGCATAAAATAATAAACGCAACCACGAAATGCCACAAATAAGGTGATAGGCAATAGCTATATATTGTAGCATGAAATAAGCGCCCCGGAATCACGCGTCAACAAAATGACACATAAATGAACAGTAATAACTATCGTCTAACATATAAATAGTCAATATTGGTGTAAACATCGTGGTCCACTATGTGTGTCGGGCATGGTTAGTTGTCAAAGAGCCCTACACAAAGTTCTTTATCAATTTCGAGCGAGTTTGTCACCTTTTGTATTCTCTAACTCGTGCACTCTGTTTTAAAGGCCTCGATGATCGTTTGGAAATGGCATTTTTTGGTGTAGGCTACACATTCATTTCCTACTTCATCGAAATTTAGCTGTAAAATTAGAATAAACTATTTCTCTATGTTCCTTATAAGATCCATAGCATGTGTAATTTCACTACTCGAGAAAGATCATCTATTATGTAAACAAGCTAATAAATGTGTCATTCCTAGGAGACGCTTGGGGCAAACCCCAAGATCGCCACTCGCATGAATCACACACAAAATGTCACGGTATTAGCTAGGCTATCTCTTAGCCAGTGATCAGCTTGTGGGGATCTCTTAGTTGGCTTCTTCCATTCCGGCTGATCCTATTCATCCATCCCATGCCTTCTCTCCTTGCCCCCAACTTCGCCAACAACTAGGAGCTGATCCACGCTTGACATTGACCCCGAATGGAACGAAACAACCCGAACCAAACCCTAACCGCATTTTCTTCTCTCCCCCCCATCTTTTTGGCTCTATGAGAGTAATATGCGGCGGCGCGACTAGCTTGATCATCGACACACGTGCATTGCTAGCACGATAGGTGCACTTTGTCGAGCTTTCCTTCCCCCACCACACGCGTGGCTGATGGAGCTGGGAGGGCGCTGCACGTAGACCACCAATACGCTGCGGTGTAGCTCATGGCACTCCTCGGTACTTGACAGACGATTCCCTCGCCGTTACCGATGGATGGTAGGGGCCGAGGCGGCACGCCATCTGGATGCCTAGAGGCTGTCTCCAACATCGTCGTGCGGGTGGAGCTCTGCTCTACGCCCTTCTCCAATAATGGTCACAAAAAGCTCGCGCACTTCTTTATCTCTAAAGACTGGATGCCCTAACCATCCAACAGCTATACCATGCCCATTGTCCATTGATCCTGCACTGAATAATCCCCCTTTTGCTAGATTATTACCAATATAATTATATATTTTTTTTACAATTTTAGAGCAAGCTTATGATAAACTAAGATTTTCGGCTAAACCATTGCTAACTCTTCGATATATTTTTTGCTGAAAGTATCCCTGATCCCACTGATAATGAGTATAATTCAAAGGCATGAGATGTGTCCCCACACAAAATTAAAATCTTCATCTTCGAAACTGTTTTTTCAATTAATATTTGAGCAAGGAAAGGAGAGAAGAGGTTGGAAAAATCGATGGAAGAAAATTCTGACCGCTCTAGTACTTATGACGGATGAGACATTTATGAATTGCTGAGCGGGAAAAATACATTAATTGCCCCAGCCAAAATCCATCCAAAATTTCCCTAGCTTACCGCGCTTAGCCCGTAGTTGAACCAAAATTGGCAATTAAATGTTTGAAATGTTTGAGGCCACTAATAACAGCGGTCCAATCGAGGTAGTATACCAGATCATCCACGCGAGTCGTCTCCTCGATTCATTCGTTGTCCCCTTCACTTCACTTCATCTTTCCCGAGACGAGACCATGCCGCCGCCCATCCCACGCCAACCACAGCCTCGCCGGCCGCCGCTCCTCCGCACACCCCGCATCCCCGACGCTGGAGAGTCTCCTCGATTCATTCTCCTTCACTTCATCCTTCCCGAGAGAGACCATCCCCCTCCCCCGGCGCAACCACAGCCTCGCCGCCGCTCGCTTGTGCAGCCCCCACCCACCGGATTCCCCATCTCCATCCACGAAGCCCTATAGGCTGACCCGCTGGCTGGGCATCCAGGACGACGCGGATCCGGCGGAATGGCTTCGGCTGGGCCTCGCCGGGCGATTCACCAGCCGCGGACGTCGCTGCTTCTCCTGTACGCTGGCCCCTCGTCCATTCCGCCCCTAGTGCGCCCCTGTCTCGAAATCCCTGGCAGGGGCAAAGCAGGAGCGGGAGGGGATTGCGCCGCCGTGATCTGCTCCTGCGGCTCCGCCTCCCTTCCGGCCGTCAGCTGCTTGACGGAGGCCTCCCTTCTGCTCCCTCTCCCGCGCAGCAGCGTCCGCTGCTCCGACGGTCCCAAGATCGTCCTCATCTCTGAAAGTACGCACCTTTTTTCGTTTCCCCTCCTCACAAGTGACGAACCTGCTTGATCGGATTTTGCTGATTCGTTTTTTTTTGGAGGTCAAGCTGTTCTGGTGGTTTCGTGGGTGTGGTGGAGTCCTCCCGTGGGGTTGCTGTGGTGATTTTGCCGACGTCCACTGGAGCTCCTGCCGACGTCCACTACGGCATCAGGACTTCCATTGGATTTTTGGCAGTCAGCTCGTACGTCCTATTAATTCAGTAACATTTCAGGAACACGCTAGCTTATTTAACTCAAGCTGTTATATCAATAGATCGATGAGCTTAGTTCTTAGTTCCGTGTTCCCCAAAGCTGAAAATAAGCCCAGACATATTTTCTCTTTGTGGAAGGCATACATTTACATCCTGTTTTATCAGGTTTCATAAGATTGAATTGCGTTAAAATGAGGCTTGGTTATATTCTGATATTTTGCAAAGCAAAATAAATTTTTGTTTAGTTCAGAAGAAGTGGTTGACGGTCTTCACTGAAAGCAAAACTTAAATAAGTTAACTACTACCAGGATCTTCTTTGTAGATGCATTCCTTATTTTTGTTCAACCAAAATTACGTTTTAGGATTAAGATTATGCCTCTGATATTTAGAGTAACAGAGTTACAGGGAACGAATAGTTTTATGCTTATGTCCAAAAGATTTTATTTATTTAATGCCTGACAAATAGGTTTCTATTTGTAACAGGGGCCAAGCAGGAGGGAATGGCACCATTCACAACTGGCCTTCCCAAGCTCCTCCTCGTCTCCGAAAGTGAGCACCTTCATTCGTTTTCCCTCCTCAAACCGGCTTGGTTCTGATTTTGATTCATTTTTTGGAAGGTCGCGTGCAGGCATTGCTTGCTGCAGTGGTGCAAGTTTCCCCATCTAATGTTTCGTGTGGCGGTTGCCCAGCGGTGCTCTGCCTCCCTGTGACCGACTGGCGATGCTGCTCGGCCATGACTTCGTGTGGCGGTTCCCCACCGGTGCTCCTCTTCTTCCTTAGTGACCGAACGGCGATGCTGCTCTGCCACGAGATCTGTGCTCCTTGCTCTGGTTTGCTCTCCCTCTCCATTGTACTACATTTTTCTTCTCTGTATGTCAAGGGTTGTTCCACCTGTTATGGCCGCCATGGGTGGTTGCCCTGGGGGCGTTTGGTTTCATGTCCATGTCCTCTTCACTGCATCGCTTATTAGCGCGGATTGATTCGTCTTGCTGTTGGTTCGGATGGTTTGAGGGAGAACTTGGTTTTTGCTTGGATTCCATTCGCATAGGGGCCGGTTTGCCTTGCTCACGGGCGTGAGCGCATCTGCTTGTAGGTAGACACAAAGTAGGTTTCTGGTCGGCTGCAATTGCTGCTTCTGTACCTTTTCCTTTGGCAATTTCATGGTGGACTAGGATTTCCGGCGCTATTCTTTGGTGATGGACGGGCGGGGGGTGTGCCACGTGGGTACAATACATGATCTTTTCTCGCTGGTTTGGAAGAGGTTTGTTTCCCGCTTTGTGTTTTGGTTTCAGAATTGGGGATGGTTTGTGTTTTGCTATTGATTGGCATTGTTTATTAGGGAATCTGGATTGGGTAATGGTTTGTGGTTTGCTCTAGATTGCGATTGTGCTTCAGGGACCATGTATCATGTATGCATGGGCGTGGGCTGTGTTTTCAGAATTTTGATGCCTGGGTGGTCTTGCAGGTGGTTGGTTTTGTTTGCGTCTTGTTCTTCTGCCGCATTTGTTGTGGTTGCATTTTATTGGGTTCGGCCAGGGTTTGCTACATTTATCGTCCTGGTTCCTTGCTGCTTCAGATGGATGACAGCCAGCGTCCTCTGGACCGACATGGTCAGAAGCCTGCCGATATTGTATATGCTGTTGGATCAACATCTAGTCCTCTGTCCGGTCGTTTTCGCTATGTTTCATGGTTTATTTAGCATAGACATTAACTTCTGCTTCTACTAGGGCATCGGATGCACCGACTGCTGGTCGACGTGCACGTTGACACATTTCTGCTGCAAACTGAATCAAAATTAGATCGGCATTTTTAAGTTGCATTGTCCCTGATTGCTGCCTTCTTACTTCTACAATATGTAGAAATTGTCATAATTTCAGTGTAGTGTTTACAGTTGGTCCTTGGGAAGTATAAATATCTCGAAAGGAGCATTTGGCAGTAGCTGTTCACACCACATTGCCGAGAGAATTAACTGCACCTATTCATCCTTTCATGAAAAAATGGAGTTGATTGTGTTATCTTTGAGCTCTTATATACATGTTGAGTTGTTATTTGCATGTCTAGGAAAGGTGCCAGGTACATTGACCTATTGTGTTGTCACTTATATGGTTTATATCCCTCTTCTGGTCATAGCCTGCAAAATATACCGATCTTGATATCCTGTTATTCTTTTTTTCTGAATCAAATACTCTACTTTTCGTTGGTAAGATTAGTCCATCATGAACTCATATTAGACTATGTTATTTTGTACTTCATCAGTTCCATAAAAATTGACACTAAAATGGAAATGTGCCTAGATACATCCATATTGGCGACAAGTTTTATTGAACAAAGGGAGTATGAACCAAGAAAAAGAGTTTCTGCTGAGCTTTTATGTTAACTTAAGCCTATTAGGAGTTCCATAATGTGGTTTTTCCGTGTTGGTTCTTATGAATAGGTTGTGGGGTATGGTATGTTATACCAGTACCCAATATCATTTACTTCGGATTCAGCAGAATTTGGGGCACATGGTGGATGTGCCATGAAAAGGGACAACTTCTCATGGGGGAGAGCTTGGTTTCCACTTGTATTCCATTCGCATGGGGTCCGGTATGCCGTGCGCACGGGCTCAAGCGTGTCTGCTTGTGGGTAGATGCAAAGTAGGTTTCTGGTCAGCTGCGGCTGCTGTACTTTTTCCTTTAGCAATTTCACATTGGACTAGTATTTCCTGCGCTATTCTTTGGTGATGGAGGGGCGAGGGGCATGAGCCTCGTGGGTGCAGTACATGGTCTTTTCTCGCTGGTTTGGAATAGGTTTATTTTTCCCGGGTTTTTTTGTCCTTTGTGTTTTGGTTTTGGATTTGGGTATGGTTTGCGGTTGGTGTTGTTTATTATGAATCATGGTTTCGGGAATGGTTTGTGGTTTCCTCTAGATTGCGATTGTGATTTGGGGGGCCCTGTATGTGTGAGCGCGGGCTGTGTTTTCAGAATTTCGATGCCTAGATGCTCTTGTAGGTGGTTGGTTTGTCTGTGCGCCCTGTTGCTCTGCCGTGTTTTTTGTTGGGTTCGGGGGGGGGGGGTTGTTCCATTTTGTTGTTCTGGTTCCTTGCTGCTTCAGATGGATGATAGCCAGTGTCCTCGGGGCTGACATGGTCAGAAGCCTGCCAGTATTGTATTTGCTGTTGGATCAAACTTTGTTTTGGTTGCTGGTTCATTTGTCCGGTCGTTTTGGCTATGTTTCATGGTTTATTTAGCAGAGACGTCGGCTGATGCTTCTACAATATGTAGATATCATCACAATTTCAATTTTGTGTTTACAGTTTGTCCTTGGGAAGTATAAATATCTGGAAGGGAGCATTAGGTAGCAGCTGTTCACACTGTATTGCTAAGAGAAATAGCTGCAGCTATTCATCCTCTCATGAAAAAGGGAGTTGATTGTTTATGCGCTCTTATGTAAACGCTGAATTACTATTTGCATGTTTAGGCAAGGCGGCAGCTACATTGAAGTATTGCATTGTCACTTGGTTTATCTTTCCTCTCTTGATCATAGCCTGGAAAATATTCCGGTTTTCATATTTTGTTATTCCAGTTTTTTTCTGAATAAAGTGCACAACTTTTTGCTGGAAAGATTAGTCTATAGTGGACTCTTATATTAGACTATCTTATTTTTTATGAATCATGCAAAAGAGTTTCTGCTTAGCTTTTATGTAAACTTAAGCCTGTTTGGAATTGTATAACGATGTTTACACATGCTGGTTCTTATGACCAGGTTGTGGGTATGTTGCGAGTTCAGCATAATTTGGGGCACATGGTGGATGTGCCATGAAAAGTGATAACTTCTGTTGCGATTTTAGATATCTTAACACGGGGATATGCTGATTTTGGGTTGCAATATCTGTTATGCTACCTCACTGCATGTATGTTCTCTTTTTTATTCCGAGGAACCATCTCGTTTGCAAGTGAAAAAATTTCTCCTATCTTTTCATTTTAGAAAGTACCTAGCCAAGTATATATTAGTGTGAGACTAGTATCATTTAGATTATTCTAGTGGTCAATGCTTATTTAGACGTAAATTACTGTTGCTGTGGCTGAGTCTGGATGATAACCACAAATCTATTATCTCTTGACTATTCTTTCCAGGAAGTAGCTAGACGAGGGATTTTTAGTTCCACATGTCATATAGCTTGTTCCAGTTCTGATATATTTTTCCAAATGCAGGTTCTTAAGAATGGTGTAGAGGACTACTGTTGGTGTTTCCCCGACCACGTCCCCGAGCTGTTGCTGCAGGCCACAACTCTGTCACGGCCTCCGTGGCCTTATATGCGCCCCTGGAGCCCTCCACTGGCCTCCTACACTGATGGTGTCGGATTTTGTACTGTTTTCTATGGTCAATGCCACTAGCTAGGCTTATCAGGTGAGTTACTGCCTTCAGTGGTTATGAATATATAATGCCTAGCTATTGTTGATGATAGACTTGCTCTGGTTGAGGATATACACTAGGTGTATGTGATCCGTGGTTTCTGGTTATTTGTCTGATCTCATTTCTCTTATTATTCCTGGATAGATGTTCATAATAGCTACAATATTTAACTTGATTTATTTAATGCTAAGGTTTAGCTTCTAATACTCAGTAATTGCCTACTGTCACTGACATGACATGGATGAGTAATTCTTGACATCTCTGTCATGTTATGCCATTCCTACATATTGCATAACCCACAGCCTTAGAAGACACTGATCAATTTCTTTGGGTGACCTTGTCATGAAATTTTTATGTTTTTTCTACCAATTATCTTTTGACTGCGGCCTCCTACTGTGCAGGCCATCATCTGCCACGCTCTACTCGGGTACCAAAATGATTGCGGCTCATTGCCTTTGCGGCTCCCCGGTCGAACGACCTGTGACTCTGCATGGCCTGCGCTGGCATCGTGAGGCACCCTCCTCTTCTTGTTGATGGTCGCCACCATCTGCCCGGATGCTACTGGCACAGGTTAGACCAATTCCTCTATTCGTGGCTCTGCCTTCCTGTTAATGAAATATTTGCTACTGGCAGGACTGCCTGGATCGATTCTAGTTTGCACGTATTTTTGTACAGGTTGATTCTAGCTGCTGATGTTCACCAATCCTCCAGGCTGGATATATTGCACTCTACTATAAATCTTGAATGCCATGCTAAAGTTGGCAAATTTTTTCTCACATTGGGTTGATGGTGCAATTTAATATTTTGCTGCTTCTGAGACTTATTTTCAGCCTCATAGCAATTATGTGTGTGCATGCAAGCTAGTAGTGGGCCAGTTTACTTTATTTTGAAATGTGTTAGCTAGCCCTGTGCATGTGCATGCTGGCCAGGTCATATATATGGATCATGGAGCTAACTCCAGGATGTAGTGGATGTGGTATTTGTGAGTGGTGTGAGCAGAGCCAGCTGTGGCTGCATGCATCCATGTCTTTGCACATGTATATATATTGTATTCCATAATGAGAAGTTAACTTGTGAGGGTAGGAGAAAAAAGTGTAACCTTTTTAATCACCAAGGAAGAGTGTTTTGGGCACAGCTTTGTGTTCTTCCTTGGTGCGTGTGTGCGCGCGTGTGTTTTTGTGTTCATGAGAGGCAAGAAAATTTAGATTTAGAGAAAGAACTAGAGGGGCTGCATGTGCCAGACCCAACAAACTGGTTTCCTTGGCACATGTGTCTCATTCTTTATTTTTAACTTTGCATATATTTATTTAAATAAACATCTGACCGAGTTCAACGATTTGTGCAGATTGTGGTGTCCGGTCCACCCACCTGCCGTTACTGCTGTTCTCTGTATCTGGCTCGGGGTAAGATTTTTGTTTGTGTTTGTCAAATCTGTTGATGTTCTTCCTTCTTGACTACGGGAAAAGATGGAGTTCATTTTTTATGCTAAGATTGCTTGGCAGATCAATTGGCACCATCATTTCATGTTTGTATTTCAGTATTATTGGTCAAGCACATTGATTGTTGAAGCCTTTGTTGTGTTTATTAATAATCTGGGATGATTAGATGACCATGCTTGTAGCTGATAGGTGCCCACACAGGTTCTTATGACCAGGTTATGTATAATGATGTTTACCCACACAGGTTCTTATGACCACGTTATGGTATATGTGGTATGTTATACCAGTACCCAATATCATTTACCTCGGGTTCAGAAGAATTTGGGGCACATGGTGGATGTGCCATGAAAAGTGATAAGTTCTGTTGCTATTTTAAATATCTTAACACCGCGATATGCTGATATCTGGTTGCAATATCTGGTGTTATCTCACTGCACGTATGTGCTCTTTTTAGTCCGAGGAACCTTCATCGTTTGCTGTTGTGACTTCAGTTTGTTTATATGTGTTTTATATTCTTCTTCCCTTTCTTAGTATGATTCAGATATCACTTGTGCAGTATCATATCAGGACATGGAAAGCCAATTCCTACTCCATGTTGTTGTCATTTAAGATTTTCTAAAATATAAGGATGGAAATCAAAGCTCTTGATCTTATCCCTTCTAGAGTTGTCTAAAGTGGAAATTTTAGCAAATTGGTGGCTCTACAGATATTTATTGCACAATGTTAACTCCATATGGAGTCATTTTTCCTGTGGAGACTTGGGGTTTAGTTTTACTTTCTATATAAATGATTATCTGATTACCCTTATGTTCTTTTAGGAAGGTTTTTATTACCACACTGTTGTGAAAGAAAATATATTTTGCATTGGATTTTTTCAAAGAAACTCTATCTCAGCAGTTTATTCCTTGATGGTTTCATTTACTACATAATTGTCCCAAAACTTCATAAAAATACTTAAGAGTTTGGAGGTCTCATGTCTCTACTAAGCTGGCATTTTTTACAATGCAGCAAGCTTCAGCAATATATATGTTGTTCGGGACCATGGATTCGATGATTTTATATCTCCGTTTTAGCATGATCTAGTGTTGGACTACTTCTGTTTGTCGGATGTTCTACCCATTTCTAGGGTCAATAACACTAGTTTGGCTTATTTTACTGCCTTTAGTGGTTATGAATAATTAGTGCCTAGCTTTTGTTGATTATTGACTTGCTCTGGTTGAGTCTATAAAGTAGGTGTATGCGACATGTGGTTGTTGGTTATTGATCTATTTTTATTTTTCTTTTTCCTGGATAGAAGTTCATAATAGCCATATTATTTATCTTGATTTATTTTATGCTACGGTTTAGACACTAATACTCAGTTATTGCCGAAGTTCACTGACATAACATGGGTGATTAATTCTTGCCATCATGTTATGCCATTTCTGTATATTACATATGCCACTGATACTGACCAATTTTGGTAACAGTATTCTATCTGTCTACCTTTGGTCCTGAATGTTTACAACTTAATCTGACTGTTCAGAAACAGCAAATTAAATTGGTTTAGTTTAAGTGGCATGGCATAAGGTGATCTCGTAGTTTGCGGTGTCAGAGCCTATTGTATTTGGTTGGCTCGCGCGTGTTGGCGTGCTGTAGTTGCTGAATGGCTTCATCTTCAAGGAAGGTAGGCTTCTACGAGCACCCTGTGTGTGATGAATGGATTGATGAATGTGGTGATTTGAAGAATAGCAGACATTAATAGTGTTCTATGGATGTATTCTCATTGTGGGTGATTAGTTTAGTGGATGAACTGAACCCTATCACTAAATGAATGACTGTTTATTTTGATTTGTGCTAGCCATTACAAATAAAGTTGCATGCTGACATGTTCCTTCCTTAATATGCAAGAATTTTCTACCTTGAATAGTTGTGTTAGCTAGCTATCTGCAACTAGGCTCACTTTCTAGCATGAATCAGGTTGTTAGCCTTTAAAAATTGCAGCACTAGAGCAAAAAAATTAGACTACCATGGTTGGATAATCCTATATAACTAAGATCACTTCCACTAAAAGTATTTCTATATTTCTCTCGACTTGCAAGGTATCCACCTCATCTAGCATATCTAAGAAATCCTAAGTTGCCACGTGTCATCTCATTTTCCACCTGAGCTGGCCCTTTAGTTTTCTGATTGACTGGTTCCACATATCAAGACTTACATCTTTGAATTCTAAACCGAATAGGCGACCTGCATGCCTTCCATTAGAGGAGATGAATAGTTCTTGTGGCTTCATATTAATTAAGTCGCTCCATCTCCCTCCCCACTCAAGTTGCAAACAATTATCCGGATCTGACCTTTCCACTTCAGTATTCTGCTCTTCTCTACTACTCTATAAATTTCAACCTCCGTATCATTTCAATCGTGTGATGGCATCTTGGAAAGTCGACCTATGTTCTTTAATTTTCTCATCTAATTCTGTTCATTGTGGTTTATGCAGCGCATCTATCCAAGATCGGTGTTGTGCTGGCGTATCGGTTGGACGTGCTCCTTCTTCATAGATCATATACACCTTCGACCACCAGGGGTATACATCGCGAGCTCCCAACTTGAAGCCCACATTGAACTAGATGTGGGAAGCATTGACCTCGAGCATCCCCCGCTCCTGTAAGCTTTCCATCCCCTGACATACTATATATTCCTTCATCGGTTCATCTTTGCTTTGTATTTCAGATGTCTTTGGAGATATACGAGACCATGGGGACAAACAGTGCTGGGGCAGGGTCCGAGGCTGCTGTTTGACCCGACACTACGCTGGAGCGGTACACGGCGCAGATTTCCGTGGCGCAGGTGTATGGGAGAAGTTGATGTAGAGATAGAAAGAAGGGCATACATGCATACGTCGGTCAGGAGAACAGCGAGAACAGCAACAGGAGCCGTCGGTCATGCAATTGGTGAAGGGTAGAGGTGGAGCTGAGGGAGACACTATGGCTGCTGTTTCTGGCTGGCTAGAAGCTATTTTTGTTCCGTGATGGATCTGTCATGGAAATTTAAGGATGTTGGTCATGGTATCTAGCTAGCTCTCCAAGACTAGTTTTGATGGCTAGCTAGCCGATGTAGTTTCTATGATTGTATTTTGAGCTCAACATGGTAGGTGTAGGTAGGTGTTGTGTGCTTGCGGCAATCTTGAATCAGTTCTTGGACCTGATCTATGTGTAGCTAGCTAGTTGATTTTTTGTTTTCATTTGTCGACAGTGTAAGTCCAAATCCGTTGTAATTTCACCATGCTGACAGAGTTAGTAGGTGATGTAGCTGATGTAGTATATGTATAGCTCGTAATATACCTATTACAGATATTGTACTTGTGAAAACTCGAGAAATGTAAAGGAATGACAATTGTTGTAGACTATCATGAGCTGATTGTTTTTTAGCCCCTCTTCTTATCTCAGCTTGCTCAATTTTTCTTGTCAAAGTTTGTGTTGAAATGGAGGTAGTAGTAGATTGACTAGAAAATGCACCGCCAGAATAAATTCTTCCTCCAATTTTTCTACACTGGAAAATGCAGTAGATTTTCTTCTACTCTCAAATGGCTCTGGCTTTGTTGGAAACAAACAAAGTGTGCCCTCGAAATATGGAAGGATCCTTGGAAGAAGGAAGTATTTACTATGAGTAATTTCCTTTGAAATATGGAACGGTCATCGGAAGAAGGAAAAATTTATTAGGAGTAAATCAACCGGCGGCAATGCATCCCCAAATTCCTCTGCCTCCTTGTTGGCCATGTCAGTGATCCCTGTAGCGTTGCTATGAATCTATCTCAGCCGTCCATCTTTCCCTCCCAAACTACTAGCAGCAAAAAGTCTCCTGCTTCTCTAAACTGCTCCACCTATTTATACAAGTCCATGGCTCTAAAGCCGCGTGCGGTTGCGCGTGCGTGACTTGTGACTTTGGACTGCGGACGAGTAGAGTAGAGTAGATGAAGATGCTGATGTTCGACGGCGATGTGAAGAGGTACTCAACAAGACGAGGAGGAGAGGGCATGGCACTCTAGATCATTTCGACGGCGGAAGCGAGAGCACCAATGGCGAAGAGGAGTGCACGGCGAGGCTGCGGCGTTAGGTACGACTGCTGATTTCTACTCTTGCTTTGTTCCTGTAGTGAGTCTCGATTTCTTACTTTTTGAGTAGTAGTAGTAGTAGTACGAATTATACTTTCAGCTGGACACTGAGCTAATTCGATGGATACCTAGGCCTATTTATACAAGTCCTTCAAAGCTTCACGCGGTCGACAGCGGCGGAGGCGGAACGGCGGGCGACGACTCTTGCGGCAGATCTTGTGCTAAGGTTCGCCTGTTTGAAGCAGGAAAGTGAAACCAAGAGAGCCCTATTTCATAGCATCATTAATCAAGAAAAAAGAGATGGCCGGTCATCAGTAACTTCCCACCTAGAAAATGAGCCGTCCCAATACTCCTCGTTGCATGCAGTCATATAGTGAATATTTAATTGAAAACAGGGCGTTTGGTGTTTCCAATGTCACTCTCCATATCATCAATGCATTGACATAGAAATATGGACGGTTCATTGAGCAACCAAAAGGTAAATTTTTATACCCTCCCGTCTGACTTCCCGCTCTTATTTTTCCCGGTTCTCACCAAATTTCAAACTCAGTTGGCTCTGTTTCAAACTCCCTGTTGTTGCTGGCTCTATAAATACAAGTTGCTTGTCACTACGGTATCCCGAGTTTTTTCGGTCATTGCTTTGGTAGCTGTTGTCTTTGTATCCTGCGGCTACTTGGTTGTGAGAGCCATAGTTGTCGTAGTTGCGGGATCTTCTGCGTTGACCTCCATACCTGTTTCCTCTATCATCCTCTGGTGATTGCGTGCGTTTATTGTTGCACGCATCCTCTCCATCTGCAAATCTGTTTGCTACGTCCATTAGATCTGATACTATTTTCGGCTTGATCCTTCCCATCTCTTCGACTAGGTCTCCTTGTCGCAACCCAACTATGAATGCGTCTATTGCTCTTTCATCTGAGACTTCAACTGCCGAGTTTTTGATTATACTCCACCTTTGGATGTATGCCCTTAATGTTTCCCCGCGTTGCTGTACGCAGGCTTTGACTTCTTCTATAGATGCTAGCCGCTTGTACGTCGACTTGAAGTTACTCGTGAATTGCTTTGTGAGTTCTTCCCAGCTTCCAATTGTTTCCTCTCCTAGTTTGCTTAACCATGACCTTGCTGCACCGGTGAGGTGTAACTGTAAACTTTGCATTGCTATTTCTCTAGTTCCTCCTAATATTTTTACTGCTTGCAGGTAGTCTAAAAGCCATGACTGTGGCTCCTGAGATCCGTCGTACTTTTGCTGGTCATGAGGTAATTTGAAACCTTTGGGTACTGGCGTGATGCGAACCCTGCGGGTAAAGCATGGCGCCCCCATCTCCTTTTCGTTATTTTCATAGTCGCGTATTTTACTAGGAGTTCTGGATCGCCGGGTTCCTTTGTTCTTTGGATTGTCGTGTCTTCTGGTGACAGCGTCCTAGATCGTCGACTTCCACTTCTATGCCGAGGACTGTTGTGACGGTGTGGTGATCTTGGTTTGTGGGTTCCCTTGCTGCGATACGCTTCTTCCTCTTTTGCTGATAATTTGTTGCCTACCATCTTCAATCCATTTAGCGCTGATCGGTGCATATGTTCCCTCGGGTATCCTGGATTTGGTTGTGTCGTATGTAGGTACGCTTGAGCTGCCACTAATGCTACTTCCGGAGTTTTTGGGATAATATTTCCTTGCTCGTCGACCGATAGGAAAGACGAGTCGAGGTTTTTTGAGATGCTTTGCCTTTCTGAGTACTCTAGATTCTCATACCTTGAACCATGTCGACGATGCCTTCTGTTTGTGTATGATGCGTCGCTACATGCTCTATGAGCAGCGCCGCTTGCTGCAATTGCTGAGTCCTTCCTTTTCTGTATTTCAATCCTCTCTTTTGCTAATTGCTTCGCCTGCTGCCTTAGGGCATAATGGTACCCCAAGAGCATGTTTTGGCTAGAGTTTGTTGGTATTAGCGTGCCATGCTCCACGGCTGTATTGATTATTCTCCACTCTTCTTCTGATAGTCGAACTTACACCCTCGTTGCGAGGGAGTCAGCGGTTTCTCCCTCTGCTAAATGATTCGCCCCTCTGTTTATATTTGCTGGATTAAGTACTGGGTTGTTGTTATCGTCGCGTTCTTCTGAGTTATCTTCTGCGATGGCGAGTATCTGACACCGATTGTCGAATTTGCTGTTGTGACTTGAGAAGATTGAATTGTCGTCTTCAGAAAGTTCTAGTCCCGTTTTCCAGGAGTCTATTGATTGATCTGAGTTGTCATCGTGGTAGATTGTGAGATCTTCGAGTTGCACTTCTAAGTCAAAATTCTCCATGATTTCGTCGCCTCCTGCGATTTTTCCTTCTTTTGCTTCTGCTAAGCTGACCGGCGAGTTTACCTCGCTAGAAGAGCCTTCTGATGATTCCGACATTGCTACTGTCTCGGGTTCACTTGCCGACGGATCCGTTTTCATCGGATCTGAAAGGCGAATCGAACCTAATGATCCAACGCGAAAGTTTAGACTTCCGATCGTCAAATCCATATCTTGATCCATACTCTCGAATACTTGCGTGAAACTTGACTGGTGAGGTTGAAAATCGACGGTTCCGAAGGGTATCTGAATTTCGTCGACTTGCGAATTGTTGTTGGCTGAAAGCAAAAAAGCCGTCGAGTTCATGTTGCCAACGCCCAGAGTCCCCACGGTCGGCGCCAATTGACGAGGGGTTAACTCGACAAATGTCCTAGATGAAGGACTTATGATCGGGGAGATAGGGCGTCAGATGAACTCGAAGGTAAACTCAGTCAAACAAGGTGGCTATGAAATTAAACGTGGGTGTAGAACCTGGCTTGCTTTTCAATCTGGCCTACACCGTCCCCTCCTGGCCCCTATATATAGGTGGCCAGACACTTGAAAACTTCCTTCATACAAAACTAAACACAAATCTATTAGCAACATTAGTGCAGGCATAACATATAATCAACCTCTTTTTGCTTCAGGTTTCAACCCAAACCACCACATATATAGCATATACTACTGTAGCAACTTCCCCAAAAGTTCCGTGATCAAAAGAACTCAAAAGAAAGCGATAAAGCGGCAAACACAAAATTGGCAGAAATCTGTCAAAACAGAACAGCTGACAAAGGTCGAATTTTTGAGGGGTTTTATGTTGCTCAAATCAAAAAAGTGTTCAACTAATGAAAGTTTGGATATAACCTGGGGCATATGCACAAGAAATCGCAGGTCCAAAAGATATATAGAGAATTTGTACGAATTTTTACAGTGCAGCACCGAAAACTGTTTCAGGACAGCAACATCCCCAAATCTTACCTCACTCAAATTAGAGGCTTCGCTTGGCACAACAACGAAATAAAAAGAATAAGGAGCGGTTATTACAGTAGTAATAACTTCCAAGATTCAATATAAAAGAAAAGGTACTGAAAAATAAACAATGGGTTATCTTCCAAGAGTGCTTTTCTTTAACGCCTTTGAGCTAGGCGCAGTAATTTGCAAAGATGCTCATGTGGGCGTCATATAAGAGCTTGAGGCAAAGGCGCCATATAGAAACTTAAAGCAATAGAGAGCATCAAAAAGCAAGTATGGAACACATTTAAATCTAAACCACTTCCTATGAAAAATAGTCTTGTAAAGAGACAAGTCATAAAAGCGCAGAGCAAAAATCATAGGAAGGCAAAACAAGTACAACTTCAAGAATTGCAACATAAAGAGGGGAAACTCAATATTGTTGAGATTCATCAAACCATGTTTCCCTCTCTCATAATAACTTTCAGTAGCATCATGAATAGAATTAACAATATAACTATCACATAAAGCATCCCTATCATGAGCCACATGCATAAAAGAATTAATACTCACCACAGGAACAATAGTAGTAGGAGCAGATTCAACAGAATAATTATTCTCATCACCATAATCATCATAAATAGGAGGCATATTGTAATCATAACTAATTTTCTCCTCAAAAGTAGGTGAACTGAAAATATTATACTCATCATCATAGCCATCATAAACTAGAGGTTTAGTATCATCACAAGCTAAGGAACAGCTATTTCGCAAAGCATATTCATCAAACATATCATCATAGCAAACTTTCTCCACTAAAGCTAGGGAACTAAAAATATCATGCTTAACAAAACCAGCTTCCCCAAGCTTAGACTTTTCTAAAACAGTGTTCAAAGCATTCATACTAACAAAACTATTAGCATGCAAATTAAGATCCAAAGGTTTTTCAATTTCTCTTCAAACACTTCATATCTAAACTCAGGAAAAAGACTAAAGAACTCTTTAGTTTCCATTAAGCCTAACTAGTGAAAATAAAAACAAGAAACAAAAAGATGTAATTGCAGAATCTAAAGGAAATAACTCCGAGCACTCACACAGGAAGATGAGAGTACCTTTTACCTTACCTCCCCGGCAATGATGCCAGAAAAGAGCTTGATGGCTACACACGCTTCTGTTCTTGTAGACAGTGTTGGGCTTCCAAGTGCAGAGGTTTGTAGAGCAGCAGAAAGTTTCCCTTAAGTGGATCACCCAAGTTATATCGAACTCAGGGAGGAAGAGGTTAAAGCTATCCCTCTCAAACAACCCTGCAATTACGATACAGAAAGTCTCTTGTGTCCCCAACACACCCAATACACTTGTCAGATGTATAGGTGCACTAGTTCGGTGAAGAGATAGTGAAATACAAGTGGTATAGATGATTATAAGTAGTAAATGCAATCTAGAATAAAAATGGCAGCAAGCAAACAAGTAACAAAATAGCAAGTAAACGGTGTGCAAATCTTGGAAACAAGGCCTAGGGATCATACTTTCACTAGTGGACACACTCCCAACAAATATAACATAATTGAACAAATAAATAACTTCTCTTCACTATGGTACTCTGAATTACTCTCCTATTGAATAACACTAATCATTGCATAGGGCTACGAAGCACTCCTCAAAGTTCATCAAGTACTTGACAAACACCACTCATAGAGATATCCAAATCAAATCACAACTCAAGATAGATATTATTGCAACTTAGACCAAGTACTAACACGGTGCACACACTGTCAACATTACACCATGAAAGGAGGAATAGATCACTTCAATACTATCATAGTGATAATTATTCTCATAATCCATAAGAGATCACAATCGTAGCCTAGACCAAGTACCACCATGATGCACGCACTGTCACCGTTACACCATGGCAGGAGGAATAGATTACTTTAATAACACACTAGAGTACACATAATGAAGAAGAGTAACATCTACTTATTCAACATGATATAAAGCTCACGATCACATAAAGATCACATCATGGGAGAGAGAGGTGAACCACATAGCTACCGGTAGAGCCCTCAGCCCCAGGGATGAACTACTCCCTCCTCATCATAGGAGACAGCAAGGTTGATGGAGATGGCGGTGAGGTCGATGGAGACAGCGGTGAGGTCGATGGAGACAGCGGTGAGGTCGATGGAGACCAATGGAGATGGCTCCGGGGGCACTTCCCCGTCCCGGAAGGGTGCCGGAACAGAGACTTCTGTCCCCCAAAATTGGTCGACGGCGGTGGCGGAGCTGCGGAACTGCTTCTGGAAAATTGCCGACTCCTCTAGGGTTTTCCGTCCCGAGGCTTCTTATAGGCGAAGGGGCATCGTCAGGGGGCAGCCAGGGGCTCCTCACACCAGGGTGGCGCGGCCAGGGCCTGGGCCACGCCACCTATGTGTGAGGGCGGCCTCTGGCCCCCCTCCGGCTCTCTTACGGTCCTCGGGAAGCTTCCGGGAAAAATAAGACTTCACGAACTTGTTTCGTCCAATTCCGAGAATATTTCCTGTGTAGCTTTTCTGAAACACAAAAACAACAGAAAACAGGGAACTGGCACTGTGGCATCTTGTCAATAGGTTAGTTCCGGAATCGCATAAAAACGCCACGAAGTGTAACGAAACATTAGGCAAATGGTGTAAAAACAAGCATGGAGCATCAAAAATTATAGATACGTTGGAGACGTATCAGGGGGTGAGCCCCTGGTTCACCTCCTGATGCCGCCCTTCCGCCTATATTCCCCTCGAGGAGAAAAACCTAAAGCCCGATTAATTTTCCACGAAACCTACTGCAAGCCGCCGCCGTCATCAACGTGAGATCGGGAGGGTCCATAAGCTCTTCCCGGCACCCAGCCGGAGAGGGTAATCTCCACCGGAGGCCTTCTTCATCACCATGGTCGCCTCCGGAGTGATGTGTGAGTAGTCTACCTTGGACTACGGGCCCATAGCAGTAGCTAGATGGTTGTCTTCTCCACCATGTGCTTCATGTTGAGATCTTGTGAGTTGCCTATCATGATCAAGATCATCTTTGTGTAATTCTACATGTTGTGTTTGTTGGGATCCGATGGATATTAATACTATGTCAAGTTGATGTGCTGAATTATTATCTTTATGTTATCTCTATGTTGTTTATGATCTTGCATGCTCTCCGTTGCTAGTAGATATCTTGGCCGAGTAGATGCTAGTGACTCCAAGAGGGGGTATTTATGATCGATAGTGGGTTCATGCCTCTAGTAATCTGGGGGAGTGACAGAAACCTCTAAGGTTGTAGATGTGTTGTTGCCACTAGGGAGAAAACAACATTCTTGTGTCCAAGGAAATTTGCATTGTTTACAGTATGCACTTTGTTTAATGTAGTTATCTATTTTTCGCAACTTAATACTCAACGGGTGCTCGGATGACACCTCGAGAGTGGATTATTAGTCATAGATGCAGGTTGATTACGGTCTATGTATTTTGTTGTAATGCCCAGAGTGAATCTCATAGTGATCCTCATGACATATGTATGCTAGATTTATTCTATCAATTGCCCAACTGTAATTTGTTTACCCAGCATGTTGTTATTTATCTTATGGAGAGACACCACTAGTGAACTGTGGACCCCGGTCCATTCTTTTACATTGCTATTACCGTTTTACTTTTACTCGCTTTATTTACATTCTTGCAAACTATTAACTTTTACCACTCGATACGCTTAATCCTTTGTTCACAACAAACCGGTGAGATTGACAACCTCACTGTTAGTTGGGACAAAGTACTTGGTTGTGTTGTGTGCAGGTTCCATGTTGCTGCTGGTGAAAAGCTACACACCGACAAGTTTCCTGGCGCCATTGTCCAGAGTGTCGCAAAGCTAGCGGGCATCGACCTTCGGAATTGTGGTTCTTTCTCCTACTAGTTCGATAAACCTTGGTTTCACAACTGAGGAAAACTTGCTGTTGTGCTCATCATAACCTTCTCTTGGGGTTTTCCAACAAATTTTCTGGTGTCAACTACGAACCAGCAAAACAACAATCAAGCTTTCTGGCGCCATTGCCGGGGAGAAAGAAGATTTCTGCAAGGGGAGTCTCTCACTTCCAATCTTTTACTTTGTTATTGTTTTGCTTTATTTTATTTTTGCTTGCATCATTTTATCAAAAATACAAAAAAAATAGTTCCTTTATAGTTGTTATTTTTACTTGTCTGCTTTTAGTTTTAGTAGAATGGGTACTCCTGAGAACACCAAGTTGTGTGATTTTACTAGCACAAAAAACAATGATTTTATCTGCACTCCTATTGTGCCACCTGCTCCCGAGGCAATTTTTATGAGATTAAACCTGCTTTGTTGAATCTTGTTATGAAAGAGCAATTTTTTGGTGCCAGTTTTGATGATGCTGTAGCTCATCTCAACAATTTTGTTGAACTATGTGAGAAAGTATAAGGATGTAGATGGTAATATTATTAAGCTTAAGTTGTTCCCTTTCTCTTTAAGAGGAAGAGCTAAGGATTGGTGATACGTCTCAAACGTATCTATAATTTTTGATGCTCCATGCTTGTTTTTACACCATTTGCCTATTGTTTCGTTACACTTAGTGGCACTTTTATGCATTTTCCGGAACTAACCAATTAACGAAGTGCCACAGTGCCAGTTCCCTGTTTTCTGCTGTTTTTGTGTTTCAGAGTGATACACAGGAAATATTCTCGGAATTGGACGAAACCACATCCTGAAGTCTTATTTTACCCGGAAGCTTCTAGAGATCCGAAGAGGAGTAGGAGGGGGGCCACCAGGGCCCCACACGCAGGGGCGGCGCGGCCAGCCCCCTGGCCGCGCGGGGCCCGCGTGAGGGAGCCTGGCTCCCCCTCTGACGACGCCCCTTCGCCTATAAAGACCCCCCGACGGAAAAAACCTAAGTACCCAATCAGATTTCCAGAACACATCGCGATCCGCCGCCGCCGTCGACCCGAAGATCGGGAGGGTCCATAAGCTCTTCCCGGCACCCTGCCAGAGAGGGAATCGCCACCGGAGGTCTTCTTCATCGCCATGCTTGCCTCCGGAGCGATGAGTGAGTAGTCTACCTTGGACTATGGGTCCATAGCAGTAGCTAGATGGTTGTCTTCTCCACCATGTGCTTCATGTTTAGATCTCATGAGCTGCCCTACATGATTGAGATCACCGTTATGTAATTCTACATGTTTGGTTTGTTGGGATCCGATGAATATTGGTGTTTATGATTAAGTTGCTGTACTGAATTATATCTTTTGTTATCTCTATGTTGTTTATGATCTTGCATGCTCTCCGTTGTTAGTGGCTATCTTGCCCGAGTAGTTGCTAGTGACTCCAAGAGGGGGTATTTATGCTCGATAGTGGGTTCATGCCTCTATTTCACCTGGGGGAGTGACAGAAACCTCTAAGGTGGTAGATGTGCTGTTGCTACTAGGGAGAAAACAACATTCATATGCTCAAGGGCATATGCTTTGTTTACATTACACACTTTGCTTAATGCAATTATCTGTTGTTCGCAACTTAATACTTCTAGGGTGTTCGGATTGATATCCCCGGGAGTGGATTATTAGTCATAGATGCAGTTGGATGGCGGTCTATGTATTTTGTTGTAATGCCCAGAGTAAATCTCATAGTGATCTTCTTGACATATCACATTTATCTTTATTCTATCAATTGCCCAACTGTAATTTGTTTACCCAGCATGTGTTATTTATCTATGGAGAGAGACCACTAGTGAACTGTGGACCCCGGTCCTATTTACATCATATTGCTATCACCTGTTTACTTTACTCGGACTGTTTACTTTACTCGCATACTATATTGTTTTCCACTCGATACGCTCATAACCTTTGTTTCAAGCAAACCGGTGAGATTGACAACCTCATCGCAAGTTGGGAACAAAGTATTTGTTTGTGTTGTGTGCAGGTTCCGCGTTGCTACTGGCTGAAGACGAGTCAACAAGTATCGTTAACGGCGCCCTTGTTGGAGTGTTACTAAGCCAGTCTGCATCACCTTCAGTCGTCATTGTCTCTCCTCTCTTGACCGACATTAAACCTTGGTTTCTTAACTGAGGGAAGACTAGCCGCTACACTCATCATACCTTCCTCTTGGGGTTCCCAACGGGCTGGTTATCCACCACGCACAAGGGCAGTCTGCTTCACATCAACTTGGCACCATCAGTAATTTCCTAGCGCCATCAACAAGTAGCAGCTATTTTTCTAGCGCCGTTGTCGGGGAGGAAGAGAAGACTTCTGCGAGGGGAGTTTTTCGCACACACATCCTTTACTTTGTTATTGTTTTGCTTTACTTTATTTATTTTACCTGCATTGCTTTATATCAAAAACCCAAAAAAATTAGAATCCTTGGTAGTTGTTTTTACTTGTTTACTTTCGTTTTGCTGAAATGGCCAATCCTGAAAACACTAAGTTGTGTGACTTTACTAGCACAAACAATGGTGATTTTATCTGCACTCCTATTGCACCACCTGCTACTGCTGCAAACTTTTATGAGATTAAGCCTGCTTTATTGAACCTTGTTATGAAAGAGCAATTTTCTGGTGCTAGTACTGAAGATGCTGAAGCTCATCTCAACAATTTTGTTGAGCTATGTGAGATGCAGAAATATAAGGATGTTGATAGTGATATTATTAAGCTCAAGTTGTTTCCTTTTTCTTTGAGAGGAAAAGCTAAAGATTGGTTGCTGTCTTTGACTAAGAATAGTATTGATTCATGGGCTAAGTGTAAGGATGCTTTTATTGGTAGATACTATCCTCCTGCTAAGATTATAGCTTTGCGTAGCAATATTATGAAGTTTACTCAGTTTGATAATGAACATGTTGCTCAGGCTTGGGAAAGAATGAAATCTATGATAAAGAATTGCCCCACTCATGGACTGACTACTTGGATGATTATCCAAACTTTTTATGCAGGACTGAATTTTTCTTCAAGGAACCTACTTGATTCAGCTGCTGGAGGCACTTTTATGTCCCTTACCTTGGGCGCCGCATCAAAGCTACTCGACAACATGATGGTAAATTATTCTGAATGGCACACTGAGAGAGCTTCACAAGGTAAGAAGGTAAATTCTATTGAGGAAACCTCTTCCTTGAATGATAAGATTGATACCATTATGGCTATGCTTGCTAATGATAGGACTCATGTTGATCCTAATAATGTTCCTTTGGCCTCTCTGGTTGCTCAAGAAGAGCAAGTTGATGTGAATTTCATTAGAAACAATAATTTTAACAACAATGCTTATAGGAACAATTTTGCTAGTAACAATTATAGGCCGTATCCTTCTACCAATGGTAATGGTTATGGTAACTCTTATGGTAATTCCTACAACAACACTAGGGCCATGCCCTCCGAGCTTGAGGTAATGCTCAAGGACTTCATCGGTAAGCAAACTGCTTTTAACAAGTCTGTTGAGGAAAAGTTAGGCAAAATTGATATTCTTGCTTCTAAAGTTGATAGCCTTGCTCATGATGTTGAAATTCTGAAATTAAAATTGTTGCCTAATGATGTGAAAGAGAACAATGTTTTTGCTACCGCTAATGCTATCCAAGTTGGAATTCATGAAAATATTAGATTGTTAGCGGAATTGCATGCCAGGTGGGAAAGAGAAGATGAGATGGCTAGAGAGATGAAGGTATGTACCATTACTACCTCTAATGATGTTGCTCCTACTGGTAGCAATCCTCTTACTTTGATTGGTGTAGAGAAAACTCCCACTCCTTGTGTTAAAAAGCCTAAAACCGCCAAAACTTTTTCTCAAAAGAGTTCTGAAATTTTTCGGAGTGTGGGAGATGATAGCTCTATTTCGTTTAATGATTTTGATGTTGATGGCTGCAATATATCTGAAGTTATTTTGTTCTTGCAAAAGCTTGCTTTGACTCCTAATGCTAGTTCTTTAAATATTACTTTTACTAAGCATATTACCAATGCTCTCATAAAGATTAGGGATGAAAAGTTGAAGCAAAAAGCTTCTGTTCCCAAGAAGTTAGAAGCTGGTTGGGAACCCATCATTGATATGCATGTTAATGGTTATGATTGCCATGCTTTATGTGATCTAGGTGCTAGTATTTCTATCATGCCTAGAAAGATTTATGACATGCTTGATTTACCACCGCTTGAAAAGTGTTATTTTGATGTTCCTATTGCTGATGTTGCTAAGAAGAAACCTTTGGGAAGGATTAATGATGTTCTTATTGTGGTTAACAATAACCTTGTTCCCGTTGATTTTCTTATTATGGACGTTGAATGCCATGCTTCATGTCCTATTATTTTGGGAAGACCCTTTCTTCGAACTGTAGGTGCTATCATTGATATAAGGGAAGGCACTATCAAGTATCCATTCCCACTAAAGAAAGGTATGGAACACTTCCCTAGGAAAAGAAAGAAATTACTTTTTGACTCTATTCGTAGAGCAAATTATGAGCTTGATGCTTCATCACTTGATATTACTTGATTCGCAATTTTCTGCGCCTAGCTCAAAGGCGTTAAAGAAAAGCACTCTTGGGAGATAACCCAATGTTTTCTTTTCAGTACTTTTTCTTTTATTTGAGTCTTGGAAGTCATTACTACTGTAATGACCGCTCCTTTTCTTGTTTATTTCGTTTTTGTGCCAAGAGAAGCCTCTAATTTGAGTGAGGTAAAGATTTGGGGATCTTGCTGTCCTGAAACTATTTTCGATGCTGCACCGTAAAAATTCGTGAAAATTCTCTGTTTATCTTTTGGACCTGCGATTTCTTGTGCATATGCCCCAGGTTATATCCAAACTTTTCTTAGTTGAACACTTTTTGATTTGAGCAACATAAAATCCCTGAAAAATTCGACCTTTGTCAGCTGTTCAGTTTTGACAGATTTCTGCCAATATTTGTGTTTGCCACTTTATCACTTTCTTTTAAGTTCTTTTGATCACGGAACTTTTGGGGAGGTTGCTACAGTAGTATATGCTATATATGTGGTGGTTTTGAGTTGAAACCTGAAGCAAATAGAGGATTGATTATATGTTATGCTTGCACTAATGTTGCTAATAGATTTGTGTTTAGTTTTGTATGAAAGAAGTTTTCAAGTGTAGGGATTGGAGAATGATGAGATGAGTTGAAGAATGGACAAAAGCTCAAGCTTGGGGATGCCCATGCATCACCCCAAGAAATATCCAAGAAGTACAAGCGTCAAAGCTTGGGGATGCCCCCGAGGCACCCCTTCTTCATCGGCAAAAATCAGGTCACCTTTCAAAACACTATATTTTTATTGCTTCATGCACTATGTGTTTTTCTTGGAGCGTCAGTTGTTTTAGTTTTCTTAGTTGGTTTAGTTTGTTTGTTTTCTGCAATAAATGGTTGGACCCCAACAAATTTCCTTTGGAGAAGTTACCTTGTTTTCATTTGCAAAGAACGCTCAGTTTTTCACTCTTATCGTTCATCGATGCGTTCTTCTTTTTCTGCTACTGCTTTTGGTTTTCGTTTTCGCCTTGATTTGCGTTCAGATCTTGTCATATCTTTTCATCAAGGTGTATTTTTGCCTCTGATCTTCATTGGTTTTCATCAAAAGAGGTGTTTATAAAAATTTCAAATGGTGTTGGAAAAGAGAAAAAGCTTTGTGCAAAATAGTGGTACAAGAAGGAACTTGTGTAGATTGCGGCTTAGGCTTTTTCATGTCATGCTTGATGTCTTTTTGATAGTATGCTTAGTGGTTTTGCTGTAGCATGACTTGTCTCAAATAACTGAGATTGCTTAATGAGCCTTTGAAAAAATCATGCGTTGTTTTTATTGAATGGAAGCATTATTTTGGTTTTCTCCTTGATGCTTTATTTGGGTTGACTTGGCGCATGCTCACACATGTTAGACTCTTACAAAGTCGCCAATAGCCTTCATGATCATTTAGTTTTTGACTTTTGATGCCATCGTATGCTTCTTTTAATGTCGCTTTGTCGCTTTGCATGATTATGGCCATTATTGCTCTCTTAGTTGGTCGCTCCCAGTCTTTTGCTAGCCCTCGCCTTGTACTGAGTATGAGCTCTACTCGTGCATCCAACTCCTAAAAGCCAAAGTTTTCCAAAGTGTCCACCATACATACCTACTAGCAATTTGCTATTCCAAGTAAGTTCGACTTGCTTTTATTTTCTCTTCAAATTAAACTCTTACCAGTGTTATGCGAAATTCGGTTAGTAAAGCTCTCACGAACCGGAAGGCACACTTTACTTTTTCTTGTTCTTAAATTTTTTACATTGTGGTCTCTTATGTTGAGTTGTTATGCTTGCAAGTTGTAAGTTGGAGACTAGCCCAGCCATGCAGTCATGGGCAAGCTTTCAACATTGCACTTCTTATTTGAGTTGATATCGTGATCTTTTGTTTATGGATGCCCGCGGTGTGAAATGAATTGGGAATCTTGTGGGGATCATGGAGTTTGTATATGTGTTAGGGAAATGCCGGGCCGCCAATCTAAGCCATGCATAATTCATGGTGGAAATTTGCAGCATACCCATGGTGAACATTCGACGACGCATCTCATAATAAAAAGCTAAACAAAAAGGCAAATAAAAGAGATGTCGAGGTGTTCATTGTCTGCTTGTCCTGTCATTTTGGTGTGGGCTTGTTCCATGTCATCGGGCACGGAGGTACCCCATTGGCGGTTCTCAATAATATGCATATACTTACAATGACAAGAGCCTTGCTTGGGACTCTAAGTAAAATAGCATGAGGTTTGGGTACTCGTATTCACGGGGCACGAGGTTTTCAACTTATGATTTGTCAAGCATATGCATCATAATTGTTCTCGCATTAACTTTAACCATTCAAGATGCTTATGATGGGGGCAATGAGAGCTCAAAGCCGGTAAGTACCATAATTTTTGAAGGTTATAAAACTTGCAATCACTGCTTCCCTCTGCGAAGGGCCTTTCTTTTACTTTTATGTTGAGTCACCACCTTCTTTCTTTATGCACCATTAAGAGAGCATAGTTGTCATTCTTAGTGTGATATGCATTGTCCCAAAGTTCATTGATTGACTCATATTGTTGGTTTCACTTGTTCTTAAATTATTTGTATCTAGTCGCCCTCTTAAACTTGAAGGTGTCCTATGCATTTATGTTTTGCTCTCTTTGAAGGACAAGCTGAAAACCATTTGTATGTTTTTCCTTATGATTTGAACACACGTTTGACTTTCATTGTTTCATTTTCATGATCTTTTGTTTGTGTTCATTTGCATGTTTACAACATGGTTGCTAAGTTCTTATTGTTATAATTATATCTTCATGCCCATGTTTTAAGTTCTTATGATCCCAGCTCACAAATGCTTACATATATGATCAAGATTGTGTAGGTGCATGTCACCTCAAAAATTATTCTTTTGTTATCACTTACCTACTCGAGGACGAGCAGGAGTTAAGCTTGGGGATGCTTGATACGTCTCAAACGTATCTATAATTTTTGATGCTCCATGCTTGTTTTTACACCATTTGCCTATTGTTTCGTTACACTTAGTGGCACTTTTATGCATTTTCCGGAACTAACCTATTAACGAAGTGCCACAGTGCCAGTTCCCTGTTTTCTGCTATTTTTGTGTTTCAGAGTGATACACAGGAAATATTCTCGGAATTGGACGAAACCACATCCTGAAGTCTTATTTTACCCGGAAGCTTCCAGAGATCCGAAGAGGAGTAGGAGGGGGGCCACCAGGGCCCCACACGTAGGGGCGGCGCGGCCAGCCCCCTGGCCGCGCGGGGCCCGCGTGAGGGAGCCTGGCTCCCCCTCTGACGACGCCCCTTCGCCTATAAAGACTCCCCGACGGAAAAAACCTAAGTACCCGATCAGATTTCCAGAACACATCGCGATCCGCCGCCGCCGTCGACCCGAAGATCGGGAGGGTCCAGAAGCTCTTCCCGGCACCCTGCCGGAGAGGGGAATCGCCACCGGAGGTCTTCTTCATCGCCATGCTTGCCTCCGGAGCGATGAGTGAGTAGTCTACCTTGGACTATGGGTCCATAGCAGTAGCTAGATGGTTGTCTTCTCCACCATGTGCTTCATGTTTAGATCTCATGAGCTGCCCTACATGATTGAGATCACCGTTATGTAATTCTACATGTTTGGTTTGTTGGGATCCGATGAATATTGGTGTTTATGATTAAGTTGCTGTACTGAATTATATCTTTTGTTATCTCTATGTTGTTTATGATCTTGCATGCTCTCCGTTGTTAGTGGCTATCTTGGCCGAGTAGTTGCTAGTGACTCCAAGAGGGGGTATTTATGCTCGATAGTGGGTTCATGCCTCTATTTCACCTGGGGGAGTGACAGAAACCTCTAAGGTGGTAGATGTGCTGTTGCTACTAAGGAGAAAACAACATTCATATGCTCAAGGCAATATGCTTTGTTTACATTACACACTTTGCTTAATGCAATTATCTGTTGTTCGCAACTTAATATTTCTAGGGTGTTCGGATTGATATCCCCGGGAGTGGATTATTAGTCATAGATGCAGTTGGATGGCGGTCTATGTATTTTGTTGTAATGCCCAGAGTAAATCTCATAGTGATCTTCTTGACATATCACGTTTATCTTTATTCTATCAATGGCCCAACTGTAATTTGTTTACCCAGCATGTGTTATTTATCTATGGAGAGACACCACTAGTGAACTGTGGACCCCGGTCCTATTTACATCATATTGCTATCACCTGTTTACTTTACTCGGACTGTTTACTTTACTCGCATACTATATTGGTTTCCACTCGATACGCTCATAACCTTTGTTTCAAGCAAACCGGTGAGATTGACAACCTCATCGCAAGTTGGGAACAAAGTATTTGTTTGTGTTGTGTACAGGTTCCGCGTTGCTACTGGCTGAAGACAAGTCAACAAGTATCGTTAACGGCGCCCTTGTTGGAGTGTTACTAAGCCAGTCTGCATCACCTTCAGTCGTCATTGTCTCTCCTCTCCTGACCGACATTAAACCTTGGTTTCTTAACTGAGGGAAGACTAGCCGCTACACTCATCATACCTTCCTCTTGGGGTTCCCAACGGGCTGGTTATCCACCACGCACAAGGACAGTCTGCTTCACATCAACTTGGCACCATCAGTAATTTCCTGGCGCCATCAACAAGTAGCAATTGGTTGCTATCTTTGCCTAGAAATTGTATTGATTCTTGGGATAAGTGTAAGGATGCTTTTATTGGAAAATATTATCCTCCTGCTGAGATTATAGCTTTGCGAAGTGATATTATCAAGTTTAGACAGTTTGATAATGAACATGTTGCTCAAGCTTGGGAAAGAATAAAATCTATGATAAAGAATTGTCCCACTCATGGACTGACTACTTGGATGATTATCCAAACCTTTTATGCAGAACTAAATTTTTCTTCAAGAAATCTATTGGATTCAGCTGCTGGAGGCACTTTTATGTCCATTACCTTGGGCTCCGCAACAAAGCTTCTTGACAACATGATGGTAAATTTTTCTGAGTGGCACACCGAGAGAGCTCCATAAGGTAAGAAGGTAAATTCTGTTGAGGAAACCTCTTTCTTAAGTGATAAGATTGATACTATTATGCTTATGCTTGCTAACGATAGAGCTCATGTTGATCCTAATAATGTTCCTTTGGCCTCTTTGGTTGCTCAAGAAGAGCATGTTGATGTAAACTTCATTAGAAATAATTATTTCAACAACAGTGCTTATAGGAACAATTTTGCTAGCAAAAATTATAGGCCGTATCCTTCTACCAATGGTAATGGTTATGGCACCTCTTGTGGTAATTCCTCCAACAACACTAGGGGCACGCCCTCTGAGCTTGAAGTCATGCTCAAGGACTTCATCGGTAAGCAAACTGCTTTTAACAAGTCTGTTTAGGAAAAGTTGGGTAAAATTGATATTCTTGCTTCTAAAGTTTATAACCTTGCTCTTGATGTTGAACTTCTGAAACTAAAAGTGTTGCCTAATGATGTGAAAGAAAGCAATACTTTGAATGCCATCCAAGTTAGAATTGATGAAAATGTTAGGATGTTAGCAGAATTGCATGCCAGGTGGGAAAGAGAAGATGAGATGGCTAGAAAGATGAAGGTATGTACTATTACCACCTCTAGCAATGTTGTTCCAAATGATAGCAATCCTCTTACTTTGATTGGTGTAGAGAAATCTCCTACTCCTTGTGCCAAAAAGCCAAAACTGCAAAAACTTTTTCTACAAAAAGTGCTGAAATTTTTCAGAGTATGGGAGATGATAGCTCTACTACTTTTAATGATTTTGATGTTGATGGCTGCAACATATCTGAAGTTATTTTGTTCTTGCAAAATCTTTCTTTGAGTCCTAATGCTAGTTCTATGAATGTTGCTTTACAAAGCATATTACAAATGCTCTCATGAAAATTAGGGAAGAAAAGTTGAAACAAAAGGTTTATATTCCCAAGAAGTTAGAGGATGGTTGGGAGCCCATCACTGATATGAATGTTAATGGTTTTTATTGCCATGCTTTATGTGATCTAGGTGCAAGTATTTCTATTATGCCTAGAAAGATTTATGATATGCTTGGTTTACCACCGCTTGAAAAGTGTTATTTTGATGTTCCTCCTGCTGATGTTGCTAAGAAGAAACCTTTGGGAAGGATTAATGATGTTCTTATTATGGTTAACAATAACCTTGTCCCCGTTGATTTTCTTGTTATGGATGTTGAATGCAATGCTTCATGTCCTATTATTTTGGGAAGACCTTTTCTTCGAACTGTAGGTGCCATCATTGATATGAAGGAAGGCACTATTAAATATCAATTCCCACTCAAGAAAGGTATGGAACACTTCCCTAGAAAGAGGAAGAAATTACGTTTTGAGTCTATTCTTAGAGCAAATTATGAACTTGATGCTTCATCGCTTGATATTACTTGATTTCCACTTTTTGCGCCTAGCTCAAAGGCGTTAAAGAAAAACACTCTTGGGAGATAACCCAATGTTTTCTTTTTAGTACTTTTTCTTTTATTTGAGTCTTGGAAGTTATTACTACTGTAATGACCTCTCCTTATCATTTTTATTTCTTTTTTGTGCCAAGAAGAACCTCTAATTTGAGGGAGGTAAGATTTGGGGAAGTTGCTGTCCTGAAACAGATTTCTACGCTGCACCATAAAGATTCGTGAAAATTCTCAGGATATCTTTTTGATCTGCAATTTCTTGTGCATATGCCCCAGGTTATTTCCAAACTTTAATTAGTTTTGCACTTTTCGATTTGAGCAATAGAAGGTCCTCGAAAAAAACGATCTTTGTCAGCTGTTCTGTTTTGACAGATTCTGCCACTATTTGTGTTTGCCTCTCGATCACTTTTTTTTAATTCTTTTGATTATGGAACTTTTGAGGAAGTTGCTACCGTAGTTTATGCTTTAATGGTTGGTATATTTGAGTATGAAATTAAACCAAGAGGGTATATTTATTATCATGCTTATACTGATGTTGCTAATGGAATTAGGTGAAGTTTTGTATGAAGGAAGTTTTCAAGTGTAGGGAATAGAGAGTGATGAGATGAGATGAAGTATGGACAAAAGCTCAAGCCTGGGGATGCCCATGTCACCCCAAGAAATATCCAAGAGGTACAAGCGTCAAAGCTTGGGGATTCCCCCGGGGCACCCCTTCTTCATCGGCAAAAATCAGGTCACCTTTCAACACACTATATTTTTATTGCTTCATATTCTATGTGTTTTTCTTGGAGTGTCATTACTTTTTCTTTCAGTTTTATTTTGTTTTATTTGCTGCAATAAATGGTTGGACCCCAACAAATTTCTTTTAGAGATGACACACTCCGTTTTTCATTGCCAAGAACACTCTAGTTTTCACTTTTATCGTTCAACGAGTGTTCTCTTTTTCTAGCACTGCGTTTAGCTTTCGTTTTTCGCCTTGATTTTTTTTTAGATCTTGTTATATCTTTGCATCAAGGTGTATTTAGACCACTGGTCTATGTTGGTTTTTATCAACAGAGTTGTTTCAAAAAGGTTTGAATGGTGTAGGAAAAGAGAAAAAAGTTTCATGCCTATAGTGGTACAAATGGGAGCTTGTTTAGACTGCGGCTTAGACTTTTGCATGTCATGCTTGATGTCATTTTGATAGTATGCTTAGTAGTTTTTCCTGTAGCATGACTTGTCTCAAATGACTGAGATTGCTTAATGAGCCTTTGAAAAAATCATGCGTTGTTTTTATTATATGGGAGCATTTTATTGTGGTTTTCTCCTTTGATGCTTTATTTGGGTTGAGTTGGCACATGCTTACAACATGTTTGACTCTAACAAGTCGCCATATAGCCTCTATGATCATTTGGTTTTTGACTTGTGATACCACTTTATGCTTCGGTTAATGATGTTTTGTCGCTATGCATGATTATGGCCGTTATTGCTCTCTTAGTTGGTGACTCCTAGTCTTTTGCTAGCCTTCATTTTGTACTGAGTATGAGCTCTACTCATGTATCCAACTCCCAAAAACCAAGTTTTCCAATGTGTCCACCATACATACCTATTAGCAATTTGCTATTCCAAGTACATTCGACTTGCTTTTATCTATCCTTCAAATTAAACTTTTTGGTGTTATGTGAAAATTAGTCAGTAAAGCTCTCATGAACCTGACGGCACACTTTACTTTTCTCATTTTAAAATTTTGACATTGTGGCTCTCTTATGTTGATGTTATGCTTGCAAGTTGTAAGTTGGAAATTAGCCCAGCCATGCTGTCATGGGGCAAGCTTTCAACATTGCACTTTCTTTCATTTAGTTGATATCGTGATCTTTTGTTTATGGATACTCGCGATGTGAAATAAGTTGGGATCTTGTGAGCTCATGGAGTTTGTATATGTGTTAGAGAAACAACTGGGCCGCTAATCTAATCCATGCATCATTCATGGTGAAAATTTACAGCATGCCCATAGTGGACATTCGACGACGCATCTCACAATAAAAAGCTATACCAATGGTAAATAAAAGAGATGCCGAGGTGTTCATTATCTGTTTGTCTTGTCATTTTGATGTGGGCTTGTTCCATGTCATCGGGCAAGAGGTACCCCATTGGCGGTTCTCGATGATACATGTATGCTTACAATGACAAGAACTTGCTTGGGACCTAAGTCGAGTAGCATGAGGTTTGGGTATTCATACTTCATGGGACACGAGGTTTTCAACTTATGATTTGTTAAGCATAAGCTTCATAATTGTACTCGCATTAACCTTAACCACTCAAGATGCCTATTATGGGGGCAATGAGAGCTCAAAGCGAGTAAGTATCATAATTTTTGGAGGTTTATAAAACTTGCAATCACTGCTTCCCTCTGCGAAGGGCCTTTCTTTTACTTTTATGTTGAGTCTCCACCTTCTACCTTTATGCACCTTCTAAGAGAGCATAGTTGTCATTCTGAGTTTAATGTGCATAGTCCCAAAGTTTATCATTGATTGATTCATGATTATGGTTTTGCTTGTTCTTAAATTATTTGTATCTAGTCACCCTCTTAAACTTGAAGGTGTCCTATGCATTGATATTTTGCTATTCCATGAAGGACAAGCTGAAAATCACTTTGCTATGTTTTTCTATATGATTTGAACACAGACTTGACTTTCAATGTTTCATTAGTCATGATCTTTCGTTTGTGTTACTTTTCATGTTATAACATGGTTGCTAAGTTTTATTGTCAAGATTATATCTCTTATGCCCATGTTTTAAGTGCTTTGATCTCAGCACTCAATGCTTTACATCGCTGATCAAGATTGTGATGGTGCATGTCACCTCAAAAATTATTGTTTTGTTATCACTTACCTACTCGAGGACGAGCAGTAGTTAAGCTTGGGGATGCTTCATACGTCTCAAATGTATCTATAATTTTTTATGCTCCATGCTTATTTATACACCATTTGCTTTGTGTTTTGTTACACTTCATGGCGTTTTTATGCATTTTCTGGAACTAACCTACTAACGAGATGCCACAGTGCCAGTTCCCTGTTTTCTGCTATTTTTGTGTTTCAGAAAAGCTACATAGGAAATATTCTTGGAATTGGACGAAACAAAAGCTGGACCTCCTATTTTTCCAGAACACGAGTCGGAGTCCAAAGTAGAGACGAGGGGGGCCAGGACCTGGCCACACCCTAGGGCGGCGCAGGCTAGGCCCTGGCCACGCCACCAGGGGGTGAGCCCCCCTGGTCCACCTCCTGACGCCGCCCTTCCGCCTATATATTCCCCTCGATGGGAAAAACCTAAAGCCCAATCAATTTTCCACGAAACCTACTGCAAGCCGCCGCTATCGTTGATGCGAGATCGGGAGGTTCCAGAAGCTCTTCCCGGCACCCTACCAGAGAGGGGAATCACCGCCGGAGGCCTTCTTCATCACCATGGTCGCCTCCAAAGTGATGTGTGAGTAGTCTACCTTGGACTACGGGTCCATAGCAGTAGCTAGATGGTTGTCTTCTCCACCATGTGCTTCATGTTTAGATCTTGTGAGCTGCCTATCATGATTAAGACCATCTTTGTGTAATTCTACATGTTGTGTTTGTTGGGATCCAATGGATATTGATACTATGTCAAGTTGATGTGCTGAATTATTATCTTTATGTTATCTATATGTTGTTTATGATCTTGCATGCTCTTCGTTGCTAGTAGATATCTTGGCCGAGTAGATGCTAGTGACTCCAAGAGGGGGTATTTATGCTCGATAGTAGGTTCATGCCTCTAGTAATCTGGGGGAGTGAGAGAAACCTCTAAGGTTGTAGATGTGCTGTTGCCACTAGGGAGAAAACAACATTCTTGTGTCCAAGGACATTTGCATTGTTTACATTACGCACTTTGTTTAATGCAGTTATCTGTTGTTCGCAACTTAATACTAAACGGGTGCTCGGATGACACCTCGAGAGTGGATTATTAGTCATAGGTGCACGGTCTATGTATTTTGTCGTAATGCCCAGAGTGAATCTCATAGTGATCCTCATGACATATGTATGCTAGCTTTATTCTATCAATTGCCCAACTGTAATTTGTTTACCCAGCATGTTGTTATTTATCTTATGGAGAGACACCACTAGTGAACTATGGACCATGGTCCATTCTTTTACATTGCTATTACCATTTTACTTTTACTCGCTTTATTTATATTCTTGCAAACTATTACCTTTTACCACTTGATACGCTTAATCCTTTGTTTATAGAAAACCGGTGAGATTGACAACCTCACTGTTAGTTGGGACAAAGTACTTGGTTGTGTTCTGTGCAGGTTCCACGTTGCTGCTGGTGAAAAGCTACACGCCGATAAGTTTCCTGGCGCCATTGTCCGGAGTGTCGCAAAGCTAGCGGGCATTGACCTTCGGAAGTGTGGTTCTTTCTCCTACTGGTTCGAGAAACCTTGGTTTCACAACTGAGGGAAACTTGCTGCTGTGCTCATCATAACCTTCTCTTGGAGTTTTCCAACAAGTTTTCTAGTGTCAACTACGCACCTGCGAAACAGCAATCACCCTTCTGCCTATAAATTCCCTCTGTCGCGATAACCCTATAACCCCGAAACATCCATCCACGAAACATATTGTAAGCCACTGATACGTCTCAAACGTATCTATAATTTTTGATGCTCCATGCTTGTTTTTACACCATTTGCATATTGTTTCGTTACACTTAGTGGCATTTTTATGCATTTTCCGGAACTAACCTATTAACGAAGTGCCACAGTGCCAGTTTCCTGTTTTCTGCTGTTTTTGTGTTTCAGAAGTGATACACAGGAAATATTCTCGGAATTGGACGAAACAAGTTCCTAAAGTCATATTTCACGGGGAAGCTTCCAGACATCCGAAGACCTGACGGAGTGGGGCCACGTGGGCCCTAGACGCAGGGGCGGCGCGGCCACCCCCCTGGCCGCGCCAGCCCCGTGTGATGGGGCGTGGTCCCTCCTCTGACATCGCCCCTTCGCCTATATATACCCCCTGACGAGAAAAACCTAAGGGCCCGATCAGATTTCCAGAACACATCGCGATCCGCCGCCGCCATCGACCCGAAGATCGGGAGGGTCCAGAAGCTCTTCCCGGCACCCTGCCGGAGAGGGGAATCGCCACCGGAGGTCTTCTTCATCGCCATGCTTGCCTCCGGAGCAATGAGTGAGTAGTATACCTTGGACTATGGGTCCATAGCAGTAGCTAGATGGTTGTCTTCTCCACCATGTGCTTCATGTTTAGATCTCATGAGCTGCCCTACATGATTGAGATCACCGTTATGTAATTCTATGATGTTGGTTTGTTGGGATCCGATGAATATTGGTGTTTATGATTAAGTTGCTGTACTGAATTATATCTTTTGTTATCTCTATGTTGTTTATGATCTTGCATGCTCTCCGTTGTTAGTAGCTATCTTGGCCGAGTAGTTGCTAGTGACTCCAAGAGGGGGTATTTATGCTCGATAGTGGGTTCATGTCTCTATTTCACCTGGGGGAGTGACAGAAACCTCTAAGGTGGTAGATGTGCTGTTGCTACTAGGGAGAAAACAACATTCATATGCTCGAGGGCATATGCTTTGTTTACATTACACACTTTGCTTAATGCAATTATCTGTTGTTCGCAACTTAATACTTCTAGGGTGTTCGGATGATATCCCCGGGGGTGGATTATTAGTCATAGATGCAGTTGGATGGCGGTCTATGTATTTTGTTGTAATGCCCAGAGTAAATCTCATAGTGATCTTCTTGACATATCACGTTATCTTTATTCTATCAATTGCCCAACTGTAATTTGTTTACCCAGCATGTTATTTTATCTATGGAGAGACACCACTAGTGAACTGTGGACCCCGGTCCTATTTTAATCATATTGCAATCACCTGTTTACTTTTCCCGCACTGTTTACTTTACTCGCATATTACTACTGTTTTCCACTCGATACACTCATAACCTTTGTTTCAAGCAAACCGGTGAGATTGACAACCTCATCGCAAGTTGGGAACAAAGTATTTGTTTGTGTGTGTGCAGGTTCCACAAACACCTTCAGTCGTCATCGTCTCTCTTCTCCTGATCGATAAACCTTGGTTTCTTAACTGAGGGAAAACTAGCCGCTACACTCATCATACCTTCCTCTTGGGGTTCCCAACGGGCTGGTCATCACCACGCACAAGGACTTACTGCTCCCACGTCAACTAAACGCCACAGTCTTTTCTGGCGCCATCACACGAGTAGCAGCTTCTTTTCTGGCGCCGTTGCCGGGGAAGAGAGAAGACTTCTGCGAGGGGAGTTCTTCGCATACACATTCTTTACTTTGTTATTTGTTTTGCTTTACTTTATTTATTTTACCTGCATCGTTTTTATATCAAAAACCCAAAAAAAATTAGAATCCTTGGTAGTTGTTACTTCTTTACTTTAGTTTATCATGTTGATCCCTAAGTACGTTCTGGAGGACCTCTCAGTAGGTAGTGGTTCGATTATTGGCAAAAGTAACATTGAGGAGTTCTTTAATCACATTAGTATGCATGAGGAAGATGAGGAAAAGTCTTGGGTTGAACTTGCTCCTAGTATTGAAGTTGCTTCTGTTATATTAATTGACATGTTGGAAACTAGGTTTGCTAGTCTTAATCCTTTTATGCAATATATGTTCCTTAAGCTTCATGAAATTAAGGATCCCGAAAAGAAAGCTTTTATCTTGGAAACTTTGCGCCTAGAATTTAAGGATGTCGTTGTTGAAGCTAGGAAAGTTCTTAAACGTTTTAATAAACTCGGTTCACCTATAAAGGTTATTGATACTCATGATGAGGTAACCGAAATACCTATACCTTGCAAGCTTTTGGGATTGAATGATGCTTTCGAAAACAATTTTGCCTGGATTTGTCCTGAAAATCTTTTTGATGAGAATAGTGTACCAAAGCATGATCACAAAGGGTCTTCAAAAACTTATGTGGATGAAATACAATGCCTTATTGATAAGACCTCTTCTGTTGATCTTAATGCTTCATCACTTGATATTACTTGATTCGCAATTTTCTGCGCCTAGCTCAAAGGCGTTAAAGAAAAGCACTCTTGGGAGATAACCCATTGTTTACTTTTCAGTACTTTTTCTTTTATTTGAGTCTTGGAAGTCATTACTACTGTAATGACCGCTCCTTATCTTGTTTATTTCGTTTTTGTGCCAAGAGAAGCCTCTAATTTGAGTGAGGTAAAGATTTGGGGTTATTGCTGTCCTGAAACTGTTTTCGGTGCTGCACCGTAAAAATTCGTGAAAATTCTCTGTATATCTTTTGGACCTGCGATTTCTTGTGCATATGCCCCAGGTTATATCCAAACTTTTCTTAGTTGAACACTTTTTGATTTGAGCAACGGAAAATCCCTCAAAAATTCGTCCTTTGTCAGCTGTCCAGTTTTGACAGATTTCTGCCAATATTTCTTTTTGCCACTTTATCGCTTTCTTTTGAGTTCTTTTTTATCATGGAACTCTTGTGGAAGTTGCTACAGTAGTATATACTTTATATGTGGTGGTTTTGGGTTGAAACCTGAAGCTAAAGGATGTTGAATATATTTTATGCTTACACTAATGTTGCTAATAGAATTGTGTTTAGTTTTGTATGAAGGAAGTTTTCAAGTGTAGGGATTGGAGAATGATGAGATGAGATGAAGAATGGACAAAAGCTCAAGATTGGGGATGCCCATGCATCACCCCAAGAAATATCCAAGAAGTACAAGCGTCAAAGCTTGGGGATGCCCCCGAGGCACCCCTTCTTCATCGGCAAAAATCAGGTCACCTTTCAAAACACTATATTTTTATTGCTTCATGCACTATGTGTTTTTCTTGGAGCGTCAGTTGTTTTAGTTTTCTTAGTTGGTTTAGTTTGTTTGTTTGCTGCAATAAATGGTTGGACCCCAACAAATTTCCTTTGGAGGAGATGTACTCGTTTTCATTTGCAAAGAACGCTCTAGTTTTCACTCTTATTAAAAATCGAGTGTTCTACTTTTTCTGCTACTGCTTTTGGTTTTCGCTTTTGCCTTGATTTGCGTTCAGATCTTGTCATATCTTTTCATCAAGGTGCATTTTTGCCTCTGATCTTCATTGGTTTTCATCAAAAGAGGTGTTTATAAAAATTTCAAATGGTGTTGGAAAAGAGAAAAAGCTTTGTGCAAAATAGTGGTACAAGAAGGAGCTTGTGTAGACTGCGGCTTAGGCTTTTTCATGTCATGCTTGATGTCTTTTTGATAGTATGCTTAGTGGTTTTGCTGTAGCATGACTTGTCTCAAATAACTGAGATTGCTTAATGAGCCTTTGAAAAATCATGCGTTGTTTTTATTGTATGGAAGCATTATTTTGGTTTTCTCCTTGATGCTTTATTTGGGTTGACTTGGCGCATGCTCACACATGTTAGACTCTTAAAAAGTCGCCAATAGCCTTCATGATCATTTAGTTTTTGACTTTTGATGCCATCGTATGCTTCTTTTAATGTCGCTTTGTCGCTTTGCATGATTATGGCCATTATTGCTCTCTTAGTTGGTCGCTCTCAGTCTTTTGCTAGCCCTCGCCTTGTACTGAGTATGAGCTCTACTCGTGCATCCAACTCCTAAAAGCCAAAGTTTTCCAAAGTGTCCACCATACATACCTACTAGCAATTTGCTATTCCAAGTAAATTTGACTTGCTTTTATTTTCTCTTCAAATTAAACTCTTACCAGTGTTATGCGAAATTCGGTCAGTAAAGCTCTCACGAACCAGAAGGCAAACTTTACTTTTTCCTGTTCTTAAAAATTTGACATCGTGGTCTCTTATGCTGAGTTGTTATGCTTGCAAGTTGTAAGTTGGATTCTAGCCCAGCCATGCTGTCATGGGGCAAGCTTTCAACATTGCACTTCTTTTTAAGTTGATATCGTCATCTTTTGTTTATGGATGCCCGCTGTGTGAAATGAATTGGGAATCTTGTGAGGATCATGGAGTTTTTATATGTGTTAGGGAAACGCCGGGCCGCCAATCTAAGCCATGCATAATTCATGGTGGAAATTTGCAGCATACCCATGGTGAACATTCGACGACGCATCTCACAATAAAAAGCTAAACAATATAGCAAATAAAAGAGATGTCGAGGTGTTCATTGTCTGCTTGTCCTGTCATTTTGGTGTGGGCTTGTTCCATGTCATCGGGCACGGAGGTACCCCATTGGCGGTTCTCAATGATATGCATATACTTACAATGACAAGAGCCTTGCTTGGGACTCTAAGTAAATTAGCATGGTTTGGGTACTCGTATTCACGGGACACGAGGTTTTTAACTTATGATTTGTCAAGCATATGCATCATAACTGTTCTCGCATTAACTTTAACCATTCAAGATGCTTATGATGGGGGCAATGAGATCTCAAAGCCGGTAAGTACCATAATTTTTGAAGGTTATAAAACTTGCAATCACTGCTTCCCTCTGCGAAGGGCCTTTCTTTTACTTTTATGTTGAGTCACCACCTTCTTTCTTTATGCACCATTAAGAGAGCATAGTTGTCATTCTTAGTGTGATATGCATTGTCCCAAAGTTCATTGATTGACTCATATTGTTGGTTTCACTTGTTCTTAAATTATTTGTATCTAGTCGCCCTCTTAAACTTTGAGGTGTCCTATGCATTTATGTTTTGCTCTCTTTGAAGGACAAGCTGAAAACCATTTGTATGTTTTTTCTTATGATTTGAACACACGTTTGACTTTCATTGTTTCATTATCATGATCTTTTGTTTGTGTTCATTTACATGTTTACAACATGGTTGCTAAGTTCTTATTGTCATGATTATATCTTTCATGCCCATGTTTTAAGTTCTATTGATCCCAGCTCACCAATGCTTACATATATGATCAAGATTGTGTAGGTGCATGTCACCTCAAAAATTATTCTTTGTTATCACTTACCTACTCGAGGACGAGCAGGAGTTAAGCTTGGGGATGCTTGATACGTCTCAAACGTATCTATAATTTTTGATGCTCCATGCTTGTTTTTACACCATTTGCATATTGTTTCGTTACACTTAGTGGCATTTTTATGCATTTTCCGGAACTAACCTATTAACGAAGTGCCACAGTGCCAGTTTCCTGTTTTCTGCTGTTTTTGTGTTTCAGAAGTGATACACAGGAAATATTCTCGGAATTGGACGAAACAAGTTCCTGAAGTCATATTTCACGGGGAAGCTTCCAGACATCCGAAGACCTGACAGAGTGGGGCCACATGGGCCCCAGACACAGGGGCGGCGCGGCCACCCCCCTAGCCGCGCCAGCCCCGTGTGAGGGGGCGTGGTCCCTCCTCTGACATCGCCCCTTCGCCTATATATACCCCCTGACGAGAAAAACCTAAGGGCCCGATCAGATTTCCAGAACACATCGCGATCCGCTGCCGCCGTCGACCCGAAGATCAGGAGGGTCCAGAAGCTCTTCCCGGCACCCTGCCGGAGAGGGGAATCGCCACCGGAGGTCTTTTTCATCGCCATGCTTGCCTCCGGAGCGATGAGTGAGTAGTCTACCTTGGACTATGGGTCCATAGCAGTAGCTAGATGGTTGTCTTCTCCACCATGTGCTTCATGTTTAGATCTCATGAGCTGCCCTACATGATTGAGATCACCGTTATGTAATTCTATGATGTTGGTTTGTTGGGATCCGATGAATATTGGTGTTTATGATTAAGTTGCTGTACTGAATTATATCTTTTGTTATCTCTATGTTGTTTATGATCTTGCATGCTCTCCGTTGTTAGTAGCTATCTTGGCCGAGTAGTTGCTAGTGACTCCAAGAGGGGGTATTTATGCTCGATAGTGGGTTCATGTCTCTATTTCACCTGGGGGAGTGACAGAAACCTCTAAGGTGGTAGATGTGCTGTTGCTACTAGGGAGAAAACAACATTCATATGCTCGAGGGCATATGCTTTGTTTACATTACACACTTTGCTTAATGCAATTATCTGTTGTTCGCAACTTAATACTTCTAGGGTGTTCGGATGATATCCCCGGGGGTGGATTATTAGTCATAGATGCAGTTGGATGGCGGTCTATGTATTTTGTTGTAATGCCCAGAGTAAATCTCATAGTGATCTTCTTGACATATCACGTTATCTTTATTCTATCAATTGCCCAACTGTAATTTGTTTACCCAGCATGTTATTTTATCTATGGAGAGACACCACTAGTGAACTGTGGACCCCGGTCCTATTTTAATCATATTGCAATCACTGTTTTCCACTCGATACACTCGATACACTCATAACCTTTGTTTCAAGCAAACCGGTGAGATTGACAACCTCATCGCAAGTTGGGAACAAAGTATTTGTTTGTGTGTGTGCAGGTTCCACAAACACCTTCAGTCGTCATCGTCTCTCTTCTCCTGATCGATAAACCTTGGTTTCTTAACTGAGGGAAAACTAGCCGCTACACTCATCATACCTTCCTCTTGGGGTTCCCAATGGGCTGGTCATCACCACGCACAAGGACTTACTGCTCCCACGTCAACTAAACGCCACAGTCTTTTCTGGCGCCATCACACGAGTAGCAGCCACCGCCGTCATCGACCAGAGATCAGGAGGGTCCAGAAGCTCTTCCCAACATCCTGCCGGAGAGGGTAATCATCACCGAGCCTGCCTCCGGAGTGATGCGTGAGTATCCACCCCTAGCCCATGGGTCCATAACAGTATCTAGATGGTTGTCTTCTCCTTGATGCGCCTCATGTTAGATCTTGTGAGCTGCCTATCATGATCAAGATCATCTTTATGTAATTCCATATGTTGTGTTTTTTGGGATCCGATGAATATTGAGTACTATGGTAAGTTGATTGTTGATTTATCATGTCTATGTTATTTGTGATCTTGCGTGCTCTCCATTGCTAGTAGATATCTTGGCCAAGTAGATGCTAGTGACTCCAAGAGTGAGTATTTATGCTCGATAGTGGGTTCATGCCTCTAATAATCTGGGAGAGTGACAATAACTTCTAAGGTTGTAGATGTGATGTTGCTACTAGGGAGAAAACAACGATCTTTTGTTCAAGGATAATTGTATTGTTTACATTACACACTTTGCTTAAGGCGATAATTTGTTACTTGCAACTTAATACCCAAGGGTTGTTCGGATGATATCCTGCGGGTGGATTATTAGTCATAGATGCAGTTGGATTACGGTCTATGTATTATGTTATAATGCCCAAATGAATCTCATAGTGATCTTCATGACATGTACATGCATTGTTATGTATTCTTTATTTTGTCAATTGCACAACTGTAATTTGTTTACCCAGCATGTTATTTATCTTTATGGAGAGACACCTCTAGTGAACTGTGGACCCTGGTCAATTCTTTTACATTGATAATACCATCTACTGCAAGCACTGTTTACTTTCCGCAAGTATTATTTTACTTCACCGCAAACAAATATCCATTTCCACACTATACGTCTAATCCTTTGTTTTCAGCAAACCGGTGAGATTGACAACCTCACTGTAAGTTGGGGCAAAGTAGTTTGGTTGTGTTGTGTGCAGGTTCCACGTTGTTGCTGGCGCCAAAGCTCCCTCGTCAACCACGCACCAGACTGTTTTCTGGTGCCTTGCCAAAGTAAGCTAGCAACAACCTTCAGAAGTGGTTTCTTTCTCCTACTAGTCGATTAAACCTTGGTTTCATACTGAGAGAAAACTTACTGCTGTGCTCATCATACCTTCCTCTTGGGGTTTCCCAACTGGTCCTTTGAGACATTAAGACTATTTTCTGGCGCCGTTGCCAGGGAGAAAGAGGATTTCTGCAAGGGGAGTCTCTCACTTCCAATCTCTTTACTTTGTTATTGTTTTGCTTAGTTTCTTTACTTTATTTTGTTTGCTTCTTTTTATCAAAAATAAAAAAAATAGTTCCTTTTATAGTTGGTATTTTTGTTACCTTATTTTAATTTCATTATGTTGATCCCTGAGTACGTTCTGAAAGACCTATCAGTAGGTAGTGGTTCTATAATTGGGAAAGATAACATTGAAGAATTCTTTAATCATGTCAGTAAGCACAAGGATCTTGAGGATAGATCCTTAGCAGAACTTGCTCCTAATTATGAAAATGATGCGGACTACTTAGTGCATATGTTGGAGGCTAGGTTTGTTAACCTTAACCCCATAATATAGCAAATGTTTCTTAAACTTCATGATGTTGAAGACCCTGAAAAGAGAGATTTTATTTTGGAAACTTTGCATAAAGAATTTAGAGATGTTGTTATAGAATCTAGGAAAGTCTTTGATTGTTTTAATATGCTTGGCTCATGTGTAGATGTTATTGGTACACTTAACAAAACCAAACCCAAAAGTGGGGAGGAAATCAAAATACCAATACCTTTTAAACTCTTAGGAATGCATGAAGCTTTGGAAAAGAATTTTGATTAGATTGTTTCTGAAAACCCATTTGATGGAAGTAGTGAACCCAAGAGTGTTGAGAGAGGATCTTCTCAAACTTATATTGATAAAATACAATTCCTTGTTGAAAAGACTTCTGGTATTGATCTTGATGCTTCTTCACTTGAAAATACTTGATTCTTACTTTCTGCGCCTAGCTCAAAAGCGTTAAAGAAAAGCACTCTTGGGAGATAACCCATGCTTTTCTTTTAGTAATTTTTCTTTTACTTCAGTCTTGGAAGTTGATACTACTATAATGACCTCTCCTTATCTTTTTTATTTCGTTTTTGTGCCAAGAATAGCCTCTAATAGGAGGAAGGTAAGATTTGGGGAAGTTGCTATCCCGAAACAAATTTCTGCGCTTTGCTGTAAAAATTCGTGAAAAATCCTAGAAAGTCATATTGATCTGCAATATTTTGTGCACATGCCCCAGGTTATTATCTAACTTTCATTAGTTTTGCACTTTTCGATTTGAGCAACAAAAGATTTTCTAAAAAAATCGATCTTTACCTGCTGTTCTGTTTTGACAGATTTCTGCCGCTATTTGCACTTGCCTCTTGATCTCTTTCTTTTTGAGTTCTTTTGATCACGGAACTTTTAAGAGAAGTTGCTACAGTAGCTAATGTTTTAATACATGTTGTACTTGAGTTAAAACTGAACCAAAAGTGGATCTACTATTTTGCATAAACTAATGTATCTAATGAGAATTGTGTGACGTTTTGTATCAAGGAAGTTTACAAGTGTAGGGAAAGGAGAATGATGAGATGAGATGAAGAATGGACAAAAGCTCAAGCTTGGGGATGTCCATGTCACCCCAAGAAATATCCAAGAGGTACAAGCGTCAAAGCTTGGGGATGCCCAAGGCAACCCCTTCTTCATCAACAAAAACATCAGGTCATCTTTCAAGACACTATATTTTTGTTGCTTCATATGCTATGTGCTGTTCTTGGAGCGTCTTTATTTTTTGCTTTCAGTTTTCTTTTGTTTTTTTTGCTGTAATAAATGGTTGGACCCCAAAATATTTCTTTTGGAGAAGACACACTCCGTTTTCATTGCCTAGAACACTAGTTTTCACTCTTATCATTCTACGAGTGTTCTCTTTTGCTACTACTGCGTTTAGCTTTTGTTTTTCGCCTTTATTTTTGTTCAGAACTTGTTAGTTCTTTGTAGCTAGGTGTGTTTAGACCTCTGGTATTTATTGATTTTTATCCTTGAGAGTTGTTTCAAATAGGTTGATTGGGGTTGGAAAAGAGTAAAATGTTTCATGCTTATAGTGGTGCAAAAGGGAGCTTGTTTAGACTGTGGCTTAGACTTTAGCATGTCATGTTAGATATTATTTTGATTATATGCTTAGTATTTATTGTTGTAGCATGACTTGTATCAAATGACTGAGAGTGCTTAATGTGCCTTTGAAAGAATCATGCGTTGTTTTTATCATATCCAAGCATAATATTGTGGTATTCTCCTTTGATGCTTTATTTGCACTAGTGGAAAACAGGGCATCAGTCCCAGTTGGTTTTGGCCTTCAGTCCCGGTTGCGCAACCGGGACTAACCAACCGGGACAAGAGCCCAATCTTTAGTCCCGGTTGCTATACGAACCGGGACTAAAGAGAGACCACGTGGCAGGGGCTGGGCGCTCGTGGGCGTAGGACCTTTAGTCCCGGTTCATGTTACGAACCGGGACTAAAGAGTCCACACGTGGCAGCCTCTGCTGCTTCTTTATTTTTCTGGATTTCAATTGTTATTTAGGGGTTTAGGGTTTATTTGTATTTTGCTCCATTCAATTTTTTGATTCATTTCAAACAAGTTTTCTTATATACTTATTCATACAGCATTACAACATAATATACAAGCCGATACATATATAATATATTTGGTCCGCCGAGCATATACATACAAGTATATAAGATCACAACTTGTTCACACACATATACATACAACTTGTTCACACACATAAGATCACGACTTGTTCACACACATAAGAACACGACTTGTGTTTAATTACACACATTGTCTAATCGAAACTGACATGAAATTCACCCTTTGGGTTAATAACATGGTCAAGCAGAAATCCGGCTATTTCCTCTTGAATTCCTACTATGCGTTCAGTCGGTGAGAGCCGATTCCGCTTTGCTTCGAACTACGAAGAAGATCAATATGAATATGAATCATCATAACAAAATTTATGCCAATAAAATGAATTTGTTAGTATATTGTTTACTTACTGTTTGAAAATCAATTCCTTCAGTGACCTGCGCACGAAGGTTCTCGCAAGCATAGTATGCACATAGAACAGTGTTGCGTAAAGGGTTGGGAAATCTCCCGTGGCGGAGTTTCTCGAAGATGTCGTTGGTGCTCACGCCCTACGGCATCTTCGAAAGCTCTGCCTTGAAATTTTTTCCCTGCAAGCCCGTGAAAGACTCCATCTCCTCTAACAGTGTTGGATAAAGGGTTGGGAAATCTCCCGTGGCGGAGCTTCTCGAAGATGTCGTCGATGCTCACGCCCTACGGCATCTATCTCTATTTCTATTGCTATTTCTATTTTTCTATTTCTATCTCTATCTCTATTTCTATTTCTATGTTAGCTATGTCTACTTCTATTTTTATTTTTAATTCTATCTCTATCATCTCTCCATATTTATTTTAATTTTCTATTTTATATTTCTATCTACATCTCTATCTCTACCTCTATTTTTACCTCTATCTTCACCTACTTCTACACATAATCAAATGAACATCTAAATAATTGCTCCCATAAAAAATCACAAATCTCTCTACTTCTAGAGCATTAAATGAGCTAAATTACCAATGAAAGACAAAAGCACAAAGTTCCTCACCTTTTAGTCCACTTAGATTGAAGTGGGGACATCAATTTGTGACAAAAAATGGTGGTCAAAGAGGATGAACTCGAGCTAGGTTTGTTGCATGAAGAACACTTGAGAGTGGAGAGGGGGAGTGGCTGGCTCAGGGAGGAAGAAGGAGCTGTTTTATATAGGGAAGTCATTAGTCCCGGTTGGTATTACCAACCGGGACTAAAGGTCTGGTCTTTAGTCCCGGTTGGTGTTACCAGCCGGGACTAATGACTCTGGCAACGGTCGGATTCGACCCCAGAGCCTTTAGTCCCGGTTCGTAATACGAACCGGGACTAGAGGTTAAAAACGAACCGGCACTAATGGTTTCTGGGGTCCTGCGGCCGAAAAAGCAGTGGGGCCCAGGGCATCAGTCCCAGTTCATATTGCAACCGGGACTAATGCCCTAGAATATTAGGCCGGTTTTCCACTAGTGTTGGGTTGACTTGGCGCATGCTCACACCATGTTATGACTATAAACCAGTTGCCTCAAGCCTCTATGATCATTTGGTTTTTGACTTGTAATATCACTTTATGCTTTGATTAATAATGTTTTGTCGCTATGCATGATTATGGCCGTTATTGCTCTCTTAGTTGGTCGCTCCCAGTCTTTTGCTAGCCTTCACCAGTCCTGAGTATGAGCTCTATTCGTGCATCCAACTCCCAAAACCAAAGTTATTCCAAAGAGTCCACTATAAATTCCTATGCATGGTATTTCAAACCATACCAAGCAAATTTTCATGTGCTACCTTTCAAAACCTTTAAAATACTTCTCATTTTGTAACATTATTTTTAGCTCATGAGGACGTAGTGGTCGAGTTTGTTATCTTCCATATTAAATTAAGTACCCCTTGACTTGCATGCTTCATCTTCTCGACACTAATTTTGCAAGAGAGCTGGTCAGACCATTGTAACCTTTTAAAAAAAGAGAAAAAAGGCACTCCTCCATGGTATGAGATTGTTGGCAGGCACCCGAAGGATTCGGTTAGCCATGGTTTGTGAAAGGAAAGATGGGGAGGAGTGCCAAACTTTATAAAAGAGCATGCGAATGCCAATTTTCAAATACTCGGAACCGCTCTCAACTTGTTTAGTATGGAAGATAGCAAGAACCCCATTGCCATTCGTTGGCAGGAACAACCACCTCTCAAAACAATTTTTATCTCTATTTTACAAATGAAAAGCTCTAACACATGTTAAATCCCTGCTTCCCTCTACGAAAGGGCCTATCTTTTACTTTTATGTTGAGTCTTCATCTTCTATCTTTATGAACCGATGAAGAGAGCATAGTTGTCATTCTGAGTATAATGTGCATAGTCCCAAAATTTATTATTGATTGATTCATGATTATGGTATTGCTTGTTCTCAAATTATTTGTATCTAGTCACCCTTTTGAACTTTGAAGGTGTCCTATGCATTTATGTTTTGCTACTCCATGAAGGACAAGCTGAATACCACTTTGCTATGTTTTCTCTATGCTTCAAACAAAAAAATGACTTTCAATGCATTATTATTCATGATCTTTTATTTTTGTTACTTTTCATGTTGTAACATGGTTGCTAAGTTCTATGGTTAGAATTATATCTTTTATGCCCATGTTAGAGTACTTTGATCCCAGCTTGCAATGCTTTACATCGACTTGATCAAGATTGTGTTGGCATGTCACCTCAAAAATTATTTTTTGTTATCACTTACCTACTCGAGGACAAGTAGGAGTTAAGCTTGGGGATGCTTGATGCGTTGCAAACGTATCTATAATTTTTGATGCTCCATGCTTGTTTGACACCAATTGCTTTATGTTTTGTTTACACTTCTTGGAGTTTTTATGCATTTTACGAAACTATCCTATTAACAAGATGCCATAGTGCCAGTTCCTATTTTCTGCTATTTTTGTGTTTCAGAAAAGTTACACAGGAAATATTCTCGGAATTGGACGAAACAAAAGCCAAAGTTCCTATTTACCTGACATGAAGACGGAGTCCAAAGGAGAGACGGGGGGGGCTAGGAGGCGAACACACCATAGGGTGGCGCGGCCTATCCCTAGCCACGCCGGGCCCTGGTGTGGGCCCCTCAGCCGCCCTCTGACATCGCCCTTCCGCCTATAAATTCCCTCCATCGCAAAAAGCCTATAACCCCGAAACATCCATCAACGAAACATACTTTAAGCCACCGCCGCCGTCGACCCGAGATCGGGAGGGTCTAGAAGCTCTTCCCGGCACCCTGCTGGAGAGGGGAATCATCACCGGAGGCCCTCTTCATCGCCATGCCTGCCTCTAGAGTGATGCGTGAGTAGTCCACCCTGGACCATGGGTCCATAATAGTAGCTAGATGGTTGTCTTCTTATCCATGCGCCTCATGTTAGATCTTGTGAGCTGCCTATCATGATCAAGATCATCTTTATGTAATTCCACATGTTGTGTTTGTTGGGATAGGATGAATATTGAGTACAATGTCAAGTTGATCGTTGATTTATCATGTCTATGTTATTTGTGATCTTGCATGCTCTCCGTTGCTAGTAGATATCTTGGCCAAGTAGATGCTAGTGACTCCAAGAGGGAGTATTTATGCTCGATAGTGGGTTCATGCCTCTAGTAATCTGGGAGAGTGACAATAATTTCTAAGGTTGTAGATGTGCTATTGCTACTAGGGAGAAAACAACAATCTTTTGTTCAAGGATAATTGTATTGTTTACATTACACACTTTGCTTAAGGCGATAATCTGTTGCTTGCAACTTAATACCCAAGGGTTGTTCGGATGATATCCTACGGGTGGATTATTAGTTATAGATGCAGTTGGATTACGGTCTATTATTATGTTGTAATGCCCAAATGAATCTCATAGTGATCTTCATGACATGTACATGCATTGTTATGCATTCTCTATTTTGTCAATTGCCCAACTATAATTTGTTTACCCAACATGTTATTTATCTTTATAGAGAGACACCTCTAGTGAACTGTGGACCCCGGTCCATTCTTTTACATTGATAATACCATCTACTGCAAGCACTATTTACTTTCCGCAAGTATTATTTTACTTCACCGCAAACAAACATCCATTTCCACACTATACGTCTAATCCATTGTTTTCAGCAAACCGGTGAGATTGACAACCTCACTGTAAGTTGGGGCAAAGTAGTTTGGTTGTATTGTGTGCAGGTTCCACGTTATTGCTGGTGCCGAAGCTCCCTCGTCAACCACGCACCAGACTATTTTCCGGCGCCTTGCCAAAGCAAGCTAGCAACAACCTTCAGAAGTGGTTTCTTTCTCCTACTGGTCGATTAAACCTTGGTTTCATACTGAGGAAAAACTTACTGCTGTGCTCATCATACCTTCCTCTTGGGGTTTCCCAACTGGTCCTTTGAGACATCAGTTGTCTATGGACAAGTCCTACAAATATAACTCAATGCAAACATTAGTCCATAGGGATTGTCATTAATTACCAAAACCACACATGGGGGCACATGCTCTTTCAAGGCACATCTCAGGGCATGTAGAATTGTACCATAACATACGCCAGCTGGAACGCCGCAACGTAACGGCGTGTCTAAGTGACATAACCGCACGCTACTTGATAGTGTAAGGTCCACGATGTCTCTCTCTGACTTTTCAATATCGTTTTGGGGTTATGCATTAGAAACTGCTGCATTCATTCTTAATAGGGCACCGTACAAATCTATGGAGACAACACCATATGAGTTATGGCATGGCAAGAAGCCTAAGTTGTCGTTCCTTAGGGTTTAGGGATGTGAGGCATATGTAAAGAAGTTATAGCCTGACAAACTCGAAACTAAAGCAGAAAAATGCATCTTTGTATGTTCTACCATCCGGGCGAAGGCAAAACTTTTGTTGCCAAGACTGGAGTTTTTCTTGATAAAGAGTTTCTCACGAGAGATGTAAGTGGAAGGAAAATCGAGCTTGACGAGATAGATGACCCCTCACTCGAAACACCGAGTAGCGCAATGGAAGCATTTCCTGATGTGCCTTCTATCGAAGAGGAAGAAGGGGCACCTAATGGAAATTAGGGTGCTCTCATTAGGTAGACTGAACGCAGGTCTACACGAGTCTGCAAATCCCCGGAGTGGTTTGAGAATCCTGTACTCTCGGTCATGTTGACTGACCAAGACGAACCTGCTACCTATACGGAAGCAATGGAAGCCATGAAATCTGAAATAAGGTCTATGTATGAAAACCAAGAATGGACCTTGGTAGATATTCCCAGCAACCGCAAGGCCGTTGAGAATAAATGGATCTTCAAGAAAAAGACTGACGCGGATGGTTATGTAACCGTCTACAAAGCTCAACTTGTCGTGAAAGGTTTCTGACAAATTCAAGGAGTTGACTACGATGAGACATTCTCTCCCGTAGCAATGCTAAAGTCTATTTGCATTCTATTAGCTATTGTTGCTTATTTCGATTATGAAATATGGCAAATGGATGTCAAAACCCCCTTTCTCAATGGTAACATTGAAGAGGCATTGTACATGGTACAACCAGACGGTTTTGTCGATCCTAAGGATGCTAATAAAGTTTGCAAGCTTCAAAGGTCCATCTATGGACTCAAGCAAGCATCTCGGAGCTGGAATCTTCGTTTTGATGAGGTTTTCAAAGGTTTTGGATTTGTCCAAAACACCGAAGAGTCCTGCATTTACAAGAAGATGGGTGGGAGCTCATTTTCATTCCCAGTACTATATGTGGACGACATATTACTGATAGGGAATTGTAACATCCCAAATTTTCAATATCGAATTTCTGCTGTGCATCATGTCATCATACAAAACTTTTCAATTCTCAAAAATGATTTGTTTTGTTTTCAATTAAAGACCCCCAATATTTCCTTCAAATTTCTCTTAGAGCCAATAGACTAAGTTGTCACAAAAAACTTTTTATTCTGGTTTTGAACAGAGAAATAGATTCCTAAATGATTTATTGTGCTACAGGAATTTTTACAATTTTATTATATTTTATTTGGCAATTTTGGAGGCCTAAAACTAAAATAGGATTTTAAAACAGAAAATAGAAACAAAAGGAAATGGCCGCTGGACCGAACCGGGGGGGGGGGGGGGGGTTCGGCCCAGCCAGGCCACTCTGCGTGTGTGCCCCGCAAATGGCCCGCGAGGCCCAGCAAGCCCAGCGAGCAACACCGCAGCAGCCCAGGCCACACCTTCCTTTTCTTTTCTTTTCTTTTTTTCTTCTAACGCTGGGGCCCGCATTTCATCCCTCTCCTCAAGCCAGGAGACCATTTCCTTCATGTCTTCGACCCCAAACCAAATACTGCGAAATTCGACGATTGTGATCGATTCTTTTGCCCCATGGCCACGCATCCACCCCTATAAAATCCCCCCTCTGTTTCTCTCCTTGTTTTTCTTTTCATTTTCAGAAACCCTAGCCGTCGCGGAGCTCCGAATCGATCTCGCCGGAGGAGCTCAAGACCGAGCTCAAACTCGCGGTATTCATCGCCCCTTACCCCCTTTTCCTTTTAAGATCTTCACCTAGAAGTACCGCGGCGCCCTCACCCTTTTTCCCCTTCCGCAGAGCACGAAGGTCGCGGGAATCCTTCATCGGAGTTCGTCCTCGACCGCAGCCGCCCAGCCACTCTTCACCGTCCCCTTGGACCACGGGAGTAAACGCTGAGGTCACTAGCGTGACCGGCTAAGACCGCTGCATCTTTTCCGCCACCTCCCCACCACCAGACACCACCGAAACGCCACGAGAGACCACCGCCCGACCGTCGCCATCGCCGGAGTCAACGTTCACCGGTGAGCTTATTAGGGAGCAGATCTCGACCATCTGTTTTGTTTCAGATCCGATGGCCACCAGGGCTGATCCGGCCGAAGGGGTATCGGCGAATAGGAACTCACCACGTCGTGCAGCCTTTTCTGCGAAATTTCGATTTTCGATTTAATATTCAGATTTTAAGTAAATCTTGTAAAATTCATAACTTTTCCTCTGTAACTCGGAATTTTGGAATTAATATACCGTTGGATTCCGAAAAATGAGAGGAACATTTTGGTACTGTTAGTTTTCACTTTTACGTATCTTACAGATTTTGAAATTTACAAATGGCTTTTATATTGTTTTGGCTATATTTTAATTTCTATGAATGATTTTTAGTTGATTCTAGTTGCAAATGGAAACAAATGGTTTTGTTTAATCAGTAGCACCTGTAGCAAAAATATTGGAAATTATTTTCTACCAAAGGCTATTGAAAACTATTTTAGTCTCTATTTGTCAATTATAAATGGTTTACAAAATGCATACAAGGATAAACTATTTCTATTATGCATGCATACCTGTTATTATGCATTTGCCTTGTTGTGATGCTCTGGTTATTTATCTTGAATTATTTTCAACGTTTAGATTGTCTAGAGTGCGATGCTTGCGATTGCAATGAGTGTTTGAATGAGAACTTTAACCAAGGCAAGTGTCACTTCATCGTCCCATTATTTTTCCTATGTATGTGCTATATTTTTTGTAGAGATGCATGTGTAGGAAGGTTTGTTATTTTTTTGTTAAAAATATAGTAGGATAGCCATATGATCATCATTCCATTCCTTTGTTGCCATCGTATGATAGATTGCTTAGTTGTGCTTCATTAGTTGCGTGGTTGGGATATTCATGTTATGAGTATGTTCAAAAGTGATGTTTTGCTAAATAAAACCACGTAATTAATGAAACACCTGGGTGGAATGGTTTGTCGGGTCATCGAAGTGGGACATTTGGTGGAGGATGGCCACCCAGGCTCAAAAGAGATTATAGATGTTCGTGTGTATTAGCTTCCAGTACAGCCAGATATCATTATGGGCTCTGTCTTGGCTAAATAAGTTATGGGACCATGACCAGTCGTGTATCAGTAGGTAGAATTTTTTAGGTTGGGTATGATCCGAGTCCTGGACCATGGTTCTATTTCCCAAATGCCTCGTCTTGGTCTTCTCTCGTCCAACTCCCACTTGGTGGATTTGGAATCAACGGGGCTGACTGGGTCATGAGGGTAAAGTGTACGACCCATGTAGGGTGTAAACCTAATCGATTAGCCGTGTCCCCAGTTATGGACAAGGGATTTCTATTTTCGTGCCCTCGGGTCCTTAGTTATACTCAGTTTTCCCCAGCTCCTTAGTATTTCCTCAGTTTTGTCCAAGCCCTTGTCTGAAACCGTCACAAGTGCTGGAACGGCCGGTTGCCCGACGGGTCAACACCTTTGACCGTTAACTACTGACTAGTGGGGCCACGTAGAGCCCGCAAAGACACGTCAGAGCATCCATCTTTGTTTGACCGTAAGCATCGCCGTATCCCTGACCAAAACGCGGATGAGTGGGGCTTCGGTATATCGAATGACAAGTGGGGCCATGACGCTGATACAAGCGGCAATACACGGGTAGGATTAGATTTTTAAACGGAGCTCTACAGCGATGGCACGGAGGAGGTGGCCTACGGGGTGCCGAGATGAGATCGACGTCCACAAAGAACTGCATGAGGCAAGACCAGACGCATTAGATAGATATGAACTAGACGCGTTTAACCATGCAAAGAAGAGAAGAAATGGTCGAGGACATCGACGACGACCTCAACACTTTGACTGACGGTGTCGGACACAAACGCGAGCAATGTAGAGAAAACTAGTGTCTCTCCTTTCTGGCGTGTATAGATGGGTGCTAGGGGAGTGTAGTGGCGAAGGGAAAGACCTCACGGTGGTCTGTGGCGTCCAGCATAGCGGGGCGGCGTGGTCGTGCCCACAGCGGCGTGCATGTTCGGCATTGGCATTAGCATGTATGTTCGTCATTGGCCTCGGCGGTATCTCTGATGTGTCAGTGATCGAATGAGGGGACGGGATTGAGGGTGCATCCCGACGGTGACCTAGTAGTGGCAGCGAGCATGCATAGCCGTTCTGACCATGCCGATATCGGCATCGGCATCGTTTGGAGGTTGTGGTGCTCGAATCATGGTGGAAATTGCGATTCCCTATTATTTTTACATGCATAATATATAGAAAATAGCTAGATCTCTAAATCGATGCATATGAAGCTACATATATATTCTTGGTCATAATCCCCTTAGATGCATGGCTTCACGTCGTCGTCGCTTTCATCGTCAGTATCTTCGTCGTCCGTGTATTAGTACTTCCTGCACATTGTTCCGTCAAACACCTTCACTGTGAGCACATAATCGCCTTCATATTTGAAGTGTAGGAAGCAGCCGAAATCCACACCGTGCGTGATGGCGAAATTCTCCCAGCCCTTGTCGAGGTACATCCGGCCTTGTCCGTCAAATAGGACCTCCATGGTCTAGAGACGAGGACCGCAGTCAGCTGCTCGCAGATACACCTTTGCGGGCTCCTGGCCGTCAAGATAGTCCGTAAACTTTTGTGGGAGTGCCTGCAAAGAGATCGAGTGCCGATCGTTTGAAATTAAAGGTTTTTTAGAACATGCACATAATTAATCACATGCATCATATATGTGGGAAGAAGAAGAGTCCGCAAATTAAAGGTTTTTTAAAACCCCAACCGCCCTACGCGCGCTCCCCTGCCGGCGATGGAGAAGAAGAATGCGCCGGCGGCCGTCGCCCCCGAGCACGTCGCTTCCGAGCCCATCGCCTCCGAGCCCGTCGCATCCGAGCCCGTCGCCGCCGAGCCCGTCACATCTGAGGGCGGCGCATCCAAGCACGGCGCCTCCGTGAACTGGGCCTCTCTTAAGGGTGACGGACCACTTCACAAGATCGGCGACTGCTTACTGGCGAATGAGGAGTACGTGGACACCTACGCTGCTTTGAGGCAAGTTTATACAAATTGGCGCTCAGATCTACCTGAGCCCGACATGCACCTCCACGAATGGATCATGCTGGAACACGCCCTTCCACGCGCCGCTGAGTTCTCCTTCCTCAACCTCCGCACATCCCGCTACGTCACCATCGATCTAACGGAAGTTCATGCAAGGTTCAAATTCCTCCATATCTATAGAGTTAATCTATTTTTATTTTTAATCGTAAACATCTTAGTGCTGAATGTTATCTTCATCAACTCCCTTTTAGATACTACTTCGTTGGCTTTTACCGTGGTGTCATCGTGCTTGCCCAGAAGAACCAGCCACACAAGATACGGCTTCTGAACCCACTCACAAAGACATTGAACACTACGTTTGAGGCGCAGATGTCATCTATGATTGTGGAGTCAGTCGCTGTAATAAAGTCCCCGACTATGGTCTTCATTTGCACAGGTTACCCCAATGAAATTGCTTGGGTCGATGAGAGCTCTCCTACTAAGGATATAGATGAAGAAGATTGGGGAGAAGGAAGATTTTCGATCGATGACGATTCTCTGCGTTGCATTACCCCGTTCAATGGTAAATTGTATGCAATAGCTGTGAACAATTTTGAGTTCGGAATATTAGTGTGCACCAACAATGTCCAGTTGGAGCAGCGCGCGAGCACTGTCAACATGGAGACACTATTTTCATTTCCAGAACTTGGAAATGACAAGTTCTACCTTGTGAAGTCTGATGGTGATCTGCTGCTTGTGTTGTTGGGCGGCAGCAGTGGCAACATACATTTGGAGAAAGGTCAACCATTGGTGTAACGTGTGGACACTGAGAGCCCCTCTCTCCATGCCGTAAACATTGGCAGTCATGCCTTCTTCGTCAATTATAAACGGTGTATCTCCGTCGACACCAGAGTGCACCCGACAGTTCGACCTGGCTGCATCTACTACGTGGATTTTGGTTATATCAGACAGTACTTTGATGATAGAAAGGCCTGGGATGAGTGGCCACGACGTGTGGATAGATTAGATTATGATGGTCTGAAAATAGAACAAAGGCCATACCGTTTAGAGGATCTATTGGCTGCACACTGCAGACGGAAGGAGTTCAGTCAATATTTTTTTCGTCTTATGCAATATAGCGACGACGAAATATATGATGAAGAATGAAGAACGTTCATGTTGGGCATACATTACATCTTGTATTATTTTCAGCTTAGTTTGTTGTGAACATTAACATCGTTATTGGCTGCTTTTGGCAGCTGTATGCAGTTTATGTATTATACTATACTAGCTTCTAGATTTGCTACTAGATTTGTTACCATATTGGGCAAAAAATGAGGGCCAAAAGGCAACAATCATTGAAGAAAGACAGAAATAGAAGCTTCTCTAGATTTGATACTAATCTGGTGAAAAGAGAGAGAACTATTACAGAGAGAGGGGATAAAGGCGCTCTGAAAAGGCAATGCCAATTTAGCCCGAGAGAGATAGAACCGAGCTCTCACGTACAACCAAACGCGGTCTCGTCCTGTCCCATGCGGTCCCTTTCTACCAGCCCCAAGCGACGCGGCCCCACACGACACGGCCCCACACGTCAACATAGAACGGTCAACTAAACGGGAATCCTCCCGTCCGAGCTCCTTCTGAGAGTTTCAGACAAGGGCTTGGCCAAAACTGAGGAAAAACTAACGAGCTGGGGAAAACTGAGTACAACTAACGACCTGAGGGCACGAAAATAGAAATCCCTATGGACAACTATGAGCGACATATTCATGAATTGTTGAAGATCTCTATCATTCTAATTTCTGAATAAAACTTGATGGGTTGAACAATGGGATAAAAGCACCTAGGTGAACCAGTGTGGCAATTGTTTTAAGGGATTTCTATTTTCGTGCCCCTGAGTCGTTAGTTGTACTCAGTTTTCCCCAGCTGCTTAACTTTTCCTCAGTTTTCCCCTCGCTCTAGTTTGAAACCCCTTGCAGACGGTCGGACGGGAGGGTTGCCGTTTAGTTGACCGTTCCGTGCTGACGTGTGGGGCCGCGTCGTGTGGGGCCGCATCGCGTGGGGCTGGTAGAACGGGACCGCGTGGGACAGGACGAGACCGCGTTTGGTTGTACGTGAGAGCTCGGTTTTGTCTCTCTCGGCCCAAATTGGCATTTTTCAGAGCGCCTTTTTCCCCTCTCTCTCTGTAACAGTTCTCTCTCTTTTCACCAAATTAGTATCAAATCTAGAGAAGCTTCTATTTCTGTCTTTCTTTAATGATTGTTGCCTTTTGGCCTTCGTTTTTTGCCCAATATGTTAACAAATCTAGTAGCAAATCTAGAAGCTAGTAGAGGATAAATTCACAGCAGCATAATAAATCGAGAAAATATAGGATAAGCTGCATACAGCAGCCAACATAGCATATATATATATATATATTCAGGATAGATCCAACAGTACTACCGATCCCTAGATCCAACATAAGCTACATTTTACATGGGATTAAGCTTGGAGGCTGCGCAGGTGAATCCCAAGTGCTTTGTGTTTGGCCATGAACGCATGCACGTTCACGGTCGTTCCAACTCTAGCGCTGCCAGGGGCACTGCGAAGGGATTCGGCATGGTTCACCAGGCAGTTGAGGTCGGTGGCGCGGAGCCTCCTGTTGCAGAAGGGGCACCTGTAAACGCCTCGAGCAAAGTGGCGATCGTAATGGCCGGACTGCAGCCTCCTGAGGACGTGACGAGTCTTGGTGTGGAAGGACTCATCGTCGTTGTCGACGTTGCTGCTCTGCACCTGTCACGTAGCACCAAAGATCGAAAAACACGGAGTCAATTGTAGCGATGATGGAACAGAGAGTGAACAAAAGATCATGCATGATAATATGGGCACGAAAAAAGAAGCCTCAGTTACATTGGACACACTTATATCCAGGATTTGGGTCAGTGAACCAAAGATCATGCACAACAAATTTGTACACACCAATTGTTCACAGACCAAACCCTGAATCAATTTGTGCCCAAATATTCATCATCATCGGCACAAATTAACGGGATGGGATTGATTACTCACATAAGTTAACCGAATCTTAAACAAAAGCAAATCACAAACACTAATAACGCCAGATCTATCATAATAACGCTAGATCTATCATAAAAGGATTGAATTAGGAACATACTAACCCTAATAACGCTAGATCTATCATAAAAGGATTGAACTAGGAACAGATGAACACTAATAACGCTAGATCTAACACAAAAGGATTGAAATGGCATAAGAACAAGGGAACAAAGGGTTACCTCCGGGTAGTCGTCGACGATGCTGGTGTCGTAGGGGTTCGCCGGCGTGACGTACGGCACTGGTTCGTACGGGTCTTCGTACAGGTCCCAATCGACGGGGGCCTGGACGGGTGCCTGGACGGGTGCCTGGACGGGGGCCTGGACGGGGGCAACGGCCATTGCGCCGGCGGCTGCTGCGCCGACGCCTACGTCGGAAGCAGCGACGGGGGCCTGGACGGGGGCGGCGGCCGATGCGCCGGCGGACGATGCGCCGGCGGCCGATGCGCCGGCGGCCGATGCGCCGGCGGCTACGTCGGAAATGGGCATCTCATGCTTCTCCATCGCCGGGGTTTTTTCTTAGGGGGTTTTTCGACGCGAAGTGGAGAAGATGATGGGACAGGAGAGGCGGTTGCAGTGAGAATGAGATAGTGGGCAAGCGTGGAGAGAGAGAGGGGCTCTATAAAGACGAAGGTGGCGTTTGGTGTACCGCAACACGCGTCCGCTATGCACGGCTACAGCGTGCACCGCAACACGAGGCTAACCCTTCGACGTTTGGTGTTCTCAGTTCTACCCTCGGGCCTTATTCAGAAATTTTATATGTACTCAGTTTTCCCCTCGAGTACTTAGACTGACAAGTGCAATATACTCAGTTCTACCCTCAAGTAGCTGGTCAACAGAGAGTCAACAAATGAGAATAACATAGCTAATTGAGTCATTTCATGCGCAAAAAAATCCAAAAAAAATAAAAACATAGTGGCACCTACTCATGGAATCTTCCTACGCAACCTGCCACCTTAACAAACATAGATAAATCATGTTTTACCACAAATTGCCACTTCTCATAATCACTAGTAGCTATGAAGATGTATGGTTTTCCACTCAAACCCCTTTGCAAAACATCTTCCCCAAAACATAGTTTGTCTAAATGAGGCTATAATTGTCACACTCATGTATATTTGAATTGCAAATAATTTGATGTAGCCCAATATGAATTATATTGTACAAAACACGCATTTTTCATTTTGTAATTATTTTGTTTGAATCCCTTAGTCTATTTACTATTTACGTTCCCTTGGTTTCTTAGTACTACCCAGTTTTGCCCTCAAGTACTGTCACAAATGCTCACAGAAACCCAAACTTATCCTGATTGGTTGAGCAGTTGTCACACGGATCGACTCCACCAACCGTTGATCCACTGATCTAACGGGCAGTATACCCCTATCCGTCTCTTCGTGGCCACCCCTCTCTCTCTCTCTTCGTGGCCACCCCTCTCTCTCTCTGTCGGTGGATCAACGGTTGGTGGAGTCGATCCGTGTGCATTTATGGATTATTTTGCTACGTAACTATATTCCCTCTATTTATGCATTATTTTCCATGATTTAAAAATGTTAAACTAAAAAGTGGTAAACAAGAGACATACATATTTATCACCCCTCTAACAATTATCAACTATCTTTAGCATTCCTTTTCTTTTAGGGAATTTAGTTTTGGTAATTTGAAACGGCCCAAAAGTGGTATAATTTTGGTAGAAACATGAGACATACATGTTTGGCATATTTGGGGCATTTCGGTGAATGAATTATTTATCATCCCTCTAACAATTATCAACTATCTTTAGCATTCCTTTTCTTTTAGGGAATTTAGTTTTGGTAATTTGAAACGGCCCAAAAGTGGTATAATTTTGGTAGAAACATGAGACATACATGTTTGGCATATTTGGGGCATTTCGGTGAATGAATTATTTATCATCCCTCTAACAATTATCAACTATCTTTAGCATTCCTTTTCTTTTAGGGAATATAGTTTTGGCAATTTGAAACGGCCCAAAAATGGTATAATTTTGGTAGAAACATGAGACATACATATTTGGCATATTTGTGGGATTTCGGTGAATGGATTATTTATCACCCCTCTAACAATTATCAACTTTCTTTAGCATTCCTTTTCTTTTAGGGAATATAGTTTTGGTTATTTGAAACGTCCCAAAAGTGGTATAATTTTGGTATAAACATGAGACATACATATTTGTGGGATTTCGGTGAATGCATTATTTGTCACCCCTCTAACAATTATCAACTATCTTTAGCATTCCTATATTCCCTAACACTTATTTTTTTTGGTAATTTCGGTGAATGCACACACTAACTTTGAAAACAACTACAAGTACATGTAACTGAATAATGGATTTGTAACAAGGGATCCCTTGTAACAACTTCTAGCGCTTGATGAGCAATGATAAGAATCCGATCGCAATTATACAACAAAAAAAACAACCAGCCATCAGATTAGCTTGCTTCTTCAACTCGATCAGCTGCTTTAACTGCTTGTTCATTTTCTTCAGTTCTCCCTTCACTTCCACCAGTTCTGCATTGGGAGCATTAGGCATAATCGGGACGGCCCCTCTCTCCACCGCATTCTCTACAGAAAGTACCCCCCCACCCAAATTGCGCTCCCCAATACCGCCAATTGATTCCTGCAATTTAAGCCTCTGAACGTACACATTGATCCACTCGAAATACCTGCATTTCTTCAGGATCTGAAAACAACAACGTGAACCCTAAATCCCAAATTCGAGGGAATAACAAGAAAATCGAGAGAAAACAGAGCAATTGGAGCGAGATCTAACCTTATCCCCCTCTCTCTATGGCAAGCTCTCGCATGCAAGGAACTCACGTCCACGGTTGCCGTTATCGTTCGTCTTACAGATCGACCGCTTCAGAGGCTCTTGGCGTGGGCAGTCAGGGCATCTTGTCAAAGGCACGGGTCCATACTGCGGCCATGAAGAACGGGAGGTCGAAGAGAAACTAGACATCACCCGCCTGCCGGGGAAGGGCTGCCGCTGCCGGAGAAGAAGAACAATGGGGCGCGGGGAAAGAAGGGGGAAGCAATGGCACGGGCACGGGCACGGGCGCGGGGCTGGCTCGGGCTCCCATTTTGCAACGGGCACCTGGGTAAGCTGTGGGTCCGGCGCGCTAACGTGGATAAGTTGCGGGTCCCACGATGATCTGGATAAGTGGAGGCGTGTCCACTGCGGGGCACAAACAGCGGCCCCACTTGCCAGCACCAACCAACGGTCAACTTAACGGGATTCCTCCCGTCCGAGCTCCTTGTGAGAGTTTCAGACAAGGGCTTGGATAAAACTGAGGAAAAACTAAGCAGCTGGGGAAAACTGAGCACAACTAAGGACCCGAGGGCACGAAAATAGAAATCCCTTGTTTTAAAAGTCTTGAAAAAGGAAAATAAAAGTGTTTGAAAGTAGGTGAAAAATGTTATTGCTTTGCGCAAATAAGCCTAAAACTCCACCGGCCAAATATGCATGTAGTTAATAGGTGCCATTCATATATCCACCATACAGTGACATTTGCCAATACAATTCCAAATGTATTTACCATTCATGGCTGCAATGTTTTATGTTGCAGGTTATTTCGACAACAAGTAAGGCATCATTGATAGGCCACGAGTCTCCACTCAACGTGTTTGCCTGTGGCTTTGATGGAACTCTTTTATCTTAGTTTGTTTCCGTATGTTTTGAACTTTGTTTATTTGCGCTAGCCATGGGCTATGCAAGGATGTAATAATTATACCAGGGATCATTTGTTGTAATAATTGACATTTTGCTATCCTGTTTATTCATCGAACTGTGTGTGCTAGCGAGATCGAGGGACTAGCACTATAATTGCACAGAGATTCTACCTTACCATGTTGGATCGCTTCAGATGGTATCAGAGCACTATGTTGCCTGTAGATTCATGACCTTAGAAAATGGAGTAGACAATAGGAAGACCATAGGAACTAAAAACATAATTTAAATTTCATTCCTCTACTTTTGCACTTCTTTTCTTGTAATTCTTACCCTTTTCATTTTACATAGATGGACACCATGCTCTTAATGACCAGCAAGTTTTAAATCCCTTTTGCATTACTTATTTAGGAGAAGCATGAACCATATTTGTAGACTATCAAGATTTTGAGGATGATCCATTAGGAACCCAGACCCTTATGCGCTTATCGATAGATGAGTAGATTTGTGTGGATTTTCTTCTTATTTCCATGACAACCATAAACAAAGAAAAAAATTCTTTTGTAAATCTATTTGTGTGGTGATCGCTAATATGTTTGGAATGTGCTTGATTTGTGTTGTGTTTGCTGTTATGTTGGGGTAGTATTTTCTTCTTTAGTTCTATCTATCTAAACTCGTCTATTCTATCCCACAGATGCCTCCGCATCGTGAAAACAACAACACGGGCAACAACAACAACGTGCCCCTGGAATGCAGTAGATGATAGAAGCTCAGAGCAGGCTCAGACTCAGTTCTTCCAAATGATGATGCAGATGATGAACAACAACAATAATAATAACGCGCCATCGCCACCACCGCCTCCACCACCATAGGTGGATATGCTCACCAGGTTTCTGCGACTGCGGACACCAAGGTTCTCCAGTGCTCCTGAACCCATTATGGCTGATGATTGGTTGCGCACTGTCAACAAGGATCTGACCCCTGTTGCTTGTACGGATGCTGAGAAGGTGAGATTTGCTGCTCACCTTCTTGAAGGACCTGCCTTATCATGGTGGGACAACTTTCACATTACACATCCCATGAATGAGGTGACCTGGGGTTTTTTCCAGCAAGGATTTCGCACTGCACACATCCCCTGGTGTAATGGGACTGAAGAAGAGGGAGTTCCGTAACTTGCGCCAAGGGCATCGCTCTGTTGCGGAGTACATTCAACAATCTGGCATGTTATGCACCTGATGATGTAAACACTGATGCTGCTAGGCGAGAGAGGTTCTTGGATGGTCTGAGTGATGAATTAGATCTTCAGCTATTTGTTGTTCATGCTCCTGATTACCAGACTCTGCTAGACAAGGCGAGAATTTTGGAGAGTAAGCAACATCAAATAGAGGGCCGCAAGAGGAAGTTCAATCATGGGGTAACTCATTCACATCAAAAAACCCGCAACTCATATGAAGGCAATGGAGGTTCTAGAAATAGACATGGAGGCCACAACCAGCATTCACATGGAGGGAATGGACATCAGCACAACACAGGAAATGTCCACCACCATAATGGCCACAAAGGGACACAAAAATCACAACAATGGAGGCAATAATGGCTATGACCGCAACAAAGACAACAACTTCATGAAGAAGGATATTAGCCAAGTAGTGTGCTACAAGTGCAACAATAAGGGGCACTATGCTAATGACTGCAGAGGGAAGAAGGATGATTCCAACAAGCCAAATACATTCCAGAAGGGACATGTGAATCATGTTAGCATGGAGGAAGTATATGAGGAGCCTGATGCAGTACATCAAAGAGCAAGTAGATGGAAAAAACAATACTATAACTAGCCTTAATAGGCCATTTCTGCTCAATAACTTAAGTGTTATTTGATACTGGTGCATCGAATTCATACATATCAAGGGTATTTGTGGATAGAAATATTATACCTACTGAAAGCATTAGAAACCCAATACAAATTAGCTCACCTGGGGGAGAGTTGATAGCAAATTTTGGGTGCCGTCACTTAACCTTAGAGGTTGGGGCATACAGCTTCCCCACTAGTCTAAATGTTTTGGAGTCTCAAGGTTTAGACGTGATCCTTGGGATGAATTGGATGACCGAGTATGAAGGTGTGATAGATTGCACTAAAAGATCCATTACACTCACAACCCCAGAAAAGAAACGCATTCGTGTCAAATCAACCTTTGAGCTTAAAGGAAGCAAGCTAAATTCTCTTACGGGGTTTGCTTAGAGGATGTGCGAGTAGTGCATGATTATCCGGATGTGTTTCCAGAGGAGTTATCAGGAATGCCACCAGACAGAGATGTCGATTTTCTTATTGACTTCATGCCAGGAACTGGGCCTATAGCTAAGAGACCGTATAAGATGGATGTGGATGAGTTGAAAGAACTCAAGAAGCAACTTAGAGAGCAGTTAGATAAAGGTTTTATTCAACCTAGTTCATCATCTTGGGGAGCACCTGTTCTGTTTGTGGAGAAAAAGGATACTAGCAAGAGACTGGTTGTAGACTATCGCTCGGTGAGTGAAGTAACAACTAATAACAAATATCCTCTTCCCAATATAAATGACATGTTTGATCAGCTAAAGGGAGCAAAGGTGTTCTCTAAAATTGATCTTTGATCAGGATATTTCCAATTGAAGATTCGAGAACAAGACATACCTAAGACAACCTTCACCACTAGGTATGGTTTATATGAGTATATCGTTATGTCGTTTGGACTAACAAATGCGCTGACATATTTTATGACCATGATGAACAAGGTATTCATGGAGTACTTGCATAAATTCGTAGTAGTTTTCATTTATGACATATTGATTTATTCAAAGGATGATGTTGAGCATGAGAAACATCCATGTTTGATCATGGAGAAGCTTAGAGAAAACAAGCTATATGCTAAATTCAGCAAATGTGAGTTCTTGTTAAATAAAGTGCGATTTCTTGGACACATAGTTTCAGCCGAAGGAGTCACAGTGGATCCGAGTAAAGTTGCATCAGTTATAGAATGGGAGTCACCTAAGAACGCGGGAGATATTTGGAGTTTCTTAGGACTTGCTGGATATTATCGGAGATTCATTAAAAACTTCTCCAAGATAGCAAAGCCCATGACAGAACTGTTGAAGAAGGAGAAGAAGTTTGAGTGGTCTGACACATGTGAGGCTAGTTTTCAAGAATTGAAGCAACAGTTGGTGAGTGCACCAGTTTGATGTTTGCCAGATATTCAGAAGGATTTCCAAGTGTATTGTGACGCTTCCCGTCTAGGACTTAGTTGGGTGCTAATGCAAGATGGGAAAGTAGTGTCTTATGCTTCACGTCAACTGAAGCATCATGAAAGGAATTATCCCACGCACGACTTGGAATTAGCTTCAGTTGTGCATGCGCTCAAGGTATGGAGACATTATTTAATGGGAAAGCATTGCGATGTGTTCACTGATTACAAGAGTTTGAAGTATACATTCACTCAAAAGGAGCTGAACATGAGGCAAAGGTGATGGTTAGAACTCATCAAAGATTATGACTTAAGTTTGCAATATCACCCTGGGAAGGCAAACATTGTGGCAAATGCGCTGAGTCGTCAGACCTATGTAAATGGACTAACCGCAGGAGAATTACCATTGGACTTGTGTGAGCAATTCAAGGACCTCATGTTAGAGACAGTACGAAAGGATATCTAGCATCGATGCAAGTGAAGCCTACGTTGTTGGATAGAATTAGAGAAGTCCAGAAAGGAGATAGTGAGATGGAAGAAATAAAAGAGAACATGAGCAAGGGCACGGCTCAAGGTTTTCATGAGGATGAACAAGGGACGCTATGGTTTGAGAAGCGTCTATGTGTGCCCAATGATCCTGAGATCAGAAGGTTCATTTTTCAGGAGGCTCATGATTCTCCGTATTCAATACACCCAGGAAACACCAAAATGTACATAGACCTGCGAGAGAGATTTTGGTGGTCCAATATGAAGAGAGAAATGGCAGAGTACATTGCTTTGTGTGATGTATGCAGCAGAGTGAAAGCTGAACATCAGAAGCCCGCTGGATTGTTACAGCCATTGCCTATACTGGACTAGAAGTGGGACAAAATTGGTATGGACTTCATCACGGGATTACCCAAGACTAGATCAGGATACGATTCTATTTGGGTAGTGGTTGATCGTTTGACCAAAGTGGCACATTTTATACCAGTGAAGACCACCTATGCAAGTGCCAAATTAGCTAAGATATATATGAATAGAATTGTGTGTTTACATGGAGTTCCTAAGGGAATTGTTTCTGACAGAGGTACGCATTTTACTTCACATTTTTGGCGCCAACTGCATGAATTATTGGGAACTAGATTAGAGTTCAGCACAATGTTTCATCCGCAGACTGATGGACAAACTGAGAGAGTAAATCAGATATTGGAAGATATGTTGAGAGCTTGTGCTCTGGATTATGGATCTAGCTAGGATGAAAACTTGCCATATGCATAATTCTCATACAACAATAGTTATCAGTCAAGTATTGAAATGGCTCCATTCGAAGCATTGTATGGCAGGAAGTGCAGAACACCATTACTATGGGATGGAGTTGGAGAGCGCAGTTTCTTTGGGCCTGACTTGATTAAGGAAGCCGAGGAGAAGGTTGGACTTATTCGTGATAGGCTAAAGGTAGCTCAATCGAGACAAAAGAGTTATGCTGACTCAAAATGCAAGGAAGTAACATATGAGGTAGGAGATAGAGCATACCTCAGAGTTTCACCTTTAGGTGGGATTTGGAATCAAACGAAAACTTGCACCACATTTCATTGGGCCATACAAAATTCTTGCGTGTAAGGGAGAGGTTGCATATCAGTTGGAGTTGCCAGAGGCACTATCAGCGGTTCACAATGTATTCCACGTATCACAGTTGAAGAAGTGTCATCCAGACATGGTAGGAGCACCACTAAGAGATACAGTTCCACTTGAGGAGGTTCAGTTGGAAAGTGATCTCACTTATGAGGAGAAGCCTATCAAAATTCTTGAAACATCCAAGAGAGTTACTCGCACCAAAACAATCAGGTTTTGCAAGGTTCAGTGGAGTCACCATACTGAAGAAGAAGCCACATGGGAACGAGAGGATGATCTTCGAGAAGACCACCGACACCTATTTGCTAGCCATTCCGAATCTCGAGGACGAGATTCATCTTAAGGGGGTTAGGTTTGTAACATCCCAGATTTTTAATATAGAATTTCTGTTGTGCATCATGTCATCATACAAAACTTTTCAATTCTAAAAAATGATTTGTTTTGTTTTCAATTAAAGACCCCAAATATTTCCTTCCAATTTCTCTTATAGCCAATTGGCTAAGCTGTCACAAAATACTTTTTATTCTGGTTTTGAACAGAGAAATATATTCCTAAATGCATTATTGTGCTACATGAATTTTTATGTTTTTTGTATTTTATTTGGCTATTTTAGAGCCCTAAAACTAAAATAGGATTTTAAAATAGGAAATAGAAAAAAGGGAAACAACCGCCAGACCAAACCGGGCGGGTTTGGCCCAGCCAGGCCACTCCACGCGCATGCCCCGCAAACGACCCGCAAGGCCCAGCAAGCCCAGCGAGCAGCACCGCAACAGCCCAGGCTGCGCCCTCCTTTTCTTTTCTTTTTGTTTTTTTCTTCTGACTCTGGGGCTTGCATGTCATCCCTCTCCTCAGGCCAGGAGACCATTTCCTGTAAGTCTTCAACCCCGAACCAAATCCCATGAAATTCGACGATTGCGATCGATTATTTTTCCTCTGGCCATGCATCCACTCCTATAAAATCCCCCTCCATTTCTCCCCTTGTTTTTCTTTTCGCTTTTGAAAACCCTAGCCGCCGCGGAGCTCCGAACTGATCTCGCCGGAGGAGCTCAAGACCGAGATCGAACTCATGGTATTCATCGCCCCTTACCCCCGTTTTCCTTCTAAGCTCTTCACCTAGAAGTACCATGGTGCCCTCACCCTTTTTTCCCTTCCGCAGAGCACGAAGGTCGCGGGAATCCTTCACCAGAGTTTGTCCTCGACCGCCGCCGCCCAGCCACTCTTTGTTGCCGCCTTGGACCACAGGAACCGACGCCAAGGTCATCAGCATGACCGCCTAAGACCACCGCATCTCGCCCGCCGCCTCCCCACCGCCGGAGACCACCGAAACGCCACCGGAGACCACCGCCCGACCGCTGCCATCGCCGGAGTCAACGTTCATTGGTGAGCTTCTGAGGGATCAGATCTCGGCCATCCATTTCTTTTCAGATCCAACAGCCACCAGGGCTGATCCGGCCGAAGGGGTATCAGCGAATAGGAACTCGCCACGTCGCGCAGCCTTTTCTGTGAAATTTCAATTTTCAATTTTCGATTTAATAGTCAGATTTTAAGTAAATCTTGCAAAATTCATAACTTTTGCTCTGTAACTCGGAATTTTGCAAATAATATACCGTTGGATTCCTAAAAATGAGGGGAACATTTTGGTGCTGTAAGTTTTCACTTTTACATATCTTAAAGATTTTCAAATTTACAAATGGCTTATATAGTGTTTCGGCTATATTTTAATTTCTATGAATGATTTTTAGTTGATTCCAGTTGCAAATGGAAACGAAGGGTTTTGTTTAATCAGTAGAACTTGTAGCAAAAATCTTGGAAATTATTTTCTACCAAAGGCTATTGAAAACTATTTTAGTCTCTATTTGTCAATTATAAATGGTTTACAAAATGCTTACAAGGACAAACTTTTCTATCATGCCTGCATACCTGTTATTACGCATTTGCCTTGTTGTGATGCTCTGGTTATTTATCTTGAATTGTTTTCAATATTTAGATTGTCTGGAGTGCGACGCTTGCGGTTGCAACGTGTGTTTGAACGAGAACTTTAACCAAGGCAAGTGTCACTTCATCGTCCCATTATTTTTCCTATGTATGTGCTATATTTTTGTAGAGATGCATGTGTAGGAAGGTTTGTTATTTTTTTTGCTAAAAATATAGTAGGATAGCCATATGATCACCATTCCATTCCTTTGTCGCGATCGTACAATAGATTGCTTAGTTGTGCTTCATTAGTTGCGTGGTTGGGATATTCATGTTATGAGTATGTTGAAAAGTGATGTTTTGCTGAAGAAAACAACGTAATTAATGAAACACCTGGGTGGAATGGTTTGTCGGGTCATCGGAGTGGGACATTTGGTGGAGGATGGCCACCAAGGCTCAAAAGAGATTGTAGATGTTCGTGTGTATTAGCTTCCAATACAGCCACATGTCATTATGGGCTCTGTCTTGGCCGAATAAGTTATGGGACAATGACCAGTCGTGTATCAGCAGGTAGAACTTTGTAGGTTGGGTATGATCGAGTCTTGGAACATGGTTCTATTTTCCAAAGGCCCCGTCTCAATCTTCTCTCGTCCAATTCCCACTTGGCGGATTTGGAATCAACGGGGCTGACTGGGTCATGTGGGTAAAGTGTACGACCCCTGTAGGGTGTAAAACTAATTAGTTAGCCATGTCCCCAGTTATGGACAACTATGAGCGACATATTCATGAATTGTTGAAGATCTCTATCATTCTAATTTCTGAATAAAACTTGATGGGTTGAACAATGGGATAAAAGCACTTGGGTGAACCAGTGTGGCAATTGTTTTACAAGTCTTGAAAAGGGAAATAAAAGTGTTTGAAAGTAGGGGAAAAGTTATCGCTTTGCGAAAATAAGCCTAAAACTCCACCGGCTAAATATGCATGTAGTTAATAGGCGCCATTTATATATCCACCATACAGTGACATTTTCAAATACAATTCTAAATGTATTGACCATTCGTGGCTGCAACGTTTTATGTTGCAAGTTATTCTGACAACGAGTAAGGCATCGTTGATAGGCCGCGAGTCTCCACTCAACGTGTTCGCCTGTGGCTTTGATGGAGCTCTTTTATCTTAGTTTGTTTCTACAAGTTTTAAACTCGGTTTATTTGCGCTAACCATGGGCTATGCAAGGATGTAATAATTATACTCTGGATCATTGGTTGTAATAATTGATGCTTTTCTATTCTATTTATTCATCGAGCTGTGTGTGCTAGCGAGATCCAGAGACTAGCACTGTAATTGCACAGAGATTCTACCTTACCAGGTTGGATCGCTTCAGGAATGATGTGCAAATGCTTAACAGTGTGAAGGAATACTTGAACAACAACTTTTTAATGAAAGATATGGGTGAAGCTGCATACATATTGGGCATTAAGATCTATAGAGATAGATTAAGGCGCCTATTAGCATTGAGTCAAAGTACTTACCTTGACAAGGTTCTAAAGAGGTTCAAAATGCAAAATTCCAAGAAGGGAGATTTTCCAGTTGTCAAGGGTATATCATTGAGTGTGACTCAAAGCCCAGCTACAGGAATGGAGAAGAGTGTGATGTCAAGCATCCCCTATGCCTCAGCCATAGGCTCCATCATGTATGCTATGCTAAGTACTAGACCTAATGTAGCATTGGCTCTTAGCTTGACGAGCCGCTATCAAAGTAACCCAGGTATGAATCATTGGATTGCGGTTAAGAATATCCTGAAGTTCCTTAGAAGAACAAATGATATGATCTTAGTCTATGGAGGAAGCAGTTTAGAGCTTTATGTAAAAGGTTATGTTAGCACAAACTACAAAGCTGACTTAGATGACGAGAAATCTCAGACATTTTATTTTTTCTTGGTGAATGGAGGTGTGGTGAGTTGGAGAAGCTGCAAGCAGACGCTGAAAGCTAAGTCTACAATGGAGTTGAAGTACATTGACACTGCTGATGTGGCAAATGAAGCTGTTTGGCTACAGAAGTTTGTCCTCGAGCTTGGAGTACTCCCTGGAATGAGCGACCCTATTCACATTCATTGTGATGACACAGCTGCCATTATGGAAATTAGGGAGTTAGGGCCTCACTCTGTAGACAAACCTGTACTACGATGATACCATATCATAAGAGATTATATAAAGGATGGTAGAATCAATATATGCAAAGTACACACGGATCTAAATGTTACAGAACCGTTGGCGAACCCTCTTCCACTGGCTAAATTTGATCCACACCAGCTGATACGTTGCCAACGTATCTATAATTTTTGATGCTTCATGCTTGTTTTTACACCATTTTCCTAATGTTTCGTTACACTTCGTGGCACTTTTATGCATTTTCCGGAACTAACCTACTAACAAGTCGCCACAGTGCCAGTTCCCTGTTTTCTGCTGTTTTTGTGTTTCAGAAAAGCTACACAGGAAATATTCTCGGAATTGGACAAAACAAGTTCCTGAAGTCTTATTTTTCCTGGAAGCTTCCAGAGATCCGAAGAGGAGACGGAGTGGAGCCACGAGGGCCCCACACACCAGGGCGGCGTGGCCCAGCCCTTGGCCGCGCCCCCTATGTGTGAGGGAGCCTCGGTCCACTCCTGACGATGCCCCTTCGCCTATAAAGACCCCCCGACGGGAAACACCTAAGGCCCCGATCAATTTTCCAGAAACACATCGCGATCCGCTGCCGTCGTCGACCCGAGATTGTGAGGGTCCAGAAGCTCTTCCCAGCACCCTGCCGGAGAGGGGAATCGCCACTGGAGGTCTTCTTTATCGCCATGCTTGCCTCCGGAGCGATGAGTGAGTAGTCTACCTTGGACTATGGGTCCATAGCAGTAGCTAGATGGTTGTCCTCTCCACCATGTGCTTCATGTTTAGATCTCATGAGCTGCCCTACATGATTGAGATCACCTTTTGTAATTCTACATGTTTGGTTTGTTGGGATCCGATGAATATTGGTGTTATGATTGAGTTGCTATACTGAAATATATCTTATTTTATCTCTATGTTGTTTATGATCTTGCATGCTCTCCGTTGTTAGTAGCTATCTTGGCCGAGTAGTTGCTAGTTACTCCAAGAGGGGGTATTTATGCTCGATAGTTGGGTTCATGCCTCTATTTAATCTGGGGGAGTGACAGAAACCTCTAAGGTTGTAGATGTGCTGTTGCCACTAGGGAGAAAATAAGATTCATATGCTTGAGGGCATATGCTTTGTTTACATTACACACTTTGCTTAATGCAATTATCTGTTGTTCGCAACTTAATACTCATGGGGTGTTCAGATGATATCCCCGAGAGTGGATTATTAGTCATAGATGCAGTTGGATGGCGGTCTATGTATTTTGTTGTAATGCCCATAGTAAATCGCATAGTGATCTTCTTGACATATCACGTTATCTTTATTCTATCAATTGCCCAACTGTAATTTGTTTACCCAGCATGTGCTATTTATCTTATGGAGAGGCACCACTAGTGAACTGTGGACCCCGGTCCTATTTCCATCATATTGCTATCACCTATTTACTTTACTCGCACTGTTTACTTTACTCGCATACTTCTATTATTTTCCACTCGATACGCTCATACCCTTTGTTTCAAGCAAACCGGTGAGATTGACAACCTCATCGTAAGTTGGGAACAAAGTACTTGGTTGTGTTGTGTGCAGGTTCCATGTTGCTGCTCGCAAAGCAAAGCTTGGACGAGGCGCCCTATAAATTGTCCGGAGCTGTCGTGAAGCTTGCAAGCATCACCTTCAGTCGTATTGGCTTTTTCTTCTTCGAACAATAAACCTTGGTTTCTAACTGAGGGAAAAACTTGTTGCTGTGCTCATCATACCTTGCGCTTGGGGTTCCCAACTGCCTGGCCATAATCATCTTCATTAACTACACGCCAGCCATCAAGTCTTTTCTTGCGCCGTTGCCGGGGAGGAAAAAGAAGACCTCTGCAAGGGGAGTTTTTCGCACACATATCCTTTACTTTGTTTTATTGTTTTGCTTTACTTTATTTATTTTTACTTGCATTGTTCTTTATCAAAAATCCAAAAAAATTAGAATCCTTGATAGTTGTTTTTACTTGTCTACTTTTAGTTTTGCTGAAATGGCTAATCCTGAAAACACCAAGTTGTGTGACTTTACTAGCTCGAACAATAGTGATTTTATCTGCACTCCTATTGCGCCACCTGCTCCTGCTGCAAACTTTTATGAGATTAAGCCTGCTTTAGTGAACCTTGTTATGAAAGAGCAATTTTCTGGAGCCAGTACTGAAGATGCTGCAGCTCATCTCAACAATTTTGTTGAGCTATGTGAGATGCAGAAATATAAGGATGTAGAAAGTGATATTATTAAGCTCAAGTTGTTTCCTTTTTCTTTGAGAGGAAAAGCTAAAGATTGGTTGCTATCTTTGACTAAGAATAATATTGATTCATGGGCTAAGTGTAAGGATGCTTTCATTGGTAGATACTATCCTCCTGCTAAGATTATATCTCTGCGTAGCAATATTATGAAGTTTAGTCAGTTTGATAATGAACATGTTGCTCAAGCTTGGGAAAGAATGAAATCTATGATAAAGAATTGTCCCACTCATGGACTGACTACTTGGTTGATTGTTCAAACTTTTTATGCAGGACTGAATTTTTCTTCGAGGAACCTATTGGATTCAGCTGCTGGAGGCACTTTTATGTCCCTTACCTTGGGCGCCGCAATAAAGCTGCTTGACAACATGATGGTAAATTATTCTGAATGGCACACCGAGAGAGCTCCACAAGGTAAGAAGGTAAATTCTGTTGAGGAAACCTCTTCCTTGAGTGATAAGATTGATACCATTATGGCTATGCTTGCTAATCATAGGACTCATGTTGATCCTAATAATGTTCCTTTAGCCTCTTTGGTTGCTCAAGAAGAGCATGTTGATGTGAATTTCATTAGAAATAATAATTTTAACAACAATGCTTATAGGAACAATTTTGCTAGTAACAATTATAGGCCGTATCCTTCTACTAATGGTAATGGTTATGGTAATCCTTATGGTAATTCCTCCAACAACACTAGGGCCGCGCCCTCTGAACTTGAAGTCATGCTCAAAGACTTCATGGTAAAACAATCTGCTTTTAACAAGTCTGTTGAGGAAAAGTTAGGCAAAATTGATATCCTTGCTTCTAAAGTTGATAGCCTTGCTCATGATGTTGAACTTATGAAATTAAAAGTGTTGCCTAATGATGTGAAAGAGAACAGTGTTTTTGCTACTGCTAATGCTATTCAAGTTGGAATCGATGAAAATATTAGATTGTTAGCAGAATTGCATGCTAGATGGAAAAGAGAGGATGAGATTGCTAGGAATATGAAAGTTTGTACTATTACTACCTCTAATGATGTTGTTCCTAATGCTAGCAATCCTCTTACTTTGATTGGTGTAGAGATAACTCCCACTCCTTGTGTTAAAAAGCCTAAAACTGGCAAAACTTTTTCTCAAAAGAGTGCTGAAATTTTTCGGAGTGTAGGAGATGATAACTCTATTTCCTTTCATGATTTTGATGTTGATGGCTGCAATATATCTGAAGTAATTTTGTTCTTGCAAAAGCTTGCTTTGACTCCCAATGCTAGTTCTTTAAATATTGCTTTTACTAAGCATATTACCAATGCTCTCATGAAAATTAGGGATGAAAAATTGTAGCAAAAAGCTTCTGTTCCCAAGAAGTTAGAAGATGGTTGGGAACCCATCATTGATATGCATGTTAATGGTTTTGATTGCCATGCATTATGTGATCTAGGTGCTAGTATTTCTATCATGCCTAGAAAAATTTATGACATGCTTGATTTACCACCACTTGAAAAATGTTATTATGATGTTCCTATTGCTGATGTTGCTAAGAAGAAACCTTTGGGAAGGATTAATGATGTTCTTATTGTGGTTAATAATAACCTTGTTCCCATTGATTTTCTCGTTATGGATATTGAATGCCATGCTTCATGTCCTATTATTTTGGGAAGACCCTTTCTTCGAACTGTAGGTGCCGTTATTGATATGAGAGAAGGCACCATCAAATATCAATTCCCACTTAAGAAAGGTATGGAACACTTCCCTAGGAAAAGGAAGAAATTACTTTTTGACTCTATTCTTAGAGCAAATTATGAGCTTGATACTTCATCTCTTGATATTACTTGATTCGCAATTTTCTGCGCCTAGCTCAAAGGCGTTAAAGAAAAGCACTCTTGGGAGATAACCCAATGTTTTCTTTTCAGTACTTTTTCTTTTATTTGAGTCTTGGAAGTAATTACTACTGTAATGACCTCTCCTTATCCTTTTTATTTCATTGTTGTGCCAAGATAAGCCTCTAATTTGAGTGAAGTAAAGATTTGGGGATGTTGCTGTCCTGAAACTGTTTTCGGTGCTGCACCGTAAAAATTTGTAAACATTCTCTGTATATCTTTTGGACCTGCAATTTCTTGTGCATATGCCCCAGGTTATATCCAAACTTTAATTAGTTCAACACTTTTTTATTTGAGCAACAGAAAACCCCTTAAAAATTCGACCTTTGTCAGCTGTTCTGTTTTGACAGATTTCTCCCGTTATTCATTTTTGCCGCTTTATCGCTTTCTTTTCAAGTTCTTTTGATCACGGAACTTTTGGGGAAGTTGCTACAGTAGTATATACTTTATATGTGGTGGTTTTGGGTTGAAACCTGAAGCAAAAGAGGTTGATTATATCTTATGCCTACACTAATGTTGCTAATAGATTTGTGTTTAGTTTTGTATGAAGGAAGTTTTCAAGTGTAGGGATTGGAGAATGATGAGATGAGTTGAAGAATGGACAAAAGCTCAAGCTTGGGGATGCCCATGCATCACCCCAAGAAATATCCAAGAGGTACAAGCGTCAAAGCTTGGGGATGCCCCCGAGGCACCCCTTCTTCATCGGCAAAAATCAGGTCACCTTTCAAGACACTATATTTTTATTGCTTCATGCACTATGTGTTTTTCTTGGAGCATCGGTTTTTTTAGTTTTCATTATTAGTTTAGTTTTGTTTGCTGTAATAAATGGTTGGACCCCAACAAATTTCTTTTGGAGAAGTTGCCTTGCTTTTCATTTGCCAAGAACGCTCTAGTTTTCACTCTTATCAAAAACCGAGTGTTCTTCTTTTTCTGCTACTGCTTTTGGTTTTTGTTTTCGCCTTGATTTGCATTTAGATCTTCTTATATATATTTATCAAGGTGTATTTTTGCCTCTGGACCATGTTGGTTTTCCTCAAAAGAGTTGGATTTAAAAAGTTCGAATGGTGTTGGAAAAGAGAAAAAGCTTTATGTAAAAAAGTGGTACAAGAAGGAGCTTGTGTAGACTGCGGCTTAGGCTTTTTCATGTCATGCTTGATGTCTTTTTGATAGTATTCTTAGTGGTTTTGCTGTAGCTTGATTATGGCCATTATTACTCTCTTATTTGGTCGCTCCCAGTCTTTTGCTAGCCCTCGCCTAGTACCGAGTATGAGCTCTACTCGTGCATCCAACTCCTAAAAACCAAGTTTTGCCAAAGTGTCCACCATGCATACCTACTAGCAATTTGCTATTCCAAGTAAATTTGACTTGCTTTTATTTACTCTTCAAATTAAACTCTTACCAGTGTTATGCGAAAATTGGTCAGTAAAGCTCTCACGAACCGGAAGGCACACTTTACTTTTTCTTGTTCTTAAAATTTTGACATTGTGGTCTCTTATGTTGAGTTGTTATGCTTGCAAGTTGTAAGTTGGATACTAGCCCAATCATGCTGGCATGGGGCAAGCTTTCAACATTGCACTTCTTATTTGAGTTGATATCGTGATCTTTTGTTTATGGATGCCCGCGGTGTGAAATGAATTGGGAATCTTGCGGGGATCATGGAGTTTGTATATGTGTTAGGGAACCGCCTGGGCCGCCAATCTAAGCCATGCATAATTCATGGTGGAAATTTGCAGCATACCCATGGTGGACATTCGACGACGCATCTCAAAATAAAAAGCTAAACAAATGGCAAATAAAAGAGATGTCGAGGTGTTCATTGTCTGCTTGTCCTGTCATTTTGATGTGGGCTTGTTCCATGTCATCGGGCACGGAGGTATCCCGTTGGCAGTTCTCGATGATACGCATATACTTACAATGACAAGAGCCTTGCTTGGGACTCTAAGTAAAGTAGCATGAGGTTTGGGTACTCGTATTCACGGGACACGAGGTTTTCGACTTATGATTTGTCAAGCATATGCATCATCATTGTTCTCGCATTAACTTTAACCATTCAAGATGCTTATGATGGGGGCAATGAGAGCTCAAAGCTGGTAAGTACCATAATTTTTGAAGGTCTATAAAACTTGCAATCACTGCTTCCCTCCGCGAAGGGCCTTTCTTTTACTTTTATGTTGAGTCACCACCTTCTATCTTTATGCACCATTAAGAGAGCATAGTTGTCATTCTTAGTATAATGTGCATTGTCCCAAAGTTTTCATTGATTGATTCATATTGTTGGTTTCAATTGTTCTTAAATTATTTGTATCTAGTCGTCCTTTTAAACTTGAAGGTGTCCTATGCATTTATGTTTTGCTCTCTATGAAGGACAAGCTGAAAACCATTTGTATGTTTTTCCTTATGATTTGAACACACGTTTGACTTTCATTGTTTTATTTTCATGATCTTTTGTTTGTGTTCATTTGCATGTTTATAACATGGTTGCTAAGTTTCTTCTATCAAGATTATATCTTTCATGCCCATGTTTGAAGTTCTTTTGATCCTAGCTCACAAATGCTTACATATATGATCAAGATTGTGTAGGTGCATGTCACCTCAAAAATTATTTCTTTTGTTATCACTTACCTACTCGAGGACGAGCAGGAGTTAAGCTTGGGGATGCTTCATACGTCTCCAACGTATCTATAATTTTTGATGCTCCATGCTTGTTTTTACACCATTTGCCTAATGTTTCGTTACACTTCGTGGCACTTTTATGCATTTTCTGGAACTAACCTACTAACAAGTCGCCACAGTGCCAGTTCCCTGTTTTCTGCTGTTTTTGTGTTTCAGAAAAGCTACACAGGAAATATTCTCGGAATTGGACGAAACAAGTTCCTGAAGTCTTATTTTCCCCGGAAGCTTCCAGAAATCCGAAGAGGAGACGGAGTGGGGCCATGAGGGCCCCACACACCAGGGCGGCGTGGCCCAGCAACTGGCCGTGCCCCCTATGTGTGAGGGAGCCTCGGTCCACTCCTGACGATGCCCCTTCGCCTATAAAGACCCCCCGACGGGAAAAACCTAAGGCCCCGATCAATTTTCCAGAAACACATCGCGATCCGCCGCCGTCGTCGACCCGAGATCGGGGGGGTCCAGAAGCTCTTCCCGGCACCCTACCAGAGAGGGGAATCGCCACCGGAGGTCTTCTTTATCGCCATGCCTGCCTCCGGAGCGATGAGTGAGTAGTCTACCTTGGACTATGGGTCCATAGCAGTAGCTAGATGGTTGTCCTCTCCACCATGTGCTTCATGTTTAGATCTCATGAGCTGCCATACATGATTGAGATCACCGTTATGTAATTCTACATGTTTGGTTTGTTGGGATCCAATGAATATTGATGTTATGATTGAGTTGCTATAATGAAATATATCTTATGTTATCTCTATGTTGTTTATGATCTTGCATGCTCTCCGTTGTTAGTAGCTATCTTGGCCGAGTAGTTGCTAGTGACTCCAAGAGGGGGTATTTATGCTCGATTGTTGGGTTCATGCCTTTATTTAATCTGGGGGAGTGACAGAAACCTCTAAGGTTGTAGATGTGCTGTTGCCACTAGGGAGAAAACAACATTGATATGCTCGAGGGCATATGCTTTGTTTACATTACACACTTTGCTTAATGCAAGCGGTCTATGTATTTTGTTGTAATGCCCAGAGTAAATCGCATAGTGATCTTCTTGACATATCACGTTATCTTTATTCTATCAATTGCCCAACTGTAATTTGTTTACCCAGCATGTGCTATTTATCTTATGGAGAGACACCACTAGTGAACCGTGGACCCCGGTCCTATTTCCATCATATTGCTATCACCTGTTTACTTTACTCGCAATGTTTACTTTACTCGCATACTTCTATTGTTTTCCACTCGATACGCTCATACCCTTTGTTTCAAGCAAACCGGTGAGATTGACAACCTCATCGTAAGTTGGGAACAAAGTACTTGGTTGTGTTGTGTGTAGGTTCCACGTTTCTGCTCGCAAAGCAAAGCTTGGACGAGGCGCCCTATAAATTGTCCGGAGCTGTCGCGAAGCTTGCAAGCATAACCTTCAGTTGTATTGGCTTTTTCTTCTTCGAACAATAAACCTTGGTTTCTAACTAAGGGAAAAACTTGCTGCTATGCTCATCATACCTTGCGCTTGGGGTTCCCAACTGCCTGGCCATAATCATCTTCATTAACTACACGCCAGCCATCACCAGCATGCAATGGGTGTTAGATCATTACCAAATATAAACTAGATTATTTGTACTCTAGTGCAAGTGGGAGACTGAAGGAGATATGCCCTAGAGGAAAATAATAAAAGTATATTTTTGTGCCATATCTTATTTGTTCATAATACTATATGCCATGCTATAACTGTATTAAGCGGAAACATTAGTACACGTGTGATGTATAAGCAAACAGGTCCCTGGTTACCTCTTGTTAACCAGCTCATGTGTCATCCGATGATCAAGGTTTCCTGATCATGGGCAAATGCGTCAATGAACATTGAGGTTATGTTTGACATGATGGATACACGCCCAAAGCACTATTAATGCAATTAGATCAGTCACAAGTTCAACATTGCATATAACTAAGAAACAAACTAATCAGTTCCTTAGACCGTGAGGTCACTACATAATCACTACATCTTGAGGCTGCTTTGATTGCATCAACCGTCATCACGTAACTAGGTGACTGAAAAAGTGTCTCTTGAGTATGCCAAAGGAGTAGGTTGAGGCGTGTGCACCAAGAGCGGGATTTGTCCATCCACGTGACGGATAGATACTCTGGGCCCACTCAGTGACAATTGCATATACGAGCTTACAAGCATGTGACTAGGTCACAGAGTATACAATGTCATGAGACGAGTTGAAAAGACTTGTCAGACGAGGGTGAACATGATATGGGGATATCGGTGATCTAACCTCGGACAAGATCTAGTATCGTGTGACAAAGGGAATAGAATACTACATTTATGGATCAACGAAGAGTTTCATGGAATGCACAGGGATCAACACGGTTTTCCAGAAGTGATTGTTGATCATCGGAGAGGGGTCTCGATCATGTCTGGCGTATTCCTTGACCCATAGGGTTGTCACACTTAAGGGTATATGACGCTTAGGAGTAGATTTGGAATTACTGGAAGTTATAGGGAGGTATCTAGAAAAGTTATGGGCAATATCAGAAAGGTTCCAAAGACACCAGAAATGTTCTGGACTTTATCAAAGTTGTATTAGTGAAGGAATTATGCCAATTACTTAATTGATTAATGTGTTTAGTATTTAATTAAAGTAATTAAATATTAAAAGTGAATTAATTAATAAATAAATAAAAGAAAAGGTGGAAAAGGGAAATGGGCTAGGCCATCCAAGGTCACAAGGCCAGTCGCCCTAGGGTTTCCCCTAGGGGCCGCCGGCAGCCAAGGGAGTGGCGGCTGGCCTAGGGTTTCCCTAGGGCCGGCGGCCACCTACCCCCTCTCCCCACTATATAAACCCCCTAGGGGTCCTTGGCTCATTCATTCCCTCCTCCTCCTCTCTTCCTCCTGACTTGGTTCCCATGTTTGGAAGTGCGTTAGTGGGTGATACGTCTCAAACGTATCTGTAATTTTTGATGCTCCATACTTGTTTATACACCATTTGCTTTGTGTTTTGTTACACTTTGTGGCATTTTTATGCATTTTCTGGAACTAACCTACTAACGAGACGCCACAATGTCAGTTCCCAGTTTTCTGTTGTTTTTGTGTTTCAGAAAAGCTACATAGGAAATATTCTCGGAATTGGACGAAACAAAAGCCGAACCTCCTATTTTTCCAAACATGAGTCAAAGTCTGAAGATGAGACGGAGGGGGCCAGGACCCGACCACACTCTAGGGCGGCGCGGCCAAGCCCTGGCCCATGCCACCAGGGGGTGAGCCGCCCTGGTCCACCTCCTAACGCCGCCCTTCCGCCTATATATTCCCCTCGACAGGAAAAAACTAAAGGCCCGATCAACTTTCCTCGAAACAAACTGCAAGCCGCCACCGTCGTTGGCGCAAGATCGGGAGGGTCCAGAAGCTCTTCCCGGCACCCTGCCGGAGAGAGGAATCACCGCCGGAGGCCTTCTTCATCACCATGGTCGCCTCCGGAATGATGTGTGAGTAGTCTACCTTGGACTACGGGTCCATAGCAGTAGCTAGATAGTTGTCTTCTCCACCATGTGCTTCATCTTTAGATCTTGTGAGCTGCCTATCATGATCAAGATCATCTTTGTGTAATTCTACATGTTGTGTTTGTTGGGATCCGATGGATATTGATACTATGTCAAGAGCTTATGATCTTGCATGCTCTCCGTTGCTAGTAAATATCTTGGCTGAGTAGATGCTAGTGACTCCAAGAGGGGGTATTTATGCTCGATAGTGGGTTCATGCCGCTAGTAATCTGAGGAGTGACAGAAACCTCTAAGGTTGTAGATGTGCTATTGCCACTAGGGAGAAAACAACATTCTTGTGTCCAAGGACATTTGCATTGTTTATATTACGCACTTTGTTTAATGCAGTTATCTGTTATTCGCAACTTAATACCGAACGGTTGCTCGGATGACATCCGGCGGGTGAATTATTAGTCATAGATACAGTTGGATTACGGTCTATGTATTTTGTCGTAATGCCCAGAGTGAATCTCATAGTGATCCTCATGACATATGTATGCTAGCTTTATTCTATCAATTGCCCAACTGTAATTTGTTTATCCAGCATGATGTTATTTATCTTATGGAGAGACACCACTAGTGAACTGTGGACCCCTGTCCATTTCCTTTACATTGCTATTACTATTTTACTTTTACTCGCTTTATTTATATTCTTGGAAACTATTACCTTTTACCACTCGATACACTCAATCCTTTGTTCACAGCAAACCGGTGAGATTGACAACCTCACTGTTAGTTGGGACAAAGTACTTGGTTGTGTTGTGTGCAGGTTCCACGTTGCTGGTGGTGAAAAGCTACATGCCGACAAGCTCTCTAGCGCCATTGTCCAGACTGTCGCAAAGCTAGCGGGCATCAACCTTCGGAAGTTTGGTTCTTTCTCCTACTGGTTCGATAAACCTTGGTTTCACAACTGAGGGAAACTTACTGTTGTGCTCATCATAACCTTGCTCTTAGGGTTTTCCAACAAGTTTTCTGGTGTCAACTACACACCAGTGAAACAACAATCAAGCTTTCTGGCGCCGTTGCCGGGGAGAAAGAAGATTTCTGCAAGGGGAGTCTCTCACGCCCAATCTTTTACTTTGTTATTGTTTTGCTTTATTTTATTTTTGCTTGCATCGTTTTATCAAAAATACAAAAATATTAGTTCCTATTTCAAGTTGCTTTTTATGTCTAGCTTAGTTGCTGTTACTATTTCGCCTGAGGAAATGATCTTCACTTTCAAACAAAAGAGTGAGGAGAGTTTCATAGAAGCATGGTCTAGAATTTATGATTGCCATGGAAAAACTGAACCGAAAATGACTTTAAGTTTGCTTCTTAGTAGCTTTTACTTTGGTCTTGCTCTTCCTTATAGATATGCTTTGGATGCTACAGCAGGAGGATATTTCCTTCATTGTGATGGAGATCAAGCTTTCAATATTATAAAAAAATTGATTACAATTTACAGCTTACCAACTGATTTTGATTCCTCTCTTGTGAGTATTTTTGCTAGACTTAATACTTTTGAGACTCAAACAGCTTGTTTAAAAGATTGCTATGGTACTTTGCGCGTGCATCATGATTATGTGCCAATAAATTCCAAACCATCAAGTTGGTTCCCTACGGTGAAAATCACTATCAGTGGTGAAACTTTTCGTGCTCGTTGTGATATTATGTCTGAATTTTGTCTTATGCCAAAGGATGTTTATAAATCTTTGGAAACTTTCCGAGGGAGGAGAATGAATATCTCTTACTAATAATGCCACTATATTTCCCATTGGAATAGCTGAAGGAGTATTTACAAAAATCCTAGGAAGAATGGTATATACTGATTATCTTGTTATTGAATGTGTAGGAAAGGGACAAATCACGCTTGAAAGGTCTCTACTAAAACTCCTGGGCGCCACTATAGATGTGGGAAAAGGCACTATAAAATTCACCTCTCCACCTTGCAATAATCATGTATTTCCTCGAGTTAAGAGCAAAGGTAAGAGAGGAAGACGTAAGGCATCCGATGATCTTAATGCCTCACCTGATATTACTTGATTTCCACTTTCTGCGCCTAGCTCAAAGGCGTTAAAGAAAAGCACTCTTGGGAGATAACCCAATGTTTTATTTTCAGTACTTTTTCTTTTATTTGAGTCTTGGAAGTTATTACTACTATAATGACCTCTCCTTATCATTTTTATTTCGTTTTTGTGCCAAGAAGAACCTCTAATTTGAGGGAGGTAAGATTTGGGGAAGTTGCTGTCCTGAAACAGATTTCTGCGCTGCACCGTAAAAATTCATGAAAATTCTCAGAATATCTATTTGATCTTCGATTTCTTGTGCATATGCCCCAGGTTATTTCCAAACTTTCATTAGTTTTTCACTTTTCAATTTGAGCAACAGAAGGTCCTCTAAAAAATCGATCCTTGTCAGCTGTTCTGTTTTGACAGATTCTGTCACTATTTGTGTTTGCCTCTCGATCGCTTTCTTTTTTAGTTCTTTTGATCATGGAACTTTTGAGGAAGTTGCTACAGTAGCATATTCTTTAATGGATGGTATATTTGAGTTTTAAACTGAACCAAAAGGGTAGATTTATTATCATACTTATACTAATGTTGCTAATAGAATTGTGTGAAGTTTTGTATGAAGAAAGTTTTCAAGTGTAGGGAATGGAGAATGATGAGATGAGATGAATTATGGACAAAAGCTCAAGCTTGGGGATGCCCATGTCACCCCAAGAAATATCCAAGAGGTACAAACGTCAAAGCTTGGGGATGGCCCCGAGGCACCCCTTCTTCATCGGAAAAAATCAGGTCACCTTTCAACACACTATATTTTTATTGCTTCATATTCTATGTGTTTTTCTTGGAGCGTCTTTACTTTTGCTTTCAGTTTTATTTTGTTTTGTTTGCTGCAATAAATGGTTGGACCCCAACAATTTTCTTTTGGAGAAGACACACTCCATTTTTCATTGCGAAGAACACTCCAGTTTTCACTCTTATCGTTCAACGAGTGTTCTCTTTTTCTAGAACTATGTTTAGCTTTCTGTAACACCCCACCTTTGCTAAAGGCAGAACTCCTGTGTATCTGTGCCATTCCCTGGATCAGTAGATAGCACCATAGTACAAAATAAGTAATCATTGCAATAGCATCAATATTATAACGTAAATCCAGTTACATAGGTATTCTACCTTATGAGTACACATCATAAAACATAGTTGCAGTGAGCCTCCATTCTTCATCACGTGCCACAGGCAGACATGTTCGAATGTAGTCTCGAGATCCTACTCCTGGTTCCTTACTCGAAATAAATCCTGCACATTTGAATATGCAGCACCAGAGGGGTCAGTACAATGATATACTGGCAAATGACACATATTTGGTGGCATTTTGTGGAAAGACTATACTACATGACATTTGGCTGGTGGATCTCATAGGCTGATTTGCATAAAGCCAATTTTATCCTAAAAAAATCCTTTTTAAACCTTTTATTAAACATTCAAGATTTTTAAGGGTCAAGATAACCCCCAAAGTCCACTACATACTTGAAAGGTATGTAGCTCTGGGGTGCCACTCAACAAAAATCAGAATAACCCTCAGAGTCCACTACATACTGGAGGCATGTAGCTCTGAGGTGTTATTCAAATTAATTCAGGATAGCCCTCAGAGTCCACTACATCCTCGAAAGGTATGTAGCTCTGAGATGCCCCTGTTCTAAGTGTTTCTAGACAAATTTTAATTTATTCAGAAACGGTGATGAGATTCTTCCGTACATTCCATGTCTAGAGACTCAATTGTCCATAACCCAGGACACGGCTAATCGATTAGTTTAAACACCTTGCAAGGGTTGTGCACTTTCACCTTACGATTCATTTTATGCCCATACATAAAATGAAACGAGACCTTTTAGAAGGAGAGGGCAACTAACTTGGCAAGCTCCGTTCCCAACCTACAATTCAACTACCACCACTTCTTGCCGACAAGTTACACTCCCACATCTAATCAGTCAAGACAGAGCCCATAATGTCATAAGGCTGCACTGGAAGTACACTAAGCATGGAAGACATAGTAACCTCTTTGTTCCTGGGTGGCAAACCACAAGTGTACGCCCAGGCAGCAACTACACAACGTGTAGCCCCAGGTCGCCACTCAACATCGCCTCCATCATCAAACCAATCCACCCAGGTGTTTCATTTTAGTTGAAGTTCTTAATTTGTTCACAAAACACCTTTTGCAAGTGATCATAGCATGGCATCAATATTTTTCAAAGTATTTAGCATCCTAACAGGTGGGGTTTGAGGGATTGCTACACACTACTAGGATCTAAGCATTTGATAAAACATTTGATCAATTTACCTATCATGCATACTACAAGAAGTGAGTACACTAATGCATAAGTAAAAATGGGAAAAGGGACATGTGTGTCACTTGCCTTTTTGAAGATCACGACACTTCTCTCAACTAAGCACGTAGTTCTTCGCACAAACTATAACACAGAAATAGCAATACATAAACAATCCATACAACACAATCAAACAACAAGCAATTGAAAAGCATTTGTTTAACAATTTAGATTTATCGAGATGTTATGATAGAAAGATATGGCAAAGGATCATGATTTGTGAGATATGAATTTGAGAGCTTAGTTGGGAAGGATCAATATGATTGGAGAGATAAATGGTCTAGGCAAAATATAATTAATGAAGTTTTTATGCTTTATCGAAGCATATAAGAGTTTTAGGAAAGGCTCATGTGAAATAAATTACACAAGAGTCGATTTGTGCAACTACAACACTATTGAGTAAATGTGACAACAATTACTCTTAAATAGCATCTATTGCACTTAGGAACTAGGTTAGGTTTTAAGAATGCTTGAACTACTCAATTAGCACATTTGCAAGTTGAATAGTTCAATACATGTGATCCAAACTAAGTAGGCATTGGATTGGGTAAGAATGATTGATATTTGGGGACATGGCTCAAATGGTTCATTGATCAACATGGTGTATAACACATACTATGGTACGGGTTATAACAACTCCACATTAATAGAACCTAAGTTTGAGATGAATTCATATTCTACTCAAGTAGCACAATTGCAATTTGAATATTTATGAATTAGACAAAGTAAAATGAACGAGATCTTTATGCTTTATCAAAGCATATCGAATCTTGGAATATCTTATGTGGGTAAATCACACAAGAGACAAATAGTGCAATAGCAATACTATTGAATAAGTGTGTGATACGTCTCAAACGTATCTATAATTTTTGATGCTCCATGCTTGTTTTTACACCATTTGCCTATTGTTTTGTTACACTTAGTGGCATTTTTATACATTTTCCGGAACTAACCTATTAACGAAGTGCCACAGTGCCAGTTTCCTGTTTTCTGCTGTTTTTGTGTTTCAGAAGTGATACACAGGAAATATTCTCGGAATTGGACGAAACAAGTTCCTGAAGTCATATTTCACGGGGAAGCTTCCAGACATCCGAAGACCTGACGGAGTGGGGCCACGTGGGCCCTAGACACAGGGGCGGCGCGGCCACCCCCCTGGCCACGCCAGCCCCGTGTGAGGGGGTGTGGTCCCTCCTCTGACATCGCCCCTTCGCCTATATATACCGCCTGACGAGAAAAAACTAAGGGCCCGATCAGTTTTCCAGAATACATCGCGATCCGCCGCCGCCGTCGACCCGAAGATCGGGAGGGTCCAGAAGCTCTTCTCGGCACCCTGCCGGAGAGGGGAATCGCCACCGGAGGTCTTCTTCATCGCCATGCTTGCCTCCGGAGCGATGAGTGAGTAGTCTACCTTGGACTATGGGTCCATAGCAGTAGCTAGATGGTTGTCTTCTCCACCATGTGCTTCATGTTTAGATCTCATGAGCTGCCCTACATGATTGAGATCACCGTTATGTAATTCTATGATGTTGGTTTGTTGGGATCCGATGAATATTGGTGTTTATGATTAAGTTGCTGTACTGAATTATATCTTTTGTTATCTCTATGTTGTTTATGATCTTGCATGCTCTCCGTTGTTAGTAGCTATCTTGGCCGAGTAGTTGCTAGTGACTCCAAGAGGGGGTATTTATGCTCGATAGTGGGTTCATGTCTCTATTTCACCTGGGGGAGTGACAGAAACCTCTAAGGTGGTAGATGTGCTGTTGCTACTAGGGAGAAAACAACATTCATATGCTCAAGGGCATATGCTTTGTTTACATTACACACTTTGCTTAATGCAATTATCTGTTGTTCGCAACTTAATACTTCTAGGGTGTTCAGATGATATCCCCGGGGGTGGATTATTAGTCATAGATGCAGTTGGATGGCGGTCTATGTATTTTGTTGTAATGCCCAGAGTAAATCTCATAGTGATCTTCTTGACATATCACATTATCTTTATTCTATCAATTGCCCAATTGTAATTTGTTTACCCAGCATGTTATTTTATCTATGGAGAGACACCACTAGTGAACTGTGGACCCCGGTCCTATTTTAATCATATTGCAATCACCTGTTTACTTTTCCCGCACTGTTTACTTTACTCGCATATTACTACTGTTTTCCACTCGATACACTCATAACCTTTGTTTCAAGCAAACCGGTGAGATTGACAACCTCATCGCAAGTTGGGGACAAAGTATTTGTTTGTGTGTGTGCAGGTTCCACAAACACCTTCATTCGTCATCGTCTCTCTTCTCCTGATCGATAAACCTTGGTTTCTTAACTGAGGGAAAACTAGCCGCTACACTCATCATACCTTCCTCTTGGGGTTCCCAACGGGCTGGTCATCACCACACACAAGGACTTACTGCTCCCACGTCAACTAAACGCCACAGTCTTTTCTGGCGCCATCACACGAGTAGCAGCTTCTTTTCTGGCGCCGTTGCCGGGGAAGAGAGAAGACTTCTGCGAGGGGAGTTCTTCGCACACACATTCTTTACTTTGTTATTTGTTTTGCTTTACTTTATTTTATTTTACCTGCACTGCTTTTTATATCAAAAACCCAAAAAAAATTAGAATCCTTGGTAGCTGTTTTTACTTGTTTACTTTCGTTTTGCTGAAATGGGTACTCCTGAAAATACCAAGTTGTGTGACTTCGCTAGCACGAACAATAGTGATTTTATCTGCACTCCTATCGCACCAACTGTTCCTGCTACCACCTTTTATGAGATCAAGCCTGCTTTATTGAACCTTGTTATGAAAGAGCAATTTTCTGGTGCTAGTACTGAAGATGCTGCAGCTCATCTCAACAATTTTGTTGAGCTATGTGAGATGCAGAAATATAAGGATGTTGATAGTGATATTATTAAGCTCAAGTTGTTTCCTTTTTCTTTGAGAGGAAAAGCTAAAGATTGGTTGCTGTCTTTGACTAAGAATAGTATTGATTCATGGGCTAAGTGTAAGGATGCTTTTATTGGTAGATACTATCCTCCTGCTAAGATTATAGCTTTGCGTAGCAATATTATGAAGTTTACTCAGTTTGATAATGAACATGTTGCTCAAGCTTGGGAAAGAATGAAATCTATGGTAAAGAATTGCCCCACTCATGGACTGACTACTTGGATGATTATCCAAACTTTTTATGCAGGACTGAATTATTCTTCGAGGAACCTACTTGATTCAGCTGCTGGAGGCACTTTTATGTCCCTCACATTGGGCGCCGCATCAAAGCTACTCGACAACATGATGGTAAATTATTCCGAATGGCACACCGAGAGAGCTCCACAAGGTAAGAAGGTAAATTCTGTTGAGGAAACCTCTTCCTTGAATGATAAGATTGATACCATTATGGCTATGCTTGCTAATGATAGGACTCATGTTGATCCTAATAATGTTCCTTTGGCCTCTCTGGTTGCTCAAGAAGAGCAAGTTGATGTGAATTTCATTAGAAATAACAATTTTAATAACAATGCTTATAGGAACAATTTTGCTAGTAACAATTATAGACCGTTTCCTTCTAATGGTGATAATAGCTATCTTGGTAGACCTAAAATGCCCAGTGAAGAAAGAATTTTTGAACTTGAAAAGGCTACCAAGAATTTTATGCAGATGCAATATGAGCAGAACAGGGCTTTCACCAAGACTATGGAGGAGCAATCAGCTCTGTTGAGGACTATTAGTCATCAACTAGAAAATTTAAACAAGGCTGTTCCTGAATTACAAGCTAAGGCTTCCAAAGCTGAAACCGATATCTCATTATTATCTAATGTGCAATCTTCTTTAGTTAATAGAATTCTGCTAAGCCTGATCCTTTTGCTGCCGCTAATACTATCCAAGTTAGAATTGATGAAAATATTAGATTGTTAGCAGAATTGCATGCCAGGTGGGAAAGAGAAGATGAGATGGCTAGAGAGATGAAGTTATGTACTATTACTACCTCTAATGATGTTATTCCTACTGATAGCAACCCTCTTACTTTGATTGGTGTAGAGAAAACTCCCACTCCTTGTGTTAAAAAGCCTAAAACTGCCAAAACTTTTTCTCAAAAGAGTGCTGAAATTTTTCGGAGTGTAGGAGATGATAGCTCTATTTCCTTTAATGATTTTGATGTTGATGGCTGCAATATATCTGAAGTTATTTTGTTCTTGCAAAAGCTTGCTCTGACTCCCAATGCTAGTTCTTTAAATATTGCTTTTACTAAGCATATCACCAATGCTCTCATAAAGATTAGGGATGAAAAGTTGAAGCAAAAAGCCTCTGTTCCCAAGAAGTTAGACGATGGTTGGGAACCCATCATTGATATGCATGTTAATGGTTATGATTGCCATGCTTTATGTGATCTAGGTGCTATTTCTATCATGCCTAGAAAGATTTATGACATGCTTGATTTACCACTGCTTGAAAAATGTTATTTTGATGTTCCTATTGCTGATGTTGCTAAGAAGAAACCTTTGGGAAGGATTAATGATGTTCTTATTGTGGTTAACAATAACCTTGTTCCCGTTGATTTTCTTGTTATGGACGTTGAATGCCATGCTTCATGTCCTATTATTTTGGGAAGACCTTTTTCTTCGAACTGTAGGTGCTATTATTGATATGAGGGAAGGCACTATCAAGTATCAATTCCCACTAAAGAAAGGTATGGAACACTTCCCTAGGAAAAGAAAGAAATTACTTTTTGACTCTATTCTTAGAGCAAATTATGAGCTTGATGCTTCATCTATTGATATTACTTGATTCGCACTTTTCTGCGCCTAGCTCAAAGGCGTTAAAGAAAAGCACTCTTGGGAGATAACCCATTGTTTACTTTTCAGTACTTTTTCTTTTATTTGAGTCTTGGAAGTCATTACTACTGTAATGACCGCGCCTTATCTTGTTTATTTCGTTTTTGTGCCAAGAGAAGCCTCTAATTTGAGTGAGGTAAAGATTTGGGGTTATTGCTGTCCTGAAACTGTTTTCGGTGCTGCACCGTAAAAATTCGTGAAAATTCTCTGTATATCTTTTGGACCTGCGATTTCTTGTGCATATGCCCCAGGTTATATCCAAACTTTTCTTAGTTGAACACTTTTTGATTTGAGCAACAGAAAATCCCTCAAAAATTCGTCCTTTGTCAGCTATCCAGTTTTGACAGATTTCTGCCAATATTTGTTTTTGCCACTTTATCGCTTTCTTTTGAGTTCTTTTTGATCATGGAACTCTTGTGGAAGTTGCTACAGTAGTATATACTTTATATGTGGTGGTTTTGGGTTGAAACCTGAAGCTAAAGGAGGCTGAATATATTTTATGCTTACACTAATGTTGCTAATAGAATTGTGTTTAGTTTTGTATGAAGGAAGTTTTCAAGTGTAGGGATTGGAGAATGATGAGATGAGTTGAAGAATGGACAAAAGCTCAAGCTTGGGGATGCCCATGCATCACCCCAAGAAATATCCAAGAAGTACAAGCGTCAAAGCTTGGGGATGCCCCCGAGGCACCCCTTCTTCATCGGCAAAAATCAGGTCACCTTTCAAAACACTATATTTTTATTGCTTCATGCACTATGTGTTTTTCTTGGAGCGTCAGTTGTTTTAGTTTTCTTAGTTTGTTTAGTTTGTTTGTTTTCTGCAATAAATGGCTGGACCCCAACAAATTTCCTTTGGAGGAGATGTACTCGTTTTCATTTGCAAAGAACGCTCTAGTTTTCACTCTTATTAAAAATCGAGCGCTCTACTTTTTCTGCTACTGCTTTTGGTTTTCGTTTTCGCCTTGATTTGCGTTTAGATCTTGTCATATCTTTTCATCAAGGTGTATTTTTGCCTCTGGTCTTCATTGGTTTTCATCAAAAGAGGCGTTTATAAAAATTTCAAATGGTGTTGGAAAAGAGAAAAAGCTTTGTACAAAATAGTGGTACAAGAAGGAGCTTGTGTAGACTGCGGCTTAGGCTTTTTCATGTCATGCTTGATGTCTTTTTGATAGTATGCTTAGTGGTTTTGCTGTAGCATGACTTGTCTCAAATAACTAAGATTGCTTAATGAGCCTTTGAAAAATTCATGCGTTGTTTTTATTGTATGGAAGCATTATTTTGGTTTTCTCCTTGATGCTTTATTTGGGTTGACTTGGCGCATGCTCACACATGTTAGACTCTTACAAAGTCGCCAATAGCCTTCATGATCATTTAGTTTTTGACTTTTGATGCCATCGTATGCTTCTTTTAATGTTGCTTTGTCGCTTTGCATGATTATGGCCATTATTGCTCTCTTAGTTGGTCGCTCCCAGTCTTTTGCTAGCCCTCGCCTTGTACTGAGTATGAGCTCTACTCGTGCATCCAACTCCTAAAAGCCAAAGTTTTCCAAAGTGTCCACCATACATACCTACTAGCAATTTGCTATTCCAAGTAAATTTGACTTGCTTTTATATTCTCTTCAAATTAAACTCTTACCAGTGTTATGCTAAATTCGGTCAGTAAAGCTCTCACGAACCGGAAGGCACACTTTACTTTTTCCTGTTCTTAAAAATTTGACATTGTGGTCTCTTATGTTGAGTTGTTATGCTTGCAAGTTGTAAGTTGGATTCTAGCCCAGCCATGCTGTCATGGGGCAAGCTTTCAACATTGCACATATTTTTGAGTTGATATCGTGATCTTTTGTTTATGGATGCCCGCTGTGTGAAATGAATTGGGAATCTTGTGAGGATCATGGAGTTTTTATATGTGTTAGGGAAACGCCGGGCCGCCAATCTAAGCCATGCATAATTCATGGTGGAAATTTGCAGCATACCCATGGTGAACATTCGACGACGCATCTCACAATAAAAAGCTAAACAATATAGCAAATAAAAGAGATGTCGAGGTGTTCATTGTCTGCTTGTCCTGTCATTTTGGTGTGGGCTTGTTCCATGTCATCGGGCACGGAGGTACCCCATTGGCGGTTCTCAATGATATGCATATAGTTACAATGACAAGAGCCTTGCTTGGGACTCTAAGTAAATTAGCATGGTTTGGGTACTCGTATTCACGGGACACAAGGTTTTCAACTTATGATTTGTCAAGCATATGCATCATAACTGTTCTCGCATTAACTTTAACCATTCAAGATGCTTATGATGGGGGCAATGAGAGCTCAAAGCCGGTAAGTACCATAATTTTTGAAGGTTATAAAACTTGCAATCACTGCTTCCCTCTGCGAAGGGCCTTTCTTTTACTTTTATGTTGAGTCACCACCTTCTTTCTTTATGCACCATTAAGAGAGCATAGTTGTCATTCTTAGTGTGATATGCATTGTCCCAAAGTTCATTGATTGACTCATATTGTTGGTTTCACTTGTTCTTAAATTATTTGTATCTAGTCGCCCTCTTAAACTTTGAGGTGTCCTATGCATTTATGTTTTGCTCTCTTTGAAGGACAAGCTGAAAACCATTTGTATGTTTTTCCTTATGATTTGAACACACGTTTGACTTTCATTGTTTCATTATCATGATCTTTTGTTTGTGTTCATTTGCATGTTTACAACATGGTTGCTAAGTTCTTATTGTCATGATTATATCTTTCATGCCCATATTTTAAGTTCTATTGATCCCAGCTCACCAATGCTTACATATATGATCAAGATTGTGTAGGTGCATGTCACCTCAAAAATTATTCTTTGTTATCACTTACCTACTCGAGGACGAGCAGGAGTTAAGCTTGGGGATGCTTGATACGTCTCAAACGTATCTATAATTTTTGATGCTCCATGCTTGTTTTTACACCATTTGCCTATTGTTTCGTTACACTTAGTGGCATTTTTATACATTTTCCGGAACTAACCTATTAACGAAGTGCCACAGTGCCAGTTTCCTGTTTTCTGCTGTTTTTGTGTTTCAGAAGTGATACACAGGAAATATTCTCAGAATTGGACGAAACAAGTTCCTGAAGTCATATTTCACGGGGAAGCTTCCAGACATCCGAAGACCTGACGGAGTGGGGCCACGTGGGCCCCAAACACAGGGGCGGCGCGGCCACCCCCCTGGCCGCGCCAGCCCCGTGTGAGGGGGCGTGGTCCCTCCTCTGACATCGCTCCTTCGCCTATATATACCCCCTGACGAGAAAAACCTAAGGGCCCGATCAGTTTTCCAGAATACATCGCGATCCGCCGCCGCCGTCGACCCGAAGATCGGGAGGGTCCAGAAGCTCTTCCCGGCACCCTGCCGGAGAGGGGAATCGCCACCGGAGGTCTTCTTCATCGCCATGCTTGCCTCCGGAGCGATGAGTGAGTAGTCTACCTTGGACTATGGGTCCATAGCAGTAGCTAGATGGTTGTCTTCTCCACCATGTGCTTCATGTTTAGATCTCATGAGCTGCCCTACATGATTGAGATCACCGTTATGTAATTCTATGATGTTGGTTTGTTGGGATCCGATGAATATTGGTGTTTATGATTAAGTTGCTGTACTGAATTATATCTTTTTGTTATCTCTATGTTGTTTATGATCTTGCATGCTCTCCGTTGTTAGTAGCTATCTTGGCCGAGTAGTTGGTAGTGACTCCAAGAGGGGGTATTTATGCTCGATAGTGGGTTCATGTCTCTATTTCACCTGGGGGAGTGACAGAAACCTCTAAGGTGGTAGATGTGCTGTTGCTACTAGGGAGAAAACAACATTCATATGCTCAAGGGCATATGCTTTGTTTACATTACACACTTTGCTTAATGCAATTATCTGTTGTTCGCAACTTAATACTTCTAGGGTGTTCGGATGATATCCCCGGGGGTGGATTATTAGTCATAGATGCAGTTGGATGGCGGTCTATGTATTTTGTTGTAATGCCCAGAGTAAATCTCATAGTGATCTTCTTGACATATCACGTTATCTTTATTCTATCAATTGCCCAACTGTAATTTGTTTACCCAGCATGTTATTTTATCTATGGAGAGACACCACTAGTGAACTGTGGACCCCGGTCCTATTTTAATCATATTGCAATCACCTGTTTACTTTTCCCGCACTGTTTACTTTACTCGCATATTACTACTGTTTTCCACTCGATACACTCATAACCTTTGTTTCAAGCAAACCGGTGAGATTGACAACCTCATCGCAAGTTGGGGACAAAGTATTTGTTTGTGTGTGTGCAGGTTCCACAAACACCTTCAGTCGTCATCGTCTCTCTTCTCCTGATCGATAAACCTTGGTTTCTTAACTGAGGGAAAACTAGCCGCTACACTCATCATACCTTCCTCTTGGGGTTCCCAACGGGCTGGTCATCACCACGCACAAGGACTTACTGCTCCCACGTCAACTAAACGCCACAGTCTTTTCTGGCGCCATCACACGAGTAGCAGTGTGATAACAATTATTCTTAAATAGTATATATTACACTTAAGCTTAGGTTAGGATTCTTATAACATTGAAGTACTCAATTAACTCAAATGCAAATTGAATAGTTCAATGCAAGGCTAAGATTGAGTAGACATGAGTAAATGGCTATAGGTAATGGATATGTATAGATGATGTGTGAAAACATGGCTTAAGGTTCCTAATGGGTAAATGGGATTGGGTTAAGTACTATGATGTCGATATGATCAATACCATAGTAGCAAAGGTAGAAACTAAGATTGAAAGTATCACACTTTACTCAAATGACACATTTGTAATTTGAATGAGTGGGTACTATGCAAGATAGGTCTAAGTGAATATGATCTTGATCAATATGTTGTTTAGATAACCTTGATGACTAGGTATGATCATAGGGTTTTCTAAAATAGAAGGAATCATTAATTGAAATGGAAATAAAATTTATCTATATAGGAACTACTCAAATTCTCATATTAGAATTTGAATATTTGTGAAGTGGTTCAAGAAATTATGGGAGTGATGCTACTGGATAGCTTGCAGTAAAACAAAGTCACTGCAATTGGTTTCACTCCAAAATAAGTTATAGAATTTGAATTATCGCCTAAATAGTGATTTGGACAAATTTGAATGCACAAAGTGTGTGCACGTATCAAATTTGATGTTTCTTGATCCTATGATGTTCTACAAGTTCTGAGGATTCCAGAGACTACAAATTTGTAATTTTTGGATTATCAGAACAAAAGATATGATTTTAACAAGCTAACAGAAGGTTTGATTCCAATTTGAACATAGATTCAAATTGAACCCATAAAATATAAGATTTTATGGTACTGCTGGATTCTAGACTTCCTAAGGATTCCAACGAGATATTATTTGCTATTTTTGGACTTATAGATCAAAAGATATGAATTTCGCAAGATTTGGATCAAATCTGATTTGAAATTCTAATTCGGATCTGTTTTAAATCGGAAGCCGACACGCGGCGTGATGTGATTGGCCGGTACCGGTTCGGCCGGACTACTGATCTGGGACGTCGGATTAAAATGAAAATGAACGTGTCAGATCTAAAGGTACCGGTTCAGTAAAGATTCAATCTAATCCATTGGATCTAGATCCAATGGTTAGGAGCAGACCCGCTCACCTAGGGTTTCAGAGGGTCGCCGGAGATGGCACGGTGGCGGCGTTGCTCCCAGGTGGTTGACGGCGGCGAGGTTCTGGTGGCCTCCGGTGAAGGGGAAAACACGGACGAGTTGCGGGAGGTCACGGCGAACCCGAGTATGTCGTCGAGGTGTTCGGTTGCGTCCAGCCGAAGAAGGAAGAGGCGGCTGGAGACTGGGGCGGCGTCGGCACAGCTCAGACAAGGTCGAGCCCGTCGATTCCCTGCACAAACGACCAAATTGAGGGCATCAGAGGAGACGCAGGTACAAGGGAGAGAGGATGGGACCAGGGAGGGGCGCAGGGGTTCACTGGCAAGGCCGGAATCGACCGGAGTCCTCTGCAGGTTTGCGGAGCTCCGTCGAGCGATTTCGCGACAGCCTGGCGATGAATTCGAGGGGAAGCAAAGCGAGAAGGGGGCGGAGGCGCTGGGGTATTTATAGGCAGGGTCTTGATGGCCAGTAACGGCGCGCGGAGTGAGCGGGGGAGTAACGCCGGCCGGCGGTTTCCAGTGGAGGAGGTAAACGCGGGGAAGAAGGAGGATCTGACAGGTGGGTCTGGCCTGACTGGTGGGGCCTACATGGCAGCGAGGGAGAGAGAGGGAAGAGGGTACCGGTTTGGGTTTTGGCTTCCCGGGCCGTGGGCTGTTTCATCTTCTGGGCCGAAAGGTCCCCCCCGAGGCCCTTTACTATTTTTATTTTATTTTCTTTTCTTCTTTTCTTTTTCTGTTTCTTGTTTATTTCATATCCTTTTCAAAATTGGTCCAATTTGATTCAAACCAATTTGTAAATTTTTCTAAAAATCAACTTAACATTCTAAGACAGTAAGAAACATGTTTTCATAAATAAAACTAATTTCCAAATAAAAACTCTATAATTCAGACAAAGGGTTTATTTGCATAAACCAAAGTAGAAATAGGATTTTAAAGTAATCCTTTTAAAATCAGAGAATAAACTTTATAAAAATAGTTTTTGAAATATATTTGTAAAACATTCCTTTGGCATAGAAAACTTTATAAACCATTTTGTAAATATCCCTTTGCAAGATAGCTTGCATAGGTTTGAATAAACACAAAGTAGTATTTTGATACTTGATCCTTCTCAAAGAAGTTCTTCAAGAATAATAGAAAGTTTTAAATTGGTTTTTATAATAGATCTTTTAAATAATCTAAAAAAAAATTAATTCCCTGTGAATTTTCAATCAACACAAACAATTTTAAGCCAAAAAAATTTCCCCCAAAATTTGATAAAATCTTGGGATGTTACAGACTACCACCCTTAAAAGAAATCTCGTCCTCGAGATTGGAGAGGCTAGAAAGAAAGTAGGTATTAGGTTATCTGGGTTTAGGTATCTGGGTGGCTACCACCCTTAAAAGAAAAATCCTCTTGGTGGTATCTTGATGCTTCCTTAGGCACTTGCATTTTGTTCCCAGCTTGCATTCACTGTTGTGTGATTTTCACTGAACCGCTCTTCTCAGGCATTTTGATGTTCATCACTATGTTCAAAAGTGGGCACACCAAGGGTTCCATCCAATTCTGGTGATAAGCAGATATCATCCATCGCGTTGTCATCAATAAGGTAGTCCACATCTTCCAAGAATGTGTATCTAGCCTTTTCTAGGTTGGTCCTCACCAAGGCCAAGACAGGATACAGGCTATCACCATACTCCTTGTTGCTTTCTAGCTGATTTTCATTTCAGAATCTCAAAAGATGACTCTGTGCCAAGTACTGCATGCTTGCCCCACGAACATGATGAGACCACACACCCCAATGAATTAGGATGGCATCTCTCTGCAGTCTTCTCATGCATTTCATAGGGGTAAACAAGGTAGACTCTGTAAGAGGTACTTGCACCTTTAAGGGACGGAAGGTCGCCTTATAACCAGCATTGTTGAACCCATTCAAGTTACCGGAGCAAGTCGTGTTACTTGCCATAGGTACCAGATGGTCCTTAAGAATTCCTTTAGCAACCGTCTTCATAGTTGTTGAAAGGCGCTGAACAACTTGGTCATATCTCGAAGATGAACTCCTTCTCAGGGAAAAGGGATCTGAAGACACTCTCATGGGCAGGAAAATAGTTCCATGGATTTGGAGAGTTGCCTCATAGCATCGTAGGCCGGGATGGGGTAGACTTCAGTGGCGTAGGGCTCTGGAATCGGGAGGAAATCTCATAGTTGGTAGTGGCTGTCTCTGTTGTGACTCTCTGGAGAGGGGTGAACCCTCTTTTATAGGCTCAGGGAGGTAGTCGAACAGGCTGCGTGGGGAGTCGAAACGAAGGGTCGTGAAGGTGAATCGTACAGGCAGCAGCCAAAACTGAACAGTCTTCGCATTTAAGGCCCACTGAGCAAAACGTTTCTGATTCGCGTAGCCGTTCAAATACCAAAACATTCTCACCGTATTCCTACGTTTTGGGCCACACTGGCTCACTATAAGGGATATAACATATTATCCTCCTAAGGTTATGGTTTAATGACGTCGTCTCTTATGTAGGTATGTCTCTCTAGGTGTGTAAAACCAACATTATGAGAGCGAATAATAAGAGTAGTAGGAATGGTGATCAATCCATCCTGCACCCAAATCATTACTTCATACATGGCTTGCAAACCTCGTATTCTAACTCTTGGTCAACCTCACTTGCTTTGCCAAAATTTTCTTCAAATGAGAACCTGTGTTTCAAATCTAAAATTTTAAAACAAATCTATCGTTCCTTAGCTAGGGTTTTGCGCAAACTCAGTCGTATGACGTTAACTCTTGAGTTACAAATCCTTCGGCTTGCCATCTCATTGAGAAATATAATTCATTCAACCAGGTTGTCCTTAACTCTTACAAGTCCTTACAATATTTATTACAAGGCAGTAATGGCATACAAGTTCTTCCAAATTGGCTACATCTTGTCGTGTCTTCTCCTTGTATTTTACAGCATCCTTCGGTTATTCCAGTTCACTGCAGTCTTGAGGTACCGGTCTCTGAACATTTATCCGCATAGTGCCCCTTTTGGTTGCATTTCTGACAAGTGACCAGATTTGTTCCCCTTTGCATGTTTGGTTCTGGACATTCCCTCGCATAATGTCCAAGTTCCCTGCAATTGAAGCACTGCACCTTGCTATTGTCTTTCTTCTTTATCATCTTCTTCTTCTTTTTGGGTACCTCTAAGGCTAGGAGATCTCTTACTTCATTCTCTTCATATTCTACTGTCGTGGGGATGACTTAGGGGGCGTACCACAGGCCAGGCAGTGTGCCGGCTGGCGTCCCGGGGAATCCCACGGCCTCGGCGCAAGAAGACCGGCTCCAGCCGGAAGGGCCGGCTGCGCCAGCGGCCGGCTGACGGCTCCACCGAGGAGGGCTGGAGCCTGGCGAAGGAGACGAAACCCCTCAATGGTTGTCTGGCCAAAAGCCGGATAGCCCCGACAAGAGCGACAGAGGCGCAGGACAGACGTGACGAACGCCACGACCACGACTGACCAATGAGGAGACGAAGACTCCTCCCCACGGCAGGATCCTAGGCGAAGGCGAGGGGATATGCTCTCCAGATGCCGGCCTGGGAAAAAGGCACTTTATAAAGTGCCTTTGCCAGAGCGCAGCCAGAGGAGATCAGGCCAAGGACGCCGCCGCCAAGGAGCCGGCAGCCGGCCGAAGCGTTACCGAAACCTGTAACCAGGCCCCCGTCTATATAAGGGGGCCTGGACCCTTAGCATAGGGGATCGGATCTTCTTCTTCCTCCTCTAGCCGAACAGCTCGAGGAGCACTGTAATCGCTACTATCCAATCAATACGAAGTAGGCAGGAAGTAGGGGTTTACCTCCAACCGGGAGGGCCCTGAACCTGGGTAAACCGAGGTGTCTCTGTAGGCACAATCCCGAGCCGGACCCATCGTCACCAACGTCGAGCCCCTCCGATAAGCCTCCCCATGGCTACTGTCACCAAATTCCCACGACAGTTGGCGCCCACCGTGGGGCAAAGCGCGGTGGCGAGCGGAGTCAAGTTCCGGCCGGGACCCTCCGCCGAGAAGGTCGCCTCCGGCCTCGTCTGGAGGTTTGGCACCTTCGACTGCGTCGACGACAACTTGGCCCACTTCAAGAACGGCCTCGGCAACGGCGGCTCCTTCCTCGACGTCGGCAGCCACCGCTTCTACGTCGCCAAGCCCTTCCCGGAAGAGGTAACCGATGTGTTTGACCCACTCTGTGACACAGACTCCGACGACGGCGAAAGCAGCGACTTTTGCAACATGGTCGAGGTGCGAGCCCTGGAGGAGGACGGTGGCGGCGGCCTACCGCGCTCCGCGCGCCCGCCGCTCGAACGCCCATCTCCACCGGAACAAGATCTTCCACCTCCAGAGCGGGACGTGCTGGACGCAGCCATCACGGACCTGCGCGCTCCGCTCGACATTTCTGCGGATCCGGTCAAGGCCTCCGAGGATCTGGAACGGACGCGCCTCAGCCTCCTCAAGGAAGCGGTCGACGTCGACGACACCCGCCGGCGTGTCCTCTCCACGATCAACGAGTACAACGTCGCCCACGGCTTCACCCCAGCCGGAGATGGCCCAAGCCGGGCGGGACAAGTTCGTCAGCGAGGCCGCGAGCTGGGCGCGGAGCTGAACCAGGCGGCGCCCTCGGCAAAACTGCCTCCGATCATCAACAAGCCCACCTACAGCACGCCTACGAAGAACCTCCGCGCCGCGCGCTACATCACCTCCGAGCTGGATGGACTACAAGGCGAGGACTTGCGGGAGAAGCAAGCCCAGATCCAGGAACTCCTGGACGCCGCCGATCTGCAGCAGCAGGCGATGGAACCACGCGGAGAGGCAAGCGGCACTCGAGGCGAGAATCGTATCGTCGTGGCCGGCCAGAACAAGTCGCATGGAGAAGCCTCGTCGCCAAACCACGGCCCGGCGGAGCACAGCCGGAGCAATCGAGCTCCAGGCAAAGGCGGTGGAAACCACCGCACCCAACACTCCGGCCACCACAGCCGGCAACCTCGAGATCCCGCCGTGGTCACCAGTAAGCCGCGTCACCCTCCTCGGGTGGACCTGGTGGACCCAGCGCGCGGCAAGTCTGTGGCGCCAGCCCAGCCGGCTCAGGGAGCTGGCCAGGGCGCTCAAGGTCATCACCCGGCTCGCTCGCACGTGAGTCAGAGGATAGGGGAGCGCGTTGACCCGCCGAAGGATGACGCGCGCCATCGGCTCAACCTACTGGCGGATTCCAAGTTCGACGAGGAGGAATCCTCGGCAGGACCGGTCTGTTTCGGCCCTCGCATCCGCAACGAGCCTTTCCCGGCCAAGTTCGCGCTCCCACGAGACATGCCCAAATACACCGGGGCCGTGAAGCCGGAAGACTGGCTGTCAGACTACGTCACAGCCGTCGACATCGCGGGCGGCAACAAGAGGACAGCGGTGCGCTACGCGCCGCTCATGCTGACAGGATCGGCCCGGACGTGGCTCAACAGCCTGCCAGCTCTACAGATCAACTCTTGGCATGACTTCCAAGAGGCATTCATCAAGAACTTCACGGGAACCTACAAGCGTCCGCCCCGCCCACGACAGCTGGCCCTCTGCAAGCAAGGCCCCGACGAGCCAGACCGTGATTACCTCACGAGATGGTCCGAGCTGCGCAACTCATGCGAAGGAGTAGGCGAGGAGCAAGCCATTGTCTACTTCACGGACGGATGCAGAGAAGGGACCTTGCTAAAACACAAGCTCCACAGAGCCGAGCCGAAGTCAATGGCGGACTTCATGGCGATAGCGGACAAGTACGCTTCTGCCGATTCCGCAGCAAGAGTGCAATGTGTTGAGCCTGCGCCGGCTGGAAACCAGTCTCAGCCGGCCGCCGGCTCAGGGGGACATCACAACCGTGATCGACATGGCAAGAGGAAAGACGAACGCCGTGACAACAAGTATGGCTCCCAGCAAGTAGCCGCCGTTCAGGGAAGCCCGGGGGCTACGGGTGGAAGCCAGAAGCGCAAAGGAGACAAGTTCAGCAAGGACAAGTACACCATCGAGGTGATGCTGGATCAACCTTGCAAGTTCCATAGCGTTTCTGGCAAGCCGGCAGCGCATACCACACGCCAATGCAGCTTCACCAGGGATCTGGAGCAGGGAAATCACCAACTGCCCGGGCCACCGCCGGGCCCGCCGGCTGAAGCACATGGAAACAAGAATCGGCAGCCGGCCAAGGCAGCAGGGGACTACCCCGAGGAAGCGAATGTGGAACAATACCACGTGTTCACTTCCCAGGTGGAGGAGCCAAAGGATGAGCCGTGGTTTGGTGTCGAGGTGAATGCAATCATGCAAGTTGGACCTCAGTACATGCATTGGTCTGACGCGTCGATCACCTGGGGGCGTGAAGACCATCCACCGCTCATGCCGAGGCCCGGGGGCTATGCGCTAGTCCTGAATCCAATCGTGTTCTCTGAGACGCGCACCTGCCGATTCTCGCGCGTACTCATTGATGGAGGCAGCAACATCAACCTTCTCTATCGCACTTCGATGGAGAAGCTTGGAATCCCAGAGATCCAACTGAAGCCAACCAAGCTCACCTTCCATGGGATCGTTCCAGGGCACTCATGTACGCCGATGGGAAGGATTGAGTTGGAGGTGTTGTTTGGCGAGAAGGACAATCATCGTCGCGAGCCAATCTGGTTCGAGGTGGTGGACCTCAACAGCCCCTACCACGCGCTGCTGGGATGACCAGCCCTGGCAAAGTTCATGGCAGTCCCACACTACGCTTACTTGAAGATGAAGCTCCCAGGCCCTCGCGGGGTGATCACCGTCACCGGGTGCTACAAGAAGTCGATAGAGTGCGCAAGAGCCAGCTCCAAATTGGCGGAGGCCTTGGTCATTGCTGAAGAGAAGCGACAACTGCTGCAAAGGGTGGCGGCGGTCCAGCCGGGCAGCCTGGCGGCGGGACTACCGGCTCCGCTCCTCAAGCCGGCGAGCCTGTCCAAGGAAGTCCCGCCCGAAGCGGGCAAGAAGACAGAAGCTCTTGTCTCGGGGGCTGGCTCCTCCTCGAGGTAGGGGGAAGCGCTTCGCAGCTTCGCCTGAGACAAGTCCAAAACCGTTTAAGACCTTCGGCTAAGCCAAGGCAAAAAATCTTGTATCTCGAACAAGTGTCGTTGAATAAAAGAAAGTTGGGCGGCATACGGCTGATCCCAGGAAAAAGTGCTCCGAAGTACCTTTTACCTTTCTAAGCGTTATTCACGGGGGCTGGAAGTCGCCTCCAGTCGGGAGCCGGCAGCCCCAACCTAACGAAACGATCCTCTTGTCAGCCGGATGAGTACTGTGTGCGGACCGGACCCCGAGCCTAACCTCCGCCCTACGCCGTGTGGGGTGGAGCCGGCTGGTCACCCACCCAGGAAAACCGCTTAGAGGAAACACTCGCGACCCGACGAATCGAATCCCTTGTCAGACGAACGAGTACCGTGTGCGAACCAGACCCCGAGCCTAACCTCCAGTCCAAGTCGAGGGCGACGGAGCCGGCAGGTCATTCACACTGGAAAATCGCTAAGAGGACAGAACGAGCGCTCACCCCTAACCCATGCGCATTGGTTAATAGTTGTGCATAGACTGGACTAAGCCAGATCTCTTGTACGCCGAAGTACTACTTCCCATCCCGCGGCACGCTCCCACCCTAGACTGGCATTCGGCTGCCGGTCCAAGGGAGACCAGCCAGCACCAGGCTGCCGGCTGGGGGTAGAAGGGCCGAAGGATGGGGAGATAAAGGAAAAAGCTGAAAGGGGTCAGGACAAATCCAGTTCACAAACAACTAGAGGCTAATGCGCAGGAAATTCAGGGTGAAGCGTCATCAGTACATGCGAACGAAATGTTGCCAGGGCACGACATGAGCTCGGTGTACATAAAAACGAATAAGAAAATCCTGACACAGTCAGGAAGCGCTCGGCGAGCCATCCGGCTCCAGCGGAGCAATGTCGCCAGCGCGAGAGGCCAAGACGAAATCGTCACCGCTGGGGGATGGTGGGATGGAGCGACCAACGAGATCCTCGGGGGCTTTCCGAGGCTCTTCCGCAGAGCCGGGTTCCTCGAAGTCCATGCCACCCAAAGACTCGTCGCTATCCCCAGCGTCGAAAAGCGCGTCGGTTTCGGCACACGCAGCAATGGCACAGGCGCGACGGCGGAGCTTGGTTCGGTCAAGGCCGGCTAGTCCGCCTTCGCGAAGATTCTCCAGCTGGTCTAGGTTGACGCCTGGGTACCAGGAGAGCACGAACTCCAGAGCTTGTTCAGCGCCGGCTCGAGCCGCGGACTCCTTCCAGATATCGAGCCGGTTGGACGCAAGAGGGATCCACTGGAGGAGCGCCTGGATCTCGTCAGGCACCGCCATTCCCGGCCACAAGGTTTCGAAGATAGAAATAATGGCTTCGTGGAGATCCTTGCCAAGCTTGGCAACCGGATGGAGTCGGCCTTTGGCCAGCGCTACCAACTCCCCTAAGGTAAGCTCGGCCTTAGGATCACTGCTGGAGACGATCTTTTGGTCGGCCCTGTATTCCTCCAGCGCCGCCATAGCGGTTTCGTTGGAATCGGGGAAGGCTCCTGCGAAAGCAATCAGAGAGTGAGGAGGTGGCGCGAAAGGACAAGAACTGGGAAGCGGGAAGGAAAGGTTACCGCGAAGAGCTTCCTCTAGTCCCAGCAAGCCGGACTGAACCTTGCGGTCGCGGGCACACCAAATACCGATCTCCGTATCGTGGCGCTCGCTGTCAAGCCTCCGGAGAGTTTCCAGCTCGTCGATTTGGGCGCCGCGCCTCTCGGCCTCGCTCCCCAGAGTTGCGCGAAGCTCTTTCACCTGGTTCTCGAACTCTGCGGAGAGGATTCTTTTTTCTTCGGCCAGCCGTCGATCAAACTCCAGCCGCAGCAACGACTCTGCCTCTCGAGCTTTCGCCAGATCAGTTTCCAGCCCCTGAGCCCGGGCGGCCTGGGCTTGAAGACTCTGAAGCTCCTCGGCATGCTTTCGTTTGAGTGACTCAACAGTGGCGGCCGACACCGAGTCGGCCAACTGGGACTCGAGCGAGGCTATGAGCGATGCAGAGTCTGAAAACAGAGGGATAAGAGAAGGAAGGACAGCAGCAGTGTTTTCGAAATAAGGGAACCCGAGCTCACTTGACAGTTTCTCCAGTTCTTTCTTCAAGTCCTGGTACTGGACCTTGCCGGCACGGTACTTCGCCAGCAGCTTCTGAAAGACATTGGCGCGAAGCGCGTTCAGTTCCTGCGAAGAACGGAAAGACGGCGACTCTTAGCAAAATCCATTTTCAAGCTAGCTGTCTCTACAGCTACCTCGAAACTCGGGGGCTAGGATGTATAGCAGGAGTCAGGGCTAAAGGCGCAGCGCTCACGTTGGTCGCCTGTATAGCGTCAAGGAGTTGGAGGCCGGCGTTCTGAAGCGATCCCTTGGCAGCAGTAAACTGCTTATCCAACTCCGCCAGAGTCGGCTTGCTGCCCTGCACCTTGAGCTTCTCTCCGACATCAGCGCTCGAGGCGGTATCCGCCCACTCCTGCTAAAGGCGACTGGCGGAGCTCAGACTGCCAATATGGGACTCAGCCGCGGCGACAAGAGCTTTCCCACTAAAGGTGCCTTTGGTCACCACCTCAGGGGCTGGCGAGCCGTCACCACGTTCGCTCCTTGCCACCCGAGTGGCGAGGAGCCCTGGCGAAGCCCCGCCAGAGCCGAAGGCCGGCTCAAGGAGCGGGGGATCAGCAATCGCGCCAACCCTTGACCCGGCCGCAGGCACCATAGCTTGCACGCTCGGTACAAGCTCAAGATTGGAAAGAGCCTCGGCATCCGGTACCGAGGCCCCTTCCGTTTCCCCCGCCGCAGCCTCATGCGTGCTTCCCCGGCTGGGTGAGTCGGGGGAGATGCAGATGGCGGCGGCATTCCCCGCCGCGGCGTCGTCGGCAGCAGGAGGCGGGGACAGATCAGCCCCAGCTGGAGCAACTTCCTCGGCGGGCGTGGGGCCAGCCTCAGGCGAGACGACTAGGTGGGGAACAGCGTCCACGGGCACCTCCGGACGTGCAGAATCCTCCGCCCCAGTGTCGCCCGCCACAAGCTTCAGCCGCGGGGAGCGACGAACGTCCTCAGCGCGACCCATTTCTTCCCCGCACGTCCTCTTGCGGCAGGAAGGCTCGGGAGTCGGGGTCGCGATCTCCTTGGAAGCAACGGCAGGAGGAGGCCGGGTAGCCGGATCGACAGAAAGAGGCGACCTGCGAAGAAAGCATCCCACGACCAAGTCAATCGAGACCGCGACGGAAAAATGAGGATGAGAAGCGAGGAAGCGGGAGCTCACCCGGCTATCGCAATAGCCCGCCGCTTGGCCACCTTCTTCATCTGGGGACGGCGCAAGTCCCGCGCTGCCGGCTCCGTTTTCTTGCGTTTGTCAGCCGGCTCGGATAGTGCCGGCTGGGCCTTCCTCTTGATGCCGACCAGATCACCTCCAGCCTCTTCAAGGTCTGCCGGCTCCGGAGCGGCAGAGCGTCGCCCGGGAGACTTTGGCAGATCCACGATCGGGGGAGCCTGGGCCCCAGCAGCGGCTGCGGCAGCTACGTGGAGAGCTACGCCCCCGAGGGTGGTAGCCGGCCCTGCGTCGTCATCGCCGTCATCGGACCAATCCCTTAGGAGAGAAGGGCTGGGGAACTTACCGGAGTGGTCGAGGAGTTCACCCGAGTCTTCGAGCTCGTCGTTTCCCTCATCGCCTTGGGTGGTGCTGGAGCTCTCAACGGCGGCTTGAGAACTGGCATCCTCCACCTCCTCAGCTTCGTCCCAGACAACTTTGTCATCCGATTCGGCTCTGTCAGCGGCAAAGCCGGCTTGGCGCTGAGTCAAATTCTCTGCCGCCTGCAGAGCGAACAAATTCTGCCCAAACCAAGCAACCCGGGGTCAATAGACCAGAGTTGCAAAGGAGGAGGAGGCTTAAAGCTAGGACCGACAAGCTCACCTCAGCAATTGGGTTGTCCCGGTCGTGAGGTTCCAGTCCCCACGTCCACGAGGCTTGAAGCTTCACGTCGGCGATGCGGTTCGCCTTCCGAGCCACCTCCAGTGCTGACAGTGCCTTGGAAGAATGGCGAGTAGGGTCTCTAGCAGATCCCAGGAAGCACATCTTGTGTGGGCGGCATTGAAGCGGAGACACGCGGGCGACCAGGAAGGCAAGGAGAAGGTCAGTCGGCTCCAGGCCGCCCTCCGTTTGCAGCGTGGCAACCCGCTGAAGGATCTTCTCCATGTCCGGCGACGGGCGAGGAGGAGCGGCGCTCCAGTTCTCCCGCTCAGGCCCGCCTGCCTCAAAGGGCGGCAAGTTGACATGGTCCTCACCTCCCTTCAAGTTCTTCACATAGAAGAAGGAGCGCTGCCACTTCTTGCAGGAATCTTTCCCCTTTATGCCGGGGAAGCTTGCAGACTTGCGGGCGTAGAAGGAGGCCGTGCCGCATATCACCGGAACAGTGTCTGCCGTCTGGGTCTTGAAGAAGATCAGCCGGCGGAACAGCTCGATGTTGGGCCAGATGCCCAAGTACGCCTCGCAAAGGGTTGCGAATGCGGACAACACCATCATCGCATTCGCTCCGATGTGATGCAGTTGCAAGTGGAAGTAGTCCAGGAATTGGCGCATGAAGCTGCTCACGGGCAGCGCGAAACCCCGGGGGAAATGGTCATAGAAGACCACCGTCTCCCCAGGCGCGGGAGCAGGGACCAGTTCGTCGCCGGCGGAGCGGCAGCTCACGAGATCCGCGGAAGGTAGCACTCGGCCCCGGCGCAGCAGCTCGATCTCTTTGTCTCTCACCCAAGAGCCTTCCCAGGATCCCTTTGGCAAGGCAGGTGGGGCGGCGCCCTTACCCGCCGCCGAGCCCTTCCCCTTTTGCCGGGAAGTTTTGGGAGCCATCCGGGTGCGGATCTGGATGAACGGAATGGCGGCGGAACAAGCGAGGAACCCTAATCCCTTGAGGGCGAAGCTCGGGAGCCGAGGATTCTAAGTGGAGCGAACGCGGAAGGAAGAAGAGAAGCGGGCAACCGATGCTCTGTTTCCGGAACGGTCCTTGGTTTAAAAGTAAGGGGACGGGTCAGCCGCTTATTTCAGCCACAATGGGATGGCAACTGACTCCTCCCGTCACGACCCATGATCGCGCAAAGATCGGGCAACCGCCATGGTAGCCGCAAAGGATCGTGGGCCGGGGTCGATTGGACATGACGTGATAACGGGCGGACAAGTGGAGCCTCGGTTCAGCCCCAGAGGCAGCACAATTACCCAAGAGGTAGCGCGCCGGTCCGCGGTCGCCAGCTGGGTCACCACCGAAGCCGGTCCGTCCCGAGACGGCCGGGAAAACTCCGCAAGGCCCAGCCTCGATGACTAGATCGACTAAGTCAAGCCAGAGGCCCTGGGACTTCGATGAAGACGAGCAAAACTTCGGTGAAAAGAAGAACCCGCCGAAGCCCCATGCTAGCCCATGAGACTTCGCCAGTTTTGGGGGCTAGTGTCGTGGGGATGACTTAGGGGGCGTACCACAGGCCAGGCAGTATGCCGGCTGGCGTCCCGGGGAATCCCACGGCTTCGGCGCAAGAAGACCGGCTCCAGCCGGAAGGGCCGGCTGCGCCAGCGGCCGGCTGACGGCTCCACTGAGGAGGGCTGGAGCCGGGCGAAGGAGACGAAACCCCTCAATGGTTGTCTGGCCAAAAGCCGGATAGCCCCGACAAGAGCGACAGAGGCGCAGGACAGACGTGACGAACGCCACGACCACGACTGACCAATGAGGAGACGAAGACTCCTCCCCACGGCAGGATCCTAGGCGAAGGAGAGGGGATATGCTCTCCAGATGCCGGCCTGGGAAAAAGGCACTTTATAAAGTGCCTTTGCCAGAGCGCAGCCAGAGGAGATCAGGCCAAGGACGCCGCCGCCAAGGAGCCGGCAGCCGGCCGAAGCGTTACTGAAACCTGTAACCAGGCCCCCGTCTATATAAGGGGGCCTGGACCCTTAGCATAGGGGATCGGATCTTCTTCTTCCTCCTCTAGCCGAACAGCTCGAGGAGCACTGTAATCGCTACTATCCAATCAATACGAAGCAGGCAGGAAGTAGGGGTTTACCTCCAACCGGGAGGGCCCTGAACCTGGGTAAACCGAGGTGTCTCTGTAGGCACAATCCCGAGCCGGACCCATCGTCACCAACGTCGAGCCCCTCCGATAAGCCTCCCCATGGCTACTGTCACCAAATTCCCACGACATCTACCATAGTTGTGGGAAACCTTTCTCGTTTCCTAGAGCAATTTCCAGACAAGTGTCCTTCTTCTTCACATGAGTAGCAACACTTGGTGGTAGGGTTGTGTGTTGTTTCCATGACTTTCAAGTCCACTTTCATCTTGGGACTTCCATCTTCAGGGGTCTTTCTTAGCAGTTGGCTCATTCTATCCTTGGCTTGTTGATTCATTCATTGCACCGTGGAATAAAACTTGCACTCAACAGGAACATGATTGGTTCCTTCGCATAGGAAACAAGTAACTTGGCTCATGGGCCATTCTCCAATTGGGTGACTTGTATCACAGTAGGGACACCCTTCATGACAGTCCTTAGAGGTGTGTCCTATTTCTCCACATCTCTTACAGGCTTGCTGTGTCATCTCAGCATCAACTTGTGTTGGCTTTCCACCATGCTCATCTTGTGGCAGGCTATTATAGGTACTAGCCACCATCTGGGACATCATTTGTACTATTCGTGAATGATCATTTAGTACTTGCTGCACTCCTGGGGGTAGCTCTTCGCTATCGTGATTAACCATATTCTGAGTCATCACCCGCATCATTCCTGTGTGAGCTTCAACTAACTGTTGCATTGCTAACTCCAACTGAGGGTTGTTGTGATTGTTCTGACGTTGAGGATGCATCTGTTTGTGTTTAGGACAGGTTTAGGTCTTAGCATAGATGATATTAGATAGAAGGGATCTAAAGAAGGTTCCTACCCAACAACAACAGATCAAGACAATTCATCTTACAAGCAATATCTAACAAACATTCATCACATCTAGCAATTTATGTCAAACACTAATAATCTAGTATGGTCATACCCCAATTTGGTAAGATCATTAGATTATTACAACGTCGTTGGTTCTATAAACAAGAATTATTGGTGGTCTTGTCTATTACTCGCTTGTGAACTTCTAGTTTCTTCTCTACTTCCTTGATTCCTCTTCTTGAGTTGTGCAAGTTGCATTTGAGTCTTCCTCCAAGTTCTTCGTTTGGCCTTCAATGTAAATCTTCATGTTGAGTCAAGGGAAGTGTATGGAGTATCTGTCTCACACTTCTGGCATATTGTGACCTTCTATCCTATGTTGATGATTTTAGGGTAAGGTCATCTATAACAAAAGAACCATTTGAAGAGGAAGTAGGAGAGAATACAAGGAGTTCAAAATGCAAACATTTTTCTTTAATAAATAGAAGCAAGATGAGATAGAGATTTTTATCCTAGGGTCTTCATATTTCTAATCCAAACCTAGGGTCTCGATTCTACAGGCAACACTATGCTCTGATACCATTTTGTAACGCCCCACCTTTGCTAAAGGCAGAACTCCTGTGTATCTGTGCCATTCCCTGGATCAGTAGATAGCACCACAGTACAAAATAAGTAATCATTGCAATAGCATCAATATTATAACATAAATCCAGTTACATAGGTATTCTACCTTATGAGTACACAGCATAAAACATAGTTGCAGTGAGCCTCCATTCTTCATCACGTGCCACAGGCAGACATGTTGGAATGTAGTCTCGAGATCCTACTCCTGGTTCCTTACTTGAAATAAAACCTGCACATTTGAATATGCAGCCCCAGAGGGGTCAGTACAATGATGTACTAGCAAATGACACATATTTGGTGGCATTTTGTGGAAAGACTATACTACATGACATTTGGCTGGTGGATCTCATAGGCTGATTTGCATAAAGCCAATTTTATCCTAAAAAATCCTTTTTAAACCTTTTATTAAACATTCAAGATTTTTAAGGGTCAAGATAACCCCCAAAGTCCACTACATACTTGAAAGGTATGTAGCTCTGGGGTGCCACTCAACAAAAATCAGAATAACCCTCAGAGTCCACTACATACTGGAGGCATGTAGCTCTGAGGTGTTATTCAAATTAATTCAGGATAGCCCTCAGAGTCCACTACATCCTCGAAAGGTATGTAGCTCTGAGATGCCCCTGTTCTAAGTGTTTCTAGACAAATTTTAATTTATTCAGAAACGGTGATGAGATTCTTCCGTACATTCCATGTCTAGAGACTCAATTGTCCATAACCGAGGACACGGCTAATCGATTAGTTTAAACACCTTGCAAGGGTTGTGCACTTTCACCTTACGATTCATTTTATGCCCATACATAAAATGAAACGAGACCTTTTAGAAGGAGAGGGCAACTAACTTGGCAAGCTCCGTTCCCAACCTACAATTCAACTACCGCCACTTCTTGCCGACAAGTTACACTCCCACATCTAATCAGTCAAGACAGAGCCCATAATGTCATAAGGCTGCACTGGAAGTACACTAAGCATGGAAGACATAGTAACCTCTTTGTTCCTGGGTGGCAAACCACAAGTGTATGCCCAGGCAGCAACTACACAACGTGTAGCCCCAGGTCGCCACTCAACATCGCCTCCATCATCAAACCAATCCACCCAGGTGTTTCATTTTAGTTGAAGTTCTTAATTTGTTCACAAAACACCTTTTGCAAGTGATCATAGCATGGCATCAATATTTTTCAAAGTATTTAGCATCCTAACAGGTGGGGTTTGAGGGATTGCTACACACTACTAGGATCTAAGCATTTGATAAAACATTTGATCAATTTACCTATCATGCATACTACAAGAAGTGAGTACACTAATGCATAAGTAAAAATGGGAAAAGGGACATGTGTGTCACTTGCCTTTTTGAAGATCACGACACTTCTCTCAACTAAGCACGTAGTTCTTCGCACAAACTATAACACAGAAATAGCAATACATAAACAATCCATACAACACAATCAAACAACAAGCAATTGAAAAGCATTTGTTTAACAATTTAGATTTATCGAGATGTTATGATAGAAAGATATGGCAAAGGATCATGATTTGTGAGATATGAATTTGAGAGCTTAGTTGGGAAGGATCAATATGATTGGAGAGATAAATGGTCTAGGCAAAATATAATTGATGAAGTTTTTATGCTTTATCGAAGCATATAAGAGTTTTAGGAAAGGCTCATGTGAAATAAATTACACAAGAGTCGATTTGTGCAACTACAACACTATTGAGTAAATGTGACAACAATTACTCTTAAATAGCATCTATTGCACTTAGGAACTAGGTTAGGTTTTAAGAATGCTTGAACTACTCAATTAGCACATTTGCAAGTTGAATAGTTCAATACATGTGATCCAAACTAAGTAGGCATTGGATTGGGTATGAATGATTGATATTTGGGGACATGGCTCAAATGGTTCATTGATCAACATGGTGTATAACACATACTATGGTACGGGTTATAACAACTCCACATTAATAGAACCTAAGTTTGAGATGAATTCATATTCTACTCAAGTAGCACAATTGCAATTTGAATATTTATGAATTAGACAAAGTAAAATGAGCGAGATCTTTATGCTTTATCAAAGCATATCGAATCTTGGAATATCTTATGTGGGTAAATCACACAAGAGACAAATAGTGCAATAGCAATACTATTGAATAAGTGTGATAACAATTATTCTTAAATAGTATATATTACACTTAAGCTTAGGTTAGGATTCTTATAACATTGAAGTACTCAATTAACTCAAATGCAAATTGAATAGTTCAATGCAAGGCTAAGATTGAGTAGACATGAGTAAATAGCTATAGGTAATGGATATGTATAGATGATGTGTGAAAACATGGCTTAAGGTTCCTAATGGGTAAATGGGATTGGGTTAAGTACTATGATGTCGATATGATCAATACCATAGTAGCAAAGGTAGAAACTAAGATTGAAAGTATCACACTTTACTCAAATGACACATTTGTAATTTGAATGAGTGGGTACTATGCAAGATAGGTCTAAGTGAATATGATCTTGATCAATATGTTGTTTAGATAACCTTGATGACTAGGTATGATCATAGGGTTTTCTAAAATAGAAGGAATCATTAATTGAAATGGAAATAAAATTTATCTATATAGGAACTACTCAAATTCTCATATTAGAATTTGAATATTTGTGAAGTGGTTCAAGAAATTATGGGAGTGATGCTACTGGATAGCTTGCAGTAAAACAAAGTCACTGCAATTGGTTTCACTCCAAAATAAGTTATAGAATTTGAATTATCGCCTAAATAGTGATTTGGACAAATTTGAATGCACAAAGTGTGTGCACGTATCAAATTTGATATTTCTTGATCCTATGATGTTCTACAAGTTCTGAGGATTCCAAAGACTACAAATTTGTAATTTTTGGATTATCAGAACAAAAGATATGATTTTAACAAGCTAACAGAAGGTTTGATTCCAATTTGAACATAGATTCAAATTGAACCCATAAAATATAAGATTTTATGGTACTGCTGGATTCTAGACTTCCTAAGGATTCCAACGAGATATTATTTGCTATTTTTGGACTTATAGATCAAAAGATATGAATTTCGCAAGATTTGGATCAAATCTGATTTGAAATTCTAATTCGGATCTGTTTTAAATCGGAAGCCGACACGCGGCGTGATGTGATTGGCCGGTACCGGTTCGGCCGGACTACTGATCTGGGACGTCGGATTAAAATGAAAACGAACGTGTCAGATCTAAAGGTACCGGTTCAGTAAAGATTCAATCTAATCCATTGGATCTAGATCCAATGGTTAGGAGCAGACCCGCTCACCTAGGGTTTCAGAGGGTCGCCGGAGATGGCACGGTGGCGGCGTTGCTCCCAGGTGGTTGACGGCGGTGAGGTTCTGGTGGCCTCCGGCGAAGGGGAAAACACGGACGAGTTGCGGGAGGTCACGGCGAACCCGAGTATGTTGTCGAGGTGTTCGGTTGTGTCCAACCGAAGAAGGAAGAGGCGGCTGGAGACTGGGGCGGCGTCGGCACAGCTCAGACAAGGTCGAGCCCGTCGATTCCCTGCACAAACGACCAAATTGAGGGCATCAGAGGAGACGCAGGTACAAGGGAGAGAGGATGGGACCATGGAGGGGCGCAGGGGTTCACTGGCAAGGCCGGAATCGACCGGAGTCCTCTACAGGTTTGCGGAGCTCCGTCGAGCGATTTCGCGACGGCCTGGCGATGAATTCAAGGGGAAGCAAAGGGAGAAGGGGGCGGAGGCGCTGGGGTATTTATAGGCAGGGTCTTGATGGCCAGTAACGGCGCGCGGAGTGAGCGGGGGAGTAACGCCGGCCGGCGGTTTCCAGTGGAGGAGGTATACGCGGGGAAGAAGGAGGATCTGACAGGTGGGTCTGGCCTGACTGGTGGGGCCTACATGGCAGCGAGGGAGAGAGAGGGAAGAGGGTACCGGTTCGGGTTTTGGCTTCCCGGGCCGTGGGCTGTTTCATCTTCTGGGCCGAAAGGTCCCCCCCGAGGCCCTTTACTATTTTTATTTTATTTTATTTTCTTCTTTCCTTTTTCTGTTTCTTGTTTATTTCATATCCTTTTCAAAATTGGTCCAATTTGATTCAAACCAATTTGTAAATTTTTCTAAAAATTAACTTAACATTCTAAGACAGTAAGAAACATGTTTTCATAAATAAAACTAATTTCCAAATAAAAACTCTATAATTCAGACAAAGGGTTTATTTGCATAAACCAAAGTAGAAATAGGATTTTAAAGTAATCCTTTTAAAATCAGAGAATAAACTTTATAAAAATAGTTTTTGAAATATATTTGTAAAACATTCCTTTGGCATAGAAAACTTTATAAACCATTTTGTAAATATCCCTTTGCAAGATAGCTTGCATAGGTTTGAATAAACACAAAGTAGTATTTTGATACTTGATCCTTCTCAAAGAAGTTCTTCAAGAATAATAGAAAGTTTTAAATTGGTTTTTATAATAGATCTTTTAAATAATCTCAAAAAGTTTTTAATTCCCTGTGAATTTTCAATCAACACAAACAATTTTAAGCCAAAAAAATTTCCCCCAAAATTTGATAAAATCTTGGGATGTTACACTTTCATTTTTTGCCTTGATTTTTGTTCAGATCTTGTTATGTCTTTGCATCAAGGTGTATTTAGACCACTGGTCTATGTTGGTTTTCATCAAAAGAGTTGTTTCAAAAAGGTTTGAATGGTGTTGGAAAAGAGAAAAAAGTTTCATGCCTAAAGTGGTACACATGGGAGCTTGTTTAGACTGCGGCTTAGCCTTTTGCATGTCATGCTTGATGTCATTTTGATAGTATGCTTAGTAGTTTTTGTTGTAGCATGACTTGTCTCAAATGACTGAGATTGCTTAATGAGCCTTTGAAAAAAATCGTGCGTTGTTTTTATTATATGGGAGCATGTTATTGTGGTTTTCTCCTTTGATGCTTTATTTGGGTTGACTTGGTGCATGCTTATAACATGTTTGACTCTAACAAGTCGCCATATAGCCTCTATGATCATTTGGTTTTTGACTTGTGATACCACTTTATGCTTCGGTTAATGATGTTTTGTCGCTATGCATGATTATGGCTGTTATTGCTCTCTTAGTTGGTCGCTCCCAGTCTTTTGCTAGCCTTCATTTTCTACTGAGTATGAGCTCTACTCGTGCATCCAACTCCCAAAAACCAAGTTTTCCAATGTGTCCACCATACATACCTATTAGCAATTTGCTATTCCAAGTACATTTAACTTGCTTTTATCTATCCTTTAAATTAAACTTTTTGGTGTTATGTGAAAATTAGTCAGTAAAGCTCTCACGAACCTGACGTCACACTTTACTTTTCTCGCTTTTAATAATTTTGACATTGTGGCTCTCTTATGTTGATGTTATGCTTACAAGTTGTAAGTTGGAAATTAGCCCAACCATGCCGTCATGGGGCAAGCTTTCAACATTGCACTTTCTTTCATTGAGTTGATATCGTGATCTTTTATTTATGGATACTCGCGATGTGAAATAAGTTGGGATCTTGTGAGGTCATGGAGTTTGTATATGTGTTAGAGAAACGCCTGGGCCGCTAATCTAAGCCATGCATCATTCATGGTGGAAATTTATAGCATGCCTATAGTGGACATTCGACGACGCATCTCACAATAAAAAGCTATACCAATGGTAAATAAAAGAGATGCCGAGGTGTTCATTGTATGTTTGTCTTGTCATTTTGATGTGGGCTTGTTCCATGTCATTGGGAAAGAGGTGCCCCGTTGGTGATTCTCGATGATACGTGTATGCTTACAATGACAAGAACTTGCTTGGGACCTAAGTCGAGTAGCATGAGGTTTGAGTATTCGTACTTCACGGGACACGAGATTTTCAACTTATGATTTGTTAAGCATATACTTCGTAATTGTACTCGCATTAACCTTAACCATTCAAGATTACTATGATGGGGGCAATGAGAGCTTAAAGCTAGTAAGTATCATAATTTTTGGAGGTTTATAAAACTTGCAATCCCTGCTTCTCTCTCCGAAGGGCCTTTCTTTTACTTTTATGTTGAGTCTCCACCTTCTACCTTTATGCACCGTCTAAGAGAGCATAGTTGTCATTCTGAGTTTAATGTGCATAGTCCCAAAGTTTATCATTGATTGATTCATGATTATGGTTTTGCTTGTTCTTAAATTATTTGTATCTAGTCGCCCTCTTAAACTTGAAGGTGTCCTATGCATTTATGTTTTGCTATTCCATGAAGGACAAGCTGAAACCCACTTTGCTATGTTTTTCTATATGATTTGAACACACACTTGACTTTCAATGTTGCATTACTCATGATGTTTCGTTTGTGTTATTTTTCATGTTATAACATGGTTGCTAAGTTTTATTGTCAAGATTATATCTCTTATGCCCACATTTTAAGTGCTTTGATCTCAGCACTCAATGCTTTATATCGTTGATCAAGATTGTGATGGTGCATGTCACCTCAAAAATTATTGTTTTGTTATCACTTACCTACTCGAGGATGAGCAGGAGTTAAGCTTGGGGATGCTTGATACATCTCAAACGTATCTATAATTTTTGATGCTCCATGCTTGTTTATACACTATTTGCTTTGTGTTTTGTTACACTTTGTGGTGTTTTTATGCATTTTTCGGAACTAACCTACTAACGAGACGCCACAATGTCAGTTCCCTGTTTTCTGCTATTTTTGTGTTTCAAAAAAGCTACACAGAAAATATTCTCGGAATTGGACGAAACAAAAGCCGAACCTCCTATTTTTCCAGACACAAGTCAAAGTCCGAAGATGAGACAAAGGGGGGCCAGGACCCGGCCACACCCTAGGGCGGCGCGGCCAAGCCCTGGCCAGCGCCACCAGGGGGTGAGCCGCCCTGGTCCACCACCTGACGCCGCCCTTCCGCCTATATATTACCCTCGACGAGAAAAACCTAAAGGCCCAATAAATTTTCCTCGAAACATACTGCAAGCCGCCACTGTCGTTGGCGCGAGATCGGGAGGGTCCAGAAGCTCTTCCCGGCACCCTGCCGGAGAGGGAAATCACCGCTGGAGGCCTTCTTCATCACCATGGTCGCCTTCGGAGTGGTGTGTGAGTAGTCTACCTTGGACTACGGGTCCATAGCAGTAGCTAGATGGTTGTCTTCTCCACCATATGCTTCATGTTTAGATCTTGTGAGCTACCTATCATGATCAAGATCATCTTTGTGTAATTCTACATGTTGTGTTTGTTGGGATCCGATGGATATTGATACTATGTCAAGTTGATGTGCTAAATTATTATCTTTATGTTATCTCTATGTTGTTTATGATCTTGCATGCTCTCCGTTGCTAGTAGATATCTTGGCCGAGTAGATGCTAGTGACTCCCAGAGGGGGTATTTATGCTCGATAGTGGGTTCATGCCTCTAGTAATCTGGGGGAGTGACAGAAACCTCTAAGGTTGTAGATGTGCTATTGCCACTAGGGAGAAAACAACATTCTTGTGTCCAAGGACATTTGCATTGTTTACATTACGCACTTTGTTTAATGCAGTTATCTGTTGTTCACAACTTAATACCCAACGGTTGCTCGGATGACATCCGGTGGGTGGATTATTAGTCATAGATGCAGTTGGATTACGGTCTATGTATTTTGTCGTAATACCCAGAGTGAATCTCATAGTGATCCTCATGACATATGTATGCTAGCTTTATTCTATCAATTGCCCAACTGTAATTTGTTTACCCAGCATGATGTTATTTATCTTATGGAAAGACACCACTAGTGAACTGTGGACCCTGTCCATTTCCTTTACATTGCTATTACTGTTTTACTTTTACTCGCTTTATTTACATTCTTGCAAACTATTACCTTTTACCACTCGATATGCTCAATCCTTTGTTCACAGCAAACCGGTGAGATTGACAACCTCATTGTTAGTTGGGACAAAGTATTTGGTTGTGTTGTGTGCAGGTTCCACGTTGCTGCTGGTGAAAAGCTACACGCTGACAAGCTCTCTGGCACCATTGTCCGGAGTGTCGCAAAGCTAGCGGGCATCAACCTTTGGAAGTTTGGTTCTTTCTCCTACTGGTTCGATAAACCTTGGTTTCACAACTGAGGGAAACTTGCTGCTGTGCTCATCATAACCTTGCTCTTGGGGTTTTCCAACAAGTTTTCTGGTATCAACTACACACCAGCGAAACAACAATCAGTGGGTTGAAGGAAACCCTCTAGTTCTGGACGTCGTCGCGCTGCCGGATTTCCAGCCAAATCCACCTTCTTCTGCTGCTCTGCTGGACTAGAGCCCGGACGACGTCTATACCCGTATGTGTGTAATCCCTTGAAGGTGCCGCTCGTGCGGTGCTGGTCTTCTTAGACTGGTACAACTACACGACCTTGAGGTCGGCTTCGGTTGTCTTCATCGACAACGTTCGTGCAGGAACGTTCCCGCGTACTCGGTCTTCAGGGGTATGAATTCTGCCGCTGTTACCGTTACTGTTCAACTACATAGATAGATCATGGGCTATGGGTGTATGATTTTTTTGTTTTCTGCTTCAAACCCCAACAAAAACATATAACTCTGAGAGATCGGAATGCATTTATTTGTTCACAAAAGACGCAGTGCTACCAGAATCCTTTCATAATTCTTATTTTGTTGCCTCTAGTGAATAACTCATTCATCAAACTTTCCTTTGCCATCAAATTTTTTCTTGTTCTCGAACTTGTGGGATTAGAAGTTTTTTCTATACCATGTTGGCTCTAGAACCTCTCTCAGCACCTCGAGCATGTGTGTTTTTGCTCTCACCTTCTCTTTCACATCAAGAGACCAAATGAGATCAATGACATAAAACTCATGTTTCTTGTGCTTCAAAGAAGTAGCAATGTACCTCCACGAATGAGGAAGCTTGGCAATGGTGCCTCCAACAAAAACTTGTCCGATAACATACATGTGAACTGCTCAAGTTCTTTGATAATAGACTGTATCTCATGAGCCTTCTAACAATAGGGAGTTCACCAGTCATCTCGTAGTCATAGAATTTCTCTATGACATACAATTCACTGTCTGCATCCAAGACTCCAAACTTAGCCTCGAGCGCGTCCCACATGTCCTTGCTTGTAGTGATAGATAGATACGAGTCAACAATACTCTCACCAAGAATGAGAGAATAGCACCTCTCCGAAGGTAGTCGACTGGCGGATTGGCGAAACAAGGGAAGGGTGGTGGATTGACTCTGAGTGTTAAGACCTCCCTCGAATTCAAACAATAGCTCACGAATTGTCTCATAAGTTCAGATACAGGCAACAAACAAGGAATGGGAATTTAGAGAGAGGGGGTTTAGCCGTTTAGGAGGAGAACCTTCTGTTTCCGTGATCCATGCCTTTTTGCTTAAATTAAGGCAACTTATAAAAAGAAAATTTGGGGATTTTAGAACTATGGAGCTAACAAATTGCCAGCCGTGAATTAGAAGCGCAACTACGAGGTTGTGATGTTGCCATGTGGCATGTTTTTTTGTTGGGTTGCGCCTGCCAGGCCATATTAGAATCCTAAATCAATAAGAACAAGGAACATCTTGTACAAAATCATGCACCAACCAACTATATTTGCCACTCCTTCAAAATATATTCAACACAACTCACTATTGGCACGTTCTACTATTTATTATGCTCATTTTGTTACGAAATATATTTCAGCAGTTTCATAAACCCTCTAAAAGTGTCAACAAGTTTCATAAGTTAATTTTCAAATATTGTTAAAATATATTCAATAATAGTCTTGTTTTGAAGCTTTTTTTTCATTAGGAACCCAAATATTCAGACAGTTCACAAATTGAACTTCTGATTCAAAAGGAATAAAAGTTTCAAGTTTTAGAATCATCAAATTTTGATTTTCATAGGGAGTGAAAGAAGAGAGAAGATATCTGACACAATCTTAATGAGAGAGAAGATGGGGCCTGCACGGAAGATAGCGTGCAACCGCAAAATCGCCACTATCAGCATTGGAGCTGCTGATAGTACAACACATGACTGCCCCGCTTCCACGCCTTTCTATCTTAGAGCGTGCGCAGCGGGTGAAATTTCCGTGAGATGTCGTAATCGTAACATTACTGATGTCCTAGACACGGGTCTAAACGGCGGAGCTGTCGAGTGTAGCTTCCATGGCAACGTACATCACTCATCTGCCACAGAAATCATCTGTGCGTCAACCCACTATTGTTCGCCACTCCTTCAAGTACTAGAGCCCTCATTTGCTCACCTCATCGTGCATCAGGAAGCAACAGCTAGCGCAGAGCAAGGGAGTGCTGGCGCCATGGCCGCAGACGCAGCAGCATCCGCCGGCATCAACGGCCGGCTCAGCTTCGACGTGATCGTGCTGGGCGCGGGCATCATGGGCAGCTGCGCGGCGCACGCGGCGGCGTCCCGTGGCGCGAGCGTCCTGCTCCTCGAGCGCTTCGACCTGCTCCACCACCTCGGCTCCTCCCACGGCGAGTCGCGCACCATCCGCGACGCCTACGCCAAGGCGCACTACCCGCCCATGGTCCGCCTCGCCCGCCGCCTCTGGAGCGACGCCCAGGCAGACGCCGGCTACCGCGTGCTCACCCCGTCGCCGAACCTGATCATGGGCCCGCGCACCGACGCCCCGCTCCTCGCCGCTATCAGGAACGCGGGCGCGGCGGAGGTGGATGTCGGCAAGAGGTGGGGCGGCGCGCTCCGCGTCCCGGACGGGTGGGTGACGGCGGTGAGCGAGCTCGGCGGCGGCGTGCTGAGCGCGACCAAGGCGGTCGCCATGTTCCACACGCTGGCCGTCAAGAAGGGCGCCGTCATCAGGGACAACACGGAGGTCGTCGGCATCACCAAGAAAGACGGTGACAACGGCGTCCGGGTAGTGACAAGCGAAGGCGAGGAGTTCCACGGCGCCAAGTGCATCGTGACGGTCGGCGCGTGGACGAGAAAGCTCATCGAGTCCGTCGCCGGCGTGGGGCTGCCGATCCAGCCGGTGCACAAGGTCACGCTGTACTGGAAGATTAAGCCGGGCCACGAGCACGAGCTCAAGGCGGAGGCCGGGTTCCCAACGTTCTCAAGCTACGGCGACACCTTCGTCTACAGCACGCCGTCGCTGGAGTTCCCCGGCCTGATCAAGATCAACGACAACAGCGGCTCACCGTGCGACCCGGACAGGCGTGACTGGGGCTCCGGCGTCGGCGACGCTGACGGCGGCTCCGCTGGGCGGGTCGCACGGTGGATTCAGGAGCTCGTGCCGGGACATGTGGAGACCGCCGGCGGGCCAGCCATTCGGCAGACGTGCATGTGCGCCATGACTCCGGACAAAGACTTCATCATCGACTTCCTCGGCGGCGAGTTCGGAGAGGACGTGGTGCTCGGTGCCGGGTTCTCTTGTCACGGGTTCAAGATGGGGCCAGCAGTGGGGATGATCCTTGCCGAGATGGCCATAGACGGCGAGGCGAGGACAGCGGTAGAAGCCGGGGTGGAGCTCCAACATTTCAAAATCAACCGGTTTGAGGGCAATCCCGCGGGAAACATCAACGAGGATTAAATCGCGTTTGCCAGTTCAGTTCTATATCCGAGATATGCTAGATGATGCATAAGTCATCGTGGATTTGATATTCACCAAACAGATTTGTTAAAATCTGCAACGAGCGAACTACTTCTGCTGTTATATATGCACTATAGATTTCTGGTGGCCTAACTGAAATCTACAAATACTTTCAGTTAATATTGTTTCTGGATGCATATTGTACTTTTTTCTTGAAAAAGTACTTTCTTTCTTTTTATAATGAATATTGTAGCTATTGTATATCTGTATCAGGCACAGTGTTCATCTCTCAGTGAAGAACTATGTATTTAGAATGTGCTTAAATTTCGTGCAAAGAGAGCAACTGAATGTCCATACCAAATGAGTGTTTGACGATTTTTTGTACTGAAAATTCGTAATACACATATGGATCAATACAGTCCTCTCTACGACGTGTGGGTCCCACCACGTGTTAAATATTTATGGAAAAATTCATATATAATATTAGACTCATTTTGTAGAGTGCGGTATGTATATTACAATGGTACAAACACATTACAACTCTCGCAAACTGTTCAAAAGTTATGATCTTTCAAAGATTGTAAGTTCAAATGAGCTAGCAATTGTGCACCACATCGATCAGCTGCATGCATACACTCGGTATGTATTTCTCTATACGGGCTGAGCACAAGTACTTCTTTGCTCGTCAGCGTGTAGGCCCGGGATTCAGCTAGCTGAATTGCATACGTACATCCGATCGATCAGATTGGACGGAGGGCTATCGCGTGCAGCTAGGACTTCAGCTCCAAGTTAGAAAGAGATTGGATACGTGCCGTACACGGTAACAGAGGAGTCCAACGCGGTTACGTATTTCACCAACCGCCTCAAGGCTGCCTATATAAAGAGGCGCCAGACTCCAGATAAGGAGAGCTACGCAAAAACACCCGACCAAAACCTAGACGGAGATCACGCCGCCAGGAGACGCATAAGACACAACACCCACGCACGCTTCACGCCGAACCAGCCGGAAGAAGAGCAAGCTAGCGGCTTTCTTGAGATCCAATCTCAGGCGAGGCGCTACGTGAAGATCGCCGGCCACTCTCTCGCGCAGGCGGCCGAGAGGAGGGCGCCCGGAGACGTACGCATCACAAGCTCGCGAGCTCTCCGCGGAGACTAAGGAGACCATGCCGGTTACCTACGCCAATGGTGAGATAATAATGATCTAATCTATGTGTTTCTTCTTGCATCTAGCATGGTGGTGTTGTGTCGATTAAGGCGTGGCCGATGGTGGATGAGGCCGTGTCCATGGACGGCCCTTGTCTGCCTCATCTCCCCTCTCCGTCTCGAGGCGCATCAGCGGATGGGCTAACCGAGGTGCGGCTGGACGCCGCCCTACCGTGTCGGCCGAGGCGCGGCCGACACCATGGAGTGATCACCGATATGTGGGACTGTGCTAACGCACGCTCCCGTGTGTCGTCCTTACCGCGCCGATGGAGGCGCTCACCGGAGACGTCGTCGGTGGGGTTCGCCGATGCAAACCTCTAATCTCTATCACCTATCTTGGGCCCGTCATCTCAAGGGACGATGCTACACCGCGTTGGTTGGGGCACGTCGCCCCGCTGCACCGTTGGCGGAGGTGCCGCCAACGGATCGAAGCTCGCCGGTGGGAGCCCATGTCCACATCTGAATCCGGTTGCACCGTTGACGGAGGTGCCGTCGACGGACGGCGAGCAGGAGTCCACACCAGGGCCGCCGCCTAGGCGGTGTTCACCTCATCCTCGTACAGTCGCGTCATTGACGGAGGCACCGTTGAAGGACTGCGGCTCGCCAGCGTTGGCTCTACTCCGTATTACGCGATGCGTGGCTGTGCTGTCGCGGAGGACGGCACCCGGCCGTCTTCCATGGAGTCGGCGATTGGCCATCGTGCCGCCGGTGGGAGGCACGCTTCAGCTGTGGGCTCGCCTGCGAGGAGCTCTCACGGAGCTAGCTAGCAAGCTAGCCTTCGGATCGATCTGCATATGCGTGTGCACGTATAACCGGTGGAGTATGGTCGGGGCGTACACGACGACAATCATCGCGCTAATCGGCGCGGGTGCCGGCGAGGACGCACGCCGGCTATTAGCGACGACGGGCGAGTTGGCGACCGTCGGCGGCGCTGTCGCTGGCGCCATGTACGGCGCTGGGGACACGCTCCGTCCGGGCATGCGCGTGTGCATGACGCCTCCATGGATGAGCTAGCAAAGCTAGCTAGCGATCCATGCATGTTCAGACAGAAAGCCATGCACTGCATGTTTTCCTCGGCTGGTGAGGACTTCTCGTGCATATGCACACTTGCATGTGGTGTTCATAACAGCGACGAGCATGGCCGCGGTGAAACGCGCCGGCCGACGTCATGCCGTTTTTCCTTCTGACGCCATCGACGGTGCTGTACACGACACTCTCGGCGTTCGGGGCTGCTAGCATGCTGCCCGGGTCGCAGGCATACAGCTCGCTGGCGACCTCCGTACGTTAAGCTTCTAGCCTCGTATGTGAGCTGAAGTTTTGTACGATAAACTCGTATGAGCTGCTCGTCGGCGCTGCCTCCGATGAGGCGCCGACGTGTTTCTTCTTCAACATCAAGCCCGTCGCCGTTTGGCGATCACCGGACGTCCGCGCCGCTGAAGCGTGGCGTGTCCACTCTTCCTCTTTTCCTTCATCGACTACCTCTACTTCCGCGGGGCATACCCCTCGCACTTTCATCAAAGCGGCGAAGCCATCGACGATCCGCACCAAGCGTAATCATGCTACATCGACATTCCAAACACTTCAACGACGTCAAGACCGACGAGGCAAGACGGCGAGGCGGGCGTGGCCGGAGCAAAGGCCACGCTATCGACGGCGCGTGTACATGCTAGTACACGGATTCTGCCGGCGCCAACACACCACCACCACCATGCATGAAGAACGTGAAGCGAAGACCGAAGACGACGACCAAGCAGCTTAATCGGAGGTGTCTCGCGGTTCTATCCGCGAGAGTAATTAACCGGGAGCTTTCCGAGGCCCCGGGAACCAGGAGACCACAATCGCCTAATCATACTGGCCGCGCCAGCAGGCCATACGGAGCGCACATTTGGGATTAGACTATTAGTCGTGATGATTAATATGTATCTTTTCCCCTTTTATTTTGTGTACTTGTACACTGGCACGCCCGCAATACATATATCCCCGGCGTATGGGAAATGCTTTTCTATTCTGCTAGAAAAAAGTATTTCTCGTGTCAAACAATGAGGATCCTTTCAACTACGTTAGGTTAATGCAAGCACACACCATGACACTAGGACACCAGGTGTTGATCGCATCTTCCACTGCATCAATAGATGGAATCAAACAGCAACTTTTGTAGAGAAAGAAAAGTGCAGCTTAGCATCTGAACAAAACAGCAGCAACGTTAAACTATTAAAGATACATGCAAGACATGTAGGAGGCCTAAGATTAGGCATCAGTTGGTAAATATAATATAGCAAAAACTATGAAATAATATGATACATGGGACTAGCATCGAGCAGAAAATTAATGGCACATCACTTTGATCTATCAAGTCTGTGGTGAATGACTGCAAAATAACTCCAACCATAGAGAGAGAGGTATGTTGGACATACATGAGTCACATGATGGAGCCTCTAGGTGTGAGAGAAATAGATGAGAGGAAGTAGATAGAAAGGACAACCGTGAGGACTGAGGAAACCTCCGGATGTGAGCAAGATAGATGAGAGGAAGTAGATAGAAAGGAGAGCCTTGAGGATTGAGGGAGCCTGTGGATTCGAATGGCTGTAAAATAACTCCAAGTAGAGAGACAGATGTTGGACATGAGTCACACGAGAATTGATGGAGCCTACGTGTGTGAGATAAATAGATGAGAGGAAGAAGATACAAAGGACTAAGGAGAGCCGTGAGGATTGAGGGAGCTTCAGAATTTCTAGAGACAAATATATGAGATGAAGTAGATAGAAAGGAGAGCTGCATCTTATTGGATTGCATTGCATGAGGTGCAGGGCGGAGCACATAGCCGCTCGCCTCCCTTCGGTTTGTGGAAGGGTAAATGAGCGGAAATGCAGTTTTGATCCGGGTGCATATGCTCTCTTAGCCGGAAAACAAATTTTAAGATGTCAAAAACATTGGAAAAATATATTTGCATGTACATCTTCATATTTTATGTGCTCACGCACAGTTTCCTATAAATCAGACATTTTTTGGAGGCTGTCACTGGTGGAAAAAAGGTCATCAGTCCCGGTTGGTAAGGCCCATTAGTTCCAGTTGCAGCAACCGGAACTAACAAAGCGGGACTAAAGCCTCCACCCTTTAGTCCCGGTTGGTTATGAACCGGGACTAAAAGGCCTCCACGTGGCCCGGGTCTTGGAGCCGCAGGTCGCCATGGCCGGGTCCCACATGCTCAACATCGGCAGCTTCTCCAAGCTTAAGGCGACGCTCCGCAACGGGGAGTGCACCTACTCCACCCACTTCACCGTAGCGGGGTGCGGATGGAACTTTAAATTCAGCCCCGCTGGGATTTTTGGCCTTGTTCGCACGAGTAATGTCAGGACGTCAACAACAGCCGAGTTCAGCTTTGAGCTCGAGGGTGCGGTAAACTTACAGTCTGACAAGATGACTCACACATTCCGCATTGGCTACAACTCTAGATACTTATACAGATTCAAACTGGAGCCAAGCACATCCGCCATGGACGACCGCCTCATTGTTCGGTGCCACCTCGCCGTTGCCATGGTGGAGAAGCCAAGCTTGCCCCCTGTAGCTTCCTCTCAGATCACCATCACCCAGTGGACCGAGTCTATAGTAACTCCTGTAGTGAGCGCCATGTATGAAGGACACAAGTACAAATCTGAGTAAATGTTGGACGACACACGGCGGGCGCACCGTATCTTACGAAAGATATATTGTACAATTGTATTCACGACACATGGTTTCAACATTATAGGTAGCAAGTACTCCCTCCATTTGTAATATTTACTACTAAAGCAGAACTTGTGGTGATGTTATGTCAGATGGTGAGCTCACACTTGTAGTCTCCTACGCACCGTCCTTTCGTGTCTCCACTTCATATGGTGTCGCACTTCTTCCTAATCATCCGGAGTGGAGCCATGAAAGGGAGGGGCATAGGAGGCTACAGACACTCCAACGAAGTGCCCATTTGCCGATGTGCGGCGGCTTTCTCATTGCGGGGTTGCACGCTCTTATCAAGGATACGGAATTGAAGAACAGTCATCTAGAGTGCACCGTGACAATAATCTCAAGAGCGGATGTTTGCGTCCGGTCGGCGGCTATGCTGAGAGTGGAAGAATGAATCAATAACCTACTAGCAAGGTGGGCGTGGATGATTCAGGCTCTCTGAACACGGCGTTTTTTCTCCCCGGATGCATATGCTTCTTTTATTTGAAATAAACTTTTGAAACATTTAATTTTTTTAAAAAAATAAAGAAAAATACTGTATGTAGATCTTCACATCCTATGTGATCAAGAAGTCATTTAAAAAACCGACTTTTCGTACGACCTATGTAAAAAGACAAAAAATATGTGCTAAAATAATCCTTTTCTTTTTTTTATCTTTTTTTTTGCACAGCTGAATAAAAATGTAGCTTTCACAAAACTATGTGTGCACTCATTAAATATGAAGATATACATGCGGATATTTTTCCCCAATTTTAAGAACATTTTAAAATCTACTTTTTGAAATAAAGAGCATATGCACCTAGGATGAAAATACATTTTGCGCTCTCTTCTCTTCCTTCCGCGTTTGGTTATATGTGTTTAGTGCAATATGCCAAGGATAGGATATGGTGAATGGATGCAGATGGACACTAGCTTTTCAGGTGCGGACATAGAGACAGTCGCACGTAACTTGGGAAGTGGGTGTGCCTTCATGTCGGCACCAAGGACGCGATATTGGACTAGTAGCTAGGCCGGATAGGAATTTAAACTTGAATCAGTTCCAACTTCCAAGAAGTGGCCGGACTCGATCGGCGATTTAGACAGAATTAACCCAAACTTCAAACTATTTCAAATAATAAACCATTTTTGAAAATATTTCACACGAATAACCCCTTTTGGCCGCGCCAGTCACGGTGGCGTGGCAGAAGGAGGTGCCACGCCAGTGGTAGTGGCGAGGCAGGTGCAGCCACGTCAGCTGAGCGGGTCCCCGCCCTGCAAGTGCGGCGCCACTGGTAGTGGCGCGGCACAAGTGCTTGCGGCGCCACTACCAGTGGCGCCGCACTTTAGGGTTAGGGTTCCCGCCCAGCCCCGAGCTGGGCTCCTCCCTCACTTCCTCCCTCATCTCTTCACAGTAAAGGCGGCTGCTCTCTCTCCCCCTCTCAATCCTCCCACCCAAAACCACCCAAATCGAAGCTTTTCTCCGTGGATTTCTCCTTTCCCAAGTCTCCTAAGGTACTCTCCATCATTTCCCATTCATTTGACCAATTGGAATTTGCATATTTGGTTTTGAATCCCCAAATCTTGGAAACCCTAGAAATATTGATTCACCCAAATTGCAATGTTGATTTTTGTTAATTTAGTCAATGTTGGCTTCATGACCACAATGTTGGAGATTTGGATATGTACTATACGCAATGTTGGAGATGATGACAATGATATTGAGCTTCATGACCACAATGTTGGAGATTTGGATATGTACTATACGCAAGAAAACATGGACCATGACATCCCGTACTCGCGATGCTATGCATCGGACTCGGATGACGATGGTCCCGAAGAAGAAGTTGATGAGGAAGGGTTCACGGCCAAGGAGGCCGAAGTCCACGAGAAGGTATTGGGACGAGATCATCGGATACCATTGTTCCGTGATCTTAGTCTCGCGGATGAAGCCACGGTTGACGGCGGCGAGGGTATAGTGCTTGGACCAAGGCCTACTTCTTACCGGGATGGCAGTCATGAGAGTTATGGTATATCAAAAGGCTTGATGTTCAAAACCTTGCTGGAATTTAAACAATGGATCAAGGACTTCTCGGTTAAGTATCATCGTCCCTATACGGTGCTTCACTCAGATGTGAAGAAGCGTTACACTGTTAAGTGCGAGGAGGATCGATGTCCTTGGATTGTGCGTGCAAGACCATGGAAGGGAGGACCCGATTGGCGCATAACAAGTTGTGTGCCAACTCACATGTGTCGCGGAAAGAGGGTGGATGGCAAAGCAGTAAAGCACGATCACCGACAACTCACCTCCGAGTTCATCGCATATAGACTTTCCAACCAAATCTCGTCACTTCCAACAATGAGCATCAAAACAGTCATGGAGCTTGTGAAAGCTCTCTTTCACTATGATGTGAAATACGGTAAGGCATGGAAAGCAAAGCAAGCTGCATTCAGGATGTTGTATGGTGATTGGGAAGAAACATACAACTGAATTCCTCGGTTGTTGTTAGCAATGGCCGATGCAAACCCGGGCATGGTTCATGTGGTAGAGCCTTATGGACAGGAAACAAGGATTTACAATGGAAGAACTGTCCGAGTATTTGGCCGTGCATTTTGGGCTTTCCAGCAATGCGTGAAAGCTTTCGAGCATTGTAGACCGGTAATCTCCGTTGATGGCACATTTCTGACCGGGCAATATAGGGGGACTCTCTTGGTTGCAATAGCAAATGATGCCAACAACCGTTTGGTTCCTTTGGCATTTGCTTTCGTTGAGGCGGAGAACAACAATAACTGGCAGTGGTTTTTCACCTTTTGAGGACCAAGGTATTACCGCCACAAAGGGAAATTTGTGTCATCTCAGATCGACATCAAGGAATTCTCGCAGCTGTAAATATTGAAATTCCAGGGCATGCTCCTTTGCACCATAGATGGTGCATGAGGCATTTCTGTTCAAACTACTATAGGGCATGTGGTAGCAAGGAGTTGACTGATGATCTTCAAGATTGTTGTCTCGCTTTCACTGACCGGCGTTTCGCAAACTTGTACATCAAACTGACCTCAAACAGAAAGCTCGATGCTAAGGGTCAAGCATTTCTCACTAGGCACATCCAAGATAGAACAAAGTGGGCAAGAGCCTACGATGAAAATGGTCGGAGGTACGGTCAAATGACAAGCAATATGGCAGAGTGCTTCAACAAGGTGCTCAAGGGTGTCCGTGCATTGCCCGTGACGGCAATTGTGCGATACACATTCGACAAGTTGAATGAGTATTTTTTGAAGTACTCAGATGAAACGGAAAGGCAGATTGCGGGAGACAATATGCAAAACCACAAATACGAGTACCCACCCAAAGTTGACGAGTGGAGGACATTTCAGTCTCGTAAGGCGGATTCTAAAGTTGCCACCGTTTATGAATACGGCAGGACAAGCAGCACGCCAAAGCACTTAAAGAGAAGAGAGAACGAGAAGCGCGTGAGTTGAAGCAGCGCCAGGCTGTTTGGGCGGCGCACCTAGCAAGGGAGGAGAAGGAAGAAGAAGAGAAGAAGAGGGAGAAGAAGGAACTGAAGGAAATATGCCCTAGAGGCAATAATAGTATTGTTATTATCATATTTCTTGTTCATGATAATGTTTATATTCCATGCTAGAATTGTATTAAGCGGAAACATTAATACTTGTGTGGTTTATAAACAACACCGTGTCCCTAGTATGCCTCTACTAGACTAGCTCATTGATTAATGATGGTTAAGGTTTCCTAACCATAGACATGAGTTGTCGATTAATAATGAGGTTATGTCATTAGTAGAATGATGTGATGGACAGACCCAAATTAAGCACAGCAATTAGATCGTGTCATTGTGTTCTCAATTGCATAGATTTTCCTATGTCAGTATCATATTCCTTAGACCATGAGATAATGCCACTCCCTGGCATTGGAAGAGAGCTTTGAGGTCATCAAACGTCACTCTATGAGAAGGTGATCATAAAGGTGTCTCTCAGGTAATCGGAAAGTACTTGTTGGGTTGCATATATCGAGATGGGATTTGTCCCTCCCTTGTCGGAGAGATATACTCCGGGCCCACTCGGTAATCAATATCATACACCGTTTGCAAACACGTGGTTAATGAGTTTAATCATAGGGTGATATTGGATTGCGGAACGAGTAAAGAGTACTTGCTGCGAACGAGATTGAACTAGGTATGGTGATACCGACGATCGAATCTCGGGCAAGTAAAATATCGTGAGACAAAGGAATTTGTATACGGGATTAATTGAATCCTGACATCGTGGTTCACCGATAATGATCTTCGTTGAATATGTGGGAGTCAATATGGATTTCCAGATCCCGCTATTGATTATTGATGGTGATCATGTCTGCATATTCTCGAACCCGTAGGGTCACACACTTAACGCTCATCGACGCTAGGGTAGTTTCGGGATTTATGGAAATTGTTTGGGAGAGTTACGGAATTGTTCCGGGAAGATAATTAATGATTTATTAATTAATTGAATTAATAAATGTTAATAAATATATTTATTTATTGGAAATAAATAGGGCTAAAAAGTAGTCCATAGAAAGTTTTGCTAATGGACTAATTTTGTAGCCTATCTAGACAAACTATTAATTGAAGAGGCAAAAGAAAAGAAAAAAAATGAGGAGGCACAGTTGGGCCGGCTGGGCCTGCTGGCCGCGCAGCTCTGCGCCCCGTGCGGCGGGCACTAGCTGCCGCTCGCCTGGGCCGGCTGGGCCGGCAGCCACGCCACCGCGCCCAAGGAGCAACATAGGCCGCACGCGCCCGACGCGGATCGCTGCCGAATCGCTCCGATCGATACGATCGTACACGAGCCATGCATGTGTGATGGTCACGCAGGTTGATTGCCTTGCACGCTTTTCAAAGCGGGTTAGGGCAAACATGATCAGCCTATTTAAAGCGCACGCAGGACAGCCGCAGGTCTTGATTTTGGATCAGCCGCCGGCTTTGTGTCTCCTGTTCCTTTTTGCCCTAGTTTGACTAGATCTTTGCCTATCTTCTTCCACCTCGCGCGCGTAGGCGAAGCCCTGCCCGCAGATACTCTCCACCATAAGCACCACGCCGTCGTGCTGCTGATCCCATCTACTACTCCACCGCATCTCGCTGGACCGAGGAGGAGGAGTCGTCGTTGTGCTGTATGTGTGCAACGCTCGGAGGCGCCGCCCGTTGTGGCGCTTGGATCGGATCGGATTGCGAGGAGGAGACGCTAGTACGACTACGCCGACCACGTTCATACGAACGTTTCCGCTGTGCGATCTACAAGGGTATGTAGATCTAATCTCTCCCGCTCGTTGTTTTGCATCTCGTAGATCAGATCTTGGCTGTTCTTGTTCGTTATCGTAGGAAAAATTTTGTTTTCTATGCTACGAAACCCTTCAGTGGTATCAGAGCGAGATCTATGCGTAGATGTTTTACACGAGTAAAACGCAACATGTTGTTGCGGGCGTTGATATTTTCTGTTGCAAACCTCTATGTTGTGTATTTCTTATGGCGCGGCATAGTGAGATCGAAGCGGTCCAGGCCAACTTTACGCGACCTTGTTCGCGAGACCGGCTCCGCACTTGACGTGTGGCTTGTTCCACACATGCGGCTGGTGGATGTCAGTTTCTCTCACTATAGTAGTCATGAGATTTACAACGGATGTTAGCAACCATAATATCACCGTTGTGGCTTTCCGTAGGTAAGAACCGTTCTTATGCGTAGCTCCCATAAGCCACGTAAAACATGCAATCAACAAATTAGAGGCGTCTAACTTGTTTTTGCAGGGAATGTTTGTGATATGGTATTGCCACAAGATATGATGTGTATGATATATGTGATGTATGCGATGATCATGTTTTGTAATGTTTCACGACTTGCATGTCGATGAGTTCACAACCGGCAGGAGCCATATGGTTGTCTTTATAATTTTGTATGACCTGCGTGTCAACTTCTTATACGCTATGTAATAGCTTTACTTTATTGCTAAGTAGTTAGCAATAGTAATAGTTGCTATTCGTGGTGGAGACAATCATGATGAAGTGATGGAGATCATGCCGGCGCGCACGAGATGGAGATCAATGCGCGAAGATTGGCTATACCATGTCACATATTGTATATGCATGTGATGTTTATCCTTTATGCATCTTATTTTGCTTTGATCGCGACGGTAGCATTATAAGATGATCCCTCACTCTTAATTTCAAGATAAAATGTGTTCTCCCCTCGTATGCACCGTTGCGAAATATCGTCGTTTTGAAGCATCACGTGATGATCGGGTGCTATAAACTCTACGTTCATATACAACGGGTGTAAGCCAGATTTACACATGCAGAATACGCGGGTTAAACTTGACGAGCCTAGCATGTACAGACATGGCCTCGGAACACACGGACCGAAAGGTCAAGCATGAGTCATATGAATGATATGATCAACATGTTGATGTTCACCATTAAAGCTACATCATTCACGTGATGATCGGTCTCGGTGTAGTGAATTTGGATCATGCTTCACTAAACAACTTTGAGGGATGTTGAACTTAGTGGGAGTTCATTAGTAATTTGATTAACTTGAACTAATTATCATGAACTAAATCTTAGTGTATTTGCATAACTCGTTGTAGTCTTTGGCAACCTTTTTTCACCAACACTTAGTTTCAATTGAGTTAAAAAAGAACTATAGAATTCTGGATAGTCACTTTTCGGACTAGTACCGTTTAGTTAAAGTATCAAGATCAAAGATTAAGTCCTATTGCATTTTTTTAGCAAACCTCACTTGCTCCATGTGATTTAATAAGATGTATTAATCTAAGAGCAACGATTCAAATTTAGCATCTAAGATCATGTTTGCCTCCATGAGAAATTGATCTTCAAAATTGTTTGAGAATCAAAGTGAACTTGGAGCTGAAAGAATTGTTTCAGAAACAAACAAGAGGTAAAAGATATTTGATATCTAAAACTTTGATTGTTTGCAAAGTGATGAAGTATAATTTAGTAAAAGAACATATGCTCATATTGTATGAATATATGCGAAGATTGAAGGCGCTGGGCGTCCAGATCACCCAACAGTTTGGGAACTAATATTATATTTGCATTCATCCTTATGAGCTATCATAGTTTTGTCATGAAAGTTGTCATGATAAGGTGGATGAATAGGTATCAGCTAAATTGTTTTTGCTATACCAAAAGAATGCTAAAGAATAGAATCTAGGAGAATGCCAATTATATGATAATGGCGATCCACCTTAAAAGTGCAAAATCCAAGGCCATTAGTATTTGACTAACATCCTTTGGACTATGTGTCAAATGATTGATGCCACTATTGATGTCGATAGATTATTCTAAAAGGAGAGGAAACTCTAAATAGGATCTGCAAAAGTATTTGGTAGAAAAGGAAAAAGACTGGAATTGTCCAGGTATATAAATGATATACATCTTATAGATGGATTCTTTGCTCGTTAACAATGTAATTCTTGGGTATTCGATACTGATTGTTGGTATGAAATGTCATACAAAGCAACACAATACAAGAACTACAATGGCCTAAATAACTTGCAAAAGAATGTGGTGACAATGCGCATCGAGAAACAAATAAAAGTGTTATTGTGTTTCCGTCGGCATCAAACCTAGCCTTGAAGATTTATTATGAACTAAATAATTGTTATCTTGTTCTGGTATTATGAGAACAATTGTTGTTCATGTTATTACCGTCTTCCATAGTCGATGGATAGATTATTATAAATCTTGTTGGTGAAATAGACATTTATAACACCGATGCTAAAGGTCGCAAGATAAAGAATTTCACTTATTTGAAACACCGCCGTTTAAGTCATATTGGAAACAAAACATGAAAGAAATTCTATATTGATAGATTTTTGAGTCATTTGATTTTGAATTGATTGACGCTTGTGAGACTTTTCCTAAAGATGATTAAACTTTGTTCATGGGCCATGGACAGAACAAGCGACTAACTAAATGGAGATCATACATGTTGATGTATATAGTTCATGGTGTGAAATCGATTGCGGTGTATTTTCTATTTCATCAATGATATATGGTATATCTACTTGATGAGAAAGAAGTATGAAATGATTGAAATTGTTCAATTTATAAAGTGGAAATTGTTGTAACAAGAAAATTCAAGTATTTATGATTAGATCATAAAGGAGAATATTTGAGTTACAAGTTTAGCAAACATCTAAAGAGTTGAGTGAATTGTTTCACAAACTTGCATTTCGTGAACGCCATAGGAGTATGGAGTTTTCGATGGGTGTAATCAAACCTTGTTTGACATGGTTAGATCAATGATGAAATAAAACTACCAATATAATTTGTGGATTAAGCTTTAGAGACTACCGCTTTTCACTGAATAGAGTGCCATCATAATCCGCTGAAATGACACCGTACAAGTTATAGTTGTCTTTTCTTAAATTTTGGTATGCAAGGCATATGTGTAAAATGTTTACAACCAAAATCAGATTAGTAAGTCTTTGTAGGTTATCCCAAAGAATGTCGATGGGTATTCCTTCTACTATAAACCCAAGCACATAGTGATTGTCGCTAAAAGGTGAAATTCTTATGAAGGAGTTTTCTCGCAAAAGGTTTAAGTGGGAGGAAAATAGAACTTGATGAGGTTATTGAACCTGAGCAAGATGATCAGAGTAGCGCAGCACCAGAAAATGTTCTGGAAGCGGCAACTGCATTCATGGCTCACGCATTTACAATGTGTTGTAGTCACGGCATCGAAGTTCCTATTTAACCAAGTTGGTCGTAATCAAATAGCAAGATTTGAGGACGAGATATTATTAGATAATAGTAACCAACAATATACAAAAAAGCGGTGATGGGCCCTGACCTCGTCATATGGATTATTCTAGCAACAATTACATATTGAGATATGATAGTTGAATAAATGAAACAACATTCCTCTACCGGAATGCACACCAAGGACGTGTACCTGACACGACCCAATGGGTTTTGTTGATTCAAAGGTTGCTAGATATGTATGCAAACTTCTATGGTAGAAGTATGCATAACGGAGTTGGAATCTTCAATGATGAAAATGCTAAAGAGTTTAATTTCATCAAGATATTTGAAGATGCTTGTATTTACAAGAAAGTAAGTGGGAGCGCTAAGAAATATTTCTAATACTTTATGTAGACGACATATTGGTCATTGGAAATTATGTGTTTTTCTTGATATTGTTAAAATTTCATTAAAATTGGATTTTTGATGAAAGACTTAGGCAAAACCAGAATATTGAGCATCAATGTCTATGCAGATAGATTGAGGCACTAATATAGTTTTGCCAGAGTACATAGATGAAATATTGAATTTGTTCAATATGGAAACAATAAGAACGGTTCTTGTTGCATGGAAGAGGTTGAAGCAAGAATCAACTGTTTTGACATTTGATGAGTGAAACCGCAAGAATGATTTTATCAATCTTGTGTTCCATGATATGTATATCCAGATATGTCCGATGCTCTAAAGGTTACGAGCATTCATATGATGATCGTTGGATAATAGTAAGAATATTCTTATGTACTTTCGAAGAACTAAGAATATGTTCTGTATGCAGAAGTGACAAATGGTTTTGTCGCACATACAGGTAAATTTTTATCTCAATTTTAGGCTATTTGTTTTGAGTTATAAGGTGGCACAGTAAGATGGAAGAAAGTTTCATGATGACTTGAATGAGTTCCAATGTTAACATTGTGGCGGACACTGCAACGAGGGCTAAGTATATAATCGCTTTAGAAGCGGCAAGAGGACTAGGTGTAGTTCCAAGTGTGCTAGTACTATGTAGTTCTATTGTACGACAATAGTGACAACATAGTCTCGGCCAAGAAACAAAGGTCTCACCAGAACACCAAGTTTATACCATGCCATCTCATAGAAGATGAGTAATGCGTGCTGACGCAAAAGATATGCAAATACAAACGGACCTGAAAGTGTCAGAACCGTAGATAAGGTTTACCACGTGCAACACGCACGAATAACACCGGAATGCCATAGGTGTTAAAGGTGCAAGTATTGACTAGATTATTGACTCTAGTGCAAGTGGGAGACTGAAGGAAATATGCCCTAGAGGCAATAATAATATTGTTATTATCATATTTCTTGTTCATGATAATGTTTATATTGCATGCTAGAATTGTATTAAGCGGAAACATTAATACTTGTGTGGTTTATAAACAACACCGTGTCCCTAGTATGCCTCTACTAGACTAGCTCATTGATTAATGATGGTTAAGGTTTCCTAACCATAGACATGAGTTGTCGATTAATAATGAGGTCATGTCATTAGTAGAATGATGTGATGGACAGACCCAAATTAAACACAGCAATTAGATCGTGTCATTGTGTTCTCAATTGCATAGCTTTTCCTATGTCAGTATCCTATTCCTTAGACCATGAGATAATGCCACTCCCTGGTATTGGAAGAGAGCTTTGAGGTCATCAAACGTCACTCTATGAGAGGGTGATCATAAAGGTGTCTCTCAGGTAATCGGAAAGTACTTGTTGGGTTGCATATATCGAGATGGGATTTGTCCCTCCCTTGTCGGAGAGATATACTCCGGGCCCACTCGGTAATCAATATCATACACCGTTTGCAAACACGTGGTTAATGAGTTTAATCATAGGGTGATATTGGATTGCGGAACGAGTAAAGAGTACTTGCTGCGAACGAGATTGAACTAGGTATGGTGATACCGACGATCGAATCTCGGGCAAGTAAAATATCGTGAGACAAAGGAATTTGTATACGGGATTAATTGAATCCTGACATCATGGTTCACCGATAATGATCTTCGTTGAATATGTGGGAGTCAATATGGATTTCCAGATCCCGCTATTGATTATTGATGGTGATCATGTCTGCATATTCTCGAACCCGTAGGGTCACACACTTAACGCTCATCGACGCTAGGGTAGTTTCGGGATTTATGGAAATTGTTTGGGAGAGTTACGGAATTGTTCCGGGAAGATAATTAATGATTTATTAATTAATTGAATTAATAAGTGTTAATAAATATATTTATTTATTGGAAATAAATAGGGCTAAAAAGTAGTCCATAGAAAGTTTTGCCAATGGACTAATTTTGTAGCCCATCTAGACAAACTATTAATTGAAGAGGCAAAAGAAAAGAAAAAAAATGAGGAGGCACAGTTGGGCCGGCTGGGCCTGCTGGCCGTGCAGCTCTGCGCCCCGTGCGGCGGGCACTAGCTGCCGCTCGCCTGGGCCGGCTGGGCCGGCAGCCACGCCACCGCGCCCAAGGAGCAACATAGGCCGCACGCGCCCGACGCGGATCGCTGCCGAATCGCTCCGATCGATACGATCGTACACGAGCCATGCATGTGTGATGGTCACGCAGGTTGATTGCCTTGCACGCTTTTCAAAGCGGGTTAGGGCAAACATGATCAGCCTATTTAAAGCGCACGCAGGACAGCCGCAGGTCTTGATTTTGGATCAGCCGCCGGCTTTGTGTCTCCTGTTCCTTTTTGCCCTAGTTTGACTAGATCTTTGCCTATCTTCTTCCACCTCGCGCGCGTAGGCGAAGCCCTGCCCGCAGATACTCTCCACCATAAGCACCACGCCGCCGTGCTGCTGATTCCATCTACTACTCCACCGCATCTCGCTGGACCGAGGAGGAGGAGTCGTCGTTGTGCTGTATGTGTGCAACGCTCGGAGGCGCCGCCCGTTGTGGCGCTTGGATCGGATCGGATTGCGAGGAGGAGACGCTAGTACGACTACGCCGACCACGTTCATACGAACGTTTCCGCTGTGCGATCTACAAGGGTATGTAGATCTAATCTCTCCCGCTCGTTGTTTTGCATCTCGTAGATCAGATCTTGGTTGTTCTTGTTCGTTATCGTAGGAAAAATTTTGTTTTCTATGCTGCGAAACCCTTCAGGAACTATTTGAGAGGGTGGCTGCCGAGGCGCGTGCCATTAGGGAGGAGAAGGAAGAAGAAGAGAAGAAGAGGAAGGCCATGGCGAAGGCGAAGGCAAAGGGACCATGTTTGAGCGAGTAGAGCATTCGTGTGAACCTTGTGTGATCCCTCTCATTTCGAACCTTGTGTGAACCTTGTCATTTAGAACTATTTGCTTCCATTTCGAAATATTGTGTGAACCTTGTGTGATCTCTCTCATTTCGATCTATGTGTTATGCTTGTGTAGCACTTGATTTTGAGCTTGTTTTCTGATATATTTGTGATTTCTAGCTTTAGCATGATTTTTAGCATAAGTCTTAGCATGTTTTTCGAGCTTCAGGCTTGCCACGCCACTGGGGGTGGCGCTGCAGACTTGCCACGCCACTGTGGGTGGCGCCACAGCGTTCTCTGCCACGCCACTCCCAGTGGCGCCGCAGCCTTGCCACGCCACTGTGGGTGGCGCAGCTGCCTTCTCTGCCACGCCACTCCCAGTGGCGCCGCAGACCTGGCATTCGAAAAAGATGCTGAAACCCTTGCTAAAATGCCAGCTCAACATGAATATCACAAAGCTCATGCTCAAAAATTCACATATATCACAAACATCATATCCAAGCATCATATTGGTACACAATATCATATATCAAATTCGAACACAAGATCATATATCAATCAAACATCTTGATCATATATTCGGGCACAACTTAACTAGATAGCATATATAAACATAGTGTCATACACAAGCACAAGTTCAAATCGAGATTACTAAACATGGCAAGTTCATATAGCTAGATAGCATAAAACACAATCACTACTTCCTTCCACGCTTCCCTCCTCCCCTACGCGGAGCAATCTTCTTCCGTGCCTCCAACACGAAATTATCATCGTCAGAATCGGAGACTTCTTCCGTGACCACCTTCTTCTTTGTCTTCTCCTTGAAATCATGTGGTGTGTATTTGTCCCTATGCACACCTTTGTTCTTTCTCTTCGATGGTAGGGGATCCTCCTGTTCCTCTTCATCCTCTTGTTCCGGCGTGGATTCCTCGTCCGCGGAGGCCGATATGGCATGAGACTGGGACGGCGATGCCGTTGATGCAATCTCAGGATCACGGCAACCAAGAAGGTTTCCTAATCTCCGTAACTTCTGGCCCTGACGCTATAAGAAGAAAATAATTGTGAGTGCAGTAGTCAAAAGTATACAACAATGAAACTGGAATAGGGTAAAAAGGAAAAGCACCGCAAGTTGTCACATGCATTGTAATGGTCTCATGGTCTTAAAGTTTCAAAAGAAACTAGCAACATGTACTACTTGGCATTTAGCAATGGCTAGGCAATAAAGTAGTTCATTATCCAGCATTTGACAAACTTATTCTAGATCGCATAACAACTACTTTCTCCATTCATGAATAGAAGACGTTTTAACAAGCTAAATCAGCTACTAGTCAAAAAAGGTCAAAATGTGTTCATACCTTCACGAATTCTCGCAATCTTGAATAGCCATCTTTGTTCTCTGGCAATTCCAAAGCCACTTCGAATTCATCAGCTTGCTTCTGGATCTCCGTGCGCTACCATGTATATGAAAATGTGAAGACACAAGTGCCAAGTGGAGATAGTAGTGAGATTACAAAATGAAGAACAAGCTTACCACAAAGTTAATCGCGGGAGCAAAAGGGACTTGGCGCCCTTCTCTGACAAGCTTATTGTAAGCAAGATTGCCAAGTTGGTCGAACGGCAAAGGTTCTTCCAAAATGGCATCCGTGTAGGCATCCGGAAGAAGCTGCAAACGAGTCCGCGGTTGAAACCAACGGAGATAGTTGTTGAAAGCAACATCAGAATGGTCACAAAAATCGCCTCCTTTTGCCCGCTTAGCCTCCGCCACACGTTGTTGAAACGTCCTGATATGCTTTTTGTGAATATTGGGCCAATCCGTCTTCCGATGTTTGATCCTGTCATAGCTGCATATTAAAATAGCACATTGTCAACAAATAAGAAGTACATTACAAAATGGCGGAACGGCAGAAATAAGATTCATACCGGTGAAGCATACGATCCGTGTCCTCATACATCGGCGGGCACTCTTGAAATAAACCAAATTGCCGCATAACCCGCTGCGTCAACTGATGTTCAACAGCCCACATGCATATCAACGGGCAACGCATATACCACAGATTTCTTTCAGCCGTGCAAGCAGGGTTAAGGTCCCAGGCAGCGTCACCGAAAGCATATCCTTTGCCGTATGGCTGCCATATCACCTACAACATGCCCAATAATGAAGACCCTAAATACCGGAAATGAGAGAGTGAGGGAATAGAGTTTTTTACCTGCTCAGGGGTTAGGTTGTCAAACTCGTTGGTGTATTGTTGATATGCTTGTTGTGGGTCAGAAGTAAACTCAGAATGCACGTCCCAATAGTAAGCATATGTGGGATACCGGTCGCGGTCGTCACCATCGTGCCATTCTTTACGAGGGCCAATTTTCGGCCGTCCAACAGGGAAGCGTTCCCAACTCCACAACGAAAGAAGAAGCAGGGAACCACCAATACAAGCTTGTGTATCTGTCCTACAACAAGCATCGTCAAGCTGCACATGGTATGAAAGCAAACATCAATAACAAGAATGTAGCCAAAATGGAGAGCAAATGTACGGAGTGGACAAAACAGCTCATTACCTGACGATACAACCAAGCCAAAGCAGCAGTGCCCCAGCTCCACTTCTTATCCATGACGGTGAGCACCTTCAGCCAATGCCAGTGCGCGGTCTTCCCACTAGCGTCATTGAACAGAGTCCGTGTGATAACATACCACACGTACACGCGGGCGTAGATCTTGACGACATCCTCATCGGCATCCTCAGGGCACGTATTGAAGTTATCTGAGATCCATTTGAAAGTAGCCCCGGCGGTGACCCTCAACTTTACTCCTTTATCGTTGAAAGTATCCCCGGGGCACGCCCCAATAAGATCTAGCATCTTCCCGCGCCAATCATCACAGGCTGTATCGATACAAAGAGGAGCCCCCTCAATGGGGAGCGCAAGCATCATCGCCATGTCCTCTAGCGTGACCGTCATCTCGCCGGTCCGGAGGTGAAAGGTGTGGGTCTCCGACCTCCACCGATCCACAAGCGCGGTGATCGCGGCAGTATTCACGTTGAGTGTGGTCCGGGTGACCATATGGATGAACGGTAGAAGCCCTAGATTGCGGATGTAGGGGGTGTACCGCTCATCGTAGTTCATCGGCGTTGACGACATCTGCGAGTACCTAAGTCGCAAAGGTCCAAGAACCTGCAAACACACGAGCTTCATTGTCACATATCAAATCAACCATACCTATATTACATTGAGTAATTGGTTTTAAAATTACCTTCTTCTTCTCCGTCATCAAATAGGCACGGTGACGAACATCAACTTCATCCTCGAGAATGCTTTCATTGGTTAACTCCTCCATCCTAAACAATCCGACTGTAATGTGAGCATATATGCACATAAGTCATACAATTCTTCTATAATAATTTATCTCCAACATTTCATCTAAAACTATACAATTCAACTAAAATTAACTTCAACTATAAAATTTATCTACAACTCATCCAATTAACATATATGTGAGCATCTAGGCACATAATCAAACAATTAATGTACAAAAAATTCATATAATATGCAAATAATAATTCTACATGTCTACATTTGCACATCACAACTAATCTAAATTTGCTAGTTAAATAACAAGCTACATAACATATAAATTAATACATTACAATTAGGGTTCCTAAATTCTACCATATTCAAACAAATTGCACATTACAACTCCACCATACAAATTAATACAAATCCATCCATCACTAACTAGGGTTCCCAAATCCATCCATCAAAAACATTGATTTCAATCAACCATATCAATCCATGCATCAACCATATCAATCCATGAATCAACACTCAAACTAGGGGATTAGAGAAGGGGATGAGGGAGAAGAGCAAGGGGATTGGAGGGAGAATACCTTGATGAAGATCTTGAGCAAGGGGAGTCTTCTTCTTGGTGGAGATTTAGAGAAGGGAAGGAGAGAGAAGAGGAGCCGCCGGCGCCGCCCTAGGTGAGGGAGAGAGAGGTGGGGAGGGAGGGAGAAGTGAGGGAGGGAGGAGAGGTGGGCCGGCCGGGCGGGTTCTAACCCTAAAGTGCAACGCCACTAGGAGTGGCGCCGCACGCACCTCAGCCGCGCCACTCAGAGTGGCGCCGCACTTCCTGCCTTGCCACCGGCAGTGGCGTCGCAACGCCTTATGTCACGCCACCGTGACTGGCGCGGCCAAAAGGGGTTATTCCTGTGAAATATTTTCAAAACTGGTTTATTATTTGAAATAGTTTGAAGTTTGAGTTAATTTTGTTTAAATCGCCGACTCGATCGGGGATTCCTAGGTCCTCGCGCGTACAAATCATTGAATACCTACTCCGGACTCGATGGGGAATTCCTGCATATATATACGCGTACACAGGCACGTACGTATGTACAGAACATACCTACCTACTCGTCGAAGAGAAGAGAGCTTTATTTCTCGTCGTCTCTCGGCCAATGGGTGCCACCGGCAGCCGCTCGTCGCCGACGGACAAGACGACGCACCGCGTGAGGATCTCTCAATACTCCAAGCTGGTGCGGCTGCCTCTGCTTCATGAGCGGACGCTCACCACAATCTCCTTCCATGGTATCTTGTGGAACGTCATAGTGAAACCGAGACAATTCAACAAGGGCCTAGCGGAACAACTCAACGAGGGCCTAGCGGACTGCATCCTTGTTTCGGTCTTCCTCGACCCCCTGGTGAGGTACGTACCAGACCTGGACCTCAAAGACACCCACATCTCCCTAGAAATCCTTGACGAGTCCGGCGAGAACACCGTCTTCCTCGAGGAGACCAATGCGATGCTAGGAGCCCAAAGGTGCTTGATGATGGCCCTGTGCAGGAGGGAGCTGGAGGCGTCGTCGTGCGTTCACAACGACGGCTTCACCGTCAGGTGCACTCTATCCAGGCCACAAGCAATAGAGTGGCGCCTCTTCTCTGAACCCAAGAAGCTCGCGGTCTTGGAGCCGCAGGTCGCCATGGACGGGTCCCACATGCTCACCGTTGGCAGCTTCTCCAAGCTTAAGGCGGCGCTCCACGACGGGGAGTGCGCCTACTCCACCCACTTCGCCGTAGCGGGGTGCGGATGGTACTTTAAGTTCTCCCCCGCTGGGATTTTTGGCCTCGCCCGCGTCAGCACTGACTTGACGTCGACAACAGCCGAGTTCAGCTTTGAGCTCGAGGGTGCGGTAAACTTTCAGTCTGACAAGATGACTCACACGTTTCAGGGTGTCAACGACTCTAGATACTTATACAGATTCAGACTGGAGCCAAGCACGTTGACCATGGACGACCGCCTCATTGTTCGGTGTCACCTCGCCGTTGCCATGGTGGAGAAGCCAAGCTTGCCCGATGTAGCTTCCTCTCGGATCATCATCACCCCGCGGATCAAATCGATACTAACTCCTCTACTGAGCACCATGTATGAAGGGCACAAGTACAAATCCGACTAAATGAAGTGAAAATGCATAATTTAATCCATGATGCAAAAGTACAAATCCATGATGTCTCGGCAATCATTTTCTTGACGCAGTGATTGAATGTAATTGGTATCACTAACAGTAATATATTTTATTTATCGAGCAAATGATTGGCTCGTGAATCGTGAGTTTTGAGTTTTGACTCGAATACAAACACCAAAGAAGCGGAGGCAAATAATAGTCAAAACCCCACAGTAATATATTTTATTTATCGAGCAAATGATTGGCTCGTGAATCGTGAGTTTTGAGTTTTGACTCGAATACAAACACCAAAGAAGCGGAGGCAAATAATAGTCAAAACCCCACAGCAGATATTTCGCAACTAGCCGCGGGTGCATCCATAGTTGCATGTCGCACTTCTAAATATCAAAAAAAATGAAATAATTCATAGACCTAAGTTATGTTGTATGTTGTGTATCTAAAAATATAACAATATGTGACTTGTGTGAAAAAGAGAAAACATAAGCGAATAGTATCATGTGTTATTCACATATTATTTGTATTTTTTCTACGGACCATAAAGTATTATATTTTTCGATGTAAATTTATAGATGCACGAGGTACAACATATTCTACATCCATGATTTATCGTATATTTTTTGAAGACTTAAAAATGCGTCATGCAAAATAGGGTGTGGATGCAACTAGTTATGGATTGTCATTTCTCTCAAAACCCTTCTAACTGGCCTGCAGCCCTGCACTACTATCGAGCAAGCCGCTGCAGCCGCTTTTTCCTCACGATTTTCCCATCTTAGGGCATCCGACGCGACACAAGTCAATAATCCAAATGGTCCGACTAATCTGAATGGGTCGGGCCTTGGACGGAATTTAGCTCGTGATCCGACCGACCTGGCGAGTGAGCCCAGCGGCTCGATTCATCTTATACGTCAGTGGACAATTTTTGGGGGCCACCGGTGCCGACGCTGGTGTGCTTCCAGCACCTTTCCGCCACCCTGCTGTTTCCCACGTGTTCGGGACGTTTCCCACCGTCCCGTCCAATAAAAGGTGAGGCTAGCGGCGGTGGATTTCCCCCATCCTACCAACGAACAGCATGACTAGCCACCGTCTTCCTGGCACTGGCGCTCGCGGCCGAGGCGAGGGAGAGACAGGGAGTTCCTGGTGCAATACCGGCGGACGATCCTCAAGTCCATACAATCGGCGCGTGAGCGGCCGTGCCAGCACGGGAGCTCTCGACGCTACTGATACGTCTCTAACGTATCTATAATTTTTGATGCTCCATGCTTGTTTTTACACCATTTGCTTAGTGTTTCGTTACACTTCATGGCATTTTTATGCATTTTCCGGAACTAACCTATTAACGAGATGCCACAGTGCTAGTTCCCTGTTTTCTGCTGTTTTTGTGTTTCAGAAAAGTTACACAGGAAATATTCTCGGAATTGGACAAAACAAAAACCGAACGTCCAGAAATTTACCGGAGCTTCCAAAGGACCGAAGAGGAGATGGAGAGGGGCCACAGGGCAGCCACACCACAGGGCGGCGCAGCCCAGGGCTGGCCCGCGCCCCCTGGTGGTGAGGCCACCCTGGCCCACCTCTGACGCCGCCCCTTCGCCTATAAAGACCCCTCGACGGGAAAAACCTAAACACCCGATCACTTTTTCAGAATACATCGTAATCCGCCGCCGCCGTTGACCCGAGATCGGGAGGGTCCAGAAGCTCTTCCCGGCACCCTGCCGGAGAGGGGAATCGCCACCGGAGGTCTTCTTCATCGACATGCTTGCCTCCGGCGCGATGAGTGAGTAGTCTACCTTGGACTATGGGTCCATAGCAGTAGCTAGTTGGTTGTCTTCTCCACCATGTGATTCATGTTTAGATCTCGTGAGCTGCCTTACATGATCGAGATCACCGTTATGTAATTCTACATGTTGTGTTTGTTGGGATCCGATGAATATTGGTGTTATGATTGAGTTGATGTACTGAATTTTATCTTATGTTATCTCTATGTTGTTTATGATCTTGCATGCTCTCCGTTGTTAGTAGCTATCTTGGCCGAGTAGTTGCTAGTGACTCCAAGAGGGGGTATTTATGCTCGATAGTGGGTTCATGCCTCTATTTAATCTGGCGGAGTGACAGAAACCTCTAAGGTTGTAGATGTGTTGTTGCTACTAGGGAGAAAACAATGGTGATCAGGGGGCGATGCCCCCCCCCCCAGTTTGAACTTATTTGGCGCCTCTTTTTCACTTGTCTAACGTCATTATGTTGATCTTTTCAGATGGCATCCGAGCGCCAATATCTAGGTCGTCGTCGGCCTAGATATGTGTTTTTTGATATGTGTTTTTTGATGCCAGGTGATTGTTAGAAAAGTACCTCGTGTTTCCAGCCATTCAACATCTGAAACAGTTGAAGAGTTCTTCCGTAGGAACCATCCCGACCACTTTCTTGGTCAGCAGGTATGGATATCCTCACCTTTCTCGTTTGCCTCGCTGCATTTTAAACTGGAAGGATACTTTATTTTTAATCATTATTCACTGACAATGGTGATTATTGCTGAACCTTATTTTGGATGTTCAGGCTGTTTACAATGCAAACCGGTATGCTAAACTCGTAAAGAAAAAGGAGAGGCTTCAAAACTGGCTGGATTACTACCAGCTAAAGTTTGAAAGACATCCTGACAAACGACCAACTGGAAGGGTACGTTCAAACCACCGCTTCTGTTTATTCTCTTCTAAACCCTGTAAAAAACAATGGTGATCAGGGGGCGATGCCCCCCCCCCCCCCAGTTTGAACTTATTTGGCGCCTCTTTTTCACTTGTCTAACGTCATTATGTTGATCTTTTCAGATGGCATCCGAGCGTCAAAAATTTCTCAATGATCCAAAAGCTATTATGCCTATTTCTTTTGTGACATTTGACTCGAGATGGGGCGCTGCTGTATGTGCACAGACACAACAGTCAAAGAATCCCACCCAATGGCTAACTGATTGGGCTCCTGAACCACGGGATGTTTACTGGGAGAATCTTGCCATTCCGTTTTTCTCCCTGAGTATACGCAAGTTTCTGATATCAATTGCAGTATTTGCTTTGGTCTTTTCCCTGACTATGTCCGTCAGTCTTCACAGGTTGCTAGAACTTTGTGGAGTTCCTTTCCTGCAGCGTTCGCAGTTCCTTCCTATAACAAAGAGTGACAAGCCACAATTTTTACACTTTGCAAAGGTGTGTTGCTTTACCCATGAGAGACCTTAGCCTTGTTGCACAACCAAGTGGCCTACATGTCCATACTTCACTTGTATGGGGCCCGGTCTAAGATCCAAGCCAATCATTGCGCTTCTCCGCAATCCCGCATGCCCACCCAATTCATGCAAGCAGAGTACCCCTGATATTCACCCCTCTTGATGAAGTACCTAGGCAGCCCCTTGCAGACCCTCATAGACAATCAAATGTCAACAATCAAATGTCTCCAGTGGCTGTTTCTTCAAAGGAGTAGTGAAAGGTGAACTTTTGTGTGCAATTGCAAGAGATGCCAACAATCAAATGTCTCCAGTGGCTTGGGCAGTGGTTGAGATTGAGACAAATGAATCCTCGAAGTGGTTCATTGGTTTGTTGATCAAGGATCTAGAGATTGACAACAATGGAGAAGGTTGGGTATTTATTTCTGATCAGCAAAAAGATCTCATCAATGCTATGCTTGATTTCCTACCAAAGGTAGAGCACAGGATGTGTGCCAGGCATATCTATGCCAACTAGAGGAAGAAGCACATGGCTCATGAGTGGCAGATTTTTTTTTGGGCAGTTCCTAAAGCATCCAGCAAGCAGGATTTCAATCACTACAAGGCCAAACTTGCTCAAGAAACACGAGAGGGAGCCAATGACATATAGAGTGAGATTATACTAGCATAGAGTGTCACTTGTGGATTACAGATATACTAAAACGAACGGTGGCGGAGTTCGATACACTATCTGCATGCTATCAGAGCTCACCACAACAGTAGAATTTTAAAACTTAAGGACATATATTCTCTTTCCAAACTTCCTTCCAGTGTAAGACTGATCTTTCATGACTTAGTAACAAAATATCAGTCACCTTTCCCACAAAATATCAGTCACCTTTCCCACTAAATCTAGCCCGCCCACTCCCATCGATCCATCCAAAACAAAAGCAAAAAAAAATAAGAAAAAAGGACCCTGATGGATGGGTGGAATCGATTTAAAAGGAGGTGCAAATTGATCCACGGCAGAAGAAGGAATTGATCGATGTCTAACAGAACGGATTACCTATTGCACCGGGAGAGGCTAGCCGGTGAAGAAGGCGCTCCTCCGCCATGGGCACTACTCTCCTCACCTCCTCGGGTCAGTCGGCGCTCAACCTAGCTTCCGGACGGTACTCCTCTCCTTTTCTGGCCTCCGGACGGTGCTCCTCTCCTTTTCTGGCCTCCAGGAGGTGCTCCTCTCCTCTTCTCGCCTCGCCAAAGTCACAAGTCACGCGCTACCCGCACGCGGCTTGTGACACTGGGCTTGTACTTATAGAGCCATTGGAAGCAGATTTTTGAAATTAATTTAAATTTTAAGGGAGGGAAAAGAGGTGGGAGGAACCGAAGCAGCAGCAGCCATCGGGAAATCAAAACGTCTCACTAAGTGAGATCCAGCATGTCCTATTTAATTCGCAGCTGTGCATGCATTTTGGTACTTTAACCAATAAATTGCGGGTATTTAATTAAGACGCTGGGCAATTTAATTGTGTGCTTCTTTTTTTCTCACGCTTTGGTACATGGATCTCTGACTATATAACTTTGTGTTTCATTTATATTTTTCCACTCTCCCAAGTTTTTTAGAATCGATGGCATGCATCATTTTTTTTCCAGGTGGCCAGTATTTGCGGTTTCGATGAAAACATTATGCTGAAATTAGTTGCTTTGACTATACTCGAAAAGCAGCACACGACTCATCCTGGGTGAAGTTCAATACACAAGCTTCCTTTTGGTAATCATGCACAATATTGATATGGATAATCACCGCTTCAACTGAATAAACAAGAATATGGCGAGGGCAAAGGTGTTCAACATCAAACATAGGATCTCAAAGGATAATTACATATAAAAGAACATAAGATAATTGGTAGCTAGCTCTACAAATGGCCAAAGCCGAGATTAGGATGACAATGCCTGAATTATTCTTCTCGTAATAAGAAAACGGACAATCATTGCAAGAACATGGTACTTTCTAGAGAGCCACATCACTCGTCAACCGAACAAGGAAAGAACCCAGGAGGGAAGACGAATAGAAAACACATTAGTGCATCTCTAAGCATTGTGAAACGTTCTATCAGTTTTGACACACAAAGGCAGGCACAACCCAGTATTTGCCTTCTTCCATCATCAGTTATGGCAGCAGCCCACCCAAACATAGCTGACAAGAGGTTGCAGAACTTCATCTTGGATGTCATGCGTGAGCATATCGTACATGGCCTACACCATTTTGGGCTCCTATATCTTCTTCAACTTGTCGATGTTCTTCATGTCCAGCACTAGTTCACCCACATTGGTTAAATCACCAGCTGGAATGTGATACTGCCTCTGGACCTGTTTGCACCAGATTTTGAGCATCAGAGTTAGCGCAGTGCGTGAAAAGGAGGAGAATAATGGAACCTATTTGAATCCAAAACCGAGCACATGAAAACATTGTATAGGAATCTATTTGGTTCCACTTCGACATGCAAAGACATCCTAACGAGTAGATATCATGGCAAGTACCTCTGTAAAGTCTTCTATTGATGAGCCGCTATTGAACCTTGGCTTTCCCCACCGTTGAAGGCATCTGCTTTTTGAGATGGATAATTCTGTAAGCATATATCTTTGCAGCTCTAGCACACTTGACAAACTCATTGACCTGCGCATGGAAATGGTGCCATTCATATTAAAAATGTGCACTTGATAAGGGAAACAAGACATATGATACATCATAACTTACCCAGCGATCACATGCTTTTTTAAAAATGTGCACTTAATTGGCCCAACAGCTGCTTCATTCACTGGCTTGTCACTGGACGACCTGCAAATAGTAGTTTGGAAGCGAGTTTCAGTATACAATAAAGAATCAGACCATCTACTGCTGGATTCACACCATATTCTCTTTCCCATAGGAAAAAATACACATTTAAGGAAGCAAAGATGCATCTGCAAGCTAAGTATTGAAAAAATAAATCGCACATGCTGCCATTATTCCGAATTACAAAAAAATAGCAGTAGAAAATCGCATGACACGTTCTAGCATAGCACAGAAAGAAAGCTAGCATCCACAAGAAAGTGTAATGTAGACCTATCTGGTTGCCGTATGTTATGTTAACTAGATGATACCCCGCGCGTTGCGGCGGACGTTATAGTATGCATTTTCCCAACGATACTTTATTGCCCTCGTGAAATAAATAACATGATATAGAGTTGCCCGCTCGAGCGACTCCGGAGGCCCTCAGAACCCTAGCCAACTCTTTCCCCACCTTGATTCCCCTGGCCGCTGCCGCCGGCGGCGCCGCCGGCGGTGGCGGCGCCTGTCCCGCCGAAGGCGGAGGGCTGAGGCGTGCACCTGCTGGGTCTCGGAGCGGCGGAGCATGGCACCGGGCGTGCGCGTGAGGCGGACTGCAGAGGAGTTGAGGAGGCGAGGCGGCGGCGCTGAGCTTTGCCGGAACGGACGAGGCGACGGCCCTCGGCGTATCTCCGCTGCGCTAATTGCGCGCGTCGACCGGGCGGCTGTCGTTTTTTCCGGGGAGGCTCGCGATCTGGTCTCTGCTGATCTGGCCGCCGTCACCGTCCTCGCGATCTGGCCGCCGGTGGCCACCCGATCTGGCTGGTAGCTAGCCCGATCTGCACGTTATGTGCGCGGATCAGCAGTGCTAGGGCAAGATGCATCCGCGTTCATGTGCATGGGTTGGATGCATGTCGCTCCACCTGGGTCATGTGCATGCACGCGGGGCTGAGCACAGTGATGGTCGTCCGTCCTGCGCGTAGGATCTTCCTGACAAGCTGGAGGTCTGGTCGTGGCCGACGGGGCATGCACGGCCATTGGCATCTCCATGCCGAAGGCAGTGGCCGACAGTGTGCAATGCATGTATGCCCTTTGAGTCCTACACAGTGTTGCTGACACAGAGACGGAAGGACCTGCGTGCTCTAGGGTTAAGTTCTGTGCGACGCGGCTTTGTTCAATTGTGCTCTGCTTGTTCAATGCCGGAAGGGACTAGTGGCAGCCTGGATTGTATTCTCCTCTGCAGCAAGCTGGTGGCGTGGGGGCTGCTTGCTTGGTATGAATAAAGGTGGTTTGACCTTGCTGTTCTTCTTGCGCCAAGTCGACGATTTGCTTGATGTCGACCTCCTCGATTTGGCTGTCGACGCGTTCCGGTCTTCCAGAGATCTCCGATGATTGGTGCATGGCGCTACTGGATATCTAGATTGGAATTGATCCGGTCGTGCGCACCCTTAACTTTGCTTCATGAGGATGCGACACGAAGCTTCACTTTCTTGTTGGTGCCATCGGACAATATTGATTTCCATGATATTGACAGAGGTGAAGAAAGTCATGGCGGCTATGATTGGAGGTTTTGAAGTTATAGCGAAGAAGTGTATTGGTTGCGATGAAGACTATGCTACACAGGCTTTCCTGTGTGTCGGGTGTTTGGTGACTTGCAGCAGCGACCTTGACAAGATGGGATGGCAGCACTTGCGGACTGCATTTTTGGTGGTGCTCATCGAGTACCGAGTCATGATTTCCAGGGTGAAAGCCCAAGGTCTGGCCTTAATTGGTTGTACCTGGCAATGGCCTTGCTGAAGGCATTGTTTTGTGAACTCAGACTTTCTCCAGGGTGAAAACCCAAGATCTTCGATCGGGCGACGACAACGCTGGTGCATTGTTTTCTTCTTGGAGGCGTTGCTTTTGGAGAATCTCTTTTGTGGTCCGGGAGCTGTCTTCCCTGATGGTTAGAGTACTTTTGCGAGTGTTTCATCACCGTGACGGGGTCTTTGTTTTATATTTCTCTCTTTTTTATTTTGTTTCTTGGCTGTGTGCATCCTTGATGTCTTTGATATCTTGTTGGTGCAGAGGCTGGATGTAATTGGTATCTTCGCGATATTAATATATTTCCTTTATTAAAAAAAAGGTATTCAATGCTTCCTCACCGGATCTTTGTGAGATTGGCCAGCAAAATTGCTACACATGGATCAAGGAAGTCGTCAAATACTTCGGGAACAACTATTTAGTTAGTCCTATCTTGAATTCAGTACATGTTAGATAAACTATTTCTTAAAATGTACACGAAGCACGTAATCGTAAGGTAAGCATGTCAATAATGTATTTTAGGGAGACAGATTCTACAATATGATGTGATCACACAAAGATCGAGCAAAGAAAATGATAATATGAACTATGAAACATTAATTTAGTAATTCCTTATAATGAATAGAAATTAACCTGACAAAACATGAGCTAAACATACCAGATCACAGTGATCACTATTGGGATATAAAATTTGGCCCTGTCAGCTATATTTCCATGTATCTTAGTGAAAACTCTGTTTCAAGAGGTACGGGAAAAGCCACATCCTGCCTATAAACTGTACTCCCTGCTAGAAAACAGCTCATAGGCTCCTAGAAAAATCGAAAAGTAAAAATAATGAAAAAGACAAATCAAAAGCTGGCAAGTGAACCTTCAATAGAACACATGCAACATTCCATCAGATTACCTACAGCATTACCAATGGAATATGGTGCCGGCTTCCCTAACAAGTTATTTTCTTCTAAAGAACTGATGGAGCATGGCAATAAGGATCCTTGCTTTTTTGTATGCCTGGGACAAAGGGATAGGTCTTTCAGAGCGAGCAGGCTTTGAAAATGCAACCTGGCATTTTGGAATTAACAGGTAAATCTAGAATATCTCCTTCTACTGAATCAGGTCTATTCATAAGAGATTTGACATGTAAAGTAGCATGATAGTTGTTAATGCAAATTTTAACCGGCCATAACCAATTCTATCAGATTGCCTACGGCATTACCAACGGAATATGGTGGCAGCTTCCCTTACATGTTATTTTCTTCTAAAGAACTGATGGAACAGGCCAGTAAGGATCCTTGCTTTTTTTTTATGTCTCGGACAAAAAGATAAAGGTCTTTCAGAGTGAGCTGGCTTTGAAAATGCAACCTGGCATTTTGGAATTTGCTGGTAAATCTGGAATATTTCCTTCTACTGAATCAGATCTATTCATAAGAGATTTGGCACGTAAATTAGCATGAGAGTGGCCAATGCAAATTTTGACCGGCCATAACAAATTTTCCTGTGTAAAGGCAAAGTAACCAGTAAACATGTGTGAGATGGTGGTGACTGATTACAACTATCTAGTAATAGCAAGATAATGCTACATTATCAATTGAGATTTATAGCAAGTTAATATATGCTATAAACAATGAGGATAGTATTTTAGAGAATAAGGCTAATTTTACCTGGGAAGGAGCATCTAGCCTTACATATAAGAGGATCAACACCATACTTTGGACAATATTTAGCAGAACACACACATGTCATCAGCTCACCGTGAAAAATAAAATAACACATCTGTAAGGGCAAATCATTTGTTGTACAGTATATGGCTGCATGTGAGAAAGTACATTGCCAACACAGACCAGAATGCATTGAAATAGTAGATTGTTCCGAGTTCATAGCAAAGTTGGACTGAATGCGTAAGAGTGAACCAAGTCATTCTTCAAACCTTGTGTATTTCAACTGTGTGTATCAATATTTCAGAAAAAGGAAACAATCTCTGTGGAAGGAGAAAACAACTCACGTTTTATCTGAAGAAGAAAAACCTCGCGTATTTCAACTGTGTGCATCAATTTTTTAGAAAAGGAAACAATCCCTGTGGAAGGAGAAAAACAACTCACGTTTTATCTGAAGAAGAAATCAATTGCAGAAGCTTGTAGACTGGATTGCGAGCCACCGTTGTTACTCATGAGTCTCATGACAGCTGAGTCTAATGGCAGTAGCAGGGATTTGAAGGACAGGGGCGCGGAGGAGCCATCGAGTCTCCTGGCAGCAGCGGGGATCCCATGGATGGGCTTCGCAGGAGCCATCAACGATTGCGTGCTCATCGGCGCTTTTGATAGTGGCGGCGGCGCCAAAACTTTGGCTGGAGTGAGACATGGGGGCGCTAGAGAGGGTTGCGTTTTTAGCTGATATATACAATTGCTAGGGAGTTTCTATCGGGGCAATTGAAGGGGAGAGATGCTGTGGAGGATAGGAAACCGTGTGCACTTGATATGCATTCCACATGCACGACCTGGGTTGGGTAATGTGGTGGGCCTGATGACGTGGCATAGCTGGATGTTGAGAGAAATAGGAACTTCTTAGTTATATAAGATTTTAATAACTAGATCTCCTATTTGGTTCCCATATTATTGATCACTCTTAAAAACCATTATATATGTACAAATTAAGACTAGTATACACCTACGAAACACTCCCATTACCTGAAGAGAATGAATGCTCAAACTTCAAAGCACTAAAAGTAAACACTCAACAGCTCAACCTTCTATGTACCATCAAGCTGCATTCACAACCATCTCTGCACCACTAAGTGTGTTGCACGAGCAGCCAAAACAGCACAATAATATCAGTAAAAGAGAGAAGTCTGAGTGTAGGAAGTCATTAACCACCACCTTGGGTTGTTCAACCACAGCAAACCATGAAAGTTAAGCTAAGGTTTCGCCACACTAAAAAAGAACCCGCAGCATTAGCAAAAGAGAAACGAATGGGTCCACACAAAAGTATCAGTAAAAGCATGTGTGGAATCAGTATAAGATAATTGTGACAACATGTAAAAAAAGTGTGTGCTACATGGAAACAAGGTTTTTGAGTGGCAACTCAAAATTGAGTCGGCAACCCTACTACTAAGTGATTAGTCGATGAAAGTCAAGGTATAGTCGCCATAGCCACTGTTTAGTCGCGAGTGACCGTGATTTTGAGAAAACCACTCAACGACTATACATCGACTCAAAAACCATGCATGGAAAACAATAACCAAATTGGAGTTTGACTCAAGGAAACAAATATCACATACCAAAACAATGTACGAGTGCCTAAACTTAGCACACCATATATAAGCAAAGAATTGCATATGACCAACAAATAGGCATCTTTTCCTTGAGGTCACAGAATGTATTCCGAAGAAAACAAACATAATAACAGGAGTAAAATAGTGTATTTTACTCCTTTTATTATGTTTGATTACTCCTGAATAGAAGTCTATCTAAACAATCAGAACAAAAGGATAAAATGTAAGTACATGATCACTGCTGAGATGGACCCAGCAGCGATCAAACACACATTGGCAGTATCGGATAGTACCATTCTAAAACCATATAAAGACAAAATTGCTGACACAGAGTAATCCACAACTCTAGGAATAGTGCTAAGTTCTTTTACATTCATTCCAAGACAGGCAGGGAGAAATATAGATTGCTGACGAGTGGTTTAATCCATCGGTGGTATTCAGGGTAGTAGGGAAAGTAAACATAGCCGCTTGATCAATCCTAAATAGGGGATACTCACCAACATGTCATCACCAAGTCCTAAATAAATTATACAGCTACCACCAGTGAACCCTGAACTAGCATGTTTGTTGTGGCTCTAGATGTCCGTGATATATCACAATAGAGACATAGACGAGAATAGGGGATACTCACCCAAATAGATGAAGGAGTCCAACACCACCTCTTGAGGCTCGACTTCTCCGTCCTGCAAATGGAATGTGTCACACTTAGTGCCAGCAAACACATGTTCACAAGCATGCCGACAGAAAACCAATAAATAGTTAGAGCAGCAGGTAGAGGAAATTATATTGTGTTGATTATTCTGGGAAGGAAAATAAAATGCAATGATAAACAAATTAGCTAGCTTACATGCCAAACTAGCTAGTTCATAGTAAACAAATAATCCTACAACAAATAATTCATGACAAGAAAAATCTAGGGACATATAGGATTTTTCTATAAGAAACAAGAGTACGAGTTCAGCTAATTAACCAATGGAAGTTTAATCAGCAGTAGTTTTCAAAATTGTGCAGCAAATTCCCCCTTTTTTAGACATCCATACCATAACTCAACAACAGTTTAAATACATACATCACACCTCTAGAGACATCCAAAAATACAACCCGACTCAATTCACGAGTCTAGCCAAACAGAAACTCGGCAGAGGTCCAAATGAAGAGAAATTCCACAAAGTTGAAACAATATATGTCAAGATGCACAACATGGAAGTTCATGTAATCAAATCCTGGGACAATTATAATAACACATGATGTGTTAGGAGATTCTTTCGGATATGAAATTTCGGCTCATGCATTGTAACCATATTACCACAAAGTTAAGGTGCTAGAAAAGCTACTGTGAGGATAGAACTCGACCAAGGTAGAAAGATCCTCGGGTATTCCACCTCACAAGTGATGCATCCAGCTATGGGCTGCAGGCTCCATCATCTAGTCCTCCTCGATATCCTAGCATAGCTCCCTTCCCTTCATCCACCGATACCCCAGCGCCAGCTTCTAGGCCCCAGCACCACAATAAGAGACCGAGACCTTCGCTGCCGCCGGTAGCAGATACAGCTCGTGAACCCCTTTTTCTTGGAGAAGAGTCATGGCCGGATGTCCGCCTTGCATACGCACTGGTTTAAGCCAAACAGGTTGTCCACGCCGACACTAAGGCCGTGCCTCATGAGGCTCCAACTCCAGGTGACTGAGATCTCCTTAGAAGAGCCAGGGATTGATGTACGCCTTGCAGAGCAACTGGTTAGAGTCGGACAGGTCGTTCACGCGGCTCCAAATGAGCCTCCTATTCTAGATGACCAGGCTTTGCAACGCTCCCTTGCTGACACACAACAACAACGACGCCGCGTCCTTGATCTAGACGCTGCTCTCCCCGAAGCAGGACATGAAATCCCCCATGGCTCGCTGCACTTTTCAGTGAACTACTTGCGTGTACGCCACTGCTAACCTGTTGCCCAACTCATGGAGGAGGAGGAGGTGCTTCCTGCTATCCTTTTCTCTTGTGTAACTGCTGCAATTGTTGCCCATGATTTTCTAACTTTCTCTGTAGCTCAGCCTATGCAGTACAATCTTAGCAAAAACTCATAGGGATCAAGGATGATGTTAAGACAGAAAAAGAAGTAGAAAATTGCCAGTTCATGGCATGATACAAAAGTAAAACTATGATTCTATGTGTTAGTTATTGGACGGATTGACCATTTCGTCAATGGATCAGTAAGCTAAATAAGGAGGTGCATGATTCCAAAGCGGGACACAATTTTCACTAATGACAATTTGCCATGAGAATATCAGAAGATTTTAAATTGTTTTTTCTTGCTTGGGGCTTGGGAGGACAAGCTCACATGCATTATAGTGCAAACTGTCTGCAATATGTACCCTTCTATAGAAAATCGAGCCAGTGTTTCCTCCATGGGTACCCATAATATGCAGTTTTTTCCTCTAGAATCAGAATTGTAGAGTTGTAATTTCTTTTAGAGACACACAGATGTTAAAAGCAATATTTGTCCACTTGATGGGTTATTTTAGAGTGATATGAAGATCTGATCCTCATTTATTTTTTACTTGACTTTAATTAATAAATCCATTTTCTTGTTCCTTAGACATTGGGTAGTATATTCCTTGCTTAAATCCATGATGTATATTGAAATGTTAAGTTCATACAATTTTGTATAGATCAGACACTTGATTGTGTTTATAATGGCGTGCCTCTCTTCTTTCCTTATATTTTTGGTCCCTAAAATGGTAGATGAAAGAAAGCAACATATGCATGGAGTCTGGTTGTTTGGATTACAACACTTATGGAACGATGCATGTATGCTAATTCATTGCATTATATATTTGTTTCATCACTGCTTAAAATTTTATGAAGCAAGATTACAGGTTGATGATCTAATACCAACAATAAAATGTTCATGCTCTCATCTAACTCATACAAGAAAAATGTTCATTATAAAAATTGTCGTTTCAATGAGGAAAGAATCAAATGATATTCTTTAAGAACTCTAGAGCAAAGGGTGTCAGGGTTATTCAAAAATCGCCAGCCATGTTTGCCCAACAGCGCCAAATTAAAGAGCTCAAGCTCCCTAAAACCCATTCCCCCTTTAACCTTGGGTGCTGTAAGTATGTTCCAAGAGACCCAGTGTAAGGAATTGCGGTCGAAAGAACTACTCCACCAATATTTAGCAATTATGGACATCAAAGTTTTGCAAACTTTCTTTGTTAACTTAAAATAGCTCATACCGTACGTGGGGATTGCTTGAATAACAGTCTTCAGAAACACTTCTCTTCCCGCACACGATAGAAATCTTTCCAATGAGCTTCTGCTGACGCTTGACGACACGTGCGCAGGGAGACGATATACTCACCTATGTATTTGTATTGTACATGTATTCTTTGTGTCTAATTTGGTGCGGGTCGTACAGGCTTTAGCGGCTTTAACATACGGGCTTCACTACACAGTAATTTTGATCGTGCCTTCATAACCGAAAGGGTATAGGCCGTTCTGGGCCATCCTTGTGTTTGGACTAAAAGTTGTCAGAGCCTAGGGGGTCTATGGAAGCACAACCCATTCAATAATAGTTTTGTTTTGGAGTTTTTTATTCGAAACCCCAATATTCAAAAAGTTCACAAATTGCACTTCTGGTTCAAAAGGTATAAACATTTTAAGTTTAAGTATTATCAAATTTAGATTTTCATGAATTGTGAAAGAAGAGAGAAGATATTTGACACAATAATTATTTTTGTGAAATTTCATTGATCTATTAATAATCAAACATAGTAGTACAAATAGCCCAAAAAGTAATAAAAATTACGGATTGCTACTTGGACCACCCAACGATGACTACAGAAACTAGTGCGAGCCAAAGGCATGTCGCCATCGTCACCCCTCCATCAGCAGAGCAAAGCAAAGCTTGTCGTAGTAGAGCTTGTTGTAGTAGACAAATGGGGATTCGTCGTGCTAAAGCCCTAAAGGATCAGCCCACCAGAGCAGCAACCATCGCCAATGATGACAACCGTAGATCGGAAGAGACTGATCTGAAACCACACCAACGCCATACAAAAACCGACCAAATCCCGGGAGATTCATCGGGCACACGACTCCGCCGGCCATTCGCTAGCGCTAGGAAAACCGGCCTAATATTCCAGGGCATTAGTCCCGGTTGCTGTTTGAACCGGGACTGATGCCCCGGGCCCCACCGCTTTTTCGGCCGCAGGACCCCAGAACTCATTAGTCCTGGTTCGTTTTGAACCTGTAGTCCCGGTTCGTATTACGAACCGGGACTAAAGGCTCTGGGGTCGAATCCAGCCGTTGCCAGGCTCATTAGTCCCGGCTGGTAACACCAACCGGGACTAAAGATTAAGTCTTTAGTCCCGGTTGGTATTACCAACCGGGACTAATGACTTCCCTATATAAAACAGCTCCTTCTTCCTCCCCAAGCCAGCCACTCCCCCTCTCCACTCTCAAGTGATCTTTATGCAACAAACCTTAGCTCGAGTTCATCCTCTTTGACCACCATTTTTTGTCACAAATTGATGTCCCCACTTCAATCTAAGTGGACTAAAAGGTGAGGAATTTTGTGCTTTTGTCTTTCATTAGTAATTTAGCTCATTTAATGCTCTAGAAGTATAGAGATTTGTGATTTTTTAATGGGAGCAATTATTTAGATGTTCATTTGATTATGTGTACAAATAGGTGAAGATAGAGGTAAAAATAGAGGTAGAGATAGAGATATAGATAGAATTAAAAATAAAAATAGAAGTAGACATAGCTAACATAGAAATAGAAATAGAGATAGAGATAGAAATAGAAAAATAGAAATAGAAAAATAGAAATAGCGATAGAAATAGAGATAGATGCCGTATGGCGGAGCTTCCGAAGATGCCGTAGGGCATGAGCACCGACGACATCTTCGAGAAGCTCCGCCACGGGAGATTTCCCAACCCCCTTTACGCAACACTGTTAGAGGAGATGGAGTCTTTCACGGGCTTGCAGAGAAATTTTTCCGAGGCGGAGCTTCCGAAGATGCCGTAGGGTGTGAGCACCAACGACATCTTCGGGAAGCTCCGCCATGGGAGATTTCCCAACCCTTTACTCCATAACTGTTAGAGGAGATGAAGTCTTTCACGGGCTTGCAGGGAAATTTTTCCGAGGCAGAGCTTCCGAAGATGCCGTAGGGCGTGAGCACCAACGACATCTTCGAGAAGCTCTGCCACGGGAGATTTCCCAACCCTTTCCTTCATCCATGGGGATGAAACTCTCCTTGCCTTCGAGCTGTGCTTGCCATGGCGTATCGATGCTCCTTTTATAGGCACGGCGCCGCTTCTACTTGTGTCTTGTTCCTCCGACAGGGGCGTCGTGCGCTACATGCTTTATCTCATCGAGCAGTGCATCAACCCACGCATCCTTATCCTGCCAATAGCTTTAGTCTCGGTTGCACCCACCAGCCGGGACTAAAGGTTACCCATACGTCCTTATCCCACCGACAGTTTTGTTAGATGACACAAAACCACCTTTAGTCCCAGTTGTACCCACCAGCCGGGACTAAAGTTTTGTTAACTTATTCTTACTTATCAAACTAAAATTAGAGAAAGAAATAGAAATTGTATATTTGATTTGCGTTTGATATGTACTTATATAATGCAGATGAGCCGAGCATGGATGTACGCCGATCGACGCTCTGGAGATTTCATTAAAGGCGTGCATTCTTTTCTCAAGGTGGCTGAGGCAACCAAGCGGAATGGTTTTATGTGTTGTCCATGCGGTGGTTGTCGAAATGAGAAGGATTACCCCTCCACAAAGACCCTTCACATCCACCTGTTCCGGTTCGGTTTCATGTCCGGCTATAATTGTTGGACCAAGCATGGGGAGAGAGGGGTTATGATGGAAGACAACAATGAAGAAGAGAATGATGACAACTATCCTGAGTTCCCTGAAACCACCGATACCGCAATGGAAGATAATGAAGAAGAAGAAGGTGAAGAACGGGCATCAGATATGCCCGCTGATGATCTTGGTCAGGTCATTGTTGATGCACAGATTGACTGTGAAAGTGAAAAGGAGAGGGAGAAGTTGGAACGCATGTTAGATGATCACAAAAAGGATTTGTACCCAAATTGCGAAGACGGCCAGAAAAAGCTAGGAAGCACGCTGGAATTGCTGCAATGGAAAGCAGAGAGTGGTTTATCTGACAAGGGATTTGAAAAGTTGCTGAAAATTATGAAGAAGATGCTTCCAAAGGATAACGAATTGCCCGCCAGTACGTATGAAGCAAAGAAGATTGTCTGCCCTCTAGGATTGGAGGTGCAGAAGATACATGCATGCATTAATGACTGTATTCTCTACCGCAGTGAGTATGAGAATTTGAATGCATGCCCGGTGTGCAGTGCATTTCGGTATAAGATCAGGCGAGATGACCCTGGTGATGTTGAGGGCGAGGGCCCCAGGAAGAGGGTTCCTGCCAAGGTGATGTGGTATGCACCTATAATACCACGGTTGAAACGTTTGTTCAGAAACAAAGAGCATGCCAAGTTGTTGAGGTGGCACAAAGAAGACCGTAAGAGTGACCAGATGTTGAGACGCCCCGCTGATGGGTCGCAGTGGAGAAAAATCGACAGAGATTTCCCGGAGTTTACGGAAGACGCACGGAACCTGAGGTTTGGTCTAAGTACAGATGGCATGAGTCCTTTTGGGGAGCAGAGCTGCAGTCATAGCACCTGGCCCGTGACTCTATATATCTATAACCTTCCTCCTTGGTTGTGCATGAAGCGAAAGTTTATTATGATGCCAGTGCTTATCCAAGGCCCGAAGCAACCCGGCAATGACATTGATGTGTATCTAAGGCCATTAGTTGATTGCTGATCCCTTGCAGATGTGGAGCAGACTGTCCTTGTGCGTGGTGAATAACCAGCCCGTTGGGAACCCCAAGAGGAAGGTATGATGAGTGTAGCAGCAAGTTTTCCCTCAGTTTAAGAAACCAAGGTTATCGAACAGGAGAGGAGAGACAATGACGACTGAAGGTGTTGTGGAACCTGCACACACACAAACAAATACTTTGTTCCCAACTTGCGATGAGGTTGTCAATCTCACCGGTTTGCTTGAAACAAAGGTTATGAGTGTATCGAGTGGAAAACAATATAGTATGCGAGTAAAGTAAACAGTACGAGTAAAGTAAACAGGTGATAGCAATATGATGGAAATAGGACCGGGATCCACAGTTCACTAGTGGTGTCTCTCCATAGATAAAATAACACATGCTGGGTAAACAAATTACAGTTGGGCAATTGATAGAATAAAGATAACGTGATATGTCAAGAAGATCACTATGAGATTTACTCTGGGCATTACAACAAAATACATAGACCGCCATCCAACTGCATCTATGACTAATAATCCACTCCCTGGGATATCAATCCGAACACCCTAGAAGTATTAAGCTGCGAACAACAGATAATTGCATTAAGCAAAGTGTGTAATGTAAACAAAGCATATGCCCTTGAGCATATGAATGTTGTTTTCTCCCTAGTAGCAACAGCACATCTACCACCTTAGAGGTTTCTGTCACTCCCCCGGGTGAAATAGAGACATGAACCCACTATCGAGCATAAATACCCCCTCTTGGAGTCACTAGCAACTACTCGGCCAAGATAGCTACTAACAACGGAGAGCATGCAAGATCATAAACAACATAGAGATAACAAAAGATATAATTCAGTACAGCAACTTAATCATAAACACCAATATTCATCGGATCCCAACAAACCAAACATGTAGAATTACATAACGGTGATCTCAATCATGTAGGGCAGCTCATGAGATCTAAACATGAAGCACATAGTGGAGAAGTCAACCATCTAGCTACTGCTATGGACCCATAGTCCAAGGTAGACTACTCACTCATCGCTCCGGAGGCAAGCATGGCGATGAAGAAGACCTCCGGTGGCGATTCCCCTCTCCGGCAGGGTGCCGGGAAGAGCTTCTGGACCCTCCCGATCTTCGGGTCGACGGCGGTGGCGGATCGCGATGTGTTCTGGAAATCTGATCGGGTACTTAGGTTTTTCTCGTCGGGGGGTCTTTATAGGCGAAGGGGCGTTGTCAGAGGAGGGGCCAGGCGGCCACACACGGGGGTGGCGCGGGCCAGGGGCTGGCCGCGCCACCTATGCGTGTGGGCCCCTGGTACCTCACCTCCTACTCTCCTTCGGATCTCTGGAAGCTCCCGGGTAAAATAAGACTTCAGGAACTTGTTTCGTCCAATTCCGAGAATATTTCCTGTGTATCACTTCTGAAACACAAAAATAGCAGAAAATAGGAAACTGGCACTGTGGCACTTCGTTAATAGGTTAGTTCCGGAAAATGCATAAAAATGCCACTAAGTGTAACGAAACAAAAGGCAAATGGTGTAAAAACAAGCATGGAGCATCAAAATTATAGATACGTTTGAGACGTATCAAGCATCCCCAAGCTTAACTCCTGCTCGTCCTCGAGTAGGTAAGTGATAACAAAAGAATAATTTTTGAGGTGACATGCACCTACACAATCTTGGTCATATATGTAAGCATTGGTGAGCTGGGATCAATAGAACTTAAAACATGGTCATGAAGATATAATCATGACAATAAGAACTTAGCAACCATGTTGTAAACATGCAAATGAACACAAACAAAAGATCATGATAATGAAACAATGAAAGTCAAACGTGTGTTGAAATCATAAGGAAAAACATACAAAAGGTTTTCAGCTTGTCCTTCAAAGAGAGCAAAACATAAATGCATAGGACACCTTAAAGTTTAAGAGGGCGACTAGATACAAATAATTTAAGAACAAGTGAAACCAACAATATGAATCAATCAATGAACTTTGGGACAATGCATATCACACTAAGAATGACAACTATGCTCTCTTAATGGTGCATAAAGAAAGAAGGTGGCGACTCAACATAAAAGTAAAAGAAAGGCCCTCCGCAGAGGGAAGCAGTGATTAAACATGTGCTAGAGCTTTTCATTTGTAAAACAGAGAGATAAAAATTGATTTTGAGAGGTGGTTGTCTTTGTCAATGACTGGCAATGGGGTTCTTACTATCTTCCATACAAAAAATAAAGCAAGTTTTTGAGAGAGAGATTGGCACTTTTGTGCTCTTTTATAAAGCTTGGCACTCCTCCCCACCTTTTTCCTTTCTCATACTATGGCTAACCGATTCCATCGGGTGCCTACCAACATTCACATTGTTTGGAGGAGTGCCTTTTTTTTCTTTTTCTCTTTTTTTTTTCTTTTTGGAATAAACAATATGGAAGATAGCAAATCCGACCACTACGTCCCCATGAGCTGAAAACAGTGTCACAAAATGAGAAGTGTTTTGAAGGTTTTTTTGAAAGATAGCACAGGAAAATTTACTTTGGAATGGCTTACAAATACCATGCATAGGAGTTTATAGTGGACACAATGGCAAACTTTGGCTTTTAGGTGTTGGATGCACGAGTAGAGCTCATACTCACTACAAGGCGAGGGCTAGCAAAAGACTGGGAGCGACCAACTAAGAGAGCAGTAATGGCCATAATCATGCAAAGCGACAAAGCGACATTAAAAGAAGCATACGATGGCATCAAAAGTCAAAAACTAAATGATCATGAAGGCTATTGGCGACTTTGTGAGAGTCTAACATGTGTGAGCATGCGCCAAGTCAACCCAAATAAAGCATCAAGGAGAAAACCAAAATAATGCTTCCATACAATAAAAACAACGCATGATTTTTTCAAAGGCTCATTAAGCAATCTCAGTTATTTGAGACAAGTCATGCTACAGCAAAACCACTAAGCATACTATCAAAAAGACATCAAGCATGACATGAAAAAGCCTAAGCCGCAGTCTACACAAGCTCCTTCTTGTACCACTATTTTGCACAAAGCTTTTTCTCTTTTCCAACACCATTTGAAACTTTTATAAACACCTCTTTTGATGAAAACCAATAAAGATCAGAGGCAAAAATACACCTTGATGAAAAGATATGACAAGATCTGAACGCAAATCAAGGCGAAAATGAAAACCAAAAGCAGTAGCAGAAAAAGAAGAACGCTCGATGAACAATAAGAGTGAAAAACTGAGCGTTCTTTGCAAATGAAAACAAGCAACTTCTCCAAAGGAAATTTGTTGGGATCCAACCATTTATTGCAGCAAACAAACCAACTAAACCAACTAAGAAAACTAAAACAACTGACGCTCCAAGAAAAACACATAGTGCATGAAGCAATAAAAATATAGTGTTTTGAAAGGTGACCTGATTTTTGCCGATGAAGAAGGGGTGCCTCGGGGGCATCCCCAAGCTTTGACGCTCGTACTTCTTGGATATTTCTTGGGGTGATGCATGGGCATCCCCAAGCTTGAGCTTTTGTCCATTCTTCAACTCATCTCATCATTCTCCAATCCCTACACTTGAAAACTTCCTTCATACAAAACTAAACACAAATCTATTAGCAACATTAGTGTAAGCATAACATATAATCAATCCTCTATTTGCTTCAGGTTTCAACTCAAAACCACCACATATATAGCAAATACTACTGTAGCAACCTCCCCAAAAGTTCCATGATTAAAAGAACTCAAAAGAAAGCGATAAAGTGGCAAACACAAATACTGGCAGAAATCTGTCAAAACTGAAGAGCTGACAAAGGTCGAATTTTTGATGGATTTTATGTTGCTCAAATCAAAAAGTGTTCAACTAAGAAAAGTTTGGATATAACCTGGGGCATATTCACAAGAAATCGCAGGTCTAAACGATATACAGAGAATTTTCACGAATTTTTTCGGTGCAGCACCGAAAACAGTTTCAGGACAGCAACATCCCCAAATCTTTACCTCACTCAAATTAGAGGCTTCTCTTGGCACAAAAACGAAATAAACAAGATAAGGAGCGGTTATTACAGTAGTAATGACTTCCAAGACTCAAATAAAAGAAAAAATACTGAAAAGAAACATTGGGTTATCTCCCAAGAGTGCTTTTCTTTAACGCCTTTGAGCTAGGCGCAGAAAATTGCGAATCAAGTATTATCAGGTGATGAAGCATCAAGATCATAATTTGCTCTAAGAATAGAGTCAAAAAGTAATTTCTTTCTTTTCCTAGGGAAGTGTTCCATACCTTTCTTAAGTGGGAATTGATATTTGATAGTGCCTTCCCTCATATCAATGATAGCACCTACAGTTCGAATAAAGGGTCTTCCCAAAATAATAGGACATGAAGCATGGCATTCAACATCCATAACAAGAAAATCAATGGGAACAAGGTTATTGTTAACCACAATAAGAACATCATTAATCCTTCCCAAAGGTTTCTTCTTAGCAACATCGGCAATAGGGACATCAAAATAACATTTTTCAAGCGGTGGTAAATCAAGCATGTCATAAATCTTTCTAGGCATGATAGAAATACTAGCACTTAGATCACATAAAGCATGGCAATCATAACCATTAACATGCATATCAATGATGGGTTCCCAACCATCTTCTAACTTCGTGGGAACAGAGGCTTTTTGCTTCAACTTTTCATCCCTAATTTTTATGAGAGCATTGGTAATATGCTTAGTAAAAGCAATATTTAAAGAACTAGCATTGGGAGTCAAAGCAAGCTTTTGCAAGAACAAAATAACATCAGATGTATTGCAGCCATCAACATCAACATCATTAACAGAAATAGAGCTATCATCTCCCACACTCCGAAAAATTTCAGCACTCTTTTGAGAAAAAGTTTTGGCAGTTTTAGGCTTTTTAACACAAGGAGCGGGAGTTTTCTCTACACCAATCAAAGTAAGAGGATTGCTACCAGTAGGAGCAACATCATTAGAGGTAGTAATAGTACATACCTTCATCTCTCTAGCCATCTCATCTTCTCTTTCCCACCTGGCATGCAATTCCGCTAACAATCTAATATTTTCATCAATTCCAACTTGGATAGCATTAGCGGTAGCAAAAACATTGTTCTCTTTCACATCATTAGGCAACACTTTTAATTTCAGAAGTTCAACATCATGAGCAAGGCTATCAACTTTAGAAGCAAGAATATCAATTTTGCCTAAGTTTTCCTCAACAGACTTGTTAAAAGCAGTTTGCTTACCGATGAAGTCCTTGAGCATTACCTCAACTCGGAGGGCGCGGCCCTAGTGTTGTTGTAGGAATTACCATAAGAGTTACCATAACCATTACCATTGGTAGAAGGATACGGCCTATAATTGTTACTAGCAAAATTGTTCCTATAAGCATTGTTGTTAAAATTGTTGTTTCTAATGAAATTAACATCAACATGCTCTTCTTGGGCAACCAGAGAGGCCAAAGGAACATTATTAGGATCAACATGGGTCCTATCATTAGCAAGCATAGCCATAATGGTATCAATCTTATCATTCAAGGAAGAGGTTTCCTCAACAGAATTTACCTTCTTACCTTGTGGAGCTCTCTCGGTGTGCCATTCAGAATAATTTACCATCATGTTGTCGAGTAGCTTTGACGCGGCGCCCAAGGTAAGGGACATAAAAGTGCCTCCAGCAGCTGAATCAAGTAGGTTCCTTGAAGAAAAATTCAGTCCTGCATAAAAAGTTTGGATAATCATCCAAGTAGTCAGTCCATGAGTGGGGCAATTCTTTATCATAGATTTCATTCTTTCCCAAGCTTGAGCAACATGTTCATTATCAAACTGAGTAAACTTCATAATATTGCTACGCAACGATATAATCTTAGCAGGAGGATAGTATCTACCAATAAAAGCATCCTTACACTTAGCCCATGAATCAATACTATTCTTAGTCAAAGATAGCAACCAATCTTTAGCCTTTCCTCTCAAAGAAAAAGGAAACAACTTGAGCTTAATAATATCACTATCAATATCCTTATATTTCTGCATCTCACATAGCTCAACAAAATTGTTGAGATGAGCTGCAGCATCTTCAGTACTAGCACCAGAGAATTGCTCTTTCATAACAAGGTTCAATAAAGCAGGCTTAATCTCATAAAAATTTGCAGCAGGAACAGGTGGTGCAATAGGAGTGCAGATAAAATCACTATTGTTCGTGCTAGTGAAGTCACACAACTTGGTGTTTTCAGGATTGGCCATTTCAGCAAAACGAAAGTAAACAAGTAAAAACAACTACCAAGGATTCTAATTTTTTTGGGTTTTTGATAAAAAGCAATGCAGGTAAAATAAATAAAGTAAAGCAAAACAATAAAACAAAGTAAAGAATGTGTGTGCGAAGAACTCCCCTCGCAGAAGTCTTCTCTCCTCCCCGGCAACGGCGCCAGAAAAAGCTTGCTGATCCCTTGCAGATGTGGAGCAGACTGTCCTTGTGCGTGGTGAATAACCAGCCCGTTGGGAACCCCAAGAGGAAGGTATGATGAGTGTAGCAGCAAGTTTTCCCTCAGTTTAAGAAACCAAGGTTATCGAACAGGAGAGGAGAGACAATGACGACTGAAGGTGTTGTGGAACCTGCACACACACAAACAAATACTTTGTTCCCAACTTGCGATGAGGTTGTCAATCTCACCGGTTTGCTTGAAACAAAGGTTATGAGTGTATCGAGTGGAAAACAATATAGTATGCGAGTAAAGTAAACAGTACGAGTAAAGTAAACAGGTGATAGCAATATGATGGAAATAGGACCGGGATCCACAGTTCACTAGTGGTGTCTCTCCATAGATAAAATAACACATGCTGGGTAAACAAATTACAGTTGGGCAATTGATAGAATAAAGATAACGTGATATGTCAAGAAGATCACTATGAGATTTACTCTGGGCATTACAACAAAATACATAGACCGCCATCCAACTGCATCTATGACTAATAATCCACTCCCTGGGATATCAATCCGAACACCCTAGAAGTATTAAGTTGCGAACAACAGATAATTGCATTAAGCAAAGTGTGTAATGTAAACAAAGCATATGCCCTTGAGCAAATGAATGTTGTTTTCTCCCTAGTATCAACAGCACATCTACCACCTTAGAGGTTTCTGTCACTCCCCCAGGTGAAATAGAGACATGAACCCACTATCGAGCATAAATACCCCCTCTTGGAGTCACTAGCAACTACTCGGCCAAGATAGCTACTAACAACGGAGAGCATGCAAGATCATAAACAACATAGAGATAACAAAAGATATAATTCAGTACAGCAACTTAATCATAAACACCAATATTCATCGGATCCCAACAAACCAAACATGTAGAATTACATAACGGTGATCTCAATCATGTAGGGCAGCTCATGAGATCTAAACATGAAGCACATAGTGGAGAAGACAACCATCTAGCTACTGCTATGGACCCATAGTCCAAGGTAGACTACTCACTCATCGCTCCGGAGGCAAGCATGGCGATGAAGAAGACCTCCGGTGGCGATTCCCCTCTCCGGCAGGGTGCCGGGAAGAGCTTCTGGACCCTCCCGATCTTCGGGTCGACGGCGGCGGCGGATCGCGATGTGTTCTGGAAATCTGATCGGGTACTTAGGTTTTTCTCGTCGGGGGGTCTTTATAGGCGAAGGGGCGTTGTCAGAGGAGGGGCCAGGCGGCCACACACGGGGGTGGCGCGGGCCAGGGGCTGGCCGCGCCACCTGTGCGTGTGGGCCCCTGGTCCCTCACCTCCTACTCTCCTTCGGATCTCTGGAAGCTCCCGGGTAAAATAAGACTTCAGGAACTTGTTTCGTCCAATTCCGAGAATATTTCCTGTGTATCACTTCTGAAACACAAAAATAGCAGAAAACGGGAAACTGGCACTGTGGCACTTCGTTAATAGGTTAGTTCCGGAAAATGCATAAAAATGCCACTAAGTGTAACGAAACAAAAGGCAAATAGTGTAAAAACAAGCATGGAGCATCAAAAATTATAGATACGTTTGAGACGTATCATTGATGAACTTTTACAGCTGTGGCAGACTGAAGGTGTTCGTGTGTGGGATGAGTACAAACAAGAGGAATTTGATCTATGAGCGTTGCTGTTTGTGACCATCAATGATTGGCCTGCTCTTAGTAACCTTTCAGGACAGACAAACAAGGGATACAATGCATGCACGCACTGTTTAGGTGAGATCGATAGTATATATTTGGATAAAAGTAAGAAGGTGGTGTATCTTGGGCATCGTCGATTTCTTTCGCCCAAACATCAATTGAAGAAAAAAGTCAAGCATTTCAAGGGTGAGGCAGAAGTCCGGGGCAAGCCTAAACGCCATACTGGTGATGATATATTTGATATGGTCAAAGATTTAGAAGTAATCTTTGGAAAGGGTCCTGGCAGTCTGTCTGTTCCGAATGACGCTAGCGGACATGCACCCATGTGGAAGAAGAAATCTATATTTTGGGAGCTTGAGTATTGGAAATTCCTAGAGGTCCACTCTGCAATCGACGTGATGCACGTGACGAAGAATGTTTGCGTGAACCTACTAGGATTCTTGGGCTTGTATGGGAAGACAAAAGATACACCAGAAGCACGTGAGGACCAGCACCGTATGAAAAGAAGAGACGGCATGCATCCGGAGGATTCTAAGGGTCCTGCGATCTACGCTCTTACCAGAGAAGAGAAGGAAATCTTTTTTGAATGCCTGAGCAGTATCAAGGTCCCATCTGGATTCTCGTCAAATATAAAGGGAATAATAAATATGGCAGAGAAAAAATTCCAAAACCTAAAGTCTCATGACTGCCACGTGCTTATGACGCAATTGCTTCTGGTTGCACTGAGGGGGATTCTACCGGAAAATGTTCGAGTACCAATTGTGAAGCTATGTGCATTCCTCAATGCAATTTCGCAGAAGGTAATCAATCCAGAAGATCTACAATGGTTACAGAATGATGTGGCCCAATGTCTTGTCAGCTTCGAGTTGGTGTTCCCACCGTCCTTCTTTAATATTATGACGCATCTCTTAGTTCACCTAGTCGAAGAGATTACCATTCTCGGTCCAGTATTTCTGCACAATATGTTCCCCTTTGAGAGGTTCATGGGAGTCTTAAAGAAATATGTGCATAATCGTGCTAGGCCAGAAGGAAGCATCTCCAAGGGCTATCTAACAGAGGAGGTCATTGAGTTTTGTGTTGACTTTGTTCCTGACCTGAACCCGATTGGTCTTCCTCAATCGCGGCATGAGGGGAGACTGAGTGGAAAAGGCATGCTAGGAATGAAATCAGCATACTGTATGGATGGACATTCTGTGAGTGAAGCACACTACACAGTTTTACGAAATTCCACGTTGGTGGAGCCGTATATGGAGCGACACAAGAATATTGTACGCTCGAAAAACCCTGGGCAGTCTAACTCCTGAATTACAAAGTTGCACATGGCGACTTTTGGTGGTTGGTTGCAAACACTTCTCATAAATGACGCCACTGTTGGATATGAGCTGTCCATGTTGGCCAAGAAACCATCTTCAACTATATTGACTTTCCAAGGTTACGAGATAAATGGGAATACATTTTACACGGTCGCCCAAGATAAAAAGAGCACCAATCAAAACAGTGGTGTCCGCTTTGATGCATTACACGACAATGAGACAAAGGACACATATTATGGTTACATAGAGGAGATATGGGAACTTGACTATGGACCGTCTTTTAAGGTCCCTTTGTTTCGGTGCAAATGGGTCAAGCTGACAGGAGGCGGGGTAGTTGTAGACCAAAAGTACGGCATGACAACAGTGGATCTCAACAATCTTGCGTACATGGACGAACCATTCGTCCTAGCCAACGATGTCGCTCAGGTTTTCTATGTGAAGGATATGTCTACAAAACCGAGAAAGAGAAAAGATAAGAAAACGAATACATCACACGATGAGCCAAAGCGACACATTGTTCTCTCAGGGAAAAGAATCATTGTGGGAGTGGAGGACAAGACAGATATGTCAGATGATTATAACAAGTTTGACGAAATTCCGCCCTTCAGAGTGAACACTGACCCAACCCTCCTCTTAAACAAAGAAGATACTCCATGGTTACGGTGCAGAAAGAAACCCCAACACTAGATGGGAATGTTGGTGATGTGTAATAATGTATTAAACCTTTGATGTAAATGTATGATTCTGGGTTAGTTATTCAAATTCGAACACTTTTTATCTACTAAGTTTTGTCAAATTCAAACACTTTCAAACACTTTTCATATTCAAAGTTTTATCAAATTCTAAAATATGCAAAAAGAATTTTAATCAATATTGTTTTAATTGAAAATGGCAAAATAGTTAATTGTTTGAATAGTTAGAATAATTGATTTTGAAAATAGAAAATAGTTTTGAATTAGTTATTCAATTTCAAACACTTTTCATATTCAAAGTTTTATCAAATTCTAAAATATGCAAAAAGAATTTTAATCAATATTGTTTTAATTGAAAATGGCAAAATAGTTAATTGTTTGAATAGTTAGAATAATTGATTTTGAAAATAGAAAATAGTTTTGAATTAGTTATTCAATTTCAAACACTTTTCATATTCAAAGTTTTATCAAATTCTAAAATATGCAGAAGTTATTCAATTTGAAATTCAAAATTCATATTTTCAAATGAAATCTGAAAAAATCTGCCATTGGCGCGCATTTATTACGCCTTTAGTCCCGGTTCGTTTCTCCAACCGGGACTAAAGGTCTGGGGCATCGGCGCCAACCGCCCAAATGTCTTTAGTCCTGGTTGAAGCCTTTAGTCCCGGTTGGTGGCTTCAACCGGGACTAAAGACCCCCCTTTAGTCCCGGTTGAAGCCACCAACCGGGACTAAAGGGGGGGGTATATAAGCCCCGCGCTGCCCCCTCCTTCTTCCCCACTCACACTTAGCAGTTTCCGAACGGCGCGCGGAGGAGATCGTCAAGCTCGAACGTTGCAATCGCCGAAATCCGTGCCCGAGCCGCCGCCGCGGGACGTCCGCGCCGCCGCCGACCGCATCACCCCCGCGCCCGACCGCCGCCCATGCCGCGCGCGCGCGCCCGTGCCCGAGCCGCCGCGCGACCGAGCCCGCGCCGCCGCGCCGCCCCTGCCCTGCACAGCGCCGGCGCCGCCGCGCCGCCCCTGCCCTGCACAGCAACGCCGGCCGGCCCGCCCTCCGACACCGTCTTCGATGCGCGCCCCCTCCCACGCCCCCTCTGCAGGTGAGCACCCGCCGGCCCCCTCCGAATTTAGATGTTTGTTTTAGTTAGAAAAAAATGTTAGGAAAATATTTAGAAAAATAGAAAGAAAAATAGTTAGATTTTATGTTAGAAAAATGTAGTTAGAAAAATGTAGTTAAAAAATGCTAGATAGATTTATAGAAATGCTATCTAGATTTTATGTTAGAAAAATATGTTAGCAAATGTAGTTAGAAAAATAGATATATAGAAAATAGTAATAGAATTTATTTATGTTAGATTTTATTAGAAATGCTATATAGATTTTATTAGAAATGCTATATAGATTTTATTAGAAATGCTATTAGTTAATATGCTAGTAGTTAGAATTTAGTGTTAAAATACTAGCTAGTTAGCAATACTAGTTAGTAAAATGGTAGTTAGTAAAATGCAAATTTAGGGTTAGATAATAGAAATGCTATTTAGGTTAGATAATAGAAATGTAAAATGTTATTTATGTTAGTTAGTAAAATGCAATTACTATTAGTAATAGTAATAGAAATGCTATTACTATTAGTAATAGTAATAAAAATGAATAGTAATAGAAATGCTATTACTATTAGTAAAATGCTAGTTAGTAAAATGCAAATTTAGGGTTAGATAATAGGAATGTAAAATGTTAAAAATGAATAGTAATAGAAATGCTATTTATGTTAGATATATAGATATGTTAAAAATGAATAGTAATAGAAATGCTATAGATTTTATTTATGTTAGATTTTATTTAGGTTAGATTTTATTAGAAATAGAAATGCTATTAGAAATAGAAATGTTAGATTTTATTTATGTTAGATTTTATTTATGTTTGATATATAGAGTTAGAAAGTGAATAGATAGAAATGTTAGAAATATTGTTAGTAATATTGTTAGCAATAATAGTAATAAAAATATGGAGTAATGTTGTTGATCTATGTTATGGATTTCAGTTATGGATTTCGGCGCCGGAAGAGAAGGTGAAGAAGAGATATTGAATATTATAGGAGAGGGTACCACCCGTGCACAAGGAGAGGGTACCACCCGTGCAGAAGGAGACGGCTCAGAATTTTTGAACGAGCGGGTGACGGAATGGAGGAGGAGCAGCCGCATGAATCGGAAAATGATGATTGCGAGGACGGCTCACAAGGGACTGGACGTGACTTAATAACACGGACCAGCGAGGTATATATATATGAAGACTATCTCTATTCATGAATCAGTAGATGACGATGCATTATGTGGTATATATATTAACGAGTGTTTTCTTATTTTAGACCTCTGAATCTTCTAGAAAGAAGTGAGGCCCGGCCAAACGGCTGGCATCGAATCAGCATTACACGATTGGGCGTCTCTCAAATGAAGGCGAACCGTTGAAACCCAAGAGTGTCGCAAATGCGTTCACTAGTCAATGTGGATGTCTTGTCAGGGACATGGTGCCGATAAGCATTCAGTATTGGTATAAGCCCAAGGCAGCAAAGAGAGAGCCAGCACAGCCAGAGCCAGAAGAGGGTGCAGCAGTCAATTCTGTCACCAAGGTCTTGAAAGACAGACTTTGGGATTCCCTCATTCCACATTTCAATCTGCCGGTCACCGAGTCCCTAGAAGAAGCAGAGAAACAGAAGGAGAAAGTCAGGGAGTGGGCTCTCAAGAAGATGGCTGCACAGTTCAATAACCACAAGAAGAGGTTATGGAACGCCTATGTCAACGCCGATCGACAAGCTCCAGAATTTACTGGCCCCAATGAGTTCCTGCGGGATCACTGGGACGCATTTGTGGAGTACAAGGAGTCCGAGCTGGGTAAGCTAAGGAGTAAGAAAAATCAGTTAAATGCCGCGAAAAAGAAATATCACCATAAGTTGGGTCCAGGTGGCTACAAAAGGGCCGAGCCTAAGTGGGATATGCAAGAGGCCGCCCTATGAGAAAAAGGCATCGAACTAGAAACAGAACAATGGCCCAGAAGGTCAAGAAATTGGGCACTTGCCCATAGGGCTGTCTATGATGAGAGAACAGGGAAATTAGTCGAAGAGAAGAAACAAATTGCTGAACCCCTGGGAGCACTTGTCAAGACAATCGCCGAGGTTCAAGAGGGGACGTTCAAGCCGGACAAAGAGAACGACGAGCTGACAAAGGCCCTCGGGAACAAAGAACACACAGGACGAACACGGGGTCTGGGTTCTGCCATTCCGTGGAGGTCTGGGTTCACCGAAGAGAGCCAGACTTATAGAAGCCGAGAGAGAGAGCGAAGAAGCGAAAGGCGCGGGAGGAGGCCTCACGGATAGAGAGCATAGAAAGGCAACAGGCTGAGCTGAGAAAGTTGTATTTACTGCAGCAGAAGGCACTGGAGGAATTAAAGTCGCAAGGGGCAACTCAGCATCAGCAACACCTAGAACATGCATCAGGCGACCGATCTCAGCGGAGAAGCAGCGTGGCTTCCACGGAGGTACCGATGGATCACTACCCCGTGGATGATATCACCAAGAAGATAGACTGTGAGCTGCATGTTCCCATGAAGAACATATCGATGAAGGTGGCGGTTGGCTATGTGTTGCCATCTGGACCTGGACAAACCTGGCATGACCGTGAGATTCGAGCTGGCTATGCTAAGGTCGGGGTGGATGCAATTGAAAGGGGGTATGAGTCCCTCAATCTTGACGTCGCTGGACCTGAAGAGGAGGAAACACTGGGAGAAGTATTGGGTGGTATAATTCTTTGGGATAAGGAACACATCGTGTTTCCAGGCTCGGCGCCAAGGCGGCCACCCTCTCCTCCGAGTCCTCGTAATTCACCACCTCCCGACGACGACAGGGACGACTACCACCATACCCCGAGTCCACATCGATCTCCGCCTCAATGTCAGCCGCCTCCGCCACCTCCGCCGCCTCTGCCCACTCGTAAGTCCCAGAGTTATGGCAAGTCCGCTGCTATGTCCACTAGCAATGTCTCTCCGAAGAAACGGGTCAAGAAAGCTAAGGCGGTGTCGCCTCCTCCTGTCGAGAAGACTGCTGAAGAAATTGAGGCGGAGGACAGAGCCAAAGTGAAAAGAAAGCTCGCAGCCCTACGCCCGACCCCTACACCAAAGCAGGTATATACTCTGGAACAGAAGGAGTGGGCCTTTGATATGCTTACCCAACCTTCGCAATATGAATTGCGTAAGCCAGATGACTACAAGCGTTGTTTGGATAAGCAGGTAGATGCAAAAAAAGAAGCTAATAAGACAAGCGCAACTGCAAGAGGGAAAAGAGACGTTGCCCAGCTTGGAGCACAGACCAAAAAATTGATCTCCCCGCTAAAGGTCTTTGCTAGTGATGCTGGTGGGAGTGTTGCTCCACCCAATCCCGCCGACTTTGCTGCTGAAGCTGGTTTGACTCTTTCTCAATTGATACATGAAGATATCCCAAAGGCGCCTATAGCACGGCAATATGAAAAGGGGAAGAGTCTGGTCCCACCTGAGATTGAAATAAATCTACCAACACAAATGCGAAAATTGCATAAGTGGTACCTGCAAGCCGCAAAGGGCACGCAAGATTTTCTCCTTATGAAAATCACAAAGGACCATTTCTTAGGTGAAGACTTGGTGCATATTGAGTTTGATGAATTCTTTCAGCTATTCAATCAAGACGCGCTCGACAAATCTCTCGTCAGTGCCTATGTTCTGTAAGTGATTCATTATTTCTATAAGTCTCTAGCTCAACTCGTTCTTTGCATGTAATTATCCTCACTATGCTGTTTATTATGCAGAATGAAGAGTATGCAATGTAAGAAAAGGAATGACTTCCAACTTGGATTCATTGATCCAAATCGAGTTAACGGAGCGATGATACAGAGGAAACGCAAGGAGACGGAGGATATCTTGCTAGAGTTCCTACTTACGCAGGAATACCGAGCTAGAATACTGTTTCCATACAACTGCAGGTGAGTGTGACTATCTTATACACAGTTACTTTTCCTTACTCGATGTTATAAGTGTAATTGATGAGTTTATTAACTTATATAATTAAACTTGCACGCAGTTACCACTGGATTTTGCTAAAGATTGAACCTGACTATGGAAAGGTTGAAATCTTTGACTCGTTGAATAAACCACTTAATGAATACCAAAGCATCATTGATATGATGGATAGGTAATTTCAATCATTACGGCATTATATCGGTCTCTTTCGTTCATCTATAACTCATCTATTCATTTTGTTTGCTCGGCAGTGTTTGGAAACGGTTTATACGTATAGTAAAAGGTGAATGGAAAAATGAGCTGATTTACCGTCAGATCGAGGTAAGTCGTACGAGCTAGGTCCACACATCCCTTTAATTCTAGTTTCAAATACCATTAAGTATATCAATCTTGATATGTCACTGACTAAAATCTATTCTCGTAAAGTGTGCGAGGCAGCCATCGGGGACTAATCTATGTGCATACTACGCTTGCGAGAACCTTCGTGCGCAGGACACTGAAGGAATTGATTTTCAAACAGTAAGTAAACAATATACTGACAAATTCATTTTATTGGCATTAATTTTGTTATGATGATTCATATTCATATTGATCTTCTTCTTCGTAGTTCGAAGCAAAGCGGAATCGGCTCTCACCGACTGAACGCATAGTAGGAATTCAAGAGGAAATAGCCGGATTTCTGCTTGACCATGTCATTAACCCAAAGGGTGAATTTCATGTCAGTTTCGATTAGACAATGTGTATAATTAAACACAAGTCGTAATCTTATGTGTGTGAACAAGTTGTATATATACTTGTATGTATATGCTCGGTGAACCAAATATATTATATATGTATCGGCTTATATATTATGTTGTAATGTTGTATGAATAAGTATATAAGAAAACTTGTTTGAAATGAATCAAACAATTGAATGGAGCAAAATACAAATATACCCTAAACCCTAAACCCCTAAATAATAATTGAAATCCAGAAAAATAAAGAAGCAGCAGAGGCTGCCACGTGTGGACACTTTAGTCCCGGTTCGTAACACGAACCGGGACTAAAGGTCCTACGCCCACGAGCGCCCGGCCCTTGCCACGTGGTCTCTCTTTAGTCCCGGTTCGTATACCAACCGGGACTAAAGATTGGGTATCAGTCCCGGTTGGTTAGTCCCGGTTGCGCAACCGGGACTGAAGGCTCAAACGAACCGGGACTGATGCCCTGTTTTCCACTAGTGGACGCACCACCGAAGCGAGGATAGGGCGGGGAGAATCTTATTCTGCCTTTAGGATGTACTTGTCGCCTCACCATCACGAAAAAGATATTGAGAAACAACAAGATCGGACCCCCCCCCCCCCCCCCCCCCGGCGCCCGCGAGGGGTCGCGAAGCAAAGCAGACCGGCGCCAACGCTGGCGAGGGGAACGGAACCCTAGATCTTGTGGCGGCCGTCTCCTGATCCCCTCTCCTGCCTCATGTCACGTACCGGTTCGTTACTGACTAGTTTTGACGCCAATAATAAGAGAGAAGATGGGGCATGCACGGAAGATAGCGTGCAACCACAAAATCGCCACTATCAGCATTGGAGCTGCTGATAGTACAACACATGACTGCCCCCCGCTTCCACGCATTTCTATCTTAGAGCGTGCGCAGCGGGTGATCAAGATCAGGTGTCGTAATCGTAGCATTACTGATGTCATAGACACGGGTCTAAACGGCAGAGCTGTCGAGTGTAGCTTCCATGGCAACGTACAGCACACATCTGCCACACAGAAATCATCTGTGCGTCTACCCACTATTGTTCGCCACTCTTTTAAGTACTAGAGCACTCATTTGCTCACCTCATCGTGCATCAGGAAGCAACAGCTAGCGCAGAGCAAGGGAGTGCTAGTTGGCGCCATGGCCGCAGACGCAGCATCATCCTCCAGCGTCAACGGCCGGCTCAGCTTCGACGTGATCGTGCTGGGCGCGGGCATCATGGGCAGCTGCGCGGCGCACGCGGCGGCGTCCCGTGGCGCGAGCGTCCTGCTCCTCGAGCGCTTCGACCTGCTCCACCACCTCGGCTCCTCCCACGGCGAGTCGCGCACCATCCGCGACGCCTACGCCAAGGCGCACTACCCGTCCATGGTCCGCCTCGCCCGCCGCCTCTGGACCGACGCCCAGGCAGACGCCGGCTACCGCGTGCTCACCCCGTCGCCGAACCTGATCATGGGCCCGCGCACCGACGCCCCGCTCCTCGCCGCTATCAGGAACGCGGGCGCGGCGGAGGTGGATGTCGGCAAGAGGTGGGGCGGCGCGCTCCGCGTCCCGGACGGGTGGGTGACGGCGGTGAGCGAGCTCGGCGGCGGCGTCCTGAGCGCCACCAAGGCGGTCGCCATGTTCCACACGCTGGCCGTCAAGAAGGGCGCCGTCATCAGGGACAACACGGAGGTCGTCGGCATCACCAAGAAAGACGGTGGCAACGGCGTCCGGGTAGTGACAAGCGAAGGCGAGGAGTTCCACGGCGCCAAGTGCATCGTCACGGTCGGCGCGTGGACGAGCAAGCTAATCGAGTCCGTAGCCGGCGTGGAGCTGCCGATCCAGCCGGTGCACAAGGTCACGCTGTACTGGAAGATTAAGCCGGGCCACGAGCACGAGCTCACGGCGGAGGCCGGGTTCCCAACCTTCTCAAGCTACGGCGACACCTTCGTCTACAGCACGCCGTCGCTGGAGTTCCCCGGCCTGATCAAGATAAACGACAACAGCGGCTCACCGTGCGACCCGGACAGGCGTGACTGGGGCTCCGGCGTCGGCGACGCTGACGGCGGCTCCGCTGGGCGGGTCGCACGGTGTATTCAGGAGCTCATGCCGGGACATGTGGAGACCGCCGGCGGGCCAGCCATTCGGCAGACGTGCATGTGCGCCATGACTCCGGACAAAGACTTCATCATCGACTTCCTCGGTGGCGAGTTCGGAGAGGACGTGGTGCTCGGTGCCGGGTTCTCTTATCACGGGTTCAAGATGGGGCCAGCAGTGGGGATGATCCTTGCCGAGATGGCCATCGACGGCGAGGCGAGGACAGCGGTAGAAGCCGGGGTGGAGCTCCAACATTTCAAAATCAACCGGTTTGAGGGCAATCCCGCGGGAAACATCAACGAGGATTAAATCGCGTTTGCCAGTTCAGTTATATATCCCAGACATGCTAGATGATGAATAAGTCATCGTGGATTTGATATTCACTAAACAGATTTGTTAAATTCCTGCAACGAGCGAACTACTTCTGCTGTTATGCACTACAGATTTCTGGTGGCCTAACTGAAATCTACAAATACTTTCAGTTAATATTGTTTCTGGATGCATATTGTACTTTTCTCTTGAAAAAGTACTTTCTTTCTTTTTATAATGAATATTGTAGCTATTGTATATCTGGATCGGGCACAGTGTTCATCACTCAGTGAAGAACTATGTATTTAGAATGTGCTTAAATTTCGTGCAAATAGAGCAACTGAATGTCCATACCAAATGAGGATCCTTTCAACTACATTAGATTAATGCAAAGCACACACCATGACACTAGGACACCAGGTATTGATCGCATCTTCCACTGCATCAATACTCAAACATCCACCAACTTTTGTAGAGAAAGAAAAGTGCAGCTTAGGATCTGAACAAAACAGCAGCAACGTTAAACAGCAGCAACGTTAAACTATTAAAGATACATGCAAGACATGTAGGAGGCCCAAGATTAGGCATCAGTTGGTAAAAATAATAGAGCAAAAAACTATGAGAATTATTATGATACATGGGACTAGCATCGAGCAGAAAATTAATGGCACATCACTTTGATCTATCAAGTCTGTGGTGAATGACTGCAAAATAACTCCAAGCATATATATATATATATATAGGAAGCTGGTGCCCGGGCACCAAGGTGCCCTGGTTATTTTACCCCTATATATATATATATATATATATATATATATATATATATATATATATAGAGAGAGAGAGAGAGAGAGAGAGAGAGAGAGGTATGTTGGACATACATGAGTCACATGATGGAGCCTCTAGGTGTGAGAGAAATAGATGAGAGGAAGTAGATAGAAAGGACAACCGTGAGGACTAAGGAAACCTCCGGATGTGAGCAAGATAGATGGGAGGAAGTAGATAGAAAGGAGAGCCTTGAGGATTGAGGGAGCCTGTGGATTCGAATGGCTGTAAAATAACTCCAAGTAGAGAGACAGATGTTGGACATGAGTCACACGAGAATTGATGGAGCCTCCTGGTGTGAGATAAATAGATGAGAGGAAGAAGATACAAAGGACTAAGGAGAACCATGAGGATTGAGGGAGCCTATGGATTTCTAGAGATAAATATATGAGATAGAAAGGAGAGTTGCATCTTATTGGATTGCATTGCATGAGGTGCAGAGCGGAGCACATAGCCGCTCGACTCCCTTCGGTTTGTGGAAGGGTAAATGAGCGGAAATGCAGTTTTGATCCGGGTGCATATGCTCTCTTAGCCGGAAAACAAATTTTAAGATGTCAAAAAAATTAAAAAATATATATTTGCATGTACATCTCCATATTTTATGTGCTCACGCACCGTGTAGAAATCGGACATGTTTTGGAGGCTGTGCAAAAAAAAAAACTAGGTGGTTAGATGCACATACTGCAAAACCACATACCATTTTTGCGAGAGTTGATCTATCTTGGAATCCGTAGTAAAACCGGTGAGGTTGCTGAGGCAAGTCCTTACTTCACCAGAGTAATGTTCACCATCAAGGTCTCAGGGCACACCGTGATGTTGTCGCTTCAGTCGGCCGAGATCTACCACTGCCATTCCAACGAGTACTGAGCGAATTGTTCCTATGCAAATGGCCTCAAACATCCACCAGAACCACGCCAAATCGACTTACATGATAAGAATGTCACCTTGGCATGCGGATTGCACCAGGAACCTTTACTCACCGATGACGGCGATGAGACCATGGTCGAATTAACTCTGATGCGGAATCACAACACCTCCAACGCAACACTTTTTTGATGTCGCCGCACACCACCATCGCAAGCACAAACCAATTTGGAGATTTTACGAGAGATCCCAATACTTTCAAATAGTACCAAAGTTGTAACCTGATGTCGAACTAGGACACCTTGAAATCAACCTAGAAGCAGGGACCTTCATTCACCGCTGAGACCGCGGCGGAATGCCGCCAAACCGCAACACCTTCAACAGTCTCGCATTCTACCACCGCGAGCACGAATCGAATTGGGGAATTTATGAGAGATCCAAACAATAGTAGAAAACCGGCCTAATATCCGGAGGCATTAGTCCCGGTTGCCTTATGAGCCGGGACTAATGCCCCGGGCCCCACGCCTTTTTTCAGCCGCAGGACCCCAGATCCTTTAGTCCCGGTTTATTTGCAATCTTTAGTCCCGGTTCGTATCACCAACCGGCACTAAAGGGTCTGGGATCGAATTTGGCCGTTGCCAAACTCATTAGTCCCGGCTGCTATTACCAACTGGGACTAAAGTCACCCTTTAGTCCCGGTTGGTGATACCAACCGGGACTAACAAGTTTTCTATATAAAATTTGCTTCTCCTTCCCCAAGCCAGCCATTCCCCTCTCCACTCTCCAAGTGCTCTTCATGCAACAAGCTCGAGCTCATCCACATTTGCCTCCATTTTTTGTCAAAATTTGGTGTCCCCACTTCTATCCAAGTGTTCTAAAACGTGAGCAACTTAGAGCTTTTATCTTTCTTTGCTAATTTAGCTCATTTAATACTCTGCAAGTAGGGGGATTTGTGGATTTATATTGGGAGCAATTATTTAGATGTTTATTTGATTGTGTGTAGAAGTAGATGGAGATAGAGATAGAGGTAGAGGTAGAGGTAGAGGTAGAGGTAGAGGTAGAGACAGAGATAAAGATAGAAATAGAAAATAGAAATAGAAATATGCCCTTGTGGATTTATTTTGGGAGCAATTATTTATGTGTTTCTTTGATTATGTGTAGAAGTAGATGGAGATAGAGATAGAGATAGAGATAGAGATAGAGATAGAGATAGAGATAGAGATAGAGATAGAGATAGAGATAGAGATAGAGATAGAGATAGAGGTAGAGATAGAGGTAGAGGTAGAGGTAGAGGTAGAGGTAGAGGTAGAGATAGAGATAGAAATATAAAATATAAAATAGAAATAGAAATAGAAATGGAAATGGAAATAGAAATAGAAATAGGGATAGAGATAGAGATAGAAATAAAAATAGAAATAGAGATAGAGATAGAGATAGAAATAGAAATAGAAATATAGATAGAGATAGAAATAGAAATAGAGATAGAAATGGAAATAGAAATAGAGATAGAAATGGAAATAGAAATAGAATTAGAGATAAAAATAGAAATAGAGATAGAAATAAAAATTATGTATTTTGATTTGTATTGTTTTTAGTTAGTACCGGAGCCGAACTATCGTTGTGTGCATATATAATTGTAGACCAGGACTAATTTTAGCATCGTGATTTGCGTTTGATATATACTTATATAATGAAGATGAGCCGGGCATGAATGTACGCTGACCGACGCTCTAGAGAGTTCATTAAGGGCGTGCATTCTTTTCTCAATGTGGCTGAAGCAAACAAGCGGAATGGTTTTATGTGTTGTCCACGCGGTGTTTGTCAGAATGGGAAGGATTACCCTTCCTCAAAGACCCTTTACATCCACTGGTTCCGGTTTGGTTTCATGTCCGGCTATAATTGCTGGACCAAGCATGGAGAAAGAGGGGTTATGGTGGAAGACAACAATGAAGAAGAGAATGATGACAACTATCCTGTGTACCCTGAAACCACTAATACTGCAATGGAAGACAATAAAGAAGAAGGTGAAGAACGGGCATCAGATGTGCCCGCTGATAATCTTGGTTAGGTCACTGCTGATGCACAGATAGACTGCGAAAGTGAAAAGGAGAGGGAGAAGTTGGGCGCATGTTAGATGATCACAAAAAGAATTTGTACCCAAATTGCAAAGATGACTAGAAAAAGCTCGGTAGCACGTTGGAATTGCTGCAATGGAAGGCAGAGACTTATTTATCTGATAAGGGATTTGAAAAGTTGCTGAAAATTATGAAGAAGATGCTTCCGAATAATAATGAATTACCTGCCAGTACGTATGAAGCAAAGAAGATTGTCTGCCCTATAGGATTGGAGGTGCAGAAGGTACATGCATGCCCTAATGACTGTATCCTCTATCGCGGTGAGGAATACAAGAATTTGAATGCATGCCCGGTATGCAGTGCATTTCGGTATAAGATCAGGCGCGATGACCCTGGTGATGTCGAGGGCGAGCGCTGATGTCTACACACGCTTCTGTTCTTGTAGACAGTGTTGGGCCTCCAAGTGCAGAGGTTTGTAGAGCAGCATCAAGTTTCCCTTAAGTGGATCACCCAAGGTTTATCGAACTCAGGGAGGAAGAGGTCAAAGCTATCCCTCTCAAGCAACCCTGCAATTACGATACAGAAAGTCTCTTGTGTCCCCAACACACCCAATACACTTGTCAGATGTATAGGTGCACTAGTTCGGCGAAGAGATAGTGAAATACAAGTGGTATAGATGATTATAAGTAGTAAATACAATCTGGAATAAAAATCGATGCGAGCAAACATGTAACAAAACAGGAAGTAAACGGTGTGCAATGCTTGGAAACAAGGCCTAGGGATCATACTTTCACTAGTGGACACACTCCCAACAAATATAACATGATTGAACAAATAAATAACTTCTCTTCACTATGGTACTCTGAATTACTCTCCTATTGAATAACACTAATCATTGCGTAGTGGCTACAGAAGCACCCCTTAAAGTTCATCAAGTACTTGACAAACACCACTCATAGAGATATCCAAATCAAATCACAATTCAAGATAAATATTATTGCAACTTAGACCAAGTACTAACACGGTGCACACACTGTCAACATTACACCATGAAAGGAGGAATAGGTCACTTCAATACTATCATAGTAATAATTATTCTCATAATCCATAAGAGATCACAATCGTAGCCTAGACCAAGTACCACCATGATGCACGCACTGTCACCGTTACACCATGGCAGGAGGAATAGATTACTTTAATAACATCACTAGAGTACACATAATATTTGAATAATAACATCTACTTGTTCAACATGATACAAAGCTCACGATCACATAAAGATCATATCATGGGAGAGAGAGGTGAACCACATAGCTACCGGTAGAGCCCTCAGCTCCAGGGATGAACTACTCTCTCCTCATCATAGGAGACAACAAGGTTGATGGAGATGGCGGTGAGGTCGATGGAGACGGCGGAGACGGCGATGGAGACCGATGGAGATGGCTCCGGGGGCACTTCCCCGTCCCGGCAGGGTGCCGGAACAGAGAATTTTGTCCCCCGAAATTAGTCTTCGACGGCGGTGGAGCTGCGGAACTGTTCTGGAAATTTCGCGGATTCTTTTAGGGTATTCCGTCCCGAGGCTTTATATAGGCGAAGGGGCATCGTCAGGAGTGGCCCCAGGCCTCCTCACACCTAGGCGGCGCGGCCAGGGCCTGGGCCGCGCCGGCCTAGTGTGAGGCTGGCCTGTGGCCCCTCTACTTCGCCTCTTCGGATCTCTGGAAGCTTCCGGGCAAAATAAGACTTCAGGAACTTGTTTCGTCCAATTCCGAGAATATTTCCTGTGTATCACTTCTGAAACACAAAAATAGCAGAAAACAGGGAACTGGCACTGTGGCGACTTGTTAATAGGTTAGTTCTGGAAAATGCATAAAAGTGCCACGAAGTGTAACGAAACAGTAGGCAAATGGTCTAAAAACAAGCATGGAGCATCAAAAATTATAGATACGTTTGAGACGTATCAGCATCCCCAAGCTTAACTCCTGCTCGTCCTCGAGTAGGTAAGTGATAACAAAAGAATAATTTTTGAGGTGACATGCACCTACACAATCTTGATCATGTATGTAAGCATTTGTGAGCTGGGATCATAAGAAGTTAAAACATGGGCATGAAAGATATAATCTTGACAATAAGAACTTAGCAACCATGTTGTAAACATGCAAATGAACACAAACAAAAGATCATGAAAATGAAACAATGAAAGTCAAACGTGTGTTCAAATCATATGTAAAAACATAGTAAATTGTTTTCAGCTTGTCCCTCATGGAGTAGCAAAACATAAATGCATAGGACACCTTCAAGTTTAAGAGGGTGAATAGATACAAGTAATTTAAGAACAAGTGAAACCATGATCATGAATCAATCAATGAAAACTTTGGGACAATGCACATTAAACTCAGAATGACAACTATGCTCTCTTAGACGGTGCATAAAGATAGAAGGTGGTGACTCAACATAAAAGTAAAAGAAAGGCCCTTCGCAGAGGGAAGCAGTGATTAAACATGTGCTAGAGCTTTTCATTTGTAAAACAGAGAGATAAAAATTGGTTTTGAGAGGTGGTTGTCTTTGTCAACGACTGGCAATGGGGTTCTTACTATCTTCCATACAAAAATGAAGCAAGTTTTTGAGAGAGAGATTGGCACTTTTGTGCTCTTTTATAAAGCTTGGCACTCCTCCCCACCTTTTTTTCTTTCTCAAACCATGGCTAACCGATTCCATCGGGTGCCCACCAACATTCACATACCATGGAGGAGTGCCTTTTTTCTTTTCTTTTTTTTCTTTTTTTTTCTTTTTGGAATAAGCAATATGGAAGATAGCAAATCCGACCACTACGTCCCCATGAGCTGAAAACAGTGTCACAAAATGAGAAGTATTTTGAAGGTTTTTTGAAAGGTAGCACATGAAAATTTACTTGGAATGGCTTGCAAATACCATGCATAGGAATTTATAATGGACACAATAGCAAACTTGGTTTTTGGGAGTTGGATGCACGAGTAGAGCTCATACTCAGTACAAAATGAGGGCTAGCAAAAGACTGGGAGCGACAAACTAAGAGAGCAATAATGGCCATAATCATGCAAAGCGACAAAGCAACATTAAAAGAAGCATAAGATGGCATCAAAAGTCAAAAACTAAACGATCATAGAGGCTATTGGCGACTTTGTATGAGTCTAACATGTGTGAGCATGCGCCAAGTCAACCCAAATAAAGCATCAAGGAGAAAACCAAAATAATGCTTCCAAATAATTAAAACAACGCATGATTTTTTCAAAGGCTCATTAAGCAATCTCAGTTATTTGAGACAAGTCATGCTACAGCAAAACCACTAAGCATACTATCAAAAAGACATCAAGCACGACATGCAAAAGCCTAGGCCGCAGTCTACACAAGCTCCTTTTTGTACCACTTTTTTTGCATAAAGCTTTTTCTCTTTTCCAACATCATTCAAACCTTTTTGAGGAAACTCTTTTGAGGAAAACCAACATATACCAGAGGTCCAAATACACCTTGATGCAAAGATAAAACAAGATCTGAACAAAAATCAAGGCGAAAAATGCAAGCTAAACGCAGTAGTAGAAAAAGAGAACACTCATTGAACGATAAGAGTGAAAACTAGAGTGTTCTTGGCAAATGAAAAGCGAGTTCATCTCCTCCAAAAGAAACATGATGTGATCTAACCATTTATTGCAGCAAACAAAACTAAACTAACTAAGAAAACTAAAACAACTGACGCTCCAAGAAAAACACATAGTGCATGAAGCAATAAAAATATAGTGTCTTGAAAGGTGACCTGATTTTTGCCGATGAAGAAGGGGTGCCTCGGGGGCATCCCCAAGCTTTGACGCTTGTACTTCTTGGATATTTCTTGGGGTGACATGGGCATACCCAAGCTTGAGCTTTTGTCCATTCTTCAACTCATCTCATCATTCTCCAATCCCTACACTTGAAAACTTCCTTCATACAAAACTAAATACAATTCTATTAGCAACATTAGTGTAAGCATAACATATAATCAACCTCTTTTGCTTCAGGTTTCAACCTAAAACCACCACATATTAAGCATATACTACTGTAGCAACTTCCCCAAAAGTTCCGTGATCAAAAGAACTCAAAAAGAAAGCAAATAAGCGGCAATCACAAATATTGGCAGAAATCTGTCAAAACAGAACAGCTGATAAAGGTCAAATTTTTTAGGGGTTTTCTGTTGCTCAAATCAAAAAGTGTTCAACTAATGAAAGTTTGGATATAACCTGGGGCATATGCACAAGAAATCGCAGGTCCAAAATATATACAGAGAATTTTCACGAATTTTTACGGTGCAGCACCGAAAACAGTTTCAGGACAGCAACATCCCCAAATCTTACCTCACTCAAATTAGAGGCTTCTCTTAGCACAAAAACGAAATAAAAAGGATAAGGAGCGGTTATTACAGTAGTAATAACTTCCAAGACTCAAATAAAAGAAAAAGTATTGAAAATAAAACAATGGGTTATCTCCCAAGAGTGCTTTTCTTTAACGCCTTTGAGCTAGGCGCAATAATTTGCAAAGATGCTCATGTGGGCGCCATATAAGAGCTTGAGGCAAAGGCGCCATATAGGAACTTAAAGCAATAGAGAGCATCAAAAAGCAAATGTGAAAGACATTTATATCTGAACCACTTCCTATGCATAGGAATCTTGTAAGAAAATAAATCAACGAGGCACATAGTAGCAAGCATGGATAGATAAAACAAGTGCCACTTCAAGATTTGCAACATAAAGAGGGGAAACTTAATATTGTTGAGATCCATCAAACCATGTTTCCCTCTCTCATAATAACTTTCAGTAGTATCATGAATAGAACTAACAATATAACTATCACATAAAGCATCCCTATCATGAGCCACATGCATGAAAGAATTAATACTCACCACAGGAACAATAGTAGTAGGAGCAGATTCAACAGAATAATTATTCTCATCACCATAATCATCATAAATAGGAGGCATATTATAATCATAACTAATTTTATCCTCAATAGTAGGTGAACTGAAAATATTATACTCATCATCATAGTCATCATAAACTAGAGGTTTAGTATCATCGCAAGCTAAAGAACAGCTATTTCGCAAAGCATATTCTTCAAACATATCATCATAAGGAACATCACATATGGGAGATAAAATATTATCAGAACAAACTTTCTCCTCTAAAGCAGGGGAACTAAAAATATCATGCTTAACAAACCCAGCTTCCCCAAGCTTAGACTTTTCTATAGCATTAGCAACAACGGTGTTCAAAGCATTCATACTAACAACACTATTAGCATGCAAATTAAGCTCCAAAAGTTTTTCAATTTTCTCTTCAAACACTTCATATCTAAACTCAGGAAAAAGACTAGAGAACTCTTTGTTTTCCATTAAGCCTAACTAGTGAAAATAAAAACAAGAAACAAAAAGATGTAATTGCAGAATCTAAAGGAGGATGCGAGTACCTTTTACCTTACCTCCCCGGCAACGGCGCCAGAAAGGAGCTTGATGTCTACACACGCTTTTGTTCTTGTAGACAGTGTTGGGCCTCCAAGTGCAGAGGTTTGTAGAGCAGCAGCAAGTTTCCCTTAAGTGGATCACCCAAGGTTTATCGAACTCAGGGAGGAAGAGGTCAAAGCTATCCCTCTCAAGCAACCCTGCAATTACGATACAGAAAGTCTCTTGTGTCCCCAACACACCCAATACACTTGTCAGATGTATAGGTGCACTAGTTCGGCGAAGAGATAGTGAAATACAAGTGGTATAGATGATTATAAGTAGTAAATACAATCTGGAATAAAAATCGCTGCGAGCAAACATGTAACAAAACAGGAAGTAAACGGTGTGCAATGCTTGGAAACAAGGCCTAGGGATCATACTTTCACTAGTGGACACACTCCCAACAAATATAATATGATTAAACAAATAAATAACTTCTCTTCACTATGGTACTCTGAATTACTCTCCTATTGAATAACACTAATCATTGCGTAGTGGCTACAGAAGCACCCCTTAAAGTTCATCAAGTACTTGACAAACACCACTCATAGAGATATCCAAATCAAATCACAATTCAAGATAAATATTATTGCAACTTAGACCAAGTACTAACACGGTGCACACACTGTCAACATTACACCATGAAAGGAGGAATAGATCACTTCAATACTATCATAGTAATAATTATTCTCATAATCCATAAGAGATCACAATCGTAGCCTAGACCAAGTACCACCATGATGCACGCACTGTCACCGTTACACCATGGCAGGAGGAATAGATTACTTTAATAACATCACTAGAGTACACATAATATCTGAATAATAACATCTACTTGTTCAATATGATACAAAGCTCATGATCACATAAAGATCATATCATGGGAGAGAGAGGTGAACCACATAGCTACCGGTAGAGCCCTCAGCCCCGGGGATGAACTACTCCCTCCTCATCATAGGAGACAACAAGGTTGATGGAGATGGCGGTGAGGTCGATGGAGACGGCGGAGACGGCGATGGAGACCAATGGAGATGGCTCCGGGGGCACTTCCCCGTCCCGGCAGGGTGCTGGAACAGAGACTTATGTCCCCTGAAATTAGTCTTCGACGGCGGCGGAGCTGCGGAACTGTTCTAGAAATTTCGCCGATTCTTTTAGGGTTTTCCATCCCGAGGCTTTATATAGGCGAAGGGGCGTCGTCAGGAGTGGCCCCAGGCCTCCTCACACCTAGGCGGCGCGGCCAGGGCCTGGGCCGCGCCGGCCTAGTGTGAGGCTGGCCTGTGGCCCCTCTACTTCGCCTCTTCGGATCTCTGGAAGCTTCCGGGCAAAATAAGACTTCAGGAACTTGTTTCGTCCAATTTCGAGAATATTTCCTGTATATCACTTCTGAAACACAAAAACAGCAGAAAACAGGGAACTGGCACTGTGGCGACTTGTTAATAGGTTAGTTCCGGAAAATGCATAAAAGTGCCACAAAGTGTAACGAAACAGTAGGCAAATGGTGTAAAAACAAGCATGGAGCATCAAAAATTATAGATACGTTTGAGACGTATCAAGCGCCCCAAGAAGAGGGTTCCTGCCAAGGTGATGTGGTATACTCCTATAATACCACGGTTGAAACATTTATTAAGAAACAAAGAGCATGCCAAGTTGTTGCGGTGGCACAAAGAAGACCGTAAGAGTGAGGTGATGTTGAGACACCCCACTAATGGGTCGCAATGGAGAAAAATCGAGAGAGAGTTCCCAGACTTCACGGACGACGCACGAAACTTAAGGTTTGGTCTAAGTACATATGGCATGAATCCTTTTTGGGAGCAGAGCTGCAGTCAGAGCACCTGGCCCGTGACTCTATGTATCTATAACCTTCCTCCTTGGTTGTGCATGAAGCAAAAGTACATTATGATGCCAGTGCTCATCCAAGGCCCGAAGCAACCTGGCAATGACATTGATGTGTACCTAAGGCCATTAGTTGAAGAACTTATACACCTATGGCAGAATGAAGGTGTACGTATAAGGCCATTAGAGAGAGAGAGAGAGAGAGGTATGTTGGACATACATGAGTCACATGATGGAGCCTCTAGGTGTGAGAGAAATAGATGAGAGGAAGTAGATAGAAAGGACAACCGTGAGGACTAAGGAAACCTCCGGATGTGAGCAAGATAGATGGGAGGAAGTAGATAGAAAGGAGAGCCTTGAGGATTGAGGGAGCCTGTGGATTCGAATGGCTGTAAAATAACTCCAAGTAGAGAGACAGATGTTGGACATGAGTCACACGAGAATTGATGGAGCCTCCGGGTGTGAGATAAATAGATGAGAGGAAGAAGATACAAAGGACTAAGGAGAGCCGTGAGGATTGAGGGAGCCTCAGGATTTCTAGAGATAAATATATGAGATAGAAAGGAGAGTTGCATCTTATTGGATTGCATTGCATGAGGTGCAGAGCGGAGCACATAGCCGCTCGACTCCCTTCGGTTTGTGGAAGGGTAAATGAGCGGAAATGCAGTTTTGATCCGGGTGCATATGCTCTCTTAGCCGGAAAACAAATTTTAAGATGTCAAAAAAATTAAAAAATATATATTTGCATGTACATCTCCATATTTTATGTGCTCACGCACCGTGTAGAAATCGGACATGTTTTGGAGGCTGTGCAAAAAAAAAACTAGGTGGTTAGATGCACATACTGCAAAACCACATACCATTTTTGCGAGAGTTGATCTATCTTGGAATCCGTAGTAAAACCGGTGAGGTTGCTGAGGCAAGTCCTTACTTCACCAGAGTAATGTTCACCATCAAGGTCTCAGGGCACACCGTGATGTTGTCGCTTCAGTCGGCCGAGATCTACCACTGCCATTCCAACGAGTACTGAGCGAATTGTTCCTATGCAAATGGCCTCAAACATCCACTAGAACCACGCCAAATCGACTTACATGATAAGAATGTCACCTTGGCATGCGGATTGCACAAGGAACCTTTACTCACCGATGACGGCGATGAGACCGTGGTCGAATTAACTCTGATGCGGAATCACAACACCTCCAACGCAACACTTTTTTGATGTCGCCGCACACCACCATCGCAAGCACAAACCAATTTGGAGATTTTACGAGAGATCCCAATACTTTCAAATAGTACCAAAGTTGTAACCTGATGTCGAACTAGGACACCTTGAAATCAACCGAGAAGCAGGGACCTTCATTCACCGCTGAGACCGCGGCAGAATGCCGTCAAACCGCAACACCTTCAACAGTCTCGCATTCTACCACCGCGAGCACGAATCGAATTGGGGAATTTATGAGAGATCCAAACACTAGTAGAAAACCGGCCTAATATCCGGAGGCATTAGTCCCGGTTGCCTTATGAGCCGGGACTAATGCCCTGGGCCCCACGCCTTTTTTCAGCCGCAGGACCCCAGATCCTTTAGTCCCGGTTTATTTGCAATCTTTAGTCCCGGTTCGTATCACCAACCGGCACTAAAGGGTCTGGGATCGAATTTGGCCGTTGCCAAACTCATTAGTCCCGGTTGCTATTACCAACTGGGACTAAAGACACCCTTTAGTCCCGGTTGGTGATACCAACCGGGACTAACAAGTTTTCTATATAAAATTTGCTTCTCCTTCCCCAAGCCAGCTGAAAGTACAAGGATGTCGCCTAGAGGGGGGGTGAATAGGCAATTTAAAACTTTTACGAGTGGCTTGACAAATGCGGAATAAAACTAACGTTTAATTTGCCAAGCATACAAAACCTAAACAAACTAGGTTCACCTATGTGCACCAACAACTTATGCTAGACAAGATAAGCAACTATGAGATAGCAAGATATATATAACTTCAAGCACGAAGGCTATCACAAAGTAAATTGCATAAGTAAAGGAGCTCGGGTATAGAAATAACCGAGGGACGCGGAGACAATGATGTATCCCGAAGTTCACACCCTTGCGAGTGCTAATCTCCGTTGGAGCAGTGTGGAGGCACAAGGCTCCCCAAACGCCACGGAGGCTCACAGTAATCTCCTCGAGCCCTCCCACCAAGATGGAAGACCCGACCACTATGGGACACTTGAGGGCGGTCACCGAGCCCGTACAAGCTTGGGGCAATCTCCACAACTCAATTGGAGGCTCCCAAGAATCGCCACTGAGGCACCACAAAGCTTGGGAAGATCTCCACAACTTAATTGGAGGTCCCCAAGTAACTGCCACGGAGGCACCACAAAGCTTGGGAAGATCTCCACAACTTAATTGGAGGTCCCCAAGTAACCACTAAGCCACTAAGCCGTCTAGGGCTCCTAGAACCCAAGAGTAAAAAGTTCAACGAACTTTCACTACCGAATCTTCGAGGAGAACTCAAACCGATGCACCAAATGCAATGGCAAGAACACACGAAGTGCTCAAATCCTTCTCTCCCAAATCCTACCAAAGCAACAAATGCTATGGAGAGATATGAGAGGAAGAACAAAGGAAGAAATCCACAAAGAACTCCAAGATCTAGATCCAAAGGGTTCCCCTCACAAAGAGGAGAAAGTGATTGGTGAAAATGTAGATCTAGATCTCCTCTCTCTTTTCCCTCAAAGATATGCAAGAATCATGGAAGGAATTGAGAGATGGGCAAGCTTTCCAAGGTCAACAATGGAGGGAGAGAGAGGGGAAAACGAGCTAACCCAAGCTTAAAGAAGGGGAGGGGTATTTATACCCCTCCCGGGAATGTAGCCGTTGATGTACAGCAGGGCCGGATAATCCGATCCAAGTTTGGACCGGATATTCCGCCCTCCCCCCCCCCCCAGAAACTGCTAAGGACTACACGCGCGTCGTCCAGATCTGGGGCCGGATATTTTGGCCGGATATTTCCAAAACTGGGCCGGATAATCCGGCGTCCGGATATTTCGGCCGGATATTTCCAAAACTGGGCCGGATAATCCGCCCCCCCCCCCCCCTGAAAATGGCTAAGGACCAGAAGTTGGCAAAGTGCGCGTCACTCGGATTTAAGGCCGGATTTTTGGGCCGGATTTTTCCAAAACTGGGCCGGATAATCCGCCCAAGAAAAGTGAGCAACACGAAAATAGCGATAACTTTTGCATCCGGACTCCGTTTTCGATGATCTTGGGCTCGTTGGAATCACCACGATGAGCTCTACAACATCATCCATAGAAACATCATAGTCCAACAAAATAGGATGAAACCAAATGATAAAAGGTTTGACTTAGCTATAAAGATGAATCGGTAAAACCTCCAAACACCAAAAAATGCAATTAGAGTTCCATAGGAAATCCGTTTTTGATGAGCTAGAGCTTGTCATGGAAATAACCACAAGCTCTAGAACCTCACATGGATAAAAGACAAATAAGAACCAAGAAAGATAATGCCAAGTATGCAAAGGTTTGAGCTCTCTCCGAACAATACGAATAAGTTACTCACTCGAGAGCCCCTCTTGATAGTACGGCTATCGATCCTAAAACCCGGTCTCCCAAACACTATGAGACCGGTAAGAAAGAAACCCTATCAAGATCATACCTTTGCCTTGCGCCTTCCACTTGAGCTAGATAGTGACGATCTTGACACCCTCAAGGTTGAACACCTTTCTTGATCATGCTTGCTTGCACGAGTTTCATGAAGACATCTCAAAATACTCCCCCATACACCAATATGGGAGAGCCTTGCTTAGCTCAATCTTCAATAATCCATTGCAAGCTTCAATCAAATGATATCTTCCGAGATGGATCATATTGAACTTGCACTTCATAGTCTTCTAGAAGTGTTGATCAAACATGACTTCATTCTTCAAATTACAACCTTGAAGCCAACATATGGCTCAAACATTATCTATGGACATGTCCTACAAATATAACTCCATGCAATCATTAGTCCATAGGGATTGTCATTAATTACCAAAACCACACATGGGGGCACATGCTCTTTCACCAGCCATTCCCCTCTCCACTCTCCAAGTGCTCTTCATGCAACAAGCTTGAGCTCATCCACATTTGCCTCCATTTTTTGTCAAAATTTGGTGTCCCCGCTTCTATCCAAGTGTTCTAAAACGTGAGCAACTTAGAGCTTTTATCTTTCTTTGCTAATTTAGCTCATTTAATACTCTGCAAGTAGGGGGATTTGTGGATTTATATTGGGAGCAATTATTTAGGTGTTTATTTGATTGTGTGTAGAAGTAGATGGAGATAGAGATAGAGGTAGAGATAGAGGTAGAGGTAGAGGTAGAGGTAGAGGTAGAGACAGAGATAAAGATAGAAATAGAAAATAGAAATAGAAATATGCCCTTGTGGATTTATTTTGGGAGCAATTATTTATGTGTTTCTTTGATTATGTGTAGAAGTAGATGGAGATAGAGATAGAGATAGAGATAGAGATAGAGATAGAGATAGAGATAGAGATAGAGATAGAGATAGAGATAGAGATAGAGATAGAGATAGAGGTAGAGGTAGAGGTAGAGGTAGAGATAGAGATAGAAATATAAAATATAAAATAGAAATAGAAATAGAAATGGAAATGGAAATAGAAATAGAAATAGGGATAGAGATAGAGATAGAGATAGAAATAGAAATAAAAATAGAAATATAGATAGAGAGAGATAGAAATAGAAATAGAAATATAGATAGAGATAGAAATAGAAATAGAGATAGAAATGGAAATAGAAATAGAGATAGAAATAGAATTAGAGATAAAAATAGAAATAGAGATAGAAATAAAAATTATGTATTTTGATTTGTATTGTTTTTAGTTAGTACCGGAGCCGAACTATCGTTGTGTGCATATATAATTGTAGACCAGGACTAATTTTAGCATCGTGATTTGCGTTTGATATATACTTATATAATGAAGATGAGCCGGGCATGGATATACGCTGACCGGCGCTCTAGAGAGTTCATTAAGGGCGTGCATTCTTTTCTCAATGTGGCTAAGGCAAACAAGCGGAATGGTTTTATGTGTTGTCCATGCGGTGTTTGTCAGAATGGGAAGGATTACCCTTCCTCAAAGACCCTTTACATCCACTGGTTCCGGTTTGGTTTCATGTCCGGCTATAATTGCTGGACCAAGCATGGAGAAAGAGGGGTTATGGTGGAAGACAACGATGAAGAAGAGAATGATGACAACTATCCTGTGTACCCTGAAACCACTAATACTGCAATGGAAGACAATAAAGAAGAAGGTGAAGAACGGGCATCAGATATGCCCGCTGATGATCTTGGTTAGGTCACTACTGATGCACAGATAGACTGCGAAAGTGAAAAGGAGAGGGAGAAGTTGGGCGCATGTTAGATGATCACAAAAAGAATTTGTACCCAAATTGCAAAGACGACTAGAAAAAGCTCGGTAGCACGTTGGAATTGCTGCAATGGAAGGCAGAGACTTATTTATCTGATAAGGGATTTGAAAAGTTGCTTAAAATTATAAAGAAGATGCTTCCGAAGGATAATGAATTGTCTGCCAGTACGTACGAAGCAAAGAAGATTGTCTGCCCTATAGGATTGGAGGTGCAGAAGGTACATGTATGCCCTAATGACTGTATCCTCTATCGCGGTGAGGAATACAAGAATTTGAATGCATGCCCGGTATGCAGTGCTTTTCGGTATAAGATCAGGCGAGATGACCCTGGTGATGTCGAGGGCGAGCGCCCCAAGAAGAGGGTTCCTGCCAAGGTGATGTGGTATAATCCTATAATACCACGGTTGAAACATTTATTAAGAAACAAAGAGCATGCCAAGTTGTTGCGGTGGCACAAAGAAGACCGTAAGAGTGAGGTGATGTTGAGACACCCCACTAATGGGTCGCAATGGAGAAAAATTGAGAGAGAGTTCCCAAACTTCACGGACGACGCACGAAACTTAAGGTTTGGTCTAAGTACATATGGCATGAATCCTTTTTGGGAGCAGAGCTACAGTCAGAGCACCTGGCCCGTGACTCTATGTATCTATAACCTTCCTCCTTGGTTGTGCATGAAGCAAACGTACATTATGATGCCAGTGCTCATCCAAGGCCCGAAGCAACCCGGCAATGACATTGATGTGTACCTAAGGCCATTAGTTGAAGAACTTATACACCTGTGGTAGAATGAAGGTGTACGTATGTGGGATGAGTAAAAACAAGAGGAATTTGATCTACGAGCGATGTTGTTCGTGACCATCAATAATTGGCCTGCTCTTAGTAACCTTTCAAGACAGATAAATAAGGGATACGATGCATGCATGCACTGTTAGGTAAGATAAAAAATATATATTTAGATAAAAGCAAGAAGGTGGTGTATCTAAGGAATCATCGATTTCTTCCGCCCGAACATCAACAACCGCCGAGTTTAGCTTTAAGCTCGAGGGTGCGGTAAACTTTCAGTCTGACAAGATGACTCACACATTCCGTGTTGGCTACAACTCTAGATACTTGTACAGATTCAGACTAGAGCCAAGCACGTGCGCCATGAACGACCGCCTCATTGTTCGGTGCCACCTCGCTGTTGCCACGGTGGAGAAGCCAAGCTTGCTCCATGTACCTTCCTCTCGGATCACCATCACCCCGCGGACTGAATCTATACTAACTCCTCTAGTGAGCGCCATGTATGACGGGCACAAGTACAAATCTAAGTAAATGTTCTTCCTCTCCCGTGACGACGTGGGTAAGTCAATTCGGTGTGCATGTGATGCGACTCTCCATTTTTAAGGTTGTTTCAAGAACAGTGTGAGGCAGGCAGCATGTTGGTCTGACAGGCACCAACCGTCGAGTCGAACGTGCAAACTTCACTAGGGCTACTCTGGCTCGTGACTCATGAGTTTTGACTCGAATACAAACATCAAGGAAGCGGAGGCAAATAATAGTCAAAACTCCACAGTAGATATTTCGCAACTAGCCGCGGGTGCACCTATAGTTGCATGTCGCACTTTTAAATATCAAAAATATATGAAATAATTCATAGACCTAAGTTATGTTGTATGTTGTGCATCTAAAAATATAACAATATGTGACCTGTGTGAAAAAGAGAAAATATAAGCGAATAGTATCATGTGTTATTCACATATTATTTCTATTTTTTCTACAGACCATAAAGTATTATATTTTTCGATGTAAATTTATAGATGCACGAGGTACAACATATTCTACATCCATGATTTATCGTATATTTTTTAAGACTTAAAAATGCGTCATGCAAAATAGGGTGCGGATGCAACTAGTTGTGGATTGTCATTTCTCTCAAAACCCTTCTAACTGGCCTGCAGCCCTGCACTACTGTCGAGCAAGCCGCGGCCGCTTTTTCCTCATGATTTTCCCATCTTAGGGCATCCGACGCGACACAAGTCAATGATCCAAATGGTCCGACTAATCTGAATGGGTCGGGCCTTGGACGGAATTTAGGTCGTGATCCGATCGACCTGGCGAGTGAGCCCAGCGACTCGATTCATCCTATACGTCAGTGGATAATTTTTGGGGGCCACCGGTGCCGACGCTGGTGTGCTTCCAGCACCTTTCCGCCGCCCTGCTGTTTCCCACGTGTTCGGGACGTTTCCCACCGTCCCGTCCAATAAAAGGTGAGGCCAGCGGCGGTGGATTTCCCCCATCCTACCAACGAACAGCATGACTGGCCACCGTCTTCCTGGCACTGGCGCTCGCGGCCGAGGCGAGGGAGAGACAGGGAGTTCCTGGTGCAATACCAGCGGACGATCCTCAAGTCCATACAATCGGTGTGTGAGCGGCCGCGCCAGCACGGGAGCTCTCGACGCTACCACGAGCAGAGAGCTACCGCAACAGGACCACCGGCAAGCCTTTCTCGGAGGACGTCCTTGGCAACGTCATTATGTCGGTGTACCTCTGGCGGCAAGCATTCCAACAAGTGCACGATGAGCTCATGGAGTCGGCGTGCGGTAATCCCGACGACGCGGCCTTCCGTGCCCAGCTCGCCCAAGCTGTAGAGGACCTAAAGGCGTCCACAGGCTGGTCTTGCCATCATGCACCCGCAGTACGACCTCTTCCCTGTGGAGATGTCCACCACGGAGTGGAACATCCGGGGAAGCTGGATTTATGTCCATGTTCATGCCCATTATGGAGTGTCACGCCGAGCTCGAAAGACGAGGCCGGTGGCTTGACCTCGGGTGACGAAGTGCTAGCGATGAGGGTGGCGACGGAGATGGTGGCGACACATCGCTCTGGCCGCGACCTCTACTCCTTCCTCGACGGCCTCGGCCCGGTGGCATTGTAGATTTCTGGCTGCGGCCCTCACGGCTTCCTCGATGGCCATAGCCTAGTGGCGGCGAAGAGCTCTGGCCGCGACCACCACGGCTTCCTCACTCATATGCCACCATCCATGGGCTAGCTAGTGCAGCGCCTACGGTGATGTTGATGACTGGGTGATCTGAGGAAGGATGAGGAGAGTGTGGAAAAAGATAGCCGCGGCTGGCCGGTTAAAAAGGGAGAACGGCATTGGATACCGGCGTGGAGACCGAAACACCGGCATTGATGTGGCCGCAGCAGGCGTCGGGCGGCGCCTCAAAAATCGCAGATATCGGGCGGCGCGGCATAATTGCAGTGGCGGGCATCACGACAGAAGGCCACCCGGCGTGGCCAGCCTTTGATCACCATAGCTCCCTCTATTGGGTAGCTACCATGCCTTACAAGAGTAGCCAGACCGTTTGTTTTGGAATTGACAAAGCATCAAGTTAATTCCAAGCCAGCTAACAAAAATAGCAATACCATTCTTGATATTAATATAATCGGCAATGACAACACTGAGAACATTTTTTCATTTGTTCATACGTAGTACTTGTGTTGCAGTTCACCGCGGCACTTCCGTTCCGAACAAAACGCTATCACTGTTGACTTAATAGCATAAATCCACTCGAGAATTTAATTTGACTTCTAGATGCATATGCTTCCTCCATTATTTTTAATTATTAAAGAAAATAATAGAAAATTTTGTATGCATATGTTGACAATCTATGTTTATTCATACAGTTTTAGGAAAAAAAACCGATATCTTTTGTGGTTGATGTAAAAAAAGAAAAACATGTCCCATAGTAGCCTTATTTTTAGCACTAAATTTTATCTATTTTACACATTTCAAATAATAAGTTGATTTTTCATGAAATGACTTAGGTGCACGTAGCATGTGAAGATATGTACACGTGAATTTTTCGTTCGAAATTTTTGGACACTTCAAAATGTGTCAAAGATGCATTTCAAAATATAAAGAGCATATGCATCCAAGATCACACAACTCCCTACTTTTAGACATAAACTTCTTCATTGGGCGTGACGCGGCAGAGCGGTCTCGTCAGTATTTTGTGAGCAACGGCACACAGCAGAGCAGCGGCTTTGCCCGCGATCGGAGCCGTGAGCGGGGCAGCGAGGTGGGTGGCCAGTAGGGACGGTGGTACGGTGGCGGTGGTGTGGTGGTCCTAGGGAAGGAGACGACCTCCCAGATTTTATATGTTTTTTGATATTTTTCTTTTCCCTTTTTTTTGAACAAATGACGGGTGCATCACACCCGATAATATTGTTGCATTAAAGTCGTTGGAGTTACAAGAAGGCCCAAAAAGAAAAGAAAATTACAATAGGGGCCTGGAATTAAGCTCTGAGGACCTTGGAGTCAACCAAGAAATGTGATCCAGTCCAGCCCTCTTCCTCCACGAGATCGACTGAGAGACTCCGGCGTCAGTCTGGAGCACGCGACCGGGGACGAACCACTTGGTGGCGATGCGCAGTGGAGAGTCGACGAACAGAGCTGAGCAGCGGTGGAGCGGCAGCCCTACTGCCTTGGAGTTCGGCGCGAGGACAAGATGTTGTCGATGGACGTCGGGGAGAAGCTCCTTATGAACAGAACCTGCCGCCGCTCAATGGATTGTCCACCCATCTCCGGCCAACTTCTCCAGGCCACTACGGTCGGCCAGAAGGAGGAGAGCAGACAGGAGGCAAAACCCGAAGAGCAAAAGCCACACTTGATGCGGGGGATATCCAACTCCGCCGCCAACAAACGCCCACCTCAAGCACCGAAGGAGAGAAAAATCCGGTGACTGGCTGGTACAGTGCGCTGGCAGCAACACAGGAGCGCATCCCGTCGGGCCACCACTCCAGCTCGACCTGCTGCAAACCCCCTTTCCCTCGCCGCCACGGCCGGCCAGAAGGGGGAAGTAAGCAGGTACAAGCCCGAGGAAGACCGAGACGACCATCTTGATGCAGAAGAAAGGGGCGCTGCACATCAACCCCCCTGCCGCCGCCGAGGCCGGCCAGGAGAAGTAAAGCACCGCCAAAACCCCACCAGAGAACATCTCATCCTCGCTACCTCAGCCGGCCAGGAGAGGGAAACCAGTGAGGCACGCCAGCATCAAGCGCCGAGCCACTTATAGGGGTGTGGTGGTCGACCGCGGGCGCAACATCTCCATCCTCCGAAGCTTGAAACGACCATCGGCGAACCCTAGGCCGCAGATCTAGCCGGCAAGATCCGGCGACACACACCTGGCAAAGGCCAAACTAGACAAAGAAAGAAGAAAACCTAATCTACCGATGCCGACGCCTCTCCTCCACCGTTTTCAATCGGCATCGCTGGCGAGAACGGCTTTGGATCGGCCCGACGAGCTCTCGGGGCTCTCTTGCTTACTATGGCAAGGAGAGAGAGAGAAGGAAGGGGAGAGTGAAGTTCCACCTCTTTTCCCTAATTGGTCACATCAGCAGGTAGGCACAATTGGTGAGAAATTGTGTCAACTCGAGTTCAATCCACTGTTAGTGTTTTTGTTTTTGTTAAAATCTTGGTTAAATGTGGTACTCTCTTCGATCGATAATAAATGTTGGTGACTTGGTTTATAAACTTTATAGTAAGTTAGTACAAAACTAATACTTATTCCGATCAGAGCAAGTATTTTTTGTGCCAAAAGCATACAATAGTGGTTTTTGATAATTTTGAGCCAAAATTGGTGGTCTTGTGCTATTAACTCACTACTACTACTTGGCGGCGGTGCGGTTTTTGGTGACGGTGCTGTTCCTCTCCGGCGGTGGTGCTCTTCGGATCTCCGTCGTCAGGCACCAGTCTTCCCCGAGCTCGGCGGCCTCCGGCTTCGTCGAGTTCTTCGTTCCCCATCCAGATCGGGAGCGGCCGATCTGGCTTTTGATGTTGCTGAAGGTAAAGATGGTCATGGGCTTCGTGAAGGTGACGACGGCGCTGGGTGCAGGTCCTCAGGGACCGCTGTCCGGCGACTTCCCGGCTGCCAGGGGGCGGCTTCCAATCCAAGCGTGTAGTGGAGCTGCGGCGGATCCGGCGCGCCACCGGCTCGTCCTCGCCGGAGTTGACTTCGTTTTACAGAAGGACCCGTTTGTAATTTCTGCTTTTCTGTTGTTCCTTTCTGTAATTTGGAAGCTCTAATATCATCTGTCTTTCCCGCAAAAAAAAAAAACTCACTACTACTACTTCTTTTCACCGTCACCGTCACGCTACGGAGGGCAGCATTGCGGATCCGTGAGCGCGTGATGACGAGATAGAGGCAGATAGCGGGGCGGTGATAGTAATAGTGGGGTTCCACAAAATTCTAAGCGTGGAAACCGGCTTGACCGCCGTTCTCCTATCCTTCCATTACTCTACTCCGTCATCACCGGCGCCACCCCATTACTACCCCTCAATTTCCGGCTGCCTTTATTCTTCCTTTCCATCCTTGCTTGCTTGTCTCGCAACAACAGCCGGGCAGAGGCGGTGCCGCTAGGCAGCACTAACCATCAGTCCAAACCTAGGACCGCCCTCGCTCGCTCGCTCCGGCGATGGCGACGCTGGAGGACCTCGGGGTGTCGGCCTTCATCAACATCGTCGGCGCCTTCGTCTTCCTCCTCCTCTTCGCCGTGCTCCGCATCCAGCCCATCAACGACCGCGTCTACTTCCCCAAGCTCTACATCGCCAAGCAGCGCACGCACGACGCCCACCGGGGCGCGCGCCGGGCCATCAACCTCAACCTCTGCACCTACTTCAAGTTCCTCAGCTGGGTCCCCGGCGCGCTCCGCATGAACCAGACCGAGCTCGTACACCACGCCGGCCTCGACTCCGTCGTCTACCTCCGAATCTACACCCTCGGGTACGTACGCGTCTTCCCAATCCGCATCTTCACACACTGCCTCTGGCCTCTGCTCTGCACCGTTACTGCAAAATTGATGGCATTAGCATTATTGTTCATAGGTACTAGTTACTGCTGCATTTAGTTTCTCTTCTTTTTTTGGCCGGATTCCAGCAGATTACGCCATTACTCGATTACACGCGTTGCCAATTTCGCCTGCCTGCGTGCCTAGCTGGATCGGCTGTTGGTTTGCGTGTCAATAATGCATACACTCGCCGCTGCTAGCTGTTCCCTTTGTTCCACAGCACGATGCTCGTTCGGTTCTCTCATGTGATCCTCACATGCTCTGGAGATCGCGCACCTAAACCCAAATCTGCGTTTCTTTCTACTACCGTACTTCGCTCAAAAGAGAAGGGAAAAAAATACTACTGTGCAGATTTTTCCTAAGGTTTTAACATTTTTTGACGATTATGGTTTTAGCACTATTTCTTTGGAATTAAACCTTGTCAATCCCATCCGCGACTGATTGGACCTCGGAATGACGGGTTGCGTAAATGTTGCTTGCTTGTGTCTGGTGACAACGTTTGTGGTAGAGCTCATCCTAGCACGTCGTGGCTGCCATCCCAATTCAGTTGTGCCGTTGAAGAGCTGCGGCCGTTAGTCAGATAAATCCTGAATTGTTTTGCACGATTCCTGGCGTTCTTTCAGCAAGGCGCGGGCTTATCCAGCTTTACACTGGTACTTTATTCTTGCCTCGTGCATTCGGGTATACTCCACCGGCCTGTATCATATATATATTCCCGATTAGCCATGTCGTGCTCGCCCACTAAAGAGCACGCAGCTTAGCTTTTGTGTGTGGCTCCAACTGATTCTCCAGTCCGTGGGGCAGAGGGGACCGGACCAGCCACCGTCGTTTACAACTGGAGATGCTTTTCTTGCCACTTTGGACGGAATTTTCACTCTGAAAGTCCCTATTCAGAATGCAGCCCAGCTGAGTTGACAACCTGGTTCACCGGTCATCCTTTCCACTACTGTAATGTACCCTTCACATGCTGTTATGTACAGGGTATACACTATTATTCCACCGCCCACGTGTTGCTCGATCCCACAAAGCTTCACCTTCACGTTTATCCCTGCATATGGCAATTATTTACATCCACCTGTTGACTTTGGAGCAGTTTCACCTTTCTCCCTATTTGTCAGGGGAAGATTTGGAAACCTGTTGTAGGAGATGACATGTGACAACTGGTTTCTTGGTATTTTCAGTATCACATTGAACGTCTACTTTTATGTAACTAACTTTTTTCTTCTTTGGTCTCACTGACAGCCTCAAGATATTTCTGCCCATCATGGTTGTCGCCTTGCTGGTTCTTATCCCAGTCAATGTATCCGGTGGCACACTACTGAACCTAAGAAAAGACGTTGTCTTTAGTGATATTGATAAGCTCTCCATATCAAATGTCAGCCCGGGGTCCAAAAGGTAATCTTCAACTAAATTATGAACTCTAATTCTGAAAGATTCTGTTGTCCTCGCAAAATGGCTCAGAAAGTTGTCCATAACTGCTATATTCTGAATCCACGTTATTTTTGTTCTTAAAAACTCTACATTGTGCTGGTTGTATGTTTTGATTTGTAACAGTTGCCATCTGATTTCATTTCAGGTTCTTTATCCATCTTTTAATGGCATATGTCTTTACATTCTGGACATGCTTTATGTTGTACAAAGAGTACAGTAACGTGGCATTCATGAGGTTGCATTTCCTGGCATCTCAGAAGCGTTGTGCTGATCAGTTCACTGTAAGTACGTTAACAAAGTGTGCTATGCATTGAGAGCCTTTGCCCTACTGTAGCATTTGATATGTATTTTTTGATGCCAGGTGATTGTTAGAAACATACCTCGTGTTTCCAGCCATTCAACATCTGAAACAGTTGAAGAGTTCTTCCGTAGGAACCATCCCGACCACTTTCTTGGTCAGCAGGTATGGATATCCTCACCTTTCTCGTTTGCCTCGCTGCATTTTAAACTGGAAGGATACTTTATTTTTAATCATTATTCACTGATAATGGTGATTATTGCTGAACCTTATTTTGGACGTTCAGGCTGTTTACAATGCAAACCGGTATGCTAAACTCGTAAAGAAAAAGGAGAGGCTTCAAAACTGGCTGGATTACTACCAGCTAAAGTTTGAAAGACATCCTGACAAACGACCAACTGGAAGGGTATGTTCAAACCACCGCTTCTGTTTTTTCAGTTATGCGCATATCAACTGTAAGCATGTTGATAATTTTATTATTTCAGACTGGATGCTTTGGTTTCTGTGGTGGAGAAGTGGATCAAATCGACTACTACCGGGCTAGAATAAGTGAACTTGATAAGAGGGTACGTCTAACAATTGTTGGTGATAGTGGCGGAGCTTGCCAAGATTCTTTGTGTGTGTGTGTGGGGGGGGGGGGGGGGGGGGGGGAGGAGGGATACTCTATTTTTTCTCTTCTAAACCCTGTAAAAAACAATGGTGATCAGGGGGCGATGCCCCCCCCCCCCCAGTTTGAACTTATTTGGCGCCTCTTTTTCACTTGTCTAACGTCATTATGTTGATCTTTTCAGATGGCATCCGAGCGTCAAAAAGTTCTCAATGATCCAAAAGCTATTATGCCTGTTTCTTTTGTGACATTTGACTCGAGATGGGGCGCTGCTGTATGTGCACAGACACAACAGTCAAAGAATCCCACCCAATGGCTAACTGATTGGGCTCCTGAACCACGGGATGTTTACTGGGAGAATCTTGCCATTCCGTTTTTCTCCCTGAGTATACGCAAGTTTCTGATATCAATTGCAGTATTTGCTTTGGTCTTCTTCTACATGATACCTATTGCATTTGTGCAATCACTTGCCAATCTTGAGGGTATTGAGAAAGTTGCACCGTTCGTGAGGCCAGTAATAGAAGTGTAAGGCTGCTTTCTCCATGTCATGCTTCTTGAGATCTCTCCATATCTACTGATTCACACGCCATATTCTATAACTTGCAGAAAAGTGGTGAAGTCCTTCCTACAGGGGTTCCTTCCCGGTCTGGCTTTGAAGCTCTTTCTCTATATCCTCCCATCTGTTCTTATGATCATGTCGAAAGTTGAAGGCTATGTTTCTTTATCATCTCTGGAAAGGAGGACTGCTTCAAAATATTATTACTTCATGTTGGTGAATGTTTTTCTTGGAAGCATAATTGCTGGCACGGCCTTTGAACAGTTATATTCCTTTTTTCATGATCCTCCTTCACAGTAAGTTTCATTAAACCTTTTCCCCCAACCAGTAATCTTATGCACCAAGAAAATATATTTACATTGTCCTCAGTTCATTAACTATGGTGTAATTGCTCATTACTAGAATGTATTAGTAGTAGTACTCACTTTCAAAATTATGTTATCAAAGAGGTTGTTGGATGTATAGTCACAAAAGGTAATAAACAACATCTCTCATTGTTTACAGAATACCAAGTACCATTGGAGTAGCTGTACCAATGAAAGCTACATTTTTCATGACATACATAATGGTCGATGGCTGGGCTGGTATCGCGAACGAGATTCTTCGGGTGAAACCACTGGTTATATACCATCTGAAGAACATGTTTATCGTGAAAACTGAGAGGGACAGGGAGAGAGCGATGGATCCCGGCAGCATTCAACTTGGGGAAAACCTTCCATCCCTACAATTGTATTTCCTCCTTGGGCTCGTATACGCGGTGGTCACCCCCATTCTCCTTCCTTTCATAATCGTCTTCTACGCCTTTGCTTTCCTTGTCTATAGGCACCAGGTGAGATGATGTTGCTTTGACCTCCCTCTGGTGGTGTGGTGTGTTAAAGCCGAGTGCACTAAACTACCTCCACTGTGTTGGTTGTTGGTTTCAGATCATCAACGTGTATAATCAGGAGTATGAGAGCGCAGCGGCATTTTGGCCTCAGGTGCATTCGCGCATCATAGCGAGCTTGCTGATCTCTCATGTAACTCTGTTCGGGTTACTGACCACAATGAAAGCTGCCTACTCGACGCCATTGCTCATCTTCCTACCATTGCTGACGATATGGTTCCACAAGTACTGCAAAAGTCGGTTCGAACCTGCTTTCCGGAAGTATCCTCTAGAGGTCAGCCATATCATTTCTCTACTACTAAAGAAAATTGTTTACAAAACCTGAGATGTTATTTGTTTTTCCAACTTCAGGAAGCAATGGAGAAGGATAGCATGGAGCATGCGTCGGAGCCGAGCCTGAACCTCAAGACTTACTTGGCAAATGCTTACTTGCACCCCATCTTCCACATGTTTGAGCAAGAGGATCAGAAAGAGGAGACGACGGTAGAGGTAAGAATTGACAAATCACAGCATCAACAGCAGCAGCAACAACAACATCAACATCATGTGAGAAGCTCACACACACAATATGAGGAGAGCACAGAGACACATTATTACCATGAGGAGAGGAGCAGCAGCCAGTACCAGTATCAGTATCAGCACGAGGGAACTCACATGAGGAGTGAACAGTCACCACCGCACTTCGGCTACCACCATGAAATTCAGCATTGATGCTTGGAATTTACCACTATCTAACTTCATTGTGTTCTTGTGAAATTGTTTTAGTTGCGGTGTAGTCTAGATGGTGCTGATAATGATTGATGTACATGCCAATGTGTAGTGTGATGATAATGACGTGACGCAGTTAATTTATTGCTGCAAAAGAAGGATAAAGTAACTAGCTTGGAAACTATCGACTGGATGCAAATGCAAGTGGTTTTGCCGTTTCCTGTGAGCTTTTATCATTGCTGTGACTGTGAGCATGTGGTACTGATAGATATCAGACTTTCTGCTGACATTGCAAAAAGTGTATTGATTCCCACAAATAAGAAGTTGTCCACTTTTTATTTAATCCAACACTTGCTGCTCCCCATGAAGCAAAACGTCAAAAGGCAGTAGAATTGTAGCAAAAGCAATATCCAACAGTTGGCCTGCCACGCCCTGCTCATCCAGGTCATTTGGGGACAATAGAAGACAAAACACGCCCCGCGTCGCCTCTCTGGCGGCGGCGAGCGGAACCCGAGGGTGGTGGATCGTGACATCACCTGAGCCCTGGTTCATCATAGGGGCCGCATCGCGGACGTAGCTATCTCGCGTCGATGGCGCTGGATGTGGGAGAACCGCAACCCTCCCGAGTATGCGGATCAGAAGCCAGGGTGGTGGCTCCGGACGATGGTGATGGCACCGACCCTGTGGTTGGTGGCGATCTAGCAGACTGCGTGTTGGGGGAGGCGCCTCTGCCGGTGAAAACCGTGTCGACTTCTGTCATGGCGAACAATGGCGGCTTCTTTGTGTTGTTACGTTGTTGCTCGTCTTCTCCCCTGGACTGCTTTGAAGAAACCTACCTGGGTCTCCTGGATTGGACCATGGGCGCGCGGCGCTGTTCTCCCTCCTGGGACCATCATTTTGGAGCAGGTGGTGGTTGGAGGGGACTTGAGGTGGAGCGGCGTGGTTTCTTCCGCGTCGAAGACGACGAGTCTTAGAGGCATGGCGCAATAAGGTCTCGGCGGACGTGTGCATGGCGGTGGAGCTATCTAGCCTCGTGGTGGCGTCGACATTAGGCCTGGCAAGATCAATGCGTTGATCCCTATCTGGAAGATGGATTTGTGAAAAGCAGGGTCGGCGACTTTAGGAGCTTGGGCATAAGGTGCAGGTTGAGTTTCAACTGGTTGGTTTCTCCGATTTTAGATGATGTTACTAGGTGTGAGGTCAGCGCATACGGCCCTGATCATGGATACCTCCATCATTAATCTTGTAGGTGTGGCGACCGGGAGGATGACGTGTGCAGGTGGCCGTGGAGTTGTGCTTGTTGCACGGGGTGACCGGCCTCGCGCAAGCAGCTTGCCTTCTTTGATGATGGGCGAGGGTGGGCTCTATGGATGCCATTGCCACGGCCCTGGTCGGCGGGGGTTGCGGCTCAGGTGTTGCCCGGTGGTTACAACCGAGGGGGCGGCATAACGATTGGGGAGTGACTTGCAGTGGGTGTGGCAGCAGTCCGGCTGGCCACACTTGGGTGATGATACAAATTTCTTGTCAAGGTGAAAACCTACCAGGCGTGTCTGGGGCTGATGGCGGCGACGTCCATGGGCATCATTTTCTTCATGAATATGCCGTTGCGGCTTACTCCTTATCCCTCCTGATGCTCCTGGTGAAACCCTTGACCCCCTTGAATCGGGAGACAATGGAACTTTTTGGTGTCGCATCCTTCCTGAAGGCGCCGTCTTGGATCCCACAGTGTCTCTTTGTTAGCGGTGGGCTGTTGGCATTGGCGGTGAGGCTTCCTAGAGGCGATGCCTGTCTTGGCGGAGTGTAGTGTCTGTTGGCACGCTGGCTCGAGCTCTAGGGTGAGCTCTAGCCCGCCGTCGATGGGGTAGGGACAGGTTTCCCTGCAGTGTGAGAGAGACTGAAGGCGAGATGGCAATGCTCTGGCACTGCCGGTTGACCGATTTACTTTCGGTGCCTAGCTATATGTTGGGTATTGGTTGAATGGAACTACTGTGCATACGACACCCTGCGTATGACTTTGCCTGGACAAGAACTTTTGTATCTCGGCCAATTCCAGGCATTTTTTTTTTTTTGACACTCCAATTCCAGGCATTGGCCTTTAGTTTAAAAAAACTCTCCACATCATTCCTACGGATGAAGTGACCATTCGACCATGTTGCCTCCGTTCTCCAAGATGCCCGTCTGGGTGGGAAGCCCGTAGAAGGCGTTGCAGGCCTGGTTGAGGATGCTGAACTTAATGGTTGTATTCACAAATGTTGACCATCTTAGTTCTTAGATATCATCTGCAAGGTATTAGTCTTTGGTATACTCATGTCCGTTAATCAACATTCAATTCATCCTGAACCAAAACATGTCATCAGTGAACAGAAATTGTGATGCGCGACAAAAGGACCACGAAAGATACACAAGTCATTCTGCAATCTTCGCAAAATCTGCAGTTACCAGCAAAGTTCTGATCTAGCATAATCTCCAGTTTTACACATGAGGATTCAACAGTACTCAGCACACGTGTAGCATGATAACCACACCCAGAAACAGTCTCACTATATCGGTTGACATACGGCAAAGAGCAATCTCATTTTGACAGAGAACTATGCAAGTCTCCCTGTTCTGCCACTATGCTCTACTGGCCCCCTGCAGGGCCAACAAGAACACCCTGTGCAGAGGCTTCCTTCATGCTGACATCTTCCTCAGCGTTGCTGTCGCCCTTCCGGATCCTGATCTTGTACTTGAGCTCAAACTCGGTGATCTCCTTCTTCTTCTTCTCCAGCGCCTCCTTCATGCGGGCGACGACCTCTTCAAGGCCCTCCTTGTTGCGGTGCACAGCGGGCAACACTTCCTTGATGGTCCTCTCCACCAGAACTCCACCAATCATTCTGTAGCAACGCCTTGTGGGGTCCAGAGGCTCAATTGCGCCAATCACAAGAGAGTGCTCGCTCACTTCCATCTCCAGCTCCGTGATCTTGGTGTAGAGTTGGTTCATTTCAGTGCGCATGTTAGCGTAAGTATTTGCGACCACTTGCTCATTTATGGGTTCTTTGCCATCACCACCTGCTCTGCTTGCCATTTTCCTTGTGAAGGAACTAACCACAGAAGATATCACAAAGAAAGAAACCTGCAAACAGAAAATGAACATTCTTATTACAATCAACACAAGGTAAAAGGCTCATTACAGTATCAAAAGCATACAGATAACTATGACTCGACACTCAAAAGAAATATGTGCTGAAGCAAAACATTCACGGAGAGCACTCAAAGGCAAACATACTGCTGACGTATACTAACAACAACCAATCTCGTGACCAGTAGCTGGCAAAGACCCTATGGAGTATTTTTCAGAACTGTCAGTCACGAGTGCAGAGGAAATAAATAAATAAATGTTCCAGTCATAAACTTCATAGATTCCATACACCACGTTGCCCTGACTCAGGTTGAGAGGTTGCTCCAGACACTACCAACCTGACTCCACTGCAAAGACAACGATCAGCTATTTTGGGCTATTTCATCCATTGGAAAGAACTGCTATTGCAGTTCTGCTTGGCCAAATTAATTATGAGTAAACCTGTAGCAGCATCTTCTAAGGTTATATTGTGGGTCGTTATGACATATTTGGTACTCTTTGTGGTTCAAGACTCAAGAAGGATAAAAAGAATTACCCAGAACATGGATGAGCAATGTTCATACAAGTTTCTGAGCTAGCAAATGCAACATGAACTCACCATATGCTCCACTGAGCATTCCTCGTCCAAGCTATGCTGGTACTATAACAATGCATATTTAACTTGGTCTACACACAGAAGTCTTGCTCCCGTAGATAACATGCTACTGCAACCCATGAAAAAGAGAATGCCTGTGATGTTTTGAATTTATGGGCCTAACCAGTCATGTTCTCGCATAAGCAGATCTGAAACTAATTAACCAAACAAGATAGCCATAACCTGGAATGGGCACTCACAAGTAACAATTCTATTTTACTAGTAATTCCAGGGTAACAATACATAATTCACTGGAACTTATATAATTATCTTGAACAAAAGAAAAACAGTAACTCATACATGACTGTTCGCAAAGAAAGCAAATGGCCCCAAGATACGTAAGCATCATTAGTCTATGTCTCTGATTGTTAGACAATTTACACACAATGAGTATTCACTCATTATGATACATGCTTTGCATAAAAGAGACACGCACGCAAGCAAGCACAACAATACATCTAAACTATACGTTTAGATCCAAAGAAACTTTATTATAGCCGCGGAACCCCACTACACCCCTCCTGCGACCCATGGCGTACCAGCAAACTGATCCCTCTCACTTCAATCATGCTCTACAAGTCAGATCTTAATCACCTTATAGGCCTATATATGTGGCTCAACTAATTCAAGCAATCTCACACAAATAGGGTGGCAAAAATGCCAAGACTATCTAGTGAGTAGGTTGGCATCAATGGTGTATTTGGTTAGAAGGCAAAGGTGGGTGGGTTGGGGATATCCTTTTTTTGGTTGGGTCGGTAGGAATGGGATTAGCCAATTTTTTGTTTGGTTTGAAGAATTAGAGGTGATTAGGGTTATCCAATTTCTTGTTTCTGGATAAGTTGTTATCATGACCTCATTGCTTGAGGTGGTTATAGCACCCATTTGTACATAAACTTTAGCAACAAATACTACAAATCACTACCTTTTCCAGCTTACCGCTCAAGGAAAGCTACAAATACATACAGAGATACTATTTAGCATGTAGCAGAATTAGAATGCAGTGCGCAATAAAATTCCGTCTAAGGAATGAATGCATACAGTAGAAAGGGTACAGGTAGCTGGCTCAGAATAGCCCAAGTAAGCAATCTGAGGTATAAGTTGGTTCAGAAAGAAACCTATGTCAGAGATCCGATTGATATAACATTCCTCAGATGTAAATTGTTAAAGTAGCACCTTGAATGTTCTGAAGACTGCACAACGAATGACAATCAACATGGAACATCAAGCTTGATTTGTCTCTCCCCGTTTGACGTCTAGCAAAGAGGTCATTATAACAACTTATGCAGAAACAAGAAACGAATGACAATCAACATGGTACATCAAGCTTGATTTGTCTCTCCCCATTTGAAGTCTACCTAATTTTGCAAGATCTAATGATGGAATCGGGCCGAAAATTCTATAACCACCTCAAGCAAAGAGGTCATCATAGCAACTTATCCAGAAACAAGAAACTGGATAACCCTGACCACCTCTTATCCTTCGAACCAAACAAAAAAAATTGCAAATCCCATTCCCACCCGCCCAAGCAAAAAAAAGGTAACCCAAACCACCCAGCCAGACAAAAAAATTGTCTCAGACCATCATAAGTTTTTTTCAATATGGTACTTCCTATAGGCAACCTTCTTCTCATCATCATTGAAGCATCCTAGGTCCCTCAGTGCCCTTTGTGTACTAAGATAAGCTAGAGAGCAACACATGACAACTCGAAATACTTCTTTGCCAACAATATCATTTTTTTTCTTTTGTTCTCTTCTGTAATACAAGCGACCAACTCTAGTTGAGACATTATGAAGCTACAATGCACACACCATTGGTAAATGAACTTTAAAGAAAAACGACTCTAGTTAAGACTGTACATAAACCATTCATACTTCAGACAAACAATTACTACATGATGCACACATACGTATCTATTGCAAATTTGTATCTCACAGTAAGTACACACCAAAGTAGGATTTGGATTATGAAGTCCATACCTCCAACTGCCCTCACGTGCTACCAGCTGTCCAGAAGATCCTGCAAAATAACATACCGTATTAGCAAAGAAAAAAAAAGAGTATTAGCAGAGGAGAGAAACGCCTGGAAAGAGGGGTTCGGGGAGGAAGACGATGGCCGACTCTGGGGGAGATACACAGGAGGACATGCGCGGTCTCTGCTCCGCCTCCCGCCGCCGCCGCCGTTCCGCCTACCGCCGTCGGTCCGCCTCTGACCTAGGGTTACGGACGTGCTGGACGGGAGGGAGGGGCAGGGTCGGAGGAGGAGGATGGAGGGAGGAGGAGTATGGCCGGGGAGGAGAAGGGTGGCCGGGGATGAGGAAGATGGCCGGGAAGGTGGGAGTACCTGCAACGCCGGCGGCTGCTGCTTCCGCCCGCTCGATTTACTCCTGAGGTCAGTCCGTGTGCGGGAGCGAAGCGGTACCAATTCAGAGGGAATACAGAGCCATATTAGGAAAGCGTGCGTTTGGTTCACGACCCTTTTTTTTTTTTTTTTTTTTTGAGGAAGTTCACGACCTGAGAGGGATGGGATGGACCATACAGGTTTTTGGGATGGACAGTGCATACTAGGGGCGGGATTGGTAGCCTGTAAGCGGTTCAACCAGGTTCTAGGGAGAAGAAAACCTATTAATTGAAATCTCGGGCTGTATTTAAAATGTGGTCGGCGTGCTGCGTAAAGCACCCTCTGGCCAGTCTCTAGGGATACCAAAAGTTGTCAACACCTGTACATAGACTGGCTTTCCATCACCTTTGTTTAACTTTCTCTCTGTTGAAGTGTATAAGTGGATTGTACTAGCACTTTTCATCAGTTCGGACTTTTGGCTACGTTGGCTAATGCATGAAGTTTAACATGGTATCAGAGCCTAGGGTCTCGAGTTCGATTCTTGGTTTTCGCAATTTATTGTAAAATTGTTGTCACCCCCTTTGTGTCCACATGTTGACTTTCTCTTCTCTCGTTTGTGTCCACGTGTTGACTTTCTCTTCTTCTGTCTGTATCCATGTGTTGATTTTTTCTTCTCTCGTCACACGTGTGAGTGGGGGTGTTGAAGTGTATAAGTGGATTGTACTAGCTCTTTCTATCAGTTCGGACTTTTGGTTGCGTTGGCTAGTGCATGAAGCTTAACACTCTCTCCTTCCTCTAAACAGCTCCCTCATAAGCCATTCATAGTACCATAACCATGGATCGCTGAAGCATGTGTCCTACATAAAAAAGATGCACCTCGACGGGGGGAATTTATTCTGACCATCCGTTTCGAGTTTCGTTTGGTGTAAGCTTCAATTTCGTTTGAAATCGATTTGACCGAATTTTATCAAATTCGTCGCACACGAGCCGCCGATTAAAATTTCCTTTGGCGAGTAGCTTCACCACACTGTTCCACACAACTTTCGTGTTGTAAGTTTTTGTTTTGATGATCATAGAAAATATGGTTTGCACCTCTCTTTGTATACTGCAATGGTGTATCTATGTGTGTTCATCCTCTTTAGACTAAAGGTGTTCATGCTTGTCACTGTAGCAGATTGTCGGTATGCGACGTGGTGCGGCGCGACAAACTCGTCGGTTTCGGTAGCTAATAGCGGTGAGCGCCGACGCGATGGGACAGACTCGCCGGCTACAACGTCATGGCGGCGTCAGCCCGGCATCTTCACAGTGGCCATACACTATTCTTGTTAGCATAACCATAGTTTGTTTAATCGTGTGCTCTACACAAAAAAGATGCACCTCAACGAGATGAATCCATTCTGACTATCGGTTTTGAGTTTCGTTTGGTATATATATTCAATTTTGTTTGAAAGCGTTTTGAACGAATTTGTCAAATTCATCGCACACGGTCCGTCGTTTGAAATTTCCTTTCATGAGTAGCTTCAGCGCATCATTTCGCACAACTTTCGTGTTGGAATTTTTTTGTTTCGGTGGTCATAGGTAATTCTATCTCCATCTCTTTGTATACTGGAAGGAGTACATATGTCTATTTCTCTGTCTTCCTGTCAGTCGTTGTCGCCTAAATCAACTGGGCATGGCGCAAGGCTACTGACTCACCGTCTTTGGCGACTAACAGCGGTGAGCGGCGATGCCACGCGACAGACTCGCCAGCTTCGACGGTCACTGGCGGCGAGCAGCGACATGATGATTGCGTCTAGCCTTTATCTGGCAGTGACGAGAGGAGGAAGAAGTACCTATAGTGGTGTGGAATAAGCACACCATGGTGAGACTACAAATACGTCTGCAGCCATCCAAACAACTGGACCAAAGTGGCTCTAGAAATGCAGCTAAATTCGTTGTGGGCAACCAAACGAACCGCCTAAGTTGGTTTCTGCATTGCACGGTGCGACACAGGCCCTCCAGCGCATGCCCCCACGGAGCCAGCCGCAGGCTACCAATCGCGCCCTAGGTGATCCCATATTCTGTTTGGTTCTAAGATTTGACTGGGATGGAACCGGTCCGGTCCGTTTTTTCGCATTCCTAACTAAAATTTAGGCTGAATTTGCGGTGCGACATACAGCCCGCATGTCAGGCTCTGCGTCCTTGTGTTCGGGTCGGGCCCTCTAGCTAGCCATACAGTGGCCAGATCTGCCTTCCCAACTCTATTTGCCTCTCGCTCCTTTCCCGCCGCTATGCTGCCATCTTGGATGTCGTGGTCGACTCCTCCACCAGTTACGACCATTTTTGCAGCTATATGCGACCACACCTCTCGCCGGCCGTCAGAGGGTGTCTTGGTTTCGTCGTGATCGCCTTGTCGCCACCACCTCGTACGCGCTCGTGGTTCCTGATACGTCTCCAACGTATCTATAATTTTTGATGCTCCATGCTTGTTTATACACCATTTGCCTACTGTTTCGTTACACTTCGTGGCACTTTTATGCATTTTCCGGAACTAACCTACTAACAAGTCGCCACAGTGTCAGTTCCATGATTTCTGCTATTTTGTGTTTCAGAAGTGATACACAGGAAATATTCTCGGAATTGGATGAAACAAGTTCCTGAAGTCTTATTTTTCCTGGAAGCTTCCAGAGATCCAAAGAGGAGACGAAGTGGGGCCACGAGGGGCCCTCACACCAGGGCGGCGCGGCCAGGGCCTGGGCCGCGCCCCCTATGTGTGAGACCACCTCGGTCCACTTCTGACGATGCCCCTTCGCCTATAAAGACCCCCCGACGAGAAAAACCTAAGTACCCGATCAATTTTCCAGAACACATCGCGATCCGCCGCCGCCGTCGACCCGAAGATCGGGAGGGTCCAGAAGCTCTTTGAAAGGATCGTATGAGCAACTAGAGGGGGGTGAATAGGAGCTACCCAAAATTTTACTTCTTTTCAAGTTAAGGCTAGACAAGAAGGTAAATTCTCTAGATGTGCTAATAAGTGAATTTACCTAGAGTGATAAGCAAGCTAGCAATAACAATATAAGTAAAGGTACGAGTAAAGGATAGAGGTAACCGCAATGGAGACACGAAGACACAAGGATGTATTCCCGTAGTTCCTTCCTTGTTACGGGAAGTACGTCTACGTTGGAGAGGTGTGGTGCCACAAAGGCCACCAACGCCACAAAGGCTCACCCTATTCTCCGGTGAACAAGCCACAAAGGCGAGTTCACGCTCCACTAAGCGATGCCCTTGAAGGCGGCACGACACCTTTACACAAAGTATTGGGGCAAGCTCCACAACTCAATTGGAGGCTCCCAATAGGCCCACCAAGCTCTTACACACAAAGTTAAGCTTGGAGGACGGCTTCTTCCGGCTAGGAATCCGATGAATCACACAAGTTACAAGCCCCTCAACAAAGAGAGGGGGGAAATCAAATCGCCTTGGTGGAAGTGTAGATCTAGGTCTTCTCCCTCAAATCCCAAAAGGGCTTTGAGTTCTATTGGCTAGGGAGAGAGAACTAGTGCTTTGAAGCTTTGGAACAATGGAGGAGATAGAGAGTGGAAGCCGCAGCCAGCTCTTGAGGAAGAAGAAGGCTTTATATAGTCCTCCACGAAATGTAGCCGTTGCTGGACGACTAGGGTCGGAGTCTCCGGCCAGGAGGGCCGGAGTCTCCGCCCTAAGTGACTCCAGGGTCGGAGTCTCCGGCTAGAGACAAAAGTCTCCGGCCCAACTCCGGCCTGGTCTCTGAAGCGTCCGAGCCTTTAGCAAACCCTAGCCCAGCCAGACAGACCGGAGTCTCCGGCCCCCTGGGGACCGGAGTCTCCGGCCACAGCATGCCAGCCCGGAGTCTCCGGCCAGAGACAGAAAGTCTCCGGCCCAACTCCGGACGGGCATCTGGCACGTCCGACTCTAGGGGTTTCCTGGGCGAGTCCCCTAGGCCGGAGTCTCCGGCCACCAGGGCCGGAGTCTCCGCCCTAGAGGAGGCAACAGTAGCACTTCGTGGATGTCCTCTCCACCATTTCCACCTTCGCGAAGCACCCAACAAGACAACTAAGCCCTAACTCCACTACTGGACTACGGGCTCCGATCTTTTCAACCTTTTTGGGGTGCACCTCCGCGAGATCCTGAAATAACCTAGAAAGTCTGCAGAACTTTAATAGCATGGTTAAATCACCAAATGTTGTTAACAAACACCAAAATACATTTATTAGGGAAATGCTCTTTCAATCTCCCCCTTTTTGGTGTTTGATGACAACATACGGATTTGCAAGATATAAGCACAATAAAATAAAATATATAGCCAAAGCTCCCCCTACTTGTGTGCACAACACAATTTGCATTTGAACATGAGCCACACAAGTAAGGATCATCACTCCCCCTATATATTTCACAATTATACCAAGAGCAAGTAATAATACATGAGACTAACCATAAGCATATAAGTAAGACTAACAAGATAGCACACATTTAATAGTCTTACTAAGCAACAGAGGAACTTAAGTCTCACAAACATAACATACCACACACATTTAATAGTTAAACACTAAGATAGATGAGACACAACATGAAAGTCCATGAAGTTGTGTCTCGACCAAAGCAAAGGCAAATCCAAATCCAAATAAACCAACCCATGGCAAATCCCAATGATGACATCCTAATAGAGCTACTTCTCCCCCTTTGGCATCGAGACACCAAAAAGGGAAAAGAGCGATGCTACACGCCCATGGGATCACTCATCGTCTTCATCCTCGGGCTCGTCCTCGGAACCGGCATTGAAGTCCTCATCTCCTTCTTCAATATCATCAGAAGCCATGGGCTTCTTGCCATGATGCACATTGGAGGTGCCAGAGGTGACCTCCTCAAAGGCTTGCCAGTCAGTCAGACCCTTGCTCCACTTGCCATAGGAGTGAGTGCCGGATGAAGAAGAGGAAGGAGGTGATTCCACATAGTCCGGTTGAGACTTTCAAAAAGCCTTGTGAAGAACTTGTTGATTGTCATTCAAATGCTTTTGGGCAATGTAGCTCTCATATTGCTTGTCACGGATGTCCACATTCATGCAAAGCACATTCCTTTGGAACCAATTGAGCTTCTTGAATTCTTGCCCAAACTCATTGTTGGAGCTAGAGTCGGCATTGCTAGCATGCTTCATCCTTGGGCCCCTTCTAGTTGAAACTCCCTCGGCAAAGGCATCATCATCTTCACCTCTCACCGGAGCAAATGGTTCCTTGGAGTGACCGGTGGGTTCCTTGCGTTGAAGCTTCACAACCTTGTGATTCACAAGGTTTGCATTGAGAAGAGGAAGGTTGAGTCCTTGAGCACGGATGACTCATGATAAACGGGGCATAAAGAGGAGTCTTCTTGTTGAGAATGCAATCATTGATCTCCTTGTGAATGAAACCCATCACATCAAGTGGCTCAACGGGTGCGGTCTCCCCTTTGCAATAGACTTCATGAGAGTAGGCCAAGAGATTCACCAAAGCCCCACGAATAGCATCAAAGTTACCGGCTTGAGGGGCAATGGAGGCCCGGAATATGCGGAGCAAGATGTTGGACCGTTTGGATAGCCCAAGGGTGCCCCCAATGACAATCTTCTTGTCATCCCCGGTGTAGAGAGGAGCAAGCTTCTTCTTCTCATAGTACTCACCATCCACATGCATCCTCATGCCACTAGGAGTAGTAGCACCACGAAACTCATACCCAAGGAGAGCAACAAAGTCCATGAAGTTGGAGTGACAAACCTCTTCTCCGGTCATCCAAGTCATGGGGATCTCCTCACCATCCCCAAGTACCAAGGTAGCAAAGAACTGATGGATCAAAGTGATGTTATAGGGCTCTTGAATCTTCATGAGTGGATGGAGCCCAAGCTTGCGAGTGATCCACACGGCCTCTCCAAAATATGCACTGTACTTGGCAAAATGAGAGAAGTCCATGACCGTCTGAGGGCAAACCGGATACTTCTTGAGAGAAGCATAGAATTCCTTCATGATCAGCTCTTGCTCTTTGCGGACAAAGCAACGGTCACGAGAGTTCCGCGGGAGAGTGTACATGTCCCTCTTCCTCATCTCAACAAATTCAGATGACGACAGCCCTTCCAAGGTCACAAGGCTATCGAACTTGACCTTCTTAGCTGCCTCAGCCCGTTCCTCCTCAGCCATCCTTGTCTTGAGCTTCTTAGCATCCCTTGCTTGCTGAGCAATGATTGATCTTTGAACAAGAGCCCCTGTGGCGGGATTGACAACCAACTTGTCCCTGCTATGAGCGGCCGGTTTCCGAGAACCACCTGCACCTGTGAATGAGTAAGGAAGATAGCAAGGTTGAGGTGACATGTCCTAGAATCAAAAAGTAAGCAACTATGCTGTGACCTAGTGCACTCAGGCCTGATCTAGCCGGAGTCTCCGGGGACTCGGGCCGGAGTCTCCGGCCAAAACCGGAGACTTTGCGTCCAGGCCGGAGTCTCCGGCCATAGGGGCCGGAGTCTCCGGTTGGATGCAGGAGCCCGAGCCTAGGAGACTACATTTGAACAAATCGAGTGCAAAATCCACAATAAAGTTGCAAAGGAGATGATTGATAGCCACTAGAAGGTAGTACACCATATCAAACTAAGGGAAACATGCAAATCTCATAGATCTAGGGAGAACTAGATGGAGGAGATTGAGAGCAAGTTTACCGGAGTCCATGGTACAAAATCGATCGGTGGGATTGATCCCACACCTTCAAGAACTTGTTTTGCCAGTGGCACGGTGGATCCCGAAGCTTGGAGAGGCTCCGTGGACGATCTAGGACAATGGGGGCGGCAGGGGAAGAGCAGGGGCACGGGGGTGGATGGGGAAGAATGAACCGTTCTTCCCCACCCCGTGCCCTAAGTATTTGAGTGGAAACCGCCCGGCCGGAGTCTCCGGTACTTACCCCGGAGTCTCCGGCCCACCGGAGTCTCCGGGCTGTAAACCCCGGAGTCTCCAGCCCCCCATTGACAAGATCACATTTATGGTGGAAAAGGACATGTCATTTAAAGAAGAGTATGTTTGTGGATGAGATAGGCTTGGGATGGACACCTTGTCACTGTGTGGTACAAAATGCTCATGTTTGCAAACATGCAAATAAAATCAAATAAGACCAAACATGAGCATGTTCCCATAGAAAATAAGACAATAAAATCAAATGGGAAACTCCTCCACTAGGGAGGTTGGTGACCAAAAGGCCACCATGTATGAGTATATAGGTATGGCACCGCGAAGATATATCTTGGGCCCAAAACCTAGACTCATCGATTAAGCTCAAAAATGTCACAAATGACAAGATAGAACAATACGCTTACTATTGGCATTATGGGGGGAGGGATAGTCCAATCAATTAGGACCGCACTCCCCCTATTTCCATGCCCACATCTAGAACAACACACAAGTTAGAGTATGGGAGTGAATGCACCTAGCTCAAGCCACATTGCTTGAATCAATGATATTTAGTTCATGCCTCAATTCCCGGAATCTTGCTTCATCAAGAGGCTTTGTGAATATATCGGCAAGTTGCTCATTAGTGCCAACATAAGATAGATCAATATCTCCACGGTTGACATGATCCCGAATGAAATGATGACGAATCTCAATATGCTTCGTCTTGTTGTGTTGCACCGGGTTGTGAGCGATCTTGATAGCACTTTCATTATCACATAAAAGAGGCACTTTGTCAAAAATGACACCGTAATCCTTCAAAGTTTGCCTCATCCATAAGAGTTGTGCACAACAACTAGCCGCGGCTACATATTCGGCTTCGGTGGTAGAAAGAGACACACAATTTTGTTTCTTAGATGACCAACACACCAAAGACCTACCAAGAAATTGGCAAGCCCCGGAGGTTGATTTCCGTTCCACATTGTCTCCCGCCCAATCCGAATCCGAGTAACCTACAAGATCAAAACTTGCTCCTTTTGGATACCAAAGACCAAAGTTAGGGGTATTCACTAAATATCGAAAGATTATTTTTACCGCCACTAAGTGGCTTTCTTTTGGTGCGGCTTGAAAACGTGCACAAACTCCCACACTTAACATAATGTCCGGTCTAGATGCACAAAGGTAAAGCAAGGAACCAATCATAGATCTATAAAGTTTTTGATCCACTTCTTTACCATTAGGATCGAGATCAAGATTAACCTTTGTTGGCATGGGAGTCTTTGCACCTTTGACTCCTATCATCTCGAATCTCTTGAGCATGTCTTGGGTATATTTGGCTTGGTTCACAAAGGTCCCTCCCTTCAATTATTTGACTTCAAATCCAAGGAAGAACTCTAACTCCCCCATCATAGACATCTCAAACTTGTCGGTCATGAGCTTGGCAAACTCATTATTGAAAGCTTTGTTAGTAGAACCAAATATAATATCATCAACATATAATTGGCAAATGAAAAGCTCCCCATTGACCTTCTTAGTAAAAAAGAGTGGGATCGATCACCCCAATTTCAAAACCACGATCAACCAACAACTCTTTAAGGTGCTCATACCACGCACGTGGGGCTTGTTTGAGGCCATAGAGCGCCTTATCAAGTTTGTAAACGTGGTTAGGAAACTTAGGGCTTTCGAAGCCCGGGGGTTGCTTCACAAAAACCAATTCATTTAAGGGACCGTTGAGAAATGCACTTTTAACATCCATTTGTTGAAGTTTAAAGTTATGATGTGATGCATATGCAAGTAAGATGCGAATGGATTCAAGACGGGCAACGGGAGCGAAAGTTTCACCAAAGTTAATACCCTCAACTTGGGAGAAACCTTGAGCCACCAATCTTGCCTTGTTATGAATGACTATGCCATTTGCATCTTGCTTGTTCTTGAAGATCCACTTGGTCCCAATGACATTACGGCAATCTTTAGGCCTTTCTACTAGAGTCCAAACTTTGTTGCGCTCGAAGTTGTTGAGTTCATCATGCATGGCATCAAGCCAATCCGGATCCTCAAGCGCCTCATAAACTTTCTTGGGTTCTACACAAGAGACAAAAGCATGATGAGAGCTAAAGTTAGAAAGTTGCCTCCTAGTGGGGACACCTTTACGAACACTCCCAACCACATTTTCCAAGGATATGCTTCTTCGTCGAAGAATGGACTCAAGCTTCTTCTCACGGCGAGTGCGAGCCTCAAGAGGAGATTCTTGAGAGACTACTTGATCATCTTCATGATCACTGTTCTGGTCCTCGCCTTGACCACATGGATTGCCTTGATCATCAAGTGGCCCATAGCCACGGAATTCCGAAGGATCTTCATCAAGGCCTTGATCACCCCCGGAGACTCCGGTATCCATACCCGGAGACTCCGGTATGGGCCGGAGAGTCCGGACCACAGGGGCCGGAGACTCCGGGAAAGATTGTTCAGGGAGGTGATCTTGAGGTTGAGGGTGCGCAGCTTGTCTTCGGTCAATGTCCTGTGGATGTTCAGTAGGTGAAGGCTCCACTTGTGTAGAGCATTGTCCTTCTCCTTCGGCCAAAAGGTGTCCCTCAATGGGCCGGAAGAATCCGACACCCATTCTTCTTATGGCTTGGGGAGGAATTTCGTCACCTACATCACGAACACCACTTTGTCCCACAAAGGAACCATTATCCTCATCGAACCTCACATTACAAGTCTCTATAACATGCCCGGTGGACTTGCTATAGATCCTATAGGAATGTGAGTCCGTGGAGTAACCAACAAAGATACCCTCTATAGCTTTAGAATCAAAATTTGACAAACGAACACCTTTCTTGAGATAGAAACACTTACAACCAAATACCCGGAAGTACATGATGTTGGGCTTTTGCCCGGTAAGAATTTCATATGGAGTCTTGTTCAAGTTCTTGCGGAGATAAAGCCGGTTGGTGGCATGGCATGCGGTATTAATAGCTTCGGCCCAAAAGTTGTATGGAGACTTGAACTCGGCCAACATAGTTCTTGCCGCATCCATAAGAGTCCGGTTCTTCCTCTCGGCAACTCCATTTTGTTGCGGGGTATATGCAGCGGAATATTGATGTTTGATACCCGCATCACTAAGAAACTCATTTAGGGAGTAGTTCTTGAACTCGGTGCCATTGTCACTTCTTATAGTCAATATGGTGGTATTGAATTGACGCTCAACTTCGGTGGCAAAGTCTTTGACGGTTTGTTGGGTCTCACTCTTGAACTCAAAGAAATAAACCCAAGTGTATCTTGAATAGTCATCGACAATCACCAAGCAATATTTCTTGCCACCAAGACTTGCATAAGTGGGAGGTCCAAAGAGATCCATGTGAAGGAGCTGCAAGCACCTCTTGGAAGAGATAATAGTCTTGCTTGGATGACTTGTTTCATGCATCTTTCCTTCAATACATGCCCTACAAACACGATCTTTGGCAAAAGAAACATCCTTTAGTCCGAGTATGTGGCCGCCGGTGTAGAGATTTTGCAAAGCTCTCATATTGACGTGGGCTAACCGGCGATGCCAAAGCCATCCCACATCGGCCTTAGCAATTAGGCATATCGCGGCCGTAGTGGGTTTCTCCGAAAAGTCCACCACATACAAGCCATTTTCGACATACCCAACAAAGGCAACCTTGAGAGACTTACTCCACATGACGACCACAATATCAACATCAAAATATGTGGTATAGCCCATAGTAGCAAGTTGATGAACGGAAAGTAGATTATAACCAATGGTTTCGACAAGCATGCCATTCACTAGGGACACGTCCGGAGTGATCACCACCTTACCGAAACCAAGTACCTTAGAGGATGAATTATCACCATATGAGACCGTGACATTTGAAGTATTGGGCTTTAGATCTTCCACAATATTTTTGCTTCTGGTCATGTGGCTTGTGGCACCACTATCAATAATCCATTTTCCTCCTCCGGAAGCAATGTCCTACAAGAGATTAATTCTTGGTTTTAGGTCCCCATTTTTGAATGGGTCCTCTTTTGTTAGTCACAAGAATCTTAGGTACCCAAATAGCATATTCAATGTAACCATTATAGGGACCAACATATTTAGCATAGACATCACCATAATAGTCCCTAAAAAGAACATAATGAGGGTTATATTTTCCTGCAAAATTATTGTGAGAAGGGCCGGAGACTTCGGCCTTTGGGAGCGGAGACTCCGGGGTAGATGAACTAACCGGAGACTCCGGAACCTTTGACCCGGAGACTCCGGTCTCCTCGATTTTCTTCTTTCCATTCAGCTCCTCCCACTCCTCCTCGGTGTAACAAATATCAAAGGGGACATGAGGAGTAGGAGCAGCAGCAGGCTTTGTCTTCTTCTTGTTCTTCTTATTCTTCTTCTTCTTTGAGGACTCGGCCACCAAACAAAGATCCCCTTTCTTTGAGGACTCGGCAACAAATCCGAGGCCCTCCTTTCCCTTGAACAATATTTGATTGTTCAAGAGATCATTGAGATTCTTCTCTCCTTGAATGCAAGTGGCAAGGCCCTTAGCAAGATCGGCCTTCAACCTATTGTTCTCCTCAATGATATCACTATGATCACAAATAGAGTTAGAAGAACAAGGAACTTCAATAACTTGCATTGGTGGGACTTTAGATTGTTCAATAGTTAGTTGAATTTGAAGTTGTTCACGAATCTTGGTGAGATGCGAGAATTTGCCTTCCAAAGCCTTGTGGGCTTCTTCAAGCTTCTCAAACTTCTCACGAAGATCATTATGACCAACGTCAAATTCAACTTTCTCCTTTTTAAGCAACTTGACCATAGCAAGAGCATGGTCACGTTCTTTAGTGAGTTTTGACAAGATTGGATTATGAGACTCTTGTAGTCCCAACAATTTCTCCTCTAAAGAGACTCTCAAGTTTTGCTCTTCTTCGAGCTCAATTGATAGAGAGCCAATATCATCGGCGGCTAATCTTTCCAACTCCTCCTTCTCCTTGATAGTGTCATGGGCATCACCAATTTCACACATTAGTGTCTCAAAGTATATCTTGGTTGGCCCCTTCATGTTAGCAAGAAAATCATCACAAGAAACTAGTTCTTTCTTAATCTTAAGACTACTCACATCATCCATAGAGGTAGCATTGGAATGAGATGATGAAGGAGTAGGTGATGAGGTTACCTCCGAGGCCTTAGCCATAAGACACTTGTGAGTGGTGATGATGGCGTTCTCATTTTGTGAGTTGAAGAGGGATGTAGGTGGTGTGGAGACAATGGCAATGGCGGCCACTTCTCCATTCTCTTCATCAACGGAGTCATCATCATCGGACTCGGAGTCATACTCCTCATGAACCACCAATACCCTTTCTCCTTTCTTCTTGTTGTCCTTGTTCCCATGCTTCTTGAATGGGTAGAACTTTGATGACCGGCGCTTGGGGATGAGCCGGCCTTCATTGTCCTCCTTGTTCTCATAAGGACATTCGGCGATGAAGTGCTTGATTCCTCCACAATTGTAGCAATGCCTCACTTTAGAGTCACCACCCTTCCTTGGAAAGGATTTGAACTTGGATCCCTTCATCTTGTGCTTGTTGGCATCCCAAAAGGCATTTGCATTGAGAGCAAAGTGTTCATGGAGGGCAAACTTGAGATCTTCCGGAGACCAACACTCTTCTTCATATATTTCTTTTTCTCCTTCTCCTTGCTTGGACACCACCTTGGCCTTGAGAGCAAGATTGTGAACTCCTTGTCCGGCAAGAACACGGGCTCTAGTCTCTTCCGCGTTCTTCTTCAGGATAGACAAGGCGGTGAACTCGCAAAGAACTTCATTTGAGGTCATACTCCCAAAATCCGGTCTTGAACGGATTATCTCAGACCGCATGGGTTCTCTTGGGTTGATGGAGGTGATGAACATACGCTTGATATAGTCATCACCATTGTCTTTGCTCCCAAACCCGGTCAAGGCCGTTGCAAGAGCCAAGATCCTTTGGTACATCTCATCGGGAGTCTCATTATCACGCATAATGAAATCCCTTTCTTCACTCTTGAGCTCATCAAACTTGGAGGACCGAATACTTTCATTCCCAATGAAGAGCATAGTGAGATAGTCCCATACTTCCTTGGTGGTGCTCAAGTTGTTGATGTGTACCGCATGAGTATCCGGTACGGCTTATTGAAGGAGATGCTTGGCGGTGGCATTGAGTTGCTCATCAACTTCTTCCCTTCCGGTCAAGTTGAGAGGATCATGAGGTGCAAAGCCATTTTGTATGACCCTCCACAAATGAGTAGAAGAGCTAGAAATATGAGATTTCATTAGTCCTTGCCATTTAATAAAATTGCGAGAATCAAGCTTAGGAGGAGATCCCATGTTGTTAATGTGTGGCATAGGATAATGGACCGGCGGAGGGGAGTAAGTGTTAGGGGGTGGAATGTTAGCACCCTTTGCCGGACCATCATTTTCCTTAGGAGGGTCACCTTTATTCTCGGCGGAGGTGGAGCCATTGTTAGGTGGCTTCACCTTAGCCAAGGAGAGTTCCACACTAGGTGTGGTGTTTGGGTCGGTGGGCCCGGAAGGTTTCCTTCCAAAATATTCCTCAAACATAGCCTTCATCTCCAATCTCATGGTGGTTTGCATTGTGTCCAAGGACGCCAAATGCTCCTCACGTGAGATTGAAGAGGAAGAGATAGATGGAGGAGTATCTTCGGGAGGAGTTTCTTTACTCTTATCCCCTTCCATAGTTGCTCAAACTCTTAGGCGGTTAAGCCCGAATAAGAGACCACGCTCTGATACCAATTGAAAGGATCGTATGAGCGACTAGAGGGGGGGTGAATAGGAGCTACCCAAATTTTTACTTCTTTTCAAGTTAAGGCTAGACAAGAAGGTAAATTCTCTAGATGTGCTAATAAGTGAATTTACCTAGAGTGATAAGCAAGCTAGCAATAACAATATAAGTAAAGGTACGAGTAAAGGATAGAGGTAACCGCAATGGAGACACGAAGACACAAGGATGTATTCCCGTAGTTCCTTCCTTGTTACGGGAAGTACGTCTACGTTGGAGAGGTGTGGTGCCACAAAGGCCACCAACGCCACAAAGGCTCACCCTATTCTCCGGTGAACAAGCCACAAAGGCGAGTTCACGCTCCACTAAGCGATGCCCTTGAAGGCGGCATGACACCTTTACACAAAGTATTGGGGCAAGCTCCACAACTCAATTGGAGGCTCCCAATAGGCCCACCAAGCTCTTACACACAAAGTTAAGCTTGGAGGACGGCTTCTTCCGGCTAGGAATCCGATGAATCACACAAGTTACAAGCCCCTCAACAAAGAGAGGGGGGAAATCAAATCGCCTTGGTGGAAGTGTAGATCTAGGTCTTCTCCCTCAAATCCCAAAAGGGCTTTGAGTTCTATTGGCTAGGGAGAGAGAACTAGTGCTTTGAAGCTTTGGAACAATGGAGGAGAGAGAGTGTGGAAGCCGCAGCCAGCTCTTGAGGAAGAAGAAGGCTTTATATAGTCCTCCACGAAATGTAGCCGTTGCTGGACGACTAGGGCCGGAGTCTCCGCCCTAAGTGACTCCAGGGCCGGAGTCTCCGGCCAGAGACAAAAGTCTCCGGCCCAACTCCGGCCTGGTCTCTGAAGCGTCCGAGCCTTTAGCAAACCCTAGCCTAGCCAGACAGACCGGAGTCTCCGGCCCCCTGGGGACCGGAGTCTCCGGCCACAGCATGCCAGCCCAGATTCTCCGGCCAGAGACAGAATGTCTCCGGCCCAACTCCGGACGGGCATCTGGCGCGTCCGACTCTAGGGGTTTCCTGGGCGAGTCCCCTAGGCCGGAGTCTCCGGCCACCAGGGCCGGAGTCTCCGCCCTAGAGGAGGCAACAGCAGCACTTCGTGGATGTCCTCTCCACCATTTCCACCTTCGCGAAGCACCCAACAAGACAACTAAGCCCTAACTCCACTACTGGACTACGGGCTCCGATCTTTTCAACCTTTTTGGGGTGCACCTCCACGAGATCCTGAAATAACCTAGAAAGTCTGAAGAACTTTAATAGCATGGTTAAATCACCAAATGTTGTTAACAAACACCAAAATACATTTATTAGGGAAATGCTCTTTCACTCTTCCTGGCACCCTGCCGGAGAGGGGAATCGCCACCGGAGGTCTTCTTCATCGTCATGCTTGCCTCCGGAGCGATTAGTGAGTAGTCTACCTTGGACTATGGGTCTATAGATGTAGCTAGATGGTTGTCTCCTCCACCATGTGCTTCATGTTTAGATCTCATGAGATGCCCTACATGATTGAGATCACCGTTATGTAATTCTACATGTTTGGTTTGTTGGGATCCGATGAATATTGGTGTTATGATTGAGTTGCTATACTGAAATATATCTTATGTTATCTCTATGTTGTTTATGATCTTGCATGCTCTCCGTTGTTAGTAGCTATCTTGGCCGAGTAGTTGCTAGTGACTCCAAGAGGGGGTATTTATGCTCGATAGTGGGTTCATGCCTCTATTTAATCTGGGGGAGTGACAGAAACCTCTAAGGTTGTAGATGTGTTGTTGCTACTAGGGAGAAAACAACATTCATATGCTCGAGGGCATATGCTTTGTTTACATTACACACTTTGCTTAATGCAATTATCTGTTGTTCGCAACTTAATACTTGTGGAGTTCTCGGATTGATTCACCACAAGTGGATTATTAGTCATAGATGCAGTTGAATGGCTGTCTATATATTTTGTTGTAATGCCCAGAGTAAATCGCATAGTGATCTTCTTGGCATATCACGTTTATCTTTATTCTATCAATTGCCCAACTGTAATTTGTTTACCCAGCATGTGTTATTTATCTTATGGAGAGACACCACTAGTGAACTGTGGGTCCCGGTCCTATTTCCATCATATTTCTATCACCTGTTTACTTTACTCGCACTGTTTACTTTACTCGCATACTTCTACTGTTTTCCACTCGATACGCTCATACCCTTTGTTTCAAGCAAACCGGTGAGATTGACAACCTCATCGCAAGTTGGGAACAAAGTACTTAGTTGTGTTGTGTGCAGGTTCCGCGTTGCAGCTAGCAAGCAAAGCTTAGACGAGGCGCCATATATAAATTGTCCGAAGCTGTCGCAAACTAGCAAGCATCACCTTCAGTTGTATTGTCCGCTCTTCTCCTAAACGATAAACCTTGGTTTCTTAACTGAGGGAAAACCTTGCTGGTATACTCATCATACCTTCCTCTTGGGGTTCCCAACTGGCCTATTATTACTTCATCAACTCGGCATCAGCAAGCTCTTTTCTGGCGCCGTTGCCGGGGATTGAAGAAGAATAAGCTCCCACGTCAACTAGGCACCAGCTCTTTTCTAGCACCGTTGCCGGGGAAGAAGTGGAAGATCTCTGCAAGGGGAGTTTTTTGCACACACATCCTTTACTTTGTTTTAAGTTTTGCTTTACTTTATTTTTACTTGCATCATTTTATATCAAAAACCCAAAAAATTAGAATCCTTTGTAGTTGTTTATTATGTCTAATTCAGTTGCTACTACTATGTCGCCCGAGGATATGATTTTTACTTTTAAACAAAAGGATGAGAAAAGTTTTAAAGAAGCTTGGTCTAGAATTTATGATTGGCATGGAAAAACTGAACCTAAAATGACCTTGAGTTTGCTTCTTAGTAGCTTTTACTTTGGACTTGCTCTTCGTTATAGATATGCTTTGGATGCTACTGCAGAAGGAGATTTCCTTCATTGCGATGGAGATCAAGCCTTCAATATTATAAAAAAATTGATTACAATTTATAGCATGCCAACCTATTTTGATTCCTCTCTTGTGTGCATTTTTAATAGACTTGATACTCTTGAGACTCGCACTGCTAGTTTGAATTCTTGCTACAATACTTTGCGCCAGCATTTTGATTATGTGCCAACAAATTCTGAACCTTCGAGTTGGTATCCTACGGTAAAAATCACCATTAGTGGTGAAACTTTTCATGCTCATTGTGATATTATGTCTGAATTTTGTCTCATGCCAAAGGATGTTTATGAATCTTTGAGTCTTTGGAAGCTTTCTAAGGGGGGAGAAGGAATTTCTCTTACTAACAATGCCACTATATTTCCCATGGGAATAGCTGAAGGAGTTTTTACAAAAGTCCTAGGAAGAATGATATCTACTGATTATCTTGTTATTGAATATGTAGGAAAAGGACAAATCACACTTGGAAGATCCCTACTGAAGCTCCTGGGCGCCGTCATTGATGTGGGAAAAGGCAATATAAGATTTATCTCCCCACCTTGCAATAGCCATGTCTTTCCTAGAGTCAAGAGCAAAGGTAATAAAGGAAGACGTAAGGCACCCGCTGATCCTAGCACTTCATCACTTGATGTTACTTGATTCGCAATTTTCTGCGCCTAGCTCAAAGGCGTTAAAGAAAAGCACTCTTGGGAGATAACCCAATGTTTTAATTCCAGTACTTTTTCTTTTATTTGAGTCTTGGAAGTCATTACAACTATAATGACCACTCCTTATCCTTTTTATTTTATTGTTGTGCCAAGAGAAGCCTTTAATTGGAGTGAGGTAAAGATTTGGGGATGTTGCTGTCCTGAAACTGTTTTTGGTGCTGCACCGTAAAAATTCGTATAAATTCTCTGTATATTTTTTGGACCTGAAATTTCTTGTGCATATGCCCCAGGTTATATCCAAACTTTCGTTAGTTGAACACTTTTTGATTTGAGCAACAGAAAGCGCCTCAAAAATTCGACCTTTGTCAGCTGTTCTGTTTTGACAGATTTCTGCTAATATTTGTGTTTGCCGCTTTATCGCTTTCTTTTGAGTTCTTTTTATCACGGAACTTTTGGGGAAGTTGCTACAGTAGTATATGCTATATATGTGGTGGTTTTGGGTTGAAACCTGAAGCAAAAAGAGGTTGATTACATGTTATGCTTGCACTAATGTTGCTAATAGATTTGTGTTTAGTTTTGTATGAAGGAAGTTTTCAAGTGTAGGGATTGGAGAATGATGAGATGAGTTGAAGAATGGACAAAAGCTCAAGCTTGGGGATGCCCATGCATCACCCCAAGAAATATCCAAGAAGTACAAGCATCAAAGCTTGGGGATGCCCCCGAGGCACCCCTTCTTCATCGGCAAAAATCAGGTCACCTTTCAAGACACTATATTTTTATTGCTTCATGCACTATGTGTTTTTCTTGGAGCGTCAGTTGTTTTAGTTTTCTTAGTTAGTTTAATTTTGTTTGCTGTAATAAATGGTTGGACCCCAACAAATTTCTTTTGGAGGAGATGTACTCGTTTTCATTTGCCAAGAACACTCCGTTTTTCATTCTTACAATTTCAACGAGTGTTCTTCTTTTTCTGCTACTGCTTTTGGTTTTGGTTTTCGCCTTGATTTGCGTTCAGATCTTGTCATATCTTTTCATCAAGGTGTACTTTTGCCTCTGATCTTTATTGGTTTTCATCAAAAGAGGTGTCTTTAAAGATTTCAAATGGTGTTGGAAAAGAGAAAAAGCTTTGTGCAAAATAGTGGTACAAGAAGGAGCTTGTGTAGACTGCGGCTTAGGCTTTTTCATGTCGTGCTTGATGTCTTTTTGATAGTAAGCTTAGTGGTTTTGCTGTAGCATGACTTGTCTCAAATAACTGAGATTGCTTAATAAGCCTTTGAAAAAATCATGCGTTGTTTTTATTGTATGGAAGCATTATTTTGGTTTTCTCTTTGATACTTTATTTGGGTTGACTTGGCACATGCTCACACGTGTTAGACTCTTACAAAGTCGCCAATAGCCTCTATGATCATTTAGTTTTTGACTTTTGATGCCATCTTATGCTTCTTTTAATGTTGCTTTGTCGCTTTGCATGATTATGGCCATTATTGCTCTCTTAGTTGGTCGCTTCCAGTCTTTTGCTAGCCCTCGCCTTGTACTGAGTATGAGCTCTACTCGTGCATCCAACTCCTAAAAACCAAAGTTTTCCAAAGTGTCCACCATACATACCAACTAGCAATTTGCTATTCTAAGTAAATTTGACTTGCTTTTATCTTCTCTTCAAATTAAACTCTTACCAGTGTTATGCGAAAATTGGTCAGTAAAGCTCTCACGAACCGGAAGGCACACATTAATTTTTCCTGTTCTTAAAAATTTGACATTGCGGTCTCTTATGTTGAGTTGTTATGCTTGCAAGTTATAAGTTGGATTCTAGCCCAACCATGCTGTCATGGGGCAAGCTTTCAACATTGCACTTCTTATTTGAGTTGATACCGTGATCTTTTGTTTATGGATGCCCGCGGTGTGAAATGAATTGGTAATCTTGTGGGGATCATGAGTTTGTATATGTGTTAGGGAAACGCCTGGGCTGCCAATCTAAGCCATGCATAATTCATGGTAGAAATTTGCAGCATACCCATGGTGGACATTCGACGACGCATCTCACAATAAAAAGCTAAACAAAATGACAAATAAAAGAGATGTCGAGGTGTTCATTGTCTGCTTGTCCTGTCATTTTGATGTGGGCTTGTTCCATGTCATCGGGCACGGAGGTACCCCGTTGGCGGTTTTCGATGATACATATATACTTACAATGACAAGAGCCTTGCTTGGGACTCTAAGTAAAGTAGCATGAGGTTTGGGTATTCGTATTCATGGGGCACGAGGTTTTCGACTTATGATTTGTCAAGCATATGCATCATAATTGTTCTCGCATTAACTCTAACCATTCAAGATGCTTATGATGGGGGCAATAAGAGCTCAAAGCCAGTAAGTAACATAATTTTTGAAGGTCTATAAAACTTGCAATCACTGCTTCCCTCTGCGAAGGGTCTTTCTTCTACTTTTATGTTGAGTCACTACCTTCTTTCTTTATGCACCATAAGAGAGCAAAGTTGTCATTCTTAGTGTAATATGCATTGTCCCAAAGTTCATTGATTGATTCATATTGTTGGTTTCACTTGTTCTTAAATTATTTGTATCTAGTCGACCTCTTAAACTTTAAGGTCTCCTATGCATTTATGTTTTGCTCTCTATGAAGGACAAGCTGAAAACCATTTGTATGTTTTTCTTTATGATTTGAACACACGTTTGACTTTCATTGTTTCATTTTCATGATCTTTTGTTTGTGTTCATTTGCATGTTTACAACATGGTTGCTAAGTTTTATTGTCAAGATTATATCTTTATGCCCATGTTTAAGTTCTTATGATCCCAGCTCACAAATGCTTACATATATGATCAAGATTGTGTAGGTGCATGTCACCTCAAAAATTATTCTTTTGTTATCACTTACCTACTCGAGGACGAGCAGGAGTTAAGCTTGGGGATGCTTGATACGTCTCTAACGTATCTATAATTTTTGATGCTCCATGCTTGTTTATACACCATTTGCCTACTGTTTCGTTACACTTCGTGGCACTTTTATGCATTTTCCGGAACTAACCTACTAACAAGTTGCCACAGTGCCAGTTCCCTGTTTTCTGCTGTTTTTGTGTTTCAGAAGTGATACACAGGAAATATTCTCGGAATTGGACAAAACAAGTTCCTGAAGTCTTATTTTTCCCGGAAGCTTCCAGAGATCCGAAGAGGAGACGGAGTGGGGCCACGAGGGGCTCTCACACCAGGGCAGCGCGGCCAGAGCCTGGGCCGCGCCCCCTATGTGTGAGACCACCTCGGTCCACTTCCGACGATGCCCCTTCGCCTATAAAGACCCCCCGACAAAAAAAACCTAAGTACCCGATCAATTTTCCAGAACACATCGCGATCCGCTGCCGCCATCGACCCGAAGATCGGGAGGGTCCAGAAGCTCTTCCTGGCGCCCTGCCGGAGAGGAGAATCGCCACCGGAGGTCTTCTTCATCGCCATGCTTGCCTCCGTAGCGATGAGTGAGTAGTCTACCTTGGACTATGGGTCCATAGCAGTAGCTAGATAGTTGTCTCCTCCACCATGTGCTTCATGTTTAGATCTCATGAGCTGCCCTACATGATTGAGATCACCGTTATGTAATTCTACATGTTTGGTTTGTTGGGATCCGATGAATATTGGTGTTATGATTGAGTTGCTATACTGAAATATATCTTATGTTATCTCTATGTTGTTTATGATCTTGCATGCTCTCCGTTGTTAGTAGCTATCTTGGCCGAGTAGTTGCTAGTGACTCCAAGAGGGGGTATTTATGCTCGATAGTGGGTTCATGCCTCTATTTAATCTGGGGGAGTGATAGAAACCTCTAAGGTTGTAGATGTGCTGTTGCTACTAGGGAGAAAACAACATTCATATGCTCGAGGGCATACGCTTTGTTTACATTACACACTTTGCTTAATGCAATTATCTGTTGTTCGCAACTTAATACTTGTGGAGTTCTCAGATTGATTCACCACAAGTGGATTATTAGTCATAGATGCAGTTGGATGGCGGTCTATGTATTTTGTTGTAATGCCCAGAGTAAATCGCATAGTGATCTTCTTGACATATCACGTTTATCTTTATTCTATCAATTGCCCAACTGTAATTTGTTTACCCAGCATGTGTTATTTATCTTATGGAGAGTCACCACTAGTGAACTATGGGTCCCGGTCCTATTTCCATCATATTTCTATCACCTGTTTACTTTACTCGCACTGTTTACTTTACTCGCATACTTCTACTGTTTTCCACTCGATACGCTCATACCCTTTGTTTCAAGCAAACCGGTGAGATTGACAACCTCATCGCAAGTTGGGAACAAAGTACTTGGTTGTGTTGTGTGCAGGTTTCGCATTACAGCTAGCAAGCAAAGCTTGGACGAGGCGCCATATATAAATTGTCTGAAGCTGTCGCAAACTAGCAAGCATCACCTTCAGTTGTATTATCCGCTCTTCTCCTGAACGATAAACCTTGGTTTCTTAACTGAGGGAAAACCTTGCTGCTATACTCATCATACCTTCCTCTTGGGGTTCCCAACTGGCCGATTATTACTTCATCAACTCGGCATCAGCAGTTCCCCTCCCCCCCCACACACGCGCACACCTTTTCTGCCATTTGTCGTGCCCCCAACAAGGTAATTTCTAGGGCCGTGGTCCACTTTTTTTGGTGCATATATATGAATATAATTTTTCATATGTTCTAATTGTTGTATATCATGGCGGATAGTTCAGACAAGTTTTTCTTCAGCCATGTCATCAACACATCGTCGGGCGATTCCAGCAATGACAATGGGATCACGATGGTTGTGGCTCTTCTCGTCTAGGCCCACGAAGAGAACCAAATGCAAAGGTACAAGGGCTCGGTACCGAGACTGAGTCCATCCTTGAAACGCAACCGAGAGGCCAGCTATGATCAACTATGGCGGGACTACTTTTATTGCATTGACCCTTTGTTCAAGGCGTAGCTTTTCCGCGACGCTTTCGTATGTCAAGGGAAATTTTCTTCTATATTATGCACGGAGTGAGGGAGGATGATGACTAATTCCGCTTGAAGAAGGATGCCACCGTGGCTATGAGGATGCTTGCGTATGGACTCGTCGATGACCTAGTTGATGAGTACATGCGCATGCGCATGTCCACTTGCCTTGAGTCAGTGTACAAGATTTGCAGATCATGAGAATACTTGAGGTGATCAAATACCGCCAACACTGCCTGGCGGCGCAATCAATAAGTCAAAAGAATTTTCTGGTATGCTCAAAAGCATCGATTGCATGCACTGAGAATGAAAGAATTGTTCATTTGCATGGCAAGGGCAATACAAAAAGGCCATACAGAAGGGTGCACAATCATACTTGAGACGGTTGCATCACAAGATCTCTAAATCTAGCACTCTTTCTTCGGTATGGCTCTCATAGTGATATCAATGTGCTGCAGTGATCTTCATTATTCTCTAGACTTGCAGAAAGCCATGCTCCAAAGGTCACCTATGAGATCAATGGCCACCCTTATACCAAAGAGTACTATCTCACAGTTGGAATCTATCCTTCCCGAAACATGTTTGTGAAGACAATTCGGACACCTAAATATGAAGCAGAGAGTAGGTTTGCTAAAGAGCAAGAGGCTGATAGAGAGGATGTGGAGCTGACATTCGGTGTGCTCCAATCTCGTTGGGCTATTGTTTGGCACCCTGCTAGGACATGAAGCTGGGAGCAAATATGGGAGGTCATAACTACTTGTGTGATCATGTACACCATAATCGTTGAGGAAGAGCATGTTGACAGCGTGTGTGACCAAGGTGGGAATTTAAGGGCGATTTGGTTGCGCCTAGCCCAGACCACCGACAAACTTCATTTATTTTCTTCAAGTGCATCATGAACTACGAGACCGTGCAACACACAACCAACTGCAAGAAGATTTTGTTCAATATAGGTGGAATCATGTGTTGTGTTTCAAATGATTATAATAAACTATGAATTTGTTTGTGTTTTATAAACTATGAATCTGTTTGTATAACAAATTATGCTTGAATGACTTCTCAACATACCATGTGTACCAATATAGACAAAAAAGTCAAAAGCTATGTGAAAAAATAACAAATATAGCCATGGCGGACCACCTCCAAACGGACATAGGTATCCGACCGATCCGTGTGGCCCCACCAACAGAACAGATCAGACTGATTCAATGTCCGACATAAGGGGCGCCGTTGGAGTTGCTCTTACCCTTTGTATTGCACGAGGTTGAGGAGCCACGAGCGTGGAGTGGCCTTGGAATTGGCCGAGTTTCCAAGCCTGAAATCCAAACGCGTCCAAAAATCCGAATTGGGGTGGCAGAATATACTAAAAGGCCAATTTTGAGGTTGTTTTTATTTTCTTTTATCTTTCGGTTCTTTGTGTAATGGTGGTGCTAGGAGTGTGGATTTTTGGAGCTCGAGCTCCACATAGCTCTTTTTTATAAAAAAATGAAAATCATGTTTTAAAGTTTTAAAAAATCATGGAAAAAATTCTGGATGTAGCTAGAGATGTATCTTACAACTGTGTAAAATTTCAGTTCAAAATACCTTATGCTTTAGGCTGCACAAAAATGGTAAAAGTGCAGATCTAGTATAGTGAACAGTACATATTTTCAAACTCTCAAAATTTGTCAGAACTTATCATTTTTTTGTAGCCCAAAATATGAAGTCTTTTACGTTGAAATTTTACACACTTGTAGAATACATCTCTATTTACATTCTGATTTTTTTTTCAGATTTTTGTGAAACTTAGAAACATGGTTTTCGATTTTTTCTTAAAACGAGCCACAAAAGAGATTGAGAGCTGACTGTCCAAAGAAAGCAACACTGTTGGAGGATCACCATCGGGAGATCGAAAATCCATCCTCGCCTCACATCCCTCTCTCCTGGATTGGGTGGTCAAGCTCCGCCGTTAGAACTAAGATGGAGTTAGGGACGTAGTAGCGATGATGACAAGGAGGAACAAACTTAGGGTTAGGGTCGGGTTGGTCATGGAGCCGTAGAAAATCTAGCCCCTACAAGCCTAGAGGGACGTCTATGATGGTGGCGGAGGCTGCTTGGGCAAGGCGGGTGGTGAGGCAACGATGCCAACCCCGGGTGGCAGAAGCCAACAATTAGGGCGGTGCCCGCACGCTGGCCACAAATGAGGATGACAAGGGTGGGCGAGAAGAACAACAAGGGCAGGGGCGTAGCGTCTTGGAGACCAAACAAGGCTGTGGCACAGTCTTAAAAAAATAGAAAACACTAACTTCAAGTTAATTAGCACATATATTCATCACTATTGCTTCAGTTTGCTTAATCTGGCCCGGGCTACAAAGATATCGAGCATTTGGCCCATGCTGTCTTTGATGTCACGCTGCGCCACTGAACAAGGGTGCAAGGAGAGGGAGGAAAAGGGTTGTGTGGTGCATAGCGTTTCCTCTTCCAGATAGTCGGCTGGGCTCCCGATAATACCAAAACCTGAAAGGAAAGAGGTGATCCAATCAAGCGTGTGCACGTGCCGACGCGACATGTAGCCATATATAGAAATCTTTCAAAACTTGTAGATTTGATCAAATTCATAGAATGCACTTTATTTTGAAATAGAGGAAGTACGTATTGCTGTCAAAAAATAGTATAATTGTTGCTAATATAAATGCATCCGAAACTAGGAGACGGTGGCTTGCTACCAACTGATAATCACTGTATTCTGTATAAGATTGTCACATCTTGGTCCACTTGTTTCTGTCTTTATAAACCCAAAACGTGCTTCTCCTGATGAGATGCCGGTTATGCCGTTTGCATGGGGCAAACCGTGAAGGTTGGAGACACGGCACATCAGAAGGCATGAGCATGGATCATCATCGACAGCAGTTGCTGCAGCAATATATTACTAGTAATCTTGTTCCAAATCGAGTTCCTCCATAGTACATTATAGCAAGAGCAGCAGCAGCAAATAAAGTTGACTACATATTTGACCCCTCACTTAACCAAGTGTGTGCGTCTGTCAACGAGCCACAGTCTCGATAGAAAGAAATCCCCCAAAAATTGCAGATTTCGATCAAGTTAATTTTGAAATAGAGGGAGTGCCGATTGCTGTCAAAATCACATTAAGAGACGGTGACTGTTGCTACCAACTGATAGTCACTACCAACTGATAATCACTGTATTCTGAAATAAAAAAGTGGACGAAAATAATCAGTTAGTTGCAATAGTCCACTTGTTCTTTTCTTTATAAACCCAAAAACGTGCTTCTCCTGATGAGATGCATCTTTATGATGTTTGTTTGCATGGGACACCGCATGAGCATGGATCATCGTCGCGAGCAGCAATATTAATCTTCTTTCGAATTCAGTTCCTCCCAAGTCATATAGAACACAGAAACTACAGCAGGAGCAGCAGCAATGCAGGGCGCCGCGCACGACCCGAACGCCACCACCTTCTACTCCGCCGCCACCGGCGTCTACGGCAGCACCCACCCTCCCCTCCCGCTCCCGGCCGACCCCGCCCTCTCCCTCGTCCCGCACCTCTTCTCCCGCCTCCCCCTCCAGCCGCATTGTCCCCCGTGCCTCCTCGATGCCGCCACCGCCGCCTCCCTCTCCCGCGCCGACCTCCGCCGCCTCGTCTCCTCCCTCGCCCACGGCCTCCGCCGAACCCACCACATCCGCGCGGGCGACGTCGTGCTCCTCGTCCTCCCCAACTCCATCGCCTTCCCCGTCGCCTTCCTCGCCGTCCTCGCAGCCGGCGGCGTCGCCACCACCATGAACCCCTACAGCTCCCGCGCCGAGATCGCCGACCGCCTGCGCGAAACCGGCCCGTCCCTCGTGCTCGCCTCGCGCGACAACGCGGCTAAGCTCCCGCCCGCCGCAGCCCCGGTCGTCCTCGTGCCCGAGACCTTTCTTCCCTCCGCGGACCACGAGTTCGCGCCCTTCCGCGCGCTGCTCGATTCCGAGGCCGGCGCGACCGACGACGAGTTCCCTTCGCCAGGTGTGGGCCAGGACGACACCGCCGCCGTCCTCTATTCCTCGGGGACTAGCGGCCGGAGCAAGGGCGTCGTGCTCACGCACCGCAACCTTATTGCCATGGTCGAGCTCTTCGTGCGCTTCGAGGCGTCCCAGTACGCGCTACCTGCTTGTGTCAATGTCTACCTGGCAGCGCTGCCCATGTTCCACGTCTACGGCCTCTCCCTCTTCGCCGTGGGCCTCCTCTCGCTTGGCACCACGGTCGTGGTCATGAGGAGGTTCGACGTAGGCGAGGCCGTCAAGGCCATTCACAGGTACAAGGTCACGCACTTCCCGCTCGTGCCGCCAATCATGACGGCGCTGCTGAGGGCCAAGGCGGCAGGCGCCTTGCCATTGGAATCCTTGGTGCAGGTCTCCAGCGGCGCAGCTCCGCTCAGCGGCAGACTCGTTCAGGACTTTCTCCAGAGTTTCCCACACGTCGATTTCATTCAGGTATGTAGCCTACCAAATTCCAGTTATTTGCAGTACACTCTTCTGGGAAACATAGGTAGCTGAAGGGAACCAATTGTTTTACTCCAATTGTCCATATTCTGACTTCCGAGTACAAATTAATGTAGTAGCACTAAGATTTGATCATATGCCTTGTCCTCATGTGTGATGACCGATGAGTGTGTTCATCTGCTACCTATGCATCCACTCATGTGCTCAACAGCTCAGGGGCCTTCTCACCTAAAAGTTCAGCCTAGAAATTTTCTGCAGTTTTGAAGATGCGGTTGATTTGACTTTGCAGGCATTATAAATACTTTATGTGTGTATTTCAAATGGAGTAATCAGTTAGGGATTAACTGGTTTAAAATAAAATTTTCAGATAGTTAATATTTCAACAATCAAGCAGTGGAGTTTGTTGCTGGAATTCCTAGTCCAGTTGGTTGCAATATTTTAAGTAAAATGCATATCTCTACGCAATTGAAGCACTCAAAGTTACTAGTTCAATTCAATTTCCAGTTCAGACTGCTTCCAGTATTCTGAAATTACTGCTACAATTTCAGCTGCTTGCAATATTTGAAGGGCTTTCTTATGACTCTTCCACCCTCCTTTTAGGAGGCTAGGAAGTACTCCATCCGTTCCAAATTAACTCTTCCACTCTCTCTTCTGTTAGCAGCTAAGCAAAGCTCAACCTAAGCTGAACACAGCAGCCAAACTTCCCCTTCAATCAAATCTCCTCGCCAAGTGTGTAACAAACACCAGGCAAAACACTGCCACAGCACCACCATAGGAGCACTCCAGTCCTGTCCGTCTATGCACACTGCTGCCAAGCCTCACCTGCAGCTCCTTCCCTGTTTCACAACCGGCACTTGCAGCTCCTCTGCTTCACTCTTCTTTCTTCTTCTCCACTGCAGCACAAGCAGCCATACTAGCAGCTCCTCCCGGTGGACCTGTCTGTCTCTGACTCCAAACAAACAGTTCCACTGCAGAATCTTGCTCGTTCTCCCTCTATGCCTCTGTCAGCAAGCACTCCACCAATCCTTCACCGACACTTGTGCACGATGCCGTCTGCTGTCTCCGGTCTCCGATTTGGGCAGAGCGGATCCGCTTCCTGCACTTCCACTCCACAACCACCAGGACCAAGCGCCGCCTCCAAGACTAAGTGCAGCCTCCGCCTCGTTCGTCCGGGCTGCCGATCGCCAGCTCCGCACCAGAACATCTCCGCTACTCCGCGACTCCGCCTAGGCCTGCTGCACCCTTGCCTGGGTCTTGTCCTTTCCTGCACGGATGTCCCTAACCGCCCAGAGCTCCGCCGCACGCCGCCGATTCACCACCAGCGACCTTGCTGGTCACTCTAGCTCTGATACCATGTAGTCTTTGGAAAAAATTCCGGATGGGATGGTCCCTTGCACCTCCACACCCTCTTATATATATAGCTCAAGTTAGCCTTACAATTTCACTTATACACTAGAACAATCTAGATTCTAGGGGGACAATACTACTATACTAACACAGATTTCAGCACTCCCCTTGAATACTCTAGAGTACTACTACTGTACCGATCATACTCCAACACTCTCCTAGAATACTCTAGACTCTACTAGAGTACTACTACACTAACTCAGGCTCCAACACTTCCCCTCAAGATGGATGATAAATATCTATCACTCCCATCTTGTCACATACTGAACTACACTACTTAACTCCTAAACCTTTAGTTAGACAATATGCTATTCGTCCTCTGAAATTTACATGGCTTAACTTCAAGGTGCCTTTGCCGAGCCGCTCTTTGATGAAAAATCGAGCTATTTCCACATGCTTCGTCCTATCATGCCGAATTGGATTGTTAGCTATGTTGATTGCCGACTTGTTGTCACACAAAGGTTCAATGGCTCTCTCTGTAGTAGCTTCAATTCTGACAGGAGGCCTTTCATCCATAGAAGATCACTCAAACGTACGGACATTGCTCTATATTCTGCTTCTGCGGTTGATCGGGAGACCACTAGCTGCTTCTTGCTTCTCCAAGATACCAAGTGTAAGAAACTAAACCCTAATTACTGAAAAGTAGATAAAAGTAAACGAAAATATTCTTCTTCATTGATTCTTAATTGATACATCTGATGTCCCTTATATAGGAGGACTGACTTGGCCCCTAAGTAATAATCTAAAGGATACAGATCTGATCTCTTAACTCTAAATTATCTCTTTCCTATTTAAATAACTTCCATATATCTCTATATCTGATAATCCTATATTCCTACACATAACACTACCGACCCCTTGAGAAGCAGCTCGTCCTCGAGCTGCTCAAGCGGTGGCCACGGTTGCCGCCCAAGGTAGCCCCACATTGAGGAAGTGTAACGCCAGCTCCGAGGTGTGCTGAAGACAACTTCCTCTCTTTGTGGGTGTAGCAAAACATGTCTTTTCTTGACTAATTCTGACCCTGCTGCTGGAGATGGCACTACTTCCGCTCCTCCTAGTTTCTCTACTTCCACTGCTTCAGGCTGCAACCCTTCTGGTGATGGTGTTAGCTGCAGCAGTTGTTGGTAGGTGGGGTGCAGAATTGGGGAGGGATTTGGGGTTGGATTTGTTCTGTAAGGTGGGTGTGCGAAGAGGCTCGACTGATTGTTGTTGGAGGAAGGTAAGAAAGAGATGGCGTAGTGGTGGAGGTGGCCAATCTGCCCCGCGGCCAGAGGTCCGCCATCGGCAATGGTGGCAATTCCCCCGCTGGAGAAGGGGGCACCAGAGAAGGGGGCACCAGAGGTGCTGTTGGCGAGGGGCATGGAGGTGGCGTCGTGGGTGGCTGCTGCATCTGTGGAATCTGGTGGCGGGGGCAGGGCTAGCAGCCGTTGCTCGAGCGCCGTCAAGCGCTGCACCATCCCAGCAAGGACCAACTGGTCCTCCTCCTGTTGGCGCCTGAGATTCTCCAACTGCTTTGCGATGATCTTGATCTGCTCCACAACCTCGATCTTGATTTCTTTGCCTGACATCGTAGATGGCTCTGATACCAAATTGTAAGAAACTAAACCCTAATTACTGAAAAGTAGATAAAAGTAAACGAAAATATTCTTCTTCATTGATTCTTAATTGATACATCTGATGTCCCTTATATAGGAGGACTGACTTGGCCCCTAAGTAATAATCTAAAGGATACAGATCCGATCTCTTAACTCTAAATTATCTCTTTCCTATTTAAATAACTTCCATATATCTCTATATCTGATAATCCTATATTCCTACACATAACACCAAGTTTCCTCCTACAAAGACATAGAAGCATGTTGTTGAGGCAACTAGCCCAATCAGAGTCACAATAGCCATCTATATTTAAGTGACCATTGGCTTTGAAAAATAAACCTCTTCTAGGGCTCCCTTTTAGATAGCGGTAAATTCGATGGGCTGTCTCTAAATGCCCACTTCTTGGGTCATGCATGTAGCGACTGACCACACTCACTGCATAGGATATGTCATGTCTCGTGTGGCATAAGTAGATGAGTCGACATACAAGTCGTTGTGAGCTCTGTCTATCAACTGGATCTCCGGGATCGCACACAATTGATAATTTTGCTCAATAGGAGTTGAAGCAACTCGACACCCAAGCATTCCTATGTCATTAAGGAGGTCCAAGACATATTTCCATTGCGAGAGAACTATTCCTTTGGGGAACCTCACAATCTCAATGCCTAGAAAGTACCTCAGTTGGCCAAGGTCCTTAACCTCAAACTCTTTATTCAACTTTTGTTTTAACCGTGACATCTCAAAAGTGTCATCCCCTATAATAATGATATCATCCACATATACTGCAAGAGTAGTGATGTGCCTCCCAGAATGCCGATAGAACACAGTGTGATCCCCATTGCATTGGGTATCCATACCACACATAGCACGTCGGAATCGATCAAATTATGCTCGTGGAGATTGTTTAAGCCCATATAATGACTTCCTCAACCTAAGGACCTTCCATGAGTTTGAGATGTGCCAAAACCAAGTGGAATCTTTGTACACTTTCCCCCGACGATCACCATGCAAGAATGCATTTTTCACATCCAACTGGTATAATGGCCAACCAATATTTGTTGCACATGATATTAATGTTCTCACGGTACTCATCTTTGCCACTAGTGCAAAGCCTCATCATAGTCAATTCCATAAGTCTGACTATAACTCTTTGCAACAAGTTTGGCCTTGTACCTCTCGATCTTACCGTTTGGGTCTTTCTTTACAGCGTAGAGTGTAGACCCATTTGCAGTTAACTAGCTTCTTCCCTTTTGGAAGTGATACAAGCTCCCATGTCTTATTTTTCTCAAGGGCTGCCATCTCCTCTAGCATTGCACCATGCCACTTAGGATCTTACTTTGCTGCTCTCTAATCAGTTGGGATAACCACAGACTGTAATTAAGCAATGAAGGCTCTATACCTGATTGATAATGAGTTCGTATGACACATAGTTTGCAGTATGATGCTCAAAACCATAGGCGTTCAAGAGGTTTTCCCGCTGCAACTCGTGGTTCTTTCCTCAAGGCAATAGGCAAATTCAATGAATCGTCAACAACACATGGTTCACTCTCATATGAGTCAACTTCAACCACCATTGGATTCTTTTGTTGTTGATGCTGCTCCTCCTGCGATTCAACCTCACCATTAGTTTGAGCATGTTGTTGATGTTGCGATTGCCTCCGTATATACACCCTTAAATTTTCTTCCTCGTTTGGTTTTTCTTTATCTACCCTCACTTGTAGGTTGTATCCTCGTATACACCTTCAAATTATGTTCCTCATTTGGCTTTCTGCATCTCTCTCTTCACTCATAGAACGTGGAATTGAACCAATCACAACTCTTGATGGTTCATCCTCCTTCATCCTCAATTGTTTACTCTCCCCCTTTCGACTAGCATCACTTGTGCTAGGAGAGTCGAAGTCAAATAAGGAGCTGAGATTCCTCTTCTCCCCATAGAATGGCTCAGAATGTCATGTCTATGCTCACAAATGTTCTCTCACTAGGACTCCAACACTTGTAGCCTTTTTGTCCAGATGCGTATCCAATAAAGATGCACTTCACGACACGTGGATCCAATTTTCCCACCGAAGGTCTGGGGTCTCTAACAAAGCACGTACACTCAAACACCTTTGGCGGAACAATCAATGAACTCATTTTTGTCATAAATCATTTCATATGGAGTCTTCATCCCAAGAACTCTTGACGGCATTTGGTTGATGAGATAAGTAGCAGTCACAACCGCTTCACTCCATAAGAATTTAGGCACATTCATCGTAAACATAATTGATCGAGCTACCTCCAGCAGATGGCGATTCTTCCTTCCAGCTACTCCATTCTATGGAGAAGTATCAGGGCACGAAGTTTGAAGTATTCCTTATTCTGAAAGGAAATTGCCAAATTCATGCTTCACATACTCCGTCCTATTATCAGTCCTGATAATTTGAATATCAATGTTGAAACGATTTTGGATATATGCATAGAAATCCCTGAAACATGTAAGCACCTTAGTTTTTGTTTCATAAGATATGCCCAAGTCATCCGGGAGTAACAATGAATGAAGGTGACAAAATACTTCGTTCCACTAACAGAGACCACAGGGTACGACCAAACATCAGAGTGAATCAACATAAAAGGCGATGTGCTCTAGAGTCCACTACTCACATATGATGTCTGACAAACGAATCTCAGGTTTGAGTCCTTTCAGAACTGAGACACATAGAAAGTATCATCATAGTGTGGATTATGGGTGGAAATTTTGAAGACCAGTTCCTGGAACTTGAAGCAATAGTCAGAGACTGTTGTTGTTTGTTTCAGTGCCAGCAGCTCGCTCATGAACTGTCGGTAGTCATGGACACCGAATTTTGCTTCAACTGCGGGATGAAATCCGGCCATCCTTGGAATGTGTGCTTGAGCTTGTATGCCTAAAACCATTGAGCGGCATCCCCTTCCAGGTGCAGCGTTGCCACTGTCAACCACATGGTCAGATGAACATTGCAGCCCAAGAAGTAATCGAGACATTGGTCGCGCCAGATCCTTTGAAAATCCCCGTTGAACTTGGGAAAATTCAGCTTTAGATGTACCTTGCTTGTCGAGTGCTCTGCCGCACGCCCGTTCTCGGCACCCCAGCGTGATCTGCAGCTGAGGTTGGCACGCCTGTTTGCCGTGGTGTGCGGGCGGGCAAGTCCAGGTACTGAATGTTGAGCCCCGGCTTGGATCTGGAGGCCGCGTTGATGATGAAGACCCTGGGTGAAAGGTGCCTCCCGGCGGCGCTCCCAGACAGCCGCCCACCTAGATGGGCCGCATGACTCCCTTCTCCGCCGCGCGTATGTGCTCCAGCTCGTCGTCCTCTGCCTCCTCCGACGGTGGCTTCGAGCCGCAGAGCCGGGCAAGGGCCTCTGCAGTTGTCGCCGCCAGGTGCTGACCCATGGTCTCTTGGCGCCGCTCGATGGCGTCCATGACGCGCGTGTGGTCGGAGATCGCCCGAGAATGGAGATCCAGCTGCGCCACCACCTGCTGGTATGCCGTATCCAACAACCCATCCGCGCATCCATGGACCCGATCTGCGCATGGACGGGGTCCAGACTCTCCCAAATCGCCGCCATAGACCCTTCGGTCCGCTCCGTCGCCTCTCCCATCGCCGCCAACACCAACTCCGTCTGCCCGGAGGGCTTGGGAGGCGCCGTCGTGGTGAACTATGTGATCCAGGAAACCCACTTCCGGTATTATGGGATCTCAGCGACAGAATCGATCGAGATCAAATTCTGAAGCCGAAATCACCAACCATCCGCAGGGATTTTACAGCTGCAGATCACACCCCAGCGATCAGACTGACCTTTGATACCAACTGTCACACCCTTGGCCACCGATTCGTCAGATGGGGACGTGAGCAAGAAGAACAGCAAGGGAATTGGGATCGGATACTTGGAGAAGAAGAGAAGAACGAGAGAAGCGTGATACGATTTTCATTCATTCATTTCATAGCATCATTCGGTTACAACTCGACAGCTATATAGCTGACACACTCAACCACCGCTTGGGCCCACTTAACTTACACTCACGCCAACCCCGCGCCTTCGCACTCGCCACGTCGAAGGCGCCCTTGATCTCTACGTCTTCACGATGGAGTCACAGCCCTGAATCTGCTCAGATAGCAGCTCCTCCCGGTGGACCTGTCCTTCTCTGACTCCAAACAAACAGCTCCACTGCAGAATCTTGCTCGTTCTCCCTCTACGCCTCTGTCGCCAAGCACTCCACCAATCCTTCTTTCACCGATACTTGCGCACGCTGCCGTCCGCTATCTCTGCAGACTCCGATTTGGGCAAAGCAGATCCGCTTCCCGCACTTCCACTCCGCAACCACCAGGACCAAGCGCTGCCTCCAAGACCAAGTGCGGCCGCCGCCTCGTTCACCCGGGCTGCCGGTCGCCGGCTCCGCACCAGAATACCTCCGCGGCTCTGCCTGGGCCTACTGCACCCTTGCCTGGGTCTTGTCCCTTCCTGCACCGATGTCCCTGACCTCCCAGAGCTCCACCGCACGCCGCCGATTCACCGCCAGCGACCTTGCTGGTCACTCTATCTTTCATACCATGTAGTCTTTGGGAAAAATTCCGGATGGGATGGTCCCTTGGACCTCCACACCCTCTTATATATATATAGCTCAAGTTAGCCTTACAATTTCACTTATACACTAGAACAATCTAGACTCTAGTAGGATAATATACTAACACAGATTCCAACACTCCCCTAGAATACTATAGAGTAGTACTACTATACTGATCATACTCCAACACTCTCCTAGAATACTCTAGACTCTACTAGAGTACTACTACGCTAACTCAGTCTCCAACATTGTCTATATTCACATGTATCTAGACGTGTGTTAGTGCTAGGTACATATAAATCTGGACAAAATTGAGTCAATTAATTTGTAACGGAGGGAGTAAGAGTGCTATTGAGTCCTAACCGTCCACTGATCAATGGTAAATTTGGCCATACAAGCCCTCTACCTATAGCAGAAAGTTATTGATTGCGTGTTAGGCAGGAAAGTTTTCATGGAATTGATCTCTTTTATATATACCAGAACACAACTTTTTTATTTTTACATACCACATGAAGCGGTTTGGAAGGATTATATTTCTCCTAGAGCTAGATATGCATACGACCATTTTCTGTATGGCATATGTATCACGTTAGGTAAGCTCTTGGCTCAGTTCAGAAATTTATCCTTGCGTAGCTGCGACGTACGTATATGCTACACAACAATTCATTGTATATGAGTATTAGTGATTTTAAAACAAGCTTTGCAAATGATTAACATTTCTCCAATCTAGCACTTAAAGTTATACTACAAAATTCCTATTGTAGTTGCTTGCAATATTCTGAGTAAACTGCAAAACTCTAAGCAATCGAAGGACTCAAAGTTACTACTGCCTTTCAGTTTCCAGTTCAGACTGCTTGCAGTATTATGAGATTTACTGCGGCAATTCCAGCTGCTTGCAATATTCTAAGTGCTCTTTTAAGACTCTTCCGCTCACCTCCTAGGAGGCTAGGAAGAAGAGTTATGTTCAATCCTAACCGTCTATTGATCAGCGTTAAATTTGGCCATATGAGCTCTCTACCTATAGCAGCAAGTATCGGTTGCGTGTTAGACAGGAAAATTTGAAATGGAAATCATTATCTTCCAATCTTCCATAAATATCAGAAGACATTTTTTTTATGTACCACATGAAATGGTTTGGAAGGATTATGTTTCTTTTAGAGCTAGATATGCATACGACCAATTTCTGTATGGCACATGTATCAGGTTAGGTATAATCTAGGCTCAAAAGGAAATTTATCCTTGCGCAGCTGAATAGTGTATGTATGAGTATTACTCCCTCCGATCGGAAATAAGTGTCGGCAATTTTATACTAGCTTAGTATAAAGTTTGTACTAACTCCCCGACAGTTATTTCCGATCGGAGGGAGTACCAATTTTTCTGCATATCCTAGTAGAAGCGTTCAAAGTGAAGAGACATTCTCTACAAATGTGTTACTAATGACATGAAACAAATTAATTTGTCAATTTTCTTAAGTAAAAAAGTGTGCACGCATATATCTTTTGTTGTTGTTAATGTACATGTTACATTTGTACCTGATATGCTATAGAGCCAAAAAAAAGGGAACTCTATTATGTACATATCCTAGAACTAATAAAGAAGGAAATTCGAAATGTAGGAAAGCCACTAATTAGCTTATTCTCATTTATCCTTGTGATTCTGTCATATCCTTATTTGTATTGACCACAGAGTCCGCATTAACCTTTTGTAGTCATAGCCATTGGATCACACGAAATTAATGGCAAATATTAATTCTGGTGGACCTTTAATTCTTTCTATAAATTCTTACATTTTGCGCAGGGGTACGGCATGACAGAATCGACGGCTGTGGGAACTCGTGGCTTCAACACCTCAAAGCACAAGAAATTTGCTTCTGTAGGTCTTCTAGCCCCAAATACGCACGCCAAAATTGTTGACGTGGAAACTGGCTTCTGTTTACCTCCAGGCTCTTGTGGGGAGTTATGGTTCCATGGGCCAGCTGTAATGAAAGGTAGCATTTCATGAACCAGACGCAGTCTGCGAGGAAAAATCATGATCTTTGGCATTTGCTGGTGTAAAGCCATTTTTAATTGAAATTATTACTTCAAGAGACATGTGTATTTTCTAAAAAATATATGATGATAGTAAACTTGACAGGTCTAGTTTTGCTCAACTCACTTGTGAGCTGGTTATTGAGGATCCTATTAAGACTTGACATATGCAGTGTCTATTTTTTCTGATATCCTGTTTAGCTCCTTCAGAAAAACCCAGTGTCACTGGATCACTGGTTCAAGTTTGCACTTACTTAGTTTAGGGCATTAGTAGTGTGTTTGTCACACCCAACACCTGGAGCTAGGCCACATCCTAATGAACAAAGCTGCCTTAGCTTGGCTTAGCCAGCTTGCAGCAACATTATGGACCACCAAAAGTCCATCCAGGGACCGTGAGCTCATGATGCATTTGTACGTTGCCCTCTGTGTTTTCTTTCTGTGGGTTGCCTGGCTGGCGCCTCCTAGTGCTTCTCACTTGTATTCTACCATTGTACTAAGGTGATAGGTTCCTCTATATATTTGAATTTAATGTATGGACTGAACTTGCAATTTTCAAAAACCTTATTGGATTGCTCGATATCTGGACAAGCGTTATATGTACATAGACACCGGGTTAGCTTCATTCTAGGTCTGTCCCTGAGATAATGTGAGCATCCTTTGTACTTACACACAACTTCATCATCCTCTTAATGGTTTAACTTATGCAAGCTCCTTTTCTTTTGTGGGAAACTTACAGAAGCCCCTTGCATTTGTGGTGTGTGTGCCTGTTATTATTGTATTGCACGCTACTAAGTATACTTGATTTTTACCTCCTTTACTTCTATATTGGATTTATGGTCTTTATAAAGGTAAACAAAGTCAACTCTCAGATCTAGTCTTTAACATCATGTGGCTGCTATGATCCAACCTGAGCTACACTATGCTATATGCCATAGTTTTCTCCTTGTTTGTATTTGGGTTTTGATTTCGCTTCTTCACAGGTTACTTGAATGATGAGGATACATGCACAAGAAATGATGGCTGGTTACGGACTGGTGATCTTGCTTACTTTGATTTTGATGGGTACTTGTACATCGTGGGCCGTTTGAAAGACACTATCAAGTACAAAGGATTTCAGGTATTGCTTCCTGTAGTAGTCCTTAAAATACAGTGTCTTTCGTCTTGTTTGTGGCAGATTGTGCAAGCAGTTATTGGTTATAAAAAATTATCATTCTGAATATCAGATAGCTCCAGCTGATCTTGAAGCAGTTTTGGTCCAGCACCCTGAAATTATTGATGTTGCTGTAACATCGTAAGTTTGAATCCGTTCGTTAATATGGCGGCAGTTGAACTTACGTGTTGTCATGTAATAGAACCTTTTTTGTTTGCTTTTCCTGTTTGTTCCATAGCGCTGAAGATGAAGAAGCTGGAGAGATACCAGTAGCTTTCGTGGTGAGGAAATCTGGAAGCACTCTGACCTGTGTGCAAGTGATGGAGTATGTGGCCAGACAGGTAAAAAGATGCTACAGCACAGCACACTCTTCTGCTTCCTTCCTTGAATTTGCCACGTCATACGTTCTTTTTATTCATGAAATTGTCAGACCACTTGAACATGACAAACGTTCTGAGAATTTTGAGATATTAGTTGTTGTCAGATAGTATCATATGAGTGATTGCCGTGCATGCTCCCCACCTGTCCTGACCTGCTGTACGGATGAAAATGCATACTCACTGATATGAGGTCAGGTTGTTTGGCACATATATACCATTCTTTACTCCAGGCTTAAGTGTCGTATAATAGGTCAGGCTGGCATGCACTCCTCGCCTCCCTTTGTTGACTTATCAATTGGATCCATGATTCCTTCAAGAATGATGCACGGTGCTGGACAAAATGAAAGAGCTCAGCTGTTCCTGGGAGACATTTTCAGGCAGTCAGTAAGGAGGAGGTTCAAGAAAAGCTTGCGTCAAGAATTTGTTGTTTCTTCTTGACCATGTCTAAGTAGCATATGAGATGCGATATGATAGGACTACTAGTTTATATATATTGAAACACAATTGCAATTTGTGGACAGTAACAAGAGTTTCTTCTGCTGAAGCTGCGAACTGATCTGATAATTTCGGGTGCAGGTGTCCCCGTACAAGAAAGTTCGGAAGGTAATATTCGTGGAGGCAATCCCAAAGTCAGCTGCTGGCAAGGTTCTGAGGAGGCTTCTCAAGGAGTCTCTGCACCTTGACGTTGCTGCCTCCAATTCCAAGACCAATCCCAGTTCAAGACTGTAACCAGAGGCGAGCAGCTGCGATCAAAATGGATTGAGTGCATGTGTTACTTATTGTGATTTTTTCTTTTTGTGATATGTAGAGTATGTTGGCTCACCAGGGATTGGGATTGCTGGTAGTTGTATAGTAATAGTACACCATAGGATGAATTCACGAAAAACAAACACCATATGATGTTGAGTCGAACAATGTAATGCATGTATGTGTGCTACTATATATAGAAAGAATTGTTGAAACGACATAAAAAGAGTATTGATTCTTCTGATGGATGCATGAATTTTCTGGAGGCAGTAACCGTGGGGCTGCTAAAATGGAACTTGAGGAGTTTCATAACAACAAAAAGAGAACTCTGGAAGAGAGAATATTTGAATGGAATGTGCTGCTGGCCTTGTGATGCAGTGCTTTGGATTAGAAAAAATGAAAAAATATCGGGTAGTACTCATTGTCTATGGAGGTTGATATGTTCAACTAAATAGTTAAACACCAACCAACCAAGCAACTGCACATGTCCCTAGTTCCATACACCTTTCCTGCTTAAATTAGGTAGGCATCTGTATCGATCTAGTCTCATATCTTCTGGAGAGAATTTATATAATAAATATAACTGAAAACAGTAGCGCTGGCAGGAGATGGCACTTTCCCTTTTGCTGACGAGTGAAGGCCTGTCTGAGGAGGTGGCGGACTAGTTATTTGGTTAATTGGTTTGTTTGAAGAGGATCTTGTTCAAGCCGATGCATGACCGGGAGGAGGTCCAGTAATGGCATGGGTGGCCATATCTAGGAAGTTCACCGCAGTGAATTCTAGGCCTCTTTGATTCTGATTTATAAATTTTTATATGATTGGAACCCTGTGGAATTTTTTCTTTCCGGTCCGTTTGATTCATATGATTGCATCCTGTAGGAAATTTACAGGAAAAAAACATGAGCTCAGACCTCATGAAAAAAATCATGATTCAGTTAGATAAGACATCCTAATCCTTTTTGCAATTCTTATTCCTTCGATTTTCCTACCCTAAGAGCATCTCCAGTGGATCCTCTATATGGAGGTGTATAGCAAATATACACGATGGGCACCGAAAAATTGCTCCCAGCGGCTCGTGTAAAAGGGCGTGTAAATATCCACGCCCAATCCACGACGGTACGAGGCGTGGAAGTAAACACGACCCAGCCACGCTCGTGCTCGCCCTGGAGAACGGATCGGAGGAGCTCGCCCTGGAAATCGTCCTCCCGCAGCCCGCCCGGAGCAAGCATCGGAGGAGCTCGGCCCGCCGCCCAACAGGTAAATTTCTTTTCTCTTCCTCGAGCGGGAGCAGAGGGGCGGCGGGGCTGGGATGGGGGTCGGCGGGGCTGGGATGGGGGGCGGCGGCGGGGCTGGGATGGGGGGCGGCGGTGCCGAGATGGGGGGCGGCAGGGCTGGGATGGGGGGCGGCGGGGCTGGGATGGGGGGCGGCGGTGCAGGCGGACTGGGATGGGGGGCGGCGGATGGGGCGGGGCTGGGATGGGGGGTGGCGGTGCTGGGACGGGGGCGGTGCTGGCGGACGGGAACCGGGGCGGTGCTGGCGGACGGGGATGGGGGCGGTGCTGGCGGACGGGGACGGGGGCGGTGCTGGGATGTTTGAGATGGATAATTCCTGGGCTTAATTCCTGTGTGCATCTATGGATAATTTCGGTGCACATTGTTTGACAGATGCCATTTGCTTAATTCCTGTGTGCATTTGTTGATTGTTTGCAGATGGATACTGATGAAAACTTCTTTGACACCGTGGGTTTTGGTTACACACAAACACAACCTGAAAGCCCAATTGGAGAGCAACCAACCCCATCAACTCAGCATCACGCACCAACAATAACAGAGAAAGGAAAATCCAACAAAGGAAAAAATTGGTCTAGTGATGAGGCCAAGGTTCTCATAGCAGCATGGGCAAATACAAGTTTGGATATTGTTGGGACAGATCAAAACCGAGATGCTTATTGGGCTAGAATTTCAGAGTACTACAACACACACAAGGAATCATCATGGCCAGAGCGTAATGCTAATGCAATCAATTGCCATTACACATTGATTAACAGAGAGACCTCTAAATTTTGTGGTTGCCTTCAGCATATTTTAAATAGGCAAGAAAGTGGAAGGACTATAGATGAAAAGGTATGCGCATTTCTTGTACTTCTATATGTGATGTGCAATATTCTATATGTGTTGTGCATATTTTAACAATATACTCCTACGTGCAGACAAACGATGCACACATTTTGTTCAAGGAAATGGATCTTAAAAAAAAGAAGCCTTTCACATTGATGCATTTGTTGGAATTATGCCCTAGAGGCAATAATAAAGATGTTATTATTATAATTCTTGTTCATGATAATGTTTATATTCCATGCTAGAATTGTATTAAGCGGAAACTTTAATACTTGTGTGGTTTATGAACAACACCGTGTCCCTAGTACGCCTCTATGGACTAGCTCATTGATTAATGATGGTTAAGGTTTCCTAACCATAGACATGAGTTGTCAATTAATAATGAGATCATGTCATTAGGAGAATGATGTGATGGACAAACCCAAATAAAGCAGAGCAATTAGATCGTGTCATCGTGTTCATCTTTGCGAAGCTTTTTCCTATGTCAAGTATTGTATTCCTTAGACCATGAGATAATACAACTCCCTGGTATCGGAAGAAAGCTTTGAGGTCATCAAACGTCATCCTATGTGAGGGTGATCATAAAGGTGTCTCTCAGGTGATCGGAAAGTACTTGTTGGGTTGTATGTATCGAGATAGAATTTGTCCCTCCCGAGTCGGAGAGATATACTTCGGGCCCACTCGGTAATCGATATCAATACCGCTTGCAAGCATGTGGTTAAGGAGTTAATCACGAAGTGATATCGGATTACGGAACGAGTAAAGTACTTGCTGTGAATGAGATTGAACTAGGTATGGCGATACCGACGATCGAATCTCGGGCAAGTAAAATATCGTGTGACAAAGGGAATACATATACGGGATTAATTGAATCCTGGCATCGTGGTTCATCTGATATGATCATCAATGAATATGTGGGAGTCAATATGGGTTTCCAGATCCCGCTGTTGATTATTGATAGAAGATCATGTCTGCATATTCTCGAACCCGTAGGGTCACACACTTAACATGCATCGACGCTAGGATAGAATGGATAATTGGTTTGTGAGTTTTTGGTCGGAGTCTCAGATGAGATCCAGGACATCACGAGAGGTTTCGGAATGGTCTGGAGAATAAGATTCATATAAAGGAAAGCAGTTTTTGGATTCCGGAATCGTTTCGGAGTTTATCGGTATTGTACCAGAAGGTTCTAGAAGGTTCCGGAGTGGGACCAACGTGGGCCCACTTGTCGAAGGCCTATGTGGGCCTAAGGGGAAGTTTCCTGGCCACTTTGGGCCAGGTGCACAAGGCCCCTAAGGCCCAGCCGGCCAGCCCTTAGGGGAAACCCTAAGGAAACCTTCTAGAAGGAGGGGGGAAACTTGCCCCCCACTCTTCCCCCTTGGGCCGCCGCCCTAGGGCTTGGAGGAGGGGTCAAGGGGGCCGGCCAGCCCCCTATATAAGGAGGGCAGGGGCGCAGCCTCCCTTTGACTCCAACCCTAGCCGCCGGCCAACTGTTGCCCCTCCACCTCTCTCTCTCTCGCGACTGTGCGTAGGCGAAGCCCTACCGCAGAAACTCTCCACCATAAGCACCACGTCGTCATGCTGCAGATCCAATCTATCTCTCCACCATAATTGCTGGACCAAGGAAGGAGGAGACGTCGCTGCACCGTACGTGTGCATCTCTCGGAGGCGCCGCCACTTGCGGCGTAGGATCGGATCGGATCGCGGGGAGGAGACGGCTAGTACGACTACATCATCCACGTTCTGTTGAACGTTTCCACTGTGCGATTTCTTCAAGGGTATGAAGATCTCATCTACCTCTCTCGTTGATTACATCTCCTAGATTAGATCTTGGCTTTCTTGTTCGCATCCGTAAGAATTTTTTTGATTTACTATGCTGCGAAACCCTTCAGTGGTATCAGAGCTAGATCTTTGCGTAGATGTGTTTCACGAGTAGAACGCAACATGCTTGTTGTGGGCGTTGATGTTTTCTATTGCAAACCTCTTGTTGTGTATTTCTTATGGCGCGGCATAGTGAGATCGAAGCGGTCCAGGCCAACTTTACGCGACCTCGTTCGCGAGACCGGCTCCGCACTTGACGTGTGGCTTGTTCCACACATGCGGCTGGTGGATGCCAGTTTCTCTCACTATAGTAGTCATGAGATTTACAACGGATGTTAGCAACCATAATATCACCGTTGTGGCTTTTCGTAGGTAAGAATCGTTCTTAACTTGTTACTCCCATAAGCCACGTAAAACATCCAACAACAAAGTAGAGGCGTCTAACTTGTTTTTGCAGGGAGTGTTTTGTGATATGGTATGGCCACAAGATGTGATGTGATATATGTGATGTAAGCAATGATCATGTTTTGTAATCTTTCACGACTTGCATGTCGATGAGTTCACAACCGTCAGGAGCCATATGGTTGTCTTTATAATTGTGTATGACCTGCGTGTTCGTGGTGGAGGCAATCATGATGGAGTGATGGAGATCATGACGGCGCGCATAAGATGGAGATCATTGCGCGGAGATTGGCTATACCATGTCACATAAAATTATATGCATGTGATGTTTATCCTTTTATGTATCTTATTATGCTTAGATCGCGACGGTAGCATTATAAGATGATTTCTCACTTAAAGATCAAGATAAAATTGTGTTCTCCCCATGTATGCACCGTTGCGAAAGTTCATCGTTTTCAAGCACCTCGTGATGATCAGGTGCTATAAACTCTACGTTCACATACAACGGGTGCAAGCCAGTTTTGCACACGCGGAAATACTTGGGTTTGACTTGACGAGCCTAGCATGTACAGACATGGCCTCGGAACACACGAACCGAAAGGTTAAACATGAGTCATATGAATGATATGATCGACACTTAGTTGTCCACCATTGAAACCACATCTCTTCTCGTGAAGATCGGATTAGGTGTGGTGAATTTGGATCATGTTCACTAAACAACTTGAGGGATGTTGAATTTAGTGGGAGTTCATCTAGTAATTTGATTAAGTTGAACTAGTTATCATGAACATAGTCTAAATTGTACTTGCAATATTGTAGATCAAATGGCTAAGTCCAACTTCAACTTCAACGTGTTTGCTGAGAAAGAAAAGCTTAAGAACAATGGGTCTAACTTCACCAACTGGTTCCGCAATCTGAGAATCATTCTCGCTGGCGGACAAAAAGCCTATGTACTTGAGGAAGCGTTAGGTGACACCCCTGCTGCAACAGCGAAAACTGAAGAACTTGCAGACTTCAATGCTCGCAGAGATGATTGTGATGCGATTATGAGTACCATGCTGTTTTCTATGGAACCGGAACTTCAAAATCGTTTTGAGAAGTACCGTGGGCCTTATGAGATTCTTGAGGAACTGAAAACCATGTTTCAGACTCAAGCCCGTTCTGAGAGATATGAGATCTCTGAGAAGTTCTTTAACTCCAAGATGGAGGAAGGGAGTCCCGTTAGTGAGCACACCATTAAGATGTCGGGCTACACTCAACGCCTTGAGCAACTGGACTGCAAGATTCCAGAAGAGCTCAAGATTGACAGAGTTCTGCAATCATTCCCTCCTAGCTACAAAGGTTTTGTAGTTACTCACAATCAAATTGGTTCCACTGATACGATCACTGAGCTCTTCGCAAAGCTTAAAGCTGCGGAGGTGGATATCAAGAAAGACAATCATGTGTTGATGGTCAACAAGACCACTAGCTTTAAGAAAGCTAAGGGTGCAAAGGGATCCTTCAAGAAAGGCAGCGGCAAGCGCGTTGCCCCTGCTGAGAAGAAGCTCAAGTCTGGACCTAAGCCGGACACTGAGTGCTTCTATTGCAAGGACAAGGGTCACTAGAAGCGCAACTGTCCGAAGTACTTAGCGGACAAGAAGGCTGGCACCATTAAAGGTATATTTGATATACATGTTATTGATGTCTACCTTACTAGCGCTCGTTGTAGTGCCTGGGTATATGATACTGGTTCAGTTGCTAATATTTGTAACTCGAAACAGGAGCTACGGAATAGACGGCGGCTAGCAAGGGATGAGGTGATGATGCGTGTTGGCAATCGATCAAAAGTTGATGTGATGGCCGTCGGCACGCTCTCCTTAGTTTTACCTTCGGGATTAGTTTTAAACCTTAATAAATGTTATTATGTGTCTGCGTTGAGCATGAACATTATATCTGGATCGTGTTTATTGCAAGACGGTTATTCATTTAAATCTGAGAATAATGGTTGTTCTATTTATATGAATAACATCTTTTATGGTCATGCACCTGTTGTGAATGGTTTATTTCTTCTGAATCTCGAAAGCAATGAAATGCACATCCATAACATTGAGGCTAAAAGATGCAAAGTAGATAGTGATAATCCAACTTATTTGTGGCACTGCCGTCTAGGTCATATTGGTGTAAAATGCATGAAGAAACTCCATTCTGATGGACTTTTGGAGTCTCTTGATTTTGAATCATTTGACACGTGCGAACCGTGCCTCATGGGCAAGATGATCAAAACCCCGTTCTTCGGAATAATGGAGCGAGCAACGGACTTATTGGAAATCATACATACCGATGTGTGCGGACCAATGAGTGTTTCGACGCGCGGTGGATATCGCTATTTTCTCACTTTTACTGATGACTTAAGTAGATATGGGTATATCTATTTAATGAAACATAAATCTAAAACGTTTGAAAAGTTCAAAGAATTTCAGAACAAAGTGGAAAACCATCGTAACAGGAAAATTAAATTTCTGCGATCCGATCGTGGAGGTGAGTATTTGAGTTATGATTTTCTCACGCATCTTAAAGCAAGCGGAATCGTTTCGCAACTCACGCCACCCGGAACACCACAGCGCAATGGTGTGTCTGAACGCCGGAATCGAACTCTATTAGATATGGTGCGATCGATGATGTCTCTTACAGATTTGCCGTTATCATTTTGGGGTTATGCATTAGAAACCGCTGCATTCACTTTAAATAGGGCACCATCTAAATCCGTTGAGACGACACCGTATGAACTATGGTTTGGTGCTAAACCTAAGTTGTCGTTTCTTAAAGTTCGGGGATGCGAAGCTTACGTCAAGAAGTTGATGCCGGACAAGCTCGAACCCAAAGCGAAGAAATGCGTCTTCATAGGATACCCTAAGGAAATGATTGGGTATACCTTCTACCACAGATCCGAAGGCAAAGTGTTTGTTGCAAAGAACGGATCCTTTCTTGAGAAGGAGTTTCTCTCGAAAGAAGTGAGTGGGAGGAAGGTAGAGCTAGACGAGGTTATTGAACCTTCTCTCGAGTTGGAGAGTAGCGCAACACCTGAAGTTGTTCCGGTGCCGTCTGCACCAACAAGAGAGGAAGCTAATGACGAGGATCATGAAACTTCGAACGATGCTACTACTGAACTTCACAGGTCGACAAGGTCACGTGCTACTCCTGAATGGTACGGCAACCCTGTCTTAACCGTCTTGTTGTTAGACAACAGTGAACCTGTGAACTATGAGGAAGCGATGATGAGCCCGGACTCTGAGAAATGGCTAGAGGCCATGAAATCCGAATTGGGATCCATGAGCGAAAACCAAGTATGGACTTTGATGGACCCTCCTAGCGACCGTAAGGCCGTTGAGTGCAAATGGATTTTCAAGAAGAAAACGGACGTGGATGGTAATGTTACTGTCTATAAAGCTCGGCTTGTCGCAAAAGGTTTTCGGCAAGTTCAAGGTGTTGACTACGATGAGACTTTCTCTCCCGTAGCGATGTTTAAGTCCATTCGGATTTTATTAGCAATTGCTGCGTTTCATGATTATGAAATATGGCAGATGGATGTCAAGATTGCGTTCCTCAATGGCAACATTGATGAAGAGTTGTATATGATGCAGCCCGAAGGTTTTTTCGATCCTAAGGATGCTAATAAGGTGTGCAAATTTCAGCGTTCCATTTATGGACTGAAGCAAGCATCTCGGAGTTGGAACCTTCGTTTTGATCAAGTGATCAAGAGTTTTGGATTTGTTCCAAATTGCTACGAAGCTTGTATCTACAAGAAAGTGAGTGGGAGCTCGGTGACATTTTTAGTACTATATGTGGATGACATATTGATTATTCGAAATGACATCGGTATGCTTAACAATGTGAAGAGTTATTTGAATAAATGTTTTTCAATGAAAGACCTAGGAGAAGATGCTTATATATTAGGCATCAAAATCTATAGAGATAGAGAAAGACGCCTAATAGCTTTAAGCCAAAGTACATACCTGGACAAAGTTCTGAAGAGGTTCAGAATGGATAAAGCAAAGAAAGGTTCATTGCCCATGTTGTCAGGTAAGATATTGAGCAAGGCTCAGTGTCCAGCTACGGTAAAAGATAGAGATACTATGAGCAAAGTGCCGTATGCCTCGGCCATAGGTTCTATCATGTATGCCATGCTGTGTACTAGACCGGATGTGTCCAATGCTCTTAGTTTGACGAGCAGATACCAAAGTGATCCAAGAGTGGAACACTGGACAGCCATAAAGAACATCCTAAAGTATTTAAATAGGACTAAAGAAATGTTCTTAGTCTATGGAGGTGATGAGGAGCTCGTCGTAAAAGGTTACGTCGATGCTAGCTTCGACACCGACCCGGATGATTCTAAATCTCAGACATGATACGTTTATATTTTGAATGGTGGAGCTGTGAGCTGGAGAAGCTGCAAGCAAAGCGTGATCGCGGGATCTACAACAGAAGCGGAATACATGGCTGCTTCGGAAGCATCAAGTCAAGGAGTTTGGATCAGGAACTTCATCACTGAGCTTGGTGTGGTTCCAAATGCCTTGGACCCACTGGAGATATTGTGCGACAACACTGGCGCCATAGCACTGGCTAAGGAACCAAGATATCATCCAAAGACCAAGCACATCAACCGCCGTTTCCATATAATTCGAGATTATATATCAGATGGAGATCTGAAGATTAGCAAAGTACATACAGATCTGAATGTCGCAGATCCGTTGACTAAACCTCTTCCACTAGCAAAACATGATCAGCACCTTAATGCCATGGGTGTTAGATTGTTTCCAGATGTAAACTAGATTATTGACTCTAGTGCAAGTGGGAGACTGTTGGAATTATGCCCTAGAGGCAATAATAAAGATGTTATTATTATAATTCTTGTTCATGATAATGTTTATATTCCATGCTAGAATTGTATTAAGTGGAAACTTTAATACTTGTGTGGTTTATGAACAACACCGTGTCCCTAGTACGCCTCTATGGACTAGCTCATTGATTAATGATGGTTAAGGTTTCCTAACCATAGACATGAGTTGTCAATTAATAATGAGATCATGTCATTAGGAGAATGATGTGATGGACAGACCCAAATAAAGCAGAGCAATTAGATCGTGTCATCGTGTTCATCTTTGCGAAGCTTTTTCCTATGTCAAGTATTGTATTCCTTAGACCATGAGATAATACAACTCCCTGGTATCGGAAGAAAGCTTTGAGGTCATCAAACGTCATCCTATGTGAGGGTGATCATAAAGGTGTCTCTCAGGTGATCGGAAAGTACTTGTTGGGTTGTATGTATCGAGATGGAATTTGTCCCTCCCGAGTCGGAGAGATATACTTCGGGCCCACTCGGTAATCAATATCAATACCGCTTGCAAGCATGTGGTTAAGGAGTTAATCACGAAGTGATATCGGATTACGGAACGAGTAAAGTACTTGCTGTGAACGAGATTGAACTAGGTATGGTGATACCGACGATCGAATCTCGGGCAAGTAAAATATCACGTGACAAAGGGAATACATATACGGGATTAATTGAATCCTGGCATCGTGGTTCATCTGATATGATCATCAATGAATATGTGGGAGTCAATATGGGTTTCCAGATCCCGCTGTTGATTATTGATAGAAGATCATGTCTGCATATTCTCGAACCCGTAGGGTCACACACTTAACGTGCATCGACGCTAGGATAGAATGGATAATTGGTTTGTGAGTTTTTGGTCAGAGTCTCGGATGAGATCCATGACATCACGAGAGGTTCCGGAATGGTCTGGAGAATAAGATTCATATAAAGGAAAGCAGTTTTTGGATTCCGGAATCGTTTCGGAGTTTATCGGTATTGTACCGGAAGGTTCTAGAAGGTTCCGGAGTGGGACCAACGTGGGCCCACTTGTCGGAGGCCTATGTGGGCCTAAGGGGAAGTGTCCTGGCCACTTTGGGCCAGGCACACAAGGCCCCTAAGGCCCAGCCGGCCAGCCCTTAGGGGAAACCCTAAGGAAACCTTCCAGAAGGAGGGGGGAAACTTGCCCCCACTCTTCCCCCTTGGGCCGCCGCCCTAGGGCTTGGAGGAGGGGTCAAGGGGGCCGGCCAGCCCCCTATATAAGGAGGGCAGGGGCGCAGCCTCCCTTTGACTCCAACCCTAGCCGCCGGCCAACTGCTGCCCCTCCACCTCTCTCTCTCTCGCGACTGTGCGTAGGCGAAGCCCTGCCGCAGAAACTCTCCACCATAAGCACCACGCCGTCTGATACGTCTTAAATGTATCTATAATTTTTGATGCTCCATGCTTGTTTTTACACCATTTTCCTTGTGTTTCGTTACACTTCGTGGCGCTTTTATGCATTTTCCGGAACTAACCTATTAACGAGTTGCCACAGTGCCAGTTCCCTGTTTTCTACTGTTTTTGTGTTTCAGAAGTGATACACAAGAAATATTCTCGGAATTGGATGAAACCACATCCTGAAGTCTTATTTTACCCGGAAGCTTCCAGAGATCCGAAGAAGAGTCGGAAGGGGGCCACCAGGGCCCCACATGCAGGGGTGGCGCGGCCAGGCCCCTGGCCGCGTGGGCCCCACGTGAGGGCGCCTGGCTCCCCCTCTGATGACGCCCCTTCGCCTACATAAAGCCTCGGGACGGAAAACCCTAAGAGAGTCGGCAATTTTCTAGAAAGAGTTCCGTAGTTCCGCCGCCGCCACCGACGAATTTCGGGGGATAGAAGTCTCTGTTCCGGCACCCTGCCGGGACGGGGAAGTGCCCCCGGAGCCATCTCCATCGGTCTCCATCGCCGTCTCTGTCGTCTCCATCGACCTCACCGCCATCTCCATCAACCTTGCTGTCTCCTAATGAGGAGGGAGTAGTTCATCCCCGGGGCTGAGGGCTCTACCGGTAGCTATGTGGTTCACCTCTCTCTCCCATGATGTGATCTTTATGTGATCGTGAGCTTTGTATCATGTTGAACAAGTAGATGTTATTATTCAGATATTATGCTACTCCTATGCTTAATTATTATAGTGTACTCTAGTGATGTTATTAAAGTAATCTATTCCTCCTGCCATGGTGTAACGGTGACAGTGCGTGCATCATGGTGGTACTTGGTTTAGGCTATGATTGTGATCTCTTGTGGATTATGAGAATAATTATTACTATGATAGTATTGAGTGATCTATTCCTCCTTTCATGGTGTAATGTTGACAGTGTGTGCACCGTGTTAGTACTTGGTCTAAGTTGCAATGATATCTATCTTGAGTTGTGATCTGATTTGGATATCTCTATGAGTGGTGTTTGTCAAGTACTTGATGAACTTTAAGGGGTGGTTCTGTAGCCACTACGCAATGATTAGTGTTATTCAATAGGAGAGTAATTCAGAGTACCATAGTGGAGAGAAGTTATTTACTTGTTCATTCATGTTATATTGTTGGAAGTGTGTCCACTAGTGAAAGTATGATCCCTAGGCCTTGTTTCCAAGCTTTGCACACCGTTTACTTGCTATTTTGTTACTTGTTTGCTCGCAGCGATATTTATTTCACATCACGTTTGCTACTTATAATCATCTATACCACTTGTATTTCATTATCTCTTCGCCGAACTAGTGCACCTATACATCTGACAAGTGTATTGGGTGTGTTGGGGACACAAGAGACTTTCTGTATCGTAATTGCAGGGTTGCTTGAGAGGGATAGCTTCGACCTCTTCCTCCCTGAGTTCGATAAACCTTGGGTGATCCACTTAAGGGAAACTTGCTGCTGTTTGATACGTTGCAAACGTATCTATAATTTTTGATGCTCCATGCTTGTTTTACACCAATTGTTATATGTTTTGTCTATACTTTGTGATACTTTTATGATTTATTTGGACTAACCTACTAATAGTTGCAAAAGTGCACAATGTTCTTGTTTTACACTTTGATGTGTAGGAATTACCAAGAATACAAGTGGAAACCTTATTGGAGTCAAATTGGTACTTTCCAGAAATCTGTACCAGAACTTTTTTCGAAGATGGTCACGTTATGGGTCTAAGACGGCGTCAAACGGAAAACTCTTCAAATACAAACTTGTAGGAAATTTCACGGCGAACGTTTTGGACATAAAATTCACCTGATTCCAAGTCCGGACGGCCGAGATAAGCCCGCTCCTTTGCAGACCAGGCCTGGGCCGCGCGAGCTATGTGGGAGAAGGCCCTGGTCGCTTCCTGACGACGCCCCTTCGCCTATATAAAGCCTCGGGACAGAAAACCCTAAAGGATTCGGCAATTTTCCAGAAAGAGTTCCGCAGCTCCGCCGCCGCCACCGACAAATTTTGGGGGACAGAAGTCTCTGTTCCGACACCCTGCCGGGACGGGGAAGTGCCCCCGGAGCCATCTCCATCGGTCTCCATCGCCATCTCTGCCGTCTCCATCGACCTCACCGCCATCTCCATCAACCTTGCTGTCTCCTATGATGAGGAGGGAGTAGTTCATCCCCGGGGCTAAGGGCTCTACCGGTAGCTATGTGGTTCACCTCTCTCTCCCATGATGTGATCTTTATGTGATCGTGAGCTTTGTATCATGTTGAATAAGTAGATGTTATTATTCAGATATTATGTGTACTCTAGTGGTATTATTAAAGTAATCTATTCCTCCTGCCATGATATAACGGTGACAGTACGTGCATCATGGTGGTACTTGGTTTAGGCTATGATTGTGATCTCTTCTGGATTATGAGAGTAATTATTCCTATGATAGTATTAAAGTGATTTATTCCTCCTTTCATGGTGTAATGTTGACAGTGTGTGCACCGTGTTAGTACTTGGTCTAAGTTGCAATGATATCTATCTTGAGTTGTGCTTTGATTTGGATAACTCTATGAGTGGTGTTTGTCAAGTACTTGATGAACTTTAAGGGGTGCTTCTGTAGCCACTACGCAATGATTAGTGTTGTTCAATAGGAGAGTAATTCAGAGTACCATAGTGGAGAGAAGTTGTTTATTTGTTCAATCATGTTATATTGTTGGGAGTGTGTCCACTAGTGAAAGTATGATCCCTAGGCCTTGTTTCCAAGCATTGCACACCGTTTACTTGCTGTTTTGTTACATGTTTGTTCGCAGCGATTTTTATTCCAGATTGTATTTACTACTTATAATCATCTATACCACTTGTATTTCACTATCTCTTCGCCGAACTAGTGCACCTATACATTTGACAAGTGTATTGGGTGTGTTGGGGACACAAGAGACTTTCTGTATCGTAATTGCAGGGTTGCTTGAGAGGGATAGCTTTGACCTATAACCTCCCTGAGTTCGATAAACCTTGGGTGATCCACTTAAGGGAAACTTGCTGCTGTTCTACAAACCTTTGCACTTGGAGGCCCAACAAGTGTCTACAAGAATAGAAGTGTGTAGACATCAAGCTCTTTTCTGGCGCCGTTGCCGGGGAGGTAAGGTAAAAGGTACTCGCATCCTCCTGTGTGAGTGCTCGGAGTTATTTCCTTTAGATTCTGCAATTACATCTTTTTGTTTCTTGTTTTTATTTTCACTAGTTAGGCTTAATGGAAAACAAAGAGTTCTGTAGTCTTTTTCCTGAGTTTAGATATGAAGTGTTTGAAGAGAAAATTGAAAAACCTTTGGAGCTTAATTTGCATGCGAATAGTGTTGTTAGTATGAATGCTTTGAACACCGTTGTTGCTATAGAAAAGTCTAAGCTTGGGAAAGCTGGTTTTGTTAAGCATGATATTTTTAGTTCCCCAGCTTTAGTGGAGAAAGTTTGCTCTGATGATATTTTATCTCCCATATGTGATGTTCCTTCTTATGATGATATGTTTGAAGAATATGCTTTGCGAAATAGTTGCTCTCTAGCTTGTGATGATACTAAGCCTCTAGTTTATGATGATGATGGGTATAATATTTTCAGTTCACCTACTATTGAGGATAAAATTAGTTATGATTACAATATGCCTCCTATTTATGATGATTATGGTGGTGAGAATAATTATTCTGTTAAATCTGCTCCTACTACTATTGTTCCTGTGGTGAGTACTAATTCTTTTATGCATGTGGCTCATGATAGGGATGCTTTATGTGATAGTTATATTGTTAGTTCTATTCATGATGCTACTGAAAGTTATTATGAGAGAGGGAAACATGGTTTGATGGATCTCAACAATATTAAGTTTCCCCTCTTTATGTTGCAAATCTTGAAGTGGCACTTGTTTTATCTATCCATGCTTGCTAATATGTGCCTCGTTGATTTATTTTCTTACAAGATTCCTATGCATAGGAAGTGGTTCAGATATAAATGTCTTTCACATTTGCTTTTTGATGCTCTCTTTTGCTTTAAGTTTCTATATGGCGCCTTTGCCTCAAGCTCTTATATGGCGCCCACATGAGCATCTTTGCAAATTACTGCACATAGCTCAAAGGCGTTAAAGAAAAGCACTCTTGGGAGATAACCCATTGTTTTATTTTCAGTACTTTTTCTTTTATTTGAGTCTTAGAAGTTATTACTACTGTAATAACCGCTCCTTATCCTTTTTATTTCGTTTTTGTGCCAAGAGAAGCCTCTAATTTGAGTGAGGTAAGATTTGGGGATGTTGCTGTCCTGAAACTGATTTCGGTGCTGCACCGTAAAAATTCGTATAAATTCTCTGTATATCTTTTGGACCTGCGATTTCTTGTGCATATGCCCCAGGTTATATCCAAACTTTCGTTAGTTGAACACTTTTTGATTTGAGCAACAGAAAACCCCTCAAAAATTCGACCTTTGTCAGCTGTTCAGTTTTGATAGATTTCTGCCAATATTTGTGTTTGCCACTTTATCGCTTTCTTTTGAGTTCTTTTGATCACGGAACTTTTAAAGAAGTTGCTACAGTAGTATGTGCTATATATATGGTGGTTTTGAGTTGAAACCTGAAGCAAAAAGAGGTTGATTATATGTTATGCTTACACTAATGTTGCTAATAGAATTGTGTTTAGTTTTGTATGAAGGAAGTTTTCAAGTGTAGGGATTGGAGAATGATGAGATGAGATGAAGAATGGACAAAAGCTGAAGCTTGGCGATGCCCATATCACCCCAAGAAATATCCAAGAAATACAAGTGTCAAAGCTTGGGGATGCCCCGGAGGCACCCCTTCTTCATCGGTAAAAATCAGGTCACCTTTCAAGACACTATATTTTTATTGCTTCATGCATTATACGTTTTTCTTTGAGCGTCAGTTGTTTTTGTTTTCAGTATTAATTTAGTTTACTTTGCTGCAATAAATGGTTTGATCACATCATGTTGGTTTGGAGGGAGACATACTTCACTTTTCATTTGCCAAGAACACTCCGTTTTTCACTCTTATCGTTTCAACGAGTGTTCTCTTTTTTCTGCTACCACGTTTAGCTTGCATTTTTCACCTTGATTTTTGTTCAGATCTTGTTTTATCTTTGCATCAAGGTGTATTTGGACCTCTGGTCTATGTTGGCTTTTATCAAAAGAATTTCCTCAAAAAGGTTTTAATGGTGTTGGAAAAGAGAAAAAGCTTTATGCAAAAAAGTGGTACAAGGAGCTTGTGTAGACTGCGGCCTAGGCTTTTGCATGTCGTGCTTGATGTCTTTTTGATAGTATGCTTAGTGGTTTTGCTGTAGCATGACTTGTCTCAAATAACTGAGATTGCTTAATGAGCCTTTGAAAAAATCATGCGTTGTTTTTATCGTATGGAAGCATTATTTTGGTTTTCTCCTTGATGCTTTATTTGGGTTGACTTGGCGCATGCTCACACATGTTAGACTCATACAAAGTCGCCAATAGCCTCTATGATCATTTAGTTTTTGACTTTTGATGTCATCTTATGCTTCTTTTAATGTTGCTTTGTCGCTATGCATGATTATGGCTGTTATTGCTCTCTTAGTTGGTCGCTCCCAGTCTTTTGCTAGCCCTCATTTTGTACTGAGTATGAGCTCTACTCGTGCATCCAACTCCCAAAAACCAAGTTTGCCATTGTGTCCACTATAAATTCCTATGCATGGTATTTGCAAGCCATTCCAAGTAAATTTTCATGTGCTACCTTTCAAAAACTTTCAACTACTTCTCGTTTTGTGCCACTGTTTTTAGCTCATGGGGATGTAGTGGTCGGATTTGCTATCTTCCATATTGCTTATTCCAAAAAGAAAAAAAAGAGAAAAAAAGAAAGAAAAAAGGCACTCCTCTATGGTATGTGAATGTTGGTGGGCACCCGATGGAATCGGTTAGCCATGGTTTGTGAAAGGAAAAAAAGGTGGAGAGGAGTGCCAAGCTTTATAAAAGAGCACAAAAGTGCCAATCTCTCTCAAAAACTTGCTTCATTTTTGTATGGAAGATAGTAAGAAGCCCATTGCCAGTCGTTGACAAATACAACCACCTCTCAAAACCAATTTTTATCTCTCTGTTTTACAAATAAAAAGCTCTAGCATGTGTTTAATCACTGCTTCCCTCTGCGAAGGGCCTTTCTTTTACTTTTATGTTGAGTCACCACCTTCTACCTTTATGCACCATTAAGAGAGCATAGTTGTCATTCTGAGTATAATGTGCATTGTCCCAAAGTTTATCATTGATTGATTCATGACTATGGCTTCACTTATTCTCAAAATATTTATATCTAGTCGCCCTCTTAAACTTGAAGGTGTCCTATGCATTTATGTTTTGCTCTCTTTTATGGATAAGCTGAAAACCACTTGTATGTTTTTCCTTATGATTCGAACACACGTTTGATTTTCATTGTTTCATTTTCATGATCTTCTGTTTGTGTTCATTTTCATGTTATAACATGGTTGCTAAGTTTCTTCTATCAAGATTATGTCTTTCATGCCCATGTTTTAAGTTCTTTTGATCCCAGCGCACGACGCGTACATACATGATCAAGATTGTGTAGGTGCATGTCACCTCAAAAATTATTTCTTTTGTTATCACTTACCTACTCGAGGACGAGCAGGAGTTAAGCTTGGGGATGTTGATACGTTGCAAACGTATCTATAATTTTTTATGCTTCATCCTTGTTTTACACCAATTGCTATATGTTTTGTCTACACTTTGTGATACTTTTATGATTTATTTGGACTAACCTACTAATAGTTGCAAAAGTGCACAATGTTCTTGTTTTACACTTTGATGTGTAGGAATTACCAAGAATACAAGTGGAAACCTTATTGGAGTCACATTGGGACTTTCCAGAAATCTGTACCAGAACTTTTTTCGAAGATGGTCACGTTACGGGTCGAAGACGGCGTCAAACGGAAAACTCTTCAAATACAAAGATGTAGGAAATTTCACGGCGAACGTTCTGGACATAAAATTCACCTGATTCCGAGTCTGGACGGCCGAGATAAGCCCGCTCCTTTGCAGACCAGGCCTGGGCCGTGCGAGCTATGTGGGAGAAGGCCCTGGTCGCTTCCTGACGACGCCCCTTCGCCTATATAAAGCCTCGGGACAGAAAACCCTAAAGGATTCGACAATTTTCCAGAAAGAGTTCCGCAGCTCCGCCGCCGCCACCGACGAATTTTGGGGGACAGAAGTCTCTGTTCCGGCACCCTGCCGGGACGGGGAAGTGCCCCCGGAGCCATCTCCATCGGTCTCCATCGCCATCTCTGCCGTCTCCATCGACCTCACCGCCATCTCCATCAACCTTGCTGTCTCCTATGATGAGGAGGGAGTAGTTCATCCCCGGGGCTAAGGGCTCTACCGGTAGCTATGTGGTTCACCTCTCTCTCCCATGATGTGATCTTTATGTGACCGTGAGCTTTGTATCATGTTGAACAAGTAGATGTTATTATTCAGATATTATGTGTACTCTAGTGGTATTATTAAAGTAATCTATTCCTCCTGCCATGATGTAACGGTGATAGTGCGTGCATCATGGTGGTACTTGGTTTAGGCTATGATTGTGATCTCTTGTGGATTATGAGAGTAATTATTGCTATGATAGTGTTGAAGTGATTTATTCCTCCTTTCATGGTGTAATGTTGACAGTGTGTGCACCATGTTAGTACTTGGTCTAAGTTGCAATGATATCTATCTTGAGTTGTGCTTTGATTTGGATAACTCTATGAGTGGTGTTTGTCAAGTACTTGATGAACTTTAAGGGGTGCTTCTGTAGCCACTACGCAATGATTAGTGTTGTTCAATAGGAGAGTAATTCAGAGTACCATAGTGGAGAGAAGTTGTTTATTTGTTCAATCATGTTATATTGTTGGGGGTGTGTTCACTAGTGAAAGTATGATCCCTAGGCCTTGTTTCCAAGCATTGCACACCGTTTACTTGCTGTTTTGTTACATGTTTGCTCGCAGCGATTTTTATTCCAGATTGTATTTACTACTTATAATCATCTATACCACTTGTATTTCACTATCTCTTCGCCGAACTAGTGCACCTATACATTTGACAAGTGTATTGGGTGTGTTGGGGACACAAGAGACTTTCTGTATCGTAATTGCAGGGTTGCTTGAGAGGGATATCTTTGACCTATAACCTCCCTGAGTTCGATAAACCTTGGGTGATCCACTTAAGGGAAACTTGCTGCTGTTCTACAAACCTCTGCACTTGGAGGCCCAACAAGTGTCTACAAGAATAGAAGTGCGTAGACATCACTGTTCTACAAACCTCTGCACTTGGAGGCCCAACAAGTGTCTACAAGAATAGAAGTGCGTAGACATCAAGCTCTTTTCTGGCGCCGTTGCCGGGGAGGTAAGGTAAAAGGTACTCGCATCCTCCTGTGTGAGTGCTCGGAGTTATTTCCTTTAGATTCTGCAATTACATCTTTTTGTTTCTTGTTTTTATTTTCACTAGTTAGGCTTAATGGAAAACAAAGAGTTCTTTAGTCTTTTTCCTGATTTTAGATTTGAAGAGAAAATTGAAAATCCTTTGGAGCTTATTTCGCATAGCAATGTTATTAGTACGAATGCTTTGAACACCGTTGTTGCTAATGCTATAGAAAAGTCTAAGCTTGGGGAAGCTGGTTTTGTTAAGTATGATATTTTTAGTCCCCCAGCTTTAGTGGAGAAAGTTTGCTCTGACGATATTTTATCTCCCATATGTGATGTTTCTAATGATGCTTGTGCTCCTCATCCTTTTAAAATACCTACGAAGATTGTTGAACATGTTAGGGATAACTGCTATTTAGGAGATGGAACTGTCCATCCTGGTGATCATTTGCTTTTTATACATGAATTATGCGAGTTGTTCTAGTGTGCAGGTATTTCAATGAACCAAGTTAAGAAGAAGCTATTCTCTTTGTCACTGAAAGGCAGAGCTGAGGAATGGTATCGGCTGCTTGAAGATGGTCCATCTATTGCATGGGAGGAAATTGTGTCTCTCTTTTATTCCAAGTTTTATCCTCCAAGTGAAATTCATAAAGATCATAATCGGATATATAACTTTTGGCCTCATGAGGGAGAAAGCATTGCCCAAGCGTGGGGAAGATTGAAGTTACTAATGCATAAATGTCCTATTCATGATCTTCCCCATAATATTATTAATAATAATTTTTATGCAAGGCTTTCAGGACATTACAAGGACTATCTAGATGCATGCTTTGATGGGTCTTTCACAAGCAAGGATGTCGACACCAAGTGGGGTCTGCTTGAAACAATTCAAAACAATATTGAAGGTTGGGATATCGACAAAGGTAAAGGATCAGGTATGAATTACGAGTTTGATTGCATTAAGTCTTTCGCTGAAACTGCTAATTTTCAAGAGCTTAGTGCTAAGTATGGTCTTGATCCTCAAATTATGGTTGATTGCTTTAAAGCCTTTGCTTCCCATATAAATGTTCCTAAAGGAAATGGGGACGTGTATCATGAACCTTTTAAGGATACTTGCATAGAAAGTGATATTGTTATTGATGATTGCAATAAACATGCTCAAACTTCTAAAAGTACTATTTCTTATAAGCATGTTAATTTTTGTGGAATATATAGACCTTGTGAACAGAGTTACAACAAGGAAGATTATTGCATCACCCACGCAAATGAAGAAACCAGCATGTGGCTCAAGGATCTAGATGTGCTTGGTGAATGGGTTTGTGAGCTTTATCCTTTTCTTTGTGAATTTTGCGGTGAAAAGGGGCACTTTAATTTTCAATGCCCAATTAATCGAACGAGTACCGCAGATTTGTATTGTGATGATAAGATTACTTTCAATCAGTATGATGAGCTTACTTTGTTTTTGAATTGTGAAGAGATATCTAGAAAGATTGCTTTGGTAGACATGAATGATGTTGATATTAATAGCACCCTTCGTGGTTGTCGTCTCTATTGTGCTAAAGATTGCCTTGCAAATACTTACATTCAAAATCTTATAAAACTTGATATTTTGCCAAGCTATGACAGGATTGATAGATGTTTTTATCTTATTAATAGAGAGGAGGAATCCTCCAAAGTTTCTTCTGTTGTTCCTGTTAGCAAACCAGATTATGTGGAGAAGATGCCTTTCCCTCCTAGAGAATATGTGGAGAAGATGCCCTTTAAGTCTCTCCCTCCTAAGGGAGAGAGTAAGAAGAGTAAGAAGAAGAAGAAGAAGAAGAGGAGTAAGAGGCGAGAGGACACGATATCTTCCCCTAAGCATTATGATCCTGCTATAGATTATGATAATTCTGATTGGGATGATGTTCCTATGCCTGTTACCTATGTTAGTGATCATGATTGGGAAAAGCACTCTACTTTTGATATTGAAAATCTTTTTGGTGCCAATTTTAAGGTTAATAATTGTTGTACCATTAGTGCTATCCATGTTCCTTCTTATGATGATATGTTTGATGAGTATGCTTTGCGACATAGTAGTTCTCTAGCTTGTGATGATGGGTATAATATTTTCAGTTCACCTACTTTTGAGGAGAAAATTAGTTATAATTACAATATGCCTCCTGTTTTTGATGATTATGGTGATGAGAATAATTATTCTGTTGAATCTGCTCCTACTACTATTGTTCATGTAGGGAGTATTAATCCTTTTATGCATGTGGCTCATGATAGGGATGCTTTATGTGATAGTTATATTGTTAGTTCTATTCATGATGCTACTGAAAGTTACTATGAGAGAGGGAAACATGGTTTGATGGATCTCAACAATATTGAGTTTCCCCTCTTTATGTTGCAAATCTTGAAGTGGCACTTGTTTTATCTATCCATGCTTGCTACTATGTGCCTCGCTGATTTATTTTCTTACAAGATTCCTATGCATAGGAAGTGGTTCAGATATAAATGTCTTTCACATTTGCTTTTTGATGCTCTCTATTGCTTTAAGTTCCTATATGGCGCCTTTGCCTCAAGCTCTTATATGGCGCCCACATGAGCATCTTTGCAAATTACTGCGCCTAGCTCAAAGGCGTTAAAGAAAAGCACTCTTGGGAGATAACCCAATGTTTTTACTTTCAGTACTTTTTCTTTTATTTGAGTCTTGGAAGTTATTACTACTGTAATAACCACTCCTTATCCTTTTTATTTCGTTTTTGTGCCAAGAGAAGCCTCTAATTCGAGTGAGGTAAAGATTTGGGGATGTTGCTGTCCTGAAACTGTTTTCGGTGCTGCACCGTAAAAATTCGTATAAATTCTCTGTATATCTTTTGGACCTGCGATTTCTTGTGCATATGCCCCAGGTTATATCCAAACTTTTGTTAGTTGAACACTTTTTGATTTGAGCAACAGAAAACCCCTAAAAAATTCGACCTTTGTCAGCTGTTCAGTTTTGACAGATTTCTGCCAATATTTGTGTTTGCCACTTTATCGCTTTCTTTTGAGTTCTTTTTATCACGGAACTTTTGGGGAAGTTGCTACAGTAGTATTTGCTATATATGTGGTGGTTTTGAGTTGAAACCTGAAGCAAAAAGAGGTTGATTATATGTTATGCTTGCACTAATATTGCTAATACAATTGTGTTGAGTTTTGTATGAAGGAAGTTTTCAAGTGTAGGGATTGGAGAATGATGAGATGAGTTGAAGAATGGACAAAAGCTCAAGCTTGGGGATGCCCATGCAGCACCCCAAGAAATATCCAAGAAGTACAAGCGTCAAAGCTTGGGGATGCCCCCGAGGCACCCCTTCTTCATCGGCAAAAATCAGGTCACCTTTCAAGACACTATATTTTTATTGCTTCATGCACTATGCGTTTTTCTTGGAGCGTCAGTTATTTTAGTTTTCTTAGTTAGTTTGTTTTGTTTGCTACAATAAATGGTTAGATCACATCAAATTTCTTTTGGAGGAGATGAACTCGCTTTTCATTTGCTAAGAACACTCTAGTTTTCACTCTTATCGTTCAATGAGTGTTCTCTTTTTCTGCTACTGCTTTTGGTTTTCGTTTTCGCCTTGATTTGCGTTCAGGTCTTCTTATATTTATTTATCAAGGTGTATTTTTGCCTCTGGTCTTTATTGGTTTTCATCAAAAGAGGTGTCTTAAAAAAATTCAAATGGTGTTGGAAAAGAGAAAAAGCTTTATGCAAAAAAGTGGTACAAGAAGGAGCTTGTGTAGACTGCGGCCTAGGCTTTTGCATGTCGTGCTTGATGTCTTTTTGATAGTATGCTTAGTGGTTTTGCTGTAGCATGACTTGTCTGAAATAACTGATATTGCTTAATGAGCCTTTGAAAAAATAATGCGTTGTTTTTATTATATGGAAGCATTTATTTGGTTTTCTCCTTTGATGCTTTATTTGGGTTGACTTGGCGCATGCTCACACATGTTAGACTCTCGCAAAGTCGCCAATTGCCTCTATGATCATTTAGTTTTTGACTTTTGATGCCATCTTATGCTTCTTTTAATGTCGCTTTGTCGCTTTGCATGATTATGGCCATTATTGCTCCCTTAGTTGGTCGCTCCCAGTCTTTTGCATCCAACTCCTAAAAACCAAGTTTGCCATTGTGTCCACTATAAATTCCTATGCATGGTATTTGTAAGCCATTCCAAGTAAATTTTCATGTGCTACCTTTCAAAAACCTTCAAAACACTTCTCGTTTTGTGACACTGTTTTCAGCTCATGGGGACGTAGTGGTCGGATTTGCTATCTTCCATATTGCTTATTCCAAAAAAGAAAAAAAAGGAAAAAAGAAAAGAAAAAGGCACTCCTCCATGGAATGTGAATGTTGGTGGGCACCCGATGGAATCGGTTAGCCATGGTTTGAGAAAGGAAAAAAAGGTGGGGAGGAGTGCCAAGCTTTATAAAAAGAGCACAAAAGTGCCAATCTCTCTCTCAAAAACTTGCTTCATTTTTGTATGGAAGATAGTAAGAACCCCATTGCTAGTCGTTGACAAAGACAACCACCTCTCAAAAATAATTTTTATCTCTCTGTTTTACAAATGAAAAGCTCTAGCACATGTTTAATCACTGCTTCCCTCTGCGAAGGGCCTTTCTTTTACTTTTATGTTGAGTCACCACCTTCTATCTTTATGCACCATTAAGAGAGCATAGTTGTCATTCTGAGTATAATGTGCATTGTCCCAAAGTTTTCATTGATTGATTCATGATCATGGTTTCACTTGTTCTTAAATTATTTGTATCTAGTCGCCCTCTTAAACTTGAAGGTGTCCTATGCATTTATGTTTTGCTCTCCATGAAGGACAAGCTGAAAACCATTTGTATGTTTTTCCTTATGATTTGAACACACGTTTGACTTTCATTGTTTCATTTTCATGATCTTTTGTTTGTGTTCATTTTCATGTTATAACATGGTTGCTAAGTTTCTATTATCAAGATTATGTCTTTCATGCCCATGTTTTAAGTTCTTTGATCCCAACTCACAAAGCTTACATAGATGATCAAGATTGTGTAGGTGCATGTCACCTCAAAAATTATTTTCTTTTGTTATCACTTACCTACTCGAGGACGAGCAGGAGTTAAGCTTGGGGATGCTGATACGTCTCAAACGTATCTATAATTTTTGATGCTCCATGCTTGTTTTTACACCACTTGCCTTGTGTTTCGTTACACTTCGTGGCGCTTTTATGCATTTTCCGGAACTAACCTATTAACGAGTTGCCACAGTGCCAGTTCCCTGTTTTCTGCTGTTTTTGTGTTTCAGAAGTGATACACAGGAAATATTCTCGGAATTGGACGAAACCACATCCTGAAGTCTTATTTTACCCGGAAGCTTCCAGAGATCCGAAGAAGAGTCGAAGGGGGCCACCAGGGCCCCACATGCAGGGGTGGCGCGGCCAGGCCCCTGGCCGCGCGGGCCCCGCGTGAGGGCGCCTGGCTCCTCCTCTGATGACGCCCCTTCGCCTATATAAAGCCTCGGGACGGAAAACCCTAAGAAAGTCGGCAATTTTCTAGAAAGAGTTCCGTAGTTCCGCCGCCGCCACCGACGAATTTCGGGGGACAGAAGTCTCTGTTCCGGCACCCTGCCGGGACGGGGAAGTGCCCCCGGAGCCATCTCCATCGGTTTCCATCGGTTTCCATCGGTTTCCATCGCCGTCTCTGCCGTCTCGATCGACCTCACCGCCATCTCCATCAACCTTGCTGTCTCCTAATGAGGAGGGAGTAGTTCATCCCCGGGGCTGAGGGCTCTACCGGTAGCTATGTGGTTCACCTCTCTCTCCTATGATGTGATCTTTATGTGATCGTGAGCTTTGTATCATGTTGAACAAGTAGATGTTATTATTCAGATATTATGCTACTCCTATGCTTAATTATTATAGTGTACTCTAGTGATGTTATTAAAGTAATCTATTCCTCCTGCCATGGTGTAACGGTGACAGTGCGTGCATCATGGTGGTACTTGGTTTAGGCTATGATTGTGATCTCTTGTGGATTATGAGAATAATTATTAGTATGATAGTATTGAGTGATCTATTCCTCCTTTCATGGTGTAATGTTGACAGTGTGTGCACCGTGTTAGTACTTGGTCTAAGTTGCAATGATATCTATCTTGAGTTATGATCTGATTTGGATATCTCTATGAGTGGTGTTTGTCAAGTACTTGATGAACTTTAAGGGGTGCTTCTGTAGCCACTACGCAATGATTAGTGTTATTCAATAGGAGAGTAATTCAGAGTACCATAGTGGAGAGAAGTTATTTACTTGTTCATTCATGTTATATTGTTGGGAGTGTGTCCACTAGTGAAAGTATGATCCCTAGGCCTTGTTTCCAAGCTTTGCACACCGTTTACTTGCTATTTTGTTACTTGTTTGCTCGTAGCGATATTTATTTCACATCACGTTTGCTACTTATAATCATCTATACCACTTGTATTTCATTATCTCTTCGCCGAACTAGTGCACCTATACATCTGACAAGTGTATTGGGTGTGTTGGAGACACAAGAGACTTTCTATATCGTAATTGCAGGGTTGCTTGAGAGGGATAGCTTTGACCTCTTCCTCCCTGAGTTCGATAAACCTTGGGTGATCCACTTAAGGGAAACTTGCTGCTGTTCTACAAACCTCTGCACTTGGAGGCCCAACAAGTGTCTACAAGAATAGAAGTGCGTAGACATCACCGTCGTGCTGCAGATCCAATCTATCTCTCCACCATACTTGCTAGACCAAGGAAGGAGGAGACGTCGCTGCACCGTACGTGTGCATCTCTCGGAGGCGCCGCCACTTGCGGCGTAGGATCGGATCGGATCGCGGGGAGGAGACGGCTAGTACGACTACATCATCCACGTTCTGTTGAACGTTTCCGCTGTGCGATTTCTTCAAGGGTATGAAGATCTCATCTACCTCTCTCGTTGATTACATCTCCTAGATTAGATCTTGGCTTTCTTGTTCGCATCCGTAGGAATTTTTTTGATTTACTATGCAGCGAAACCCTTCAGCATTGCTATGTAGAGTTTTCGAAGTATCCAAAGTGGAAGACAAGAGAACTTGAAACTTCTCTTAAGAAACAAAAGAAGACCATTGATGCAAGTCCGGGAACAGGCACCAATTATCCGGCTGATGCATCGTCGGTACGCACTGATGCTACCTCGATACGCACTGATGCTCTTGAACATGAGAAAAGACCCGATGGTGTGAAGAAGGACAAGAGAGGTAGAACTGATGACATTGGTTGCAAGCTGTCATTAGAAACTGTGTGGGCAGCAAAGCAAGAGAAGGATGAGATCAAAGAGGCGGCAAGAAATGCTTGCTATGCCAGCAATTTGAATTGCGAAAAGAGGAGATTGCACTCAAAAAGAAGAAGGATGCACGAAACGAGAGGGAGGATGCACGAACACAGTTTGAATTATTTGAGAGGGTCATGCTCATCAACACTAGTGGTATGAATGATGTGAAAAAGCAGTTCTACCAAGCTAAGCAGAAGGAGATCCTTGCTCGCGGCCTAGAGTAATGTTGTAGTTGTAAGAACTAATTACTGCTTTCTGCTAGTTGTTGTAAGAACAATTTGATGCTTTATGCTATTTGAGGACATGGATTACATCACTCATTGCATAAATATTTTTATTGATAGCTGCATTACAAAGACATGGATTACATCACTCATTGCATAAATTAAAACTAGATGAAAAGAAATGGATTACATCACTCGTTTCCAAACTTTTGCCACACATGGTCAATTAGATCAAGTTTAAGCTGATCATGTTCATCGAAATTTTTAATCCGGTGAGTCATCTGAATAAAAGAGCTCAGTTCTTCCGCATGAGTACGAGAGACTGTGACTCTTTCTCCCATTTCCTCAAAAGTGTAGCTTTGCCGACCAGTTTGTCGATCCTCTTCAACTATCATATTGTGCATTATGACACAAGCTTTCATGACATCAGTGATTTTTTTACGTTTCCATCCTTTAGCAGGTCCACGAACAATGGCAAAACGGGATTGCAGAACTCCAAAGGCTCGTTCAACATCTTTCCTAGCCCCCTCTTGCTTCTTGGCAAAAGTTTTATGCTTTTGGCTAGTTGGAGCTGGTATGCTCTTCACAAATGTTGCCCACCGTGGATAGATACCATCTGCATGGTAATACCCCATTGTGTACTGATGGCCATTGATGCTATAATTCACTGGAGGAGTTTGGCCTTCGGCTAGCTTTGTAAAAACAGGAGAACGTTGAAGAACATTTATATCATTCAGAGACCCTGGTAAACCAAAATAAGCATGACAAATCCATAGATCTTGTGAAGCAACTGCTTCCAAGATCATAGTGGCCTCGTTCACATGGCCTCTAAACATGCCATGCCATTTTTTGGGGCAATTTTTTCACCCCCAATGCATGCAATCTATGCTCCCTAACATACCGGGAAATCCTCTTTCCTCCCCTATTGCAAGTAACCTAGCAATGTCTTCTTCATTTGGAGATCTCAGATACTTTTCCCCAAAAACTTCACAGACTTTGATCACAAATTTCTTGCAAGACTCTAAATTAGTAGCCTCAGCGGACCGGATGTACTCAACAACACCATCAGCTGCTATTCCATATGTTAGCATCCGCATTGCCGCGATCATTTTTTTTGCAGAAGATGTAACCCAAGAGCTCCAGAAGCACTTCTTTTTTGCATAAAATAACCATCATAGTCATGCTCAAGTATACCATCAGCTGTGCGGTTGAACAAAGTACGCGACATCCTAAATCTGTGCATAAAAACTAAATGAGACGGGGAAATGAAAAAAGGACCAAAGCAGAGAAGTGTACTAATTACGAACCTTCGTCGAAACAAATATTCGGGAAAGCGAGGAACTTGTTTGAAGTAGTCGTCCCACAGAACAAGAAATCCGGCATCTCTTCCTCGATCGATTGACTGACGTCCATGCTTGGAACTGCCATGGCGTCGAGCGTTCTTCCTCTCTTCCTCCTCGCGCTTGGCGAATGCTGCAAGTATGAGTTCATTGTCACCAGATGAAGATGACGAAGAACTCATGTCCCAAGTGGATGTGTTCATTGTGTTGCGTGAAAGACGATAGAGAAATCTAGGTGAGAAGAGAAGTCACAGCTAGAAGTGTGCTGGAAGAGAAGTGGTAGGGGTGGTTTATATAGATCAGAAATATGGCCGTTAGAAATATAGCCGTTGGAAATATAGCCGTTTGAAAATATAGCCGTTGAAAATATAGCCGTTTGAAAATATAGCTGTTGAAATATACACGTCCTAATTTACACGTTCCACTGAAAAACTGGAAGGTGTATAATTTAGCAAGGTATATATAGACGTGTATATAGAGATATACACGTCCAAATTTACACCATCCACTAGAGATGCTCTAAGAATCAAAGGAGGCTCCTAAGTAATGAATGTAGTAGTTATTGGAAGATCCACCACCAAGATGGCAACTACAACAACACTTCATACTAGAGTGAAAATCCATGTTCTAGCTTTAAATGGTTGGACTTGGCAACGACAAACATAGGTACATCGTCTTTTTGTTGAAGGGGTTTTCTTCGTGCTGATGGAACTCTAGCCTTAATTGATTGGATCTTGTACTCGTGAGCAAAATCGAAAGTGAGACAAAATGAGCGGCCACTGTGATCCTATTCCACTCATAGGTAGGAGCACTGCCAGCGTGCTATAGCAATGACGTGAAATTTTGCAACTCATCGCCAACTAAGACTGCATATGACCGAAAAAGAACCACCACTCCTACCACCTCCAAGAGTGGCAAATCTAGGATGAAAATAGAGGATAGGCTAGAAAAACCGAACAAAGTTTCATACCATCTAAGTTCACTCATGTGCAACTCTAAGGCCAGCATGAATCACGGCGTAATCCAACACTTCACTAGTTGGCTGAGCTCTAATTAAACCTAATTATTAGTCAACTGGTAATTAGCAAAACAGTAAAAATAATAAAAGTACTCCCTCCTTCTCGGTTTATTATGCATGCACGTTTACCTAGGTCGTCAATTTAGTCTATACGAGTATAATATAAACTATATAACCAAAAAAATTATATTGTTAGAAAGTATTAAAGCTAAAGTTTTTTATGGTATATTTTTTGTAATATATATGTCATGTTAACTTGGTCAAATTATCAACCTAAAAGTACACGTAGAACTAATAAACCGAGAAGGAGAAGTCAAGTCTCGCTCCCGTGAAGGAAAATAGAGGCGGCGGCTAGTGTGGAAACCCTAGCAGCTGCCGCCAATCTGCCTTGTCCTCGCTGTCTACGTGACGGGTCCCTACCTCCTCACCTTGGCGCTCTGGTGGCGGGAGGGGGCGGGGACCTTGGCCCTGCGCTCAGCGTTGTTGAAGGGTTCCTAAAGTTAGAGTTTGGTCAACCGGCATCGTCGTTATGGTGGCTATGATGGCGTTATGCGGGACAAGAATAAGGTATACCCGTCTCCTCATCCATCTCATCGGCGACAATCTCGCCGGTGGCGTTGAGGAGGGTGGATATTCGTCTGGTTGTCGTTTTCATGGAGCGGTGGATCTCGTCTAGTCTACATGTGTTACAGTTATGGTGTTAGAAGCTTCAGATTGATTCAAGGGTTCAATGGCGGCAACTTCGGCTCTGGTCCTTAGGGACACGTGCATGAAGACTTTCCGACTGTCATCAACAATGTCAAGGGAGCAGCGACAGCGACGCGTCGGTGGTTCGCTCTAGCGGCAGTAGTAGTCGTTAGGTGGTCCAAAGATCTCAATGTAATTTTTATTATGTTTATGATGCGTTGTACTTCTTGTGAACTCATGAATAGATTCAAATCTTTCTCGAAAAAAATAAAACTGAGAAAGGAGGGAATACTAAAGAATAGAGAGACACCGCTTCTCTTGTCTCTCTCCTAACCGCGCACGAGGCGGTTCCAGCGATCACAGAGTCTCACCGGCAGCGATTCCTACACTCTCCTTCCCATCCGATCGCCGTTGTGGCATCGCGAGGGGGAGGAGAGGTCTGATTCTTGTTTGTGTATGTGTTTTCGTTCAAGGTTTTAGAGGTTCCTCTGTTGGCGTCATGGTGGGACAGATACTAATGGTGCTTCTAGGAATAATGGTCTTCCAGCCCATGTCCCTTCTCGTTGGAGGTGTTGCTGACGCCAACGAGAGGCTTGTGGAGTCCAAGCTGTTGAAGTGGCTTCAATCTGGTGTTGTGTCGTGGCATGGCGGTAGAGATGGGTTGCTCTCTTGGAGCGCGGCGATCTTGACTACATGTTTGTGAAAAACGGTGGAGGATCTGGCCGCCTAAAGGGCGGTATGGCGCTGGCCCTGGATCCGACATTAAAGAGGACGGCGAAGGGCATGTGTGCTTGATAGTTGCAGTGAGGGTAGTTTGCAGCAGTGCAACCGTTTGTGTCCTCCTTATATTATATTGCTTGTATGTACAATATTGTTATATTTATGAATACAACTAATATATGTCTACGGGCGTATATATAGTAAAAAAAAGAGGCACGTGGTATTACGCGCCTGCAACCCATAGAATCAGTTAGCGGTAGGCCATCTAGGCAGGTATCGTGACGGGTCCGCTTAACAACAGAAAAACTCGTGCTTAAACACAAACAAACCAGATGGCTGGCCACCGTGGAGACGGATTTGGTCGGTGGGGCCCACACGATGACAACACTGCTCGCTCTACGAGTCCGAGGCCGGAAAGAACACCCGCCAGGAGTGACCCCGTCTCCCCTCCGCCTATTTAGCTCTCCCGCCGCGTCGTCCTCCCCTCCTCAATCAATCGCCATCCGGAGCGCGCGGAGGCAACACAGACCCAGCGAGAGAGCCATGGCGCGCGTCTCCAATTCCAAGAAGCGCGCGCTCCAGAGCAACGGCAGCAACCGCAAGAAGGAGGAGGCGCCGGCCGCCGCCGCCAGTCCCGAGGGGATCGAGGGCCGGCCCGTCCGCGTCTACGCCGACGGCATCTTCGACCTCTTCCACTTCGGCCACGCCCGCGCCCTCGAGCAGGCCAAGCTGCTGTACGTCCCCTTATTACCCTGTTCCTCCCTGCGAAAATCGTCATCCCTGTAGATCTAGGTCTGTTTGGATCTGGGATCGCGGCGTCTCGTGCGAACACGACGTCTCGGTCTCGGTCTCGGTCTCGTCGCCGCGAATCGACGCTACCTGTCAATGTGCTCATTTCGATCTGTAAATTGCCCGCAGGTTCCCCAACACGTACCTGCTGGTGGGGTGCTGCAACGACGAGCTCACGCGGCGGTACAAGGGCAAGACCGTCATGGACCAGGACGAGCGATACGAGTCCCTGCGCCACTGCAAGTGCGTAACCCCCCACCAACCAATTCCCCTTCCTCTTTAATTACGGAGCGTTCGTTTGTTTTTTCTTCATTCAGTTATTACGAGATGCAGACACGCATCGCTGACATAGCAGTTACATGTCAATTTCGATCATCAATTGCCACTGCTAAACTGATCCCTTGAATGCCACACATTGTGAATTGGGGAACAAATATCTTCTGTTAATCCCCTGGTTTGGTTTTTTTAAAGCTAAGCAATTATCCCCTGGTTATGCTATGCAATACCAATGCAATAGGATGATGTTTATTTCCAATATAACCATGCCTATGTAAATACTCGTCATAAAAAAATATATGCTTTTGTCTTGTTTTAAAAACGTAGTGGATCACCTGTTCTGATAATTGTAAGCCTGAATGTTTCATGATATTTAGCTTCAAAAATGATCATCTCACTATTTATCTACTCTGCTGATCGTCTAACTATCTATCTGCTGTTTTAGGTGGGTTGATGAGGTTATTCCTGATGCTCCGTGGGTTCTCACTCCAGAATTCCTGGACAAGCATAAGATCGACTTTGTCGCGCATGATGCTCTGCCGTAAGTCATACCCACACAAGCGCTATTTCAGCTACACCCTTTTATAACTCCAATAAGCTCTGCTAACTGTACATTTTCCTTTATACTCATTGCAGCTATGCTGATACTAGCGGTGCTGCAAATGACGTCTATGAGTTTGTAAGTTCGCATCTCCATAGCTAGTGTATATATTGATTAAAAGCGATATCCTTACCATTGCTTACGCTTATTCTTATTGTAATGTCAGGTTAAGAAGATTGGGAAATTCAAGGAAACAAAAAGGACCGAGGGAGTATCGACATCAGACCTCATAATGAGGATAGTGAAGGACTACAATCAGTATGTCATGAGGAATTTAGCCCGAGGATACTCAAGGAAAGAAATGGGCGTGAGCTATGTTAAGGTTAGCCACATTTCTGATGACGCTTTTCAGAAATATAGTGTTGTTATATGTATGGTCTTCCAGGCAATAACTTGTGTTGGTTGTTTTGTTTTCAGGAGAAACAACTGCAAGTTAATATGAAGATAAATAAACTGCGGGAGACTGTGAAGGCACAACAAGAGAAGGTAATCAAAATTTCAAATCATATTCACTTGCGATCTACGTAGGATTAGTTCTTCCACATGGTAGAGTAGACTTTGTTTAGCACTGGTGATTCGTTGTGCTGATCTCCTTTTGTGCCACTGTAGTTGCAAACGGTGGCGAAGACGGCTGGGATAAACCACGAAGAGTGGCTAGCGAACGCGGATCGCTGGGTGGCCGGCTTCCTGGAGAAGTTTGAGGAGCACTGCCACGTCATGGTATAGTATACTTTCCTCAGAATCATCTGACTGGGAGTTCCATTGAAAAGAGAGATAGATATACTGATGCGTTTGTAACTATTAACTCAGGAAACTGCCATCAAGGACCGGATACAGGAGAGGCTGGGGAGACAGGCAGGCAAAGGCATAGCCGGCGGTTTCATGCGGCAGCCGGTGGCGGCGGCCTGATGCTTTCAGACCAAAGTCAGGATGCGAAAAAACGGAGTGGGGTGCCTACTGCCCGTAGTGGTGGCGACAACACCGAGAAGTTGCTAGCGTGCTCGTGTCATGGAATGTGATGCTTGTGCGAGTAAAGCAGTTGAGAGTTAGCTGAGCGAGATCTTTGTATTTTTTTTATTTTTTTGTAAGGTTGAGGAGGATGTGTGTTGTTGTTTTACACGGTTTTGTACGCAAATGTCAATAGCAGAGGCGTTTGGTTTCGAGCGTCTACCTACTCTCTGGAGAGAGTTTTTTTAATACTATTATTATCTTTGTTCTTGCCGTAGGTTGTACCTTTTGTAATGAGATGGATATATGTTCTTTTTAGCTGAAGGATTGAGCAGACCTAAAATCAGCAACGTTTTTCTGCAATCTGACCAACCAAGAATGTTGATGTTAAACACTACATTAGAGAGTAGTACTGATGACTGAAACATGCTTGCGAGTGTGCGTCTGCTGGGGTGCCGACGGCTGAATGGTAACCCATGGATCCCAATCCGGATACATCCTGGCCTCCGATTTCTGGCCACATACGCCCGCATCGAACAAAACATTGAAGTCGGCTTGGCATCAGCAAAGAAACAGAGGAAGGGGCGGCAGACTCTGCTTCCGTTTTGGTTTCTGCTTCTGCTCTGCTCGGCGACCAATACCATTCATGGCAGCGATGATTGGGATTTCTGCTTTACGTTCCCTCCACCCGCTCCGGCCCACCTTCTTGGTCTCGGCCACGGCTCCTCCCTGCGCCACGTTCCCGCTGACGCTGCCGCGGCAACAACACCGGTCCTGTACGTCTCCGCGATGCCGATGCCGATGCCGATGCCAAGGACGCGGCCTTCCCCATTCTACTCCCCGCGGTGCCACGGCAGCTGCAGCGGCAGCTTCTTCGGTTCCATCAGGCGCCAGCAGCTCCGCCGCCTTCATGGCATCGGCTCCCGACAATGCCGCCCTCCGCCACCGCCTCATCGCCCCCAACTCCACCGCCGGCACCGGCGACGCCATCACAGGCCCTTCCGGCCTCCTGCCCACCGTGAGTCTTCTTCCCTCGCCCTTCCTCCCCTTCTCAGACTCGATACGATAGCATCCAACTATCTACATGACATAGGTTCTTGGGATCGCGCACCTGGCGGTGTCGCTGGGCATCGTGCTGGCCACGGACAAGTACCTGAAGCAGGCGTTCCTGGCCGCGTCCATCAAGTTCCCCAGCGCCCTCTTCGGCATGTTCTGCGTCTTCTCCGTGCTCGTCGTCCTCGACACAGCCGCGCCCGCGCTCGCCAAGGGATTCATGGACTTCTTCGAGCCCGCCTCGCTCTTCATCCAGCGCTGGCTGCCGCTCTTCTACGTCCCCTCCCTCGTCGTCCTCCCGCTCGCCGCCAGGGACGTCCCAGCGGCCGCCGGCCTTAAGATCTGCCTCATCACATGTACGTCTACACCGTGTGCTTTAGCTCGTTCAGTTCAGCTCAGCAGTGAACTGGACTGATGACGATCAGAAGATATACAGTACATGGGTTTCATTCTTGTTTCCCTTTTTTCCTGTAGTTGCTGGCTGGTTTGCCTCGCTCACGGTGGCGGGATACACGGCACTGACGGTGAGGAGGATCGTCAAGACCGAGCTCATCGCCGCCGAGCCGATGGGCAAGCCGTCGCCCTTCGCCACGTTGGAGTTCTGGGCGTGGGGCGCCGTCTTTGTGGCCTCGTTTGCGACGGCGTTCGTTAACCCCACGGCGCTTGGCACGACGGCCAGGACGTGCCTCCCGTTCATGCTCGCCTCCACTGTACTGGGATACATGGTTGGTTCTGGGTAATTCATTGTGTCTTTCTGCTCATTCGTGTGTATTACACTTTTACTGTACGGTGTACAGAGCTTACTAGTACCCTGTCTGCATCTATCTGAAAACTGCGTGTATGGATTTATTTTCAGGTTGCCATCTGGTATCAAGACACTGTTGCATCCGATCATCTGCTGCGCGCTTTCTGCAAATTTGTCGGCGACAGCATACGGGTACCTCTCGGGGTCTGGAATCGACGCTGCGCTAGGTCTGGAATTTCATATACCAGACACTGAATTTCTGTAGTTTCAGAACAGTTTACATCACAAGTGCAACCATTGCCATGACTCATGCTTCTCTCCAAACAAGTGGTTGACCAGGTGATTACCTCACAAAGGCGCCCTCGAATCCTGGAGCCGGCGACGTCCTGATGGGTTTTCTTGGGTCTGTCATCATATCGTTTGCATTCTCAATGTTCAAGCAGAGAAAGGTAATACGCAGCTACCAATGTTATCTTGCAAGATAATTAGCTCTTTTTTGCGGTCTACGTTTGCTCTTGATCTAATGATTAACTTGTGTTGCCCTGGACTCCAGCTTGTGAAGAGGCACGCGGCAGAAATTTTCACATCGATCGCCATTGCCTCAACATTCTCTCTATACTCGACTGCCATCCTAGGACGCCTAATAGGGCTGGAGCCAACGCTGACCATATCGATTCTGCCAAGGTGCATAACCGTGGCGTTGGCATTGAGCATAGTATCATTCTTTGAAGGTATACATACCCCCTGTTCATTTTGTCTAGCTTTGCGTGTGTGTTTCCTAAGCAATGGTTCGCCGTGTACATATGCAGGCGCAAACACTTCGGTAACCGCTGCCGTGGTCGTTCTCACGGGCCTCATTGGTGCCAACTTTGTGCAAGCCGCCATGGATAAGCTTGGCCTCAACGACCCCATCGCTAGAGGAATCGGAACAGCTTCCAGGTAAACTAACCTGATGAAACTTTCGGCTTGTTCTTTGTTTTAGTCTGAATGAAAGCATGATAAAATGTGATGGTGTTCTGTTGGTGCAGCGCCCATGGTCTGGGAACAGCGGCGCTGTCGGCCAAGGAGCCTGAGGCGCTTCCTTTCTGCGCCATCGCCTACGCGCTCACCGGCATCTTCGGCTCACTGATCTGCTCCTCTGCGGCCGTCAGGCAAAGCCTTGTGTTCATAGCCGGCTGACAGACATGTGTACACAACCGATAATTACTCCCTCCGTTTAGAAATATAAGATGTTTTAGCATTGTGAAGTTAAAATGCCTTAATGAACGTATACACTAAAAGATGTCTAGATACATTCACTTTACAAAACTAAAACATCTTATATTTCCGAACGGAGGGAGTACTTGTGAATTGCGATGAGTTTTTATAATACTCCCTCCGTCCCAGTTTGTAAGACTTATACGTATACCTAAGTCGTCATTTTGACCAACATAATACTACTTATATACTACAAAATATATATCACTGAAAAGTTCAAAAATTGTACTTTCTAATGGTATAATTTTTATATTGTAAAATTTAGATTATATTTATCAAAATGACGACCTAGGTATACCTGCAAGACTTAGAAACTAGGACGGAGGGAGTATATAAAAGAACGGGAACCTCGTAAATCAAGAAAGTCCAGTCCATGCCGATGGCGTGAGTTCCATGGAGAAAGGCGGGTCGGCGTCGATGTACGAGCATGCAGCAAGAAACGCACAAGGAACCTTCAGTTTACATTATTAGAGCTTAAAAAGATATATGTACACCCTTACAGTATATAAGGAAGATGCAGATCGATTTATCTGTAATCACTAAAACAAAAAACTTACAACACGAGAGTTGTGTTAAACGGTAAGATAAAGCTAGTCGTCAAAGCAAATTTCAAACGGCGTATCGTGTGCGGCAAATTTGATGAAATTCAGCAAAATACTTCAAGCATGAACATGAAAATAAGAAACATCCGAGTTATGCGACATAACTAGGGTTTACACGCGAGCCGCTTATATATAGCTGGTCGGGTAAAATGTGGGGCGCAACCCATATCCGAGTTAGTAATAGCCCACAATCTGGAAAGATCGGAAATGGCTGACAGAAAATAACTCGCGCAACAATTTTCTTGAGCAGCAAAAAGATAAGCTCGGCTCCAAAGATCAATTCCGCAAACCGCAGCACGCGTGCATCGTGATGAGGAGGAACGCGTGTAGAAGTCACTCATCTTCTCTCACTTTAGGAGGTAGTAGAACACTCCACTATATATATTGGTGCAACTCCCTCCAAACTAGCAATGTGAGACTAAACTTTGATGCCACCCCTTACTAGGCATGAATGGACAATGAGAATTTCAGAATTTGTTAATAGGCTATGGGCTAAAGCCCACACCAAATTCTAACAAATACTTTGGAGTTTTCCTCCAATACACCTATCTTTTCAGGTTCATACAACTTACCGGGATCATCAACATACGTAAGAAGTCAAGGTCGTCACGGTCACAAGCATTCCAAGATTTATCAGGAAGGTCATTGACATGTCTAGAACTTGCTGCCTAGAGCTGATAAGACGCCAAGGAATCAAACGCCAGGGCCTTGAGTTCTCCATGACCTATCATTCAAGTCGTTGAAATCCTCAAAGACCTATCTATAATAATACATATAAAGTTCATCCCCACTAAGATGCATTTAATGTTAGCAAGCTAAAATTTTGTGAAGCCACGTCACTCTAATTATTTCTATCCATCAGATTTTAGATCTGTGGCGATTGTGATGCCTCTATGTCCTTCCCCGAAAGGTCTCTCATTCCTTTCGTTCCTCTTCGTTCCCCCCATTAGAGTATTAGGCCTTTCACAATGGGTGTATCTTAGCACGGTATCATAGGTAAAATGGTGATGTGGCACCCTAATTAATGATGAAAGAGAGTACTGTTGTATCTTAGCTAAGCTACAACCCTTGCACGGTATCATAGGTAAAAATGCATGGCTAGTCCAATCACATACATGCATGTACCCAAAATCAATTAATGTAGATACAACACTTAAGAGACAATGCAGTGTGATAGTTGTCTCTTAAAATAAACCATTGCCTAGGATATTGCGCTAAGATACAATGCATTGTGAAAGGCCTTATTAATATTGCCTCCCCCTCCTCGTATTCTCTATCAATAAATTGAGTAGTAACGATGGAGTTGCTCTCCCCTTTAAACACTGCAGCTTCTCCATTCTTCCTTTACCGTTTTAGTCTACATCAGAGCTTGGTGCCCATGCCCTGTTCCAGATTCATCGGTTTTTGAGTTTTTTTTGGCGGGCATCAATTTTCGTTGCTAGATAGTCCGCATGATCTGAAGCCTCCATCATCTGACTCCCAACACTCACCAGTCGCTGTTGTGCCACCATCGGCCATCGCCACCCGCTCGGCGAATCTCCACTGCTCGCGACAGGTACACTTCCTTTGCTTATTAGCTACTCCCACTCACTTAACTCTTCCCGCTATTAGCATGGATTTTGGCTCTGCCTGTTCGACTTTTTACCGGATTCCAGGAGTTGAGATTTCATGGGAGGAAGCGATCAAATTTTTTGTCCGCACCTAAATTGCTATTTGATTGCAAGACCAAAGAACACTGATTCTATTTTTTTTAATTACAGCAACTAGAAGCTGCAGGATACGCTGTTGTTCCTATTCATGCTTGGCCGGTAGATGACGGTACAAATTTCTGGAACGGTACCTAAGCCAGTCCTCTCACTTATCCAGCTCTATTCTCTCAATCGGGTTTGATATAAATATATGCAGTTATTCGTCTATTGATGGCATTACTGATTTCATTTTCTCTGATCATGTGAATTGTATGACAGGTTGAGTTGTTTTTAGGCAGGCATCACTTACAAGTATGGCTAATTGAATTAGTCAGGTATCTTATCTGCATTTTTCTGTAATAGATCATGTCCTGCGATGCTAGCCTGAGCTAGCTTATGCCTTATATGGCAACAATCCTCAACGTCTTTTTATTTACAACCTTTTGTATCAGGATTTTTTATTTATGCCTAACAAATAAACTGTGTATTCACCTGCAATTCTTTATTGGAAAAATACCTGCAATTAAATTAAGGTAAGGACTTTTCCAAACTAATTTTAGTTATACCTTTGCGGGATGTGCTTTTACAATCTAGCCAGAGATTAGACAAGTACTGATATTTTTTGGTAGGTGGGTTTTTTTACTTAGTTTTCTGGATGAGTGCAGTATTTAACATGGGATTGTCTTAGTTATGTTTTCAATGAATGTGATATTTTGTAGTTATTCAAAGAACTATTGTATTTCCCCCACAATAAAACCCCCACTATACTCTATAGACATTGATAGATGCAAATTGTCATCAATAAGATGTGATCCCTGCTTAGTGTTGTCCAATTACTTCATGATTTTAAAATCACTCATCTCAATTTACCTTTTGATCTCCATATGGGGCTATGCATGCTAGCATGTTCGACCAATGTCAAGCTACTATTTAGGTCATCATTCATTTGTTGATCGATTCGGATAAAGCTTCACTATTCTTTAATGTGTACTGTTTAACCTTATGAAACCAACAAGCTTACATTTTAAATCAGACTTGCAGATCCCATGTCGTCTCTTGAAGAAAAATAGAGAAATAGAATATTCTTAGTTTCGAGCTTTATAATGTTACGGAGTATGTGCTAACACCCACTTGCAAATCGCATCAACTGACTGAGATATAGATCCCTGCATCGGAACTGAACCATCAGCGCTTCCTTTTTTGTATTGTCTAACCTATACTATCCAGTGTAATATCATATAGCTAAAGTTGACGCTCTTAAATAATTAAGACAAACTCTTGGTAACCCAATAGACATTATGACTGATGTACACTGTGTCCATAGGCTCAGAAAAGCCAACTATACTATCTTGCTGTATTACACCTACAAAGCCGATTTTAACATTTCATTTGTTACTTATACCATATTTATCCATGCAAGCTAAGAATCCCGCTGCAACGCGCGGGGTATCACCTAGTTATACAGATTAATGCTGCCATCAAGACCTATTATCCAGATCAATGAAGTCATCCGGTCCATCTAGGAGCAAGGTCAACTTCATTAACGTATCAAGGTTGGCCATCTCATTAAAGGCACTAATTGGGGGGCTTGTGAGAAGTGGAGCCAAACCGTATCTTGTGGTACATGGAAATGCACCCCTTTTCAGCCCATAATGCCATGACGACCACGACGTGAAGGCCTGCATCCAGAAGTTCCAATAATCGACTTAACCTATTGGACTACACCAAGACTTCATGAAGGCTTCCTAAATCAGACGTACAACGAAGGAAGACCATATGATCGACATGACATACAAGAATTCCAAGACCTAGCGTGCAACATGGAGACACCTACCACTGACGCTTATATATACTGAAGACCCACTCGTCCAGAAGGGGGGCGGACATCTACGCCAAGTTGATGATGTAGTCTCCATAGCCATAAACCCTAGATCCATCTGTAAACATAGTCGGGTAAATCTATAAGCCTATCGAGTTCATCTTGTAGAGTCTTGTACAATCCTGTGATTACACTGATAATAAAGTCCGAGAGAAGTAATTCATCATCTACATTGTTCCTTTGATCCAAACCTATTGATCACCGAAGCCCCCTTGCCAAACAAATAACCTCACCACTGATCCATAGAGTGAGATTGCCATGGGATCATGGATACTATCCTTCATCATCATCTCCCGTAACTAGCCATCCTATGAGGTGTACTTACTGTAAAAATTGCAGGGGTGGCATGTTGCACCTTATTTTATGCCCTAGATGCAATAAATTTTGTTTTGTGTAGCGCGTTCTCCAACAGATAGTCCTCCCAGGCTGCGGCGGACCAGCGGTGCATGCTGCAGAATGACGCGCTGGTGGCTGTGGCCGAGGAGGAGACGATAGTGGCCAGATATGGCCATGGCGGGGGAGCAATAAAAAGAAGGAGGAAGCCGAGGAGGTAAGAGCACTGGGAGCACCAGATATGATGCATGGCGCGGGATCGGTGGCGACATCGCTGGAGTACAGACTGGGTAGGGATCGGCCGACGATTAGCAGGGATCGTTGGCGACAGAGTGGTCTCAATGACTATTCTTTATAGGAGATAGTGGGTGAGAGAGTGAGAGGTATGTCCTTTGTATATCTAAATTTTAGTAAAAATCAGACATATCGCACACAAATTAACGACGGTCATCCACTAAGTATTGTTTTATTTAGAATAAATTAATAATTTTGGTTCCGATTTTGGTTTAGTGTTGGGTTCCTCTAGCTTGGTTCCGTCTATTTTAATACCGTTAAATTGGGTGGATGGACGGTTCCTAAGAATATCAATCACTATAAAACTTATACTATATTATTTTTCAATTTTTCCAAGATTCCTATTTTTCCGCATGATGTTTTTCTAATCCAAATATGAGGAAAAATTACTTGTAAAATTTTTACTGGGGATAACTGAAATCCTGGACCCTAATTTCGAAAGAGGCCGACTATATTTTTATCCAAGCTATAATAAGGTCTCCCATAGCAGCTAGCTAGCTTATCGATTATAGATTGATGTAGATCCTACGCGTGCGTGTATACATACATATAAGTAGTCACTTACAATTAAGAAGAAGAGATTTTGTTGGTTAATTACCGAAAAAACGACCAAAATTCAGAGTTTTTATTCAATCTGCGACGTTGTTATCTTGTGTACTACTAGAAGGTGACCGTAATCCAAACGCTCAGACGACAGGTTCGCATAACATCATGATTCATTTTTTTTGTTGAGTATTTTTATGGCCTCGTAACAACGAGACGTCCATTCAACAACACCTGAAACTTTCAGGCGCGGGAGCCGGGGCTGCCGCATCAACGACGGTCACGAGGAGCTTCATGCCCTCATCGCAGTGGTCGCCGACGCCGCAGACGAACCACCTTCGCCCGGCTTTCTTGAGCTCGACGGTGTCGCTGCCAGAGTTCCACGCGCCCAGGATCACGCTCATGTTGCAGGCCCTGAAGCCCGCGCCGTCCACTTCCACCACCGAGTGCTCGCCGGCGGGATACATGAACACTATGAACAAACACCAGGATATTAGCAATTCCTACATGGGTACTCCGCCGGCGGAGTACTGGTTAAGAGTTTAGGATCGAAGGTGTGTGCACGTAAGTGTACTTAGGCTGTCGCCAACGACGAAGGTTTTGCCGTCGGCCCAGGTGGGAGGGTACTTGAGGGTCCAGCCGGCGGCGTCCCCGACCATGAAGACCTCAGCGGAGGCCGGCGCCAGGAGGACCGCCACGGCGATGGCCGCGGCAGCCAAGAGAAGCACTTGCCGGGAAGCCATTTGGTAAACGGTGATGGGCGCGCTCTTGGATATGTCAGCCTCCTCTCTGTTTCTCTTTAGTTCGTCGCAGACTTCTGGCTGTATCTAGCTAAATGCCTTGGCAAGATTTGTGCCGATTCGAATGTATTTATAGGGACCGAGATAGTCAAATAGCCGATCAATCCTATGGTGAATTGGTGATTACTAAGCGGAAGCGGCAAGCTCATGGCAGCATTAGCTAGTAAATTACAGGGAAGCTTATACCATGAGAAAGGACAGCGTTTGCCACATTGTTCTTTCCCCTGCTGGTGACGCTATACTTAGCCAGGGTTGACGTTTTTTTCGGATATTCTGTTACCGAGTTGAAAAGGTCTCGTGGGACAGTTCTGCTGAAATAAAATAAAAAGAAACCGACTAGGGCATGTACAATGGTAGAGCCACGACCTTCTGCCCTCCATATCATCTAGAGAATACATTAAATGTAAATGGTACAATGTATTACCTCCTATTGTCATTCCTAGCAATTAAATGAATTAATTTAAATTTAGTAGGAAATTTTTTTATTGCTAAGGAAAGACATATGGTAGAATGTTGAAAATAGTTTCTCTTAATAAAAGATTATCTCTTAACTAAGGGAAGATAATCTTCTCTTCCTTTATTCTCTCTCCTCCATTTAAGCGAAAATCCAACGTAGCAACCATAAGGTAAGGGTGACATCATCCTATTATACGTGCCCATACTATATGTGACAATGATATATCTATTAAGGCCCATTATCTTGGTACCCCTGGGGCCCGTTAGAAAGGCCTAAGCATAGATGTAGTTAAAATACGAGATGACATCATATACAGACATTGTAATTTGTATTGAACCCGACCGAATTCGCGAGACATGGTCACCTATATAAAGGGGCCAGGAGAGGCCGGCCAGGGAGAGATTGAGATTGAGCCAATTGAGTACCATGCTTATTCTCGATACACATCAAACTTCGCCTTGTTTGTCTGATCTTTATCTTCGAGTTCATCCGACGCTCTCTTCCCCCGATCCTAAGTCCTTCATCTAGGACATTTGCCGAGATAACCCTCGTCAATTGGCGCCGACCATGGAGAGCTTGGTTGTTGGAATCATGAATTCGGCGGCTTTTTCACTTTCAGCCAATATCAACTCGAAAGTCGACGGAAACCAGATATCCTTTGGGACCGTAGATTTTCAACCTCATCCACCAACTCTTACTCCGGTCTTTGCAAGCTTGGATCAGGAGATGGACCTGACGATTGGAAGCCTAAACTTTCGTGTCGGTTCCTTGGGTTCAATTCGCCTCTCAGATCCGACAAAATCAGATCCGTCGGCAGGAAAAACCGCGACTATGGCGATGTCAGAGTCATCGGCGGGCTCTTCCAGCGAGATAAACTCGCCGGTCAGCTTCACGACGACGAAGAATATGGAAGACAAAATCAAAAAACTCGACGAATTCTTGGGAAACCTCGACTTAGGAGAAGCAATGGATCACTCAGATTTTAGCCAAAATTTCAGCAGAAACACGGTAGCGGATTTCATCACCTGAAACGGCGGTGTCTCCAACAACGTATACCAAGTAAGCGTTATCATCACTGAAGCAGCAGAAGATAATGATGGCATGGATAACATAGTAGTTAGCACACAAGGCAACAACCCGAGGAATAACACCAAGAAGGAGAAAGAGAAAATATATGTCTCCGCCGGAGAATGGAGAATAATCATGTCAGCAATCAATCACGGCACGGGAATACCCGCGGATTCAAGGAGAGAAGTTCTAATGGGATATCAGTACGCCTTACACCAGCACAAAAAGAAGTTATGGAAAGAAAAGAGCGAGTTAAGAAGATGCCAGGAGAACAACAGTCCATCAAGTAGATCATACTGGGAGGAATACAGCAAAACATCAGACTCAAGCGAAGAAAGACATCGTGAACCAAAACACAGCAGGAGAAGGATAGAACGACCCAGGAAAGAGGACCGTACAAAGAGTATCAACACACTATTATCAGATGAAGAGGAGGACTTCATACAAGAAGCGCCGGAAGCAGCCCTGGTGGTAGCACAAGCATATCTATTAACCACAGAGCCGGAACCCAGAGATCCACGGGAGCACATGCACCAAGCAGCCATAAAAAGCCTCGGACTAGTGGAGATGAGTTAAAGCAGAAATCTTTATGAAGGGAACCAACACATCACGAGCATACAGGAAAAAGAAGCCAAAAATCCTAATCTCCGCGAACCCGAAGAACCAATTCACCCGGCAGGGAAAACCAGGAAGCACGAAGGGAAGACGCAAGGAATATCATCACACAATCCAGGGTGAAAAAATCATGCTACTGATGCGACACGGTGTTGATGTAATTTCACCGTCCAGTTGGGAACCCCAGGAGGAAGGTATGATGAGTATAGCAGCAAATTTTCCCTCGGTAAGAAACCAAGGTTTAATCGTATCCAGGAAAAAGCCAAACGTCTGAAGGTGATGCCCGCTAGCTTCGCGACAGCTCCAGACAATTTATAAGGCGCCTCGTCCAGGCTTTGCTTTGCAAGCAGCAACGTGGAACCTTCACACAATACAACCAAATACTTTGCTCCCAACTTACGATGAGGTTGTCAATCTCACCGGTTTGCTATAAACAAAGGTATGAGCGTATCGAGTGGAAAGCAATAGTAATATGCGAGTAAAGTAAACAGTGCAAGTAAAATAAACAGGTGATAGCAATATAAAGGAAATTGGACCGAGGTCCATAGTTCACTAGTGGTGTCTCTCCATAAGATAAATAACACATGCTGGATAAACAAATTACAGTTGGGCAATTGATAGAATAAAGATAACGTGCATATGTCGCGAGGATCACTATGAGATTAACTCTGGGCATTACAACAAAATACATAGACCACCATCCAACTGCATCTATGACTAATAATCCACTCACGAGGATATCGTCCGAACACCCCATGAGTATTAAGTTACGAACAACAGATAACTGTATTAAGCAAAGTGTGTAATGTAAACAAAGCATATGCCCTTGGACATAAGAATGTTGTTTTCTCCCTAGTGGCAACAACACATCTACAACCTTAGAGGGTTCTGTCACTCCCCCAGATTAAATAGAGGCATGAACCCAACTATCGAGCATAAATACCCCCTCTTGGAGTCACTCGTATCTACTTGGCCAAGATAGCTACTAACAAAGGAGAGCATGCAAGATCATAAACAACATAGAGATAACATAAGATATATGATTCAGCACATCAACTCAACATAACACCAATATTCATCGGATCCCAACAAACACAACATGTAGAATTACATAACGGTGATCTCGATCATGTAAGGCAGCTCACGAGATCTAAACATGAAGCACATGGTGGAGAAGACAACCATCTAGCTACTGCTATGGACCCATAGTCCAAGGTAGACTACTCACTCATCGCGCCGGAGGCAAGCATGGCGATGAAGAAGACCTCCGGTGGCAATTCCCCTCTCTGGCAGGGTGCCGGGAAGAGCTTCAGGACCCTCCCAATCTCGGGTCGATGATGGCGGCGGATCGTGATATGTTTCTGGAAAATTAATCAGGTCCTCAGGATTTTCCCGTCGGGGGGTCTTTATAGGCGAAGGGGCGGCGTCAGAAGTGGATCAGGCTGGTCACACACATAGGGGGCGCGGCCAGGGCCTGGGCCGCACCGCCCTATTGTGTGTCTAGCTCGTGGCCCCTCTCTGTCTCCTCTTCGGTTCTCTGGAAGCTTCGTTAAATTTCTGGATGTTCGGCTTTTGTTTCGTCCAATTCTGAGAATATTTCCTGTGTAACTTTTCTGAAACACAAAAATAGCAGAAAATAGGGAACTGGCACTGTGGCATCTTGTTAATAGGTTAGTTCCAGAAAATGCATAAAAACGCCACGAAGTGTAATGAAACACTAAGCAAATGGTGTAAAAACAAGCATGGAGCATCAAAAATTATAGATACGTTTGAGACGTATCAGCATCCCCAAGCTTAACTCCTGCTCGTCCTCGAGTAGGTAAGTGATAACAAAAGAAATAATTTTTTAGGTGACATGCACCTACATAATCTTGATCATCTATGTAAAGCATTGAGTGCTGAGATCAAAAGAACTTAAAACATGGGCATAAAAGATATAATCTTGATAGAAGAAACTTAGCAACCATGTTATAACATGAAAAAGAACACAAATGAAAGATCATGAAAATGAAACAATGAAAGTCAAATGTGTGTTCAAATCATATGGAAAAACATACAACTGGTTTTTAGCTCTTTCTTCATGAGAGAGCAAAACATAAATGCATAGGACACCTTCAAGTTTACGAGGGAGACTAGATACAAATAATTTAAGAACAAGTGAAACCAACATCATGAATCAATCAATGAAAACTTTGGGACAATGCACATTATACTTAGAATGACAACTATGCTCTCTTAGACAGTGCATAAAGATAGAAGGCGGTGGCCCAACATAAAAGTAAAAGAAAGACCCTTCGCAGAGGGAAGCAGTGATTGCAAGTTTTATAAACCTTCAAAAATTATGGTACTTACTAGCTTTGAGCTCTCATTGCCCCCATCATAGGCATCTTGAATGGTTAAAGTTAATGCGAATACACTTATGATGCATATGCTTGACAAATCATAAGTTGAAAACCTCGTGTCCCGTGAAATACGAATACCCAAACCTCATGCTACTCGACTTAGAGTCCCAAGCAAGCTCTTGTCATTGTAAGTATACATGTATCATCGAGAACCGCCAACAGTGTACCTCCATGCCCGATGACATGGAACAAGCCCACATCAAAATGACAGGACAAACAGACAATAAACACCTGGACATCTCTTTTATTTACCATTGGTATAGCTTTTTATTGTGAGATGCATCGTCGAATGTTCACTATGGGCATGCTGTAAATTTCCACCATGAATTATGCATGGCTTAGATTAGCGGCCCATGCGTTTCTCTAACACATATACAAACTCCATGATCCCACAAGATTCCCAACTTATTTCACATCGCGAGTATCCATAAACAAAAGATCACGATATCAACTCAAATAAGAAGTGCAATGTTGAAAGCTTGCCCCATGACGGCATGGCTGGGTTAATTTCCAACTTACAACTTGCAAGCATAACAACTCAACATAAGAGAGCCACAATGTCAAATTTTTTAAGAACGAGAAAAGTAAAGTGTGCCATCAGGTTTGTGAGAGCTTTACTGACCAATTTTCGCATAACACCAAAAAGAGTTTAATTTGAAGGATAGATAAAAGCAAGTTAAATGTACTTTGGAATAGCAAATTGCTATTAGGTATGTATGGTGGACACATTGGAACAACTTGGGTTTTTAGGAGTTGGATGCACGAGTAGAGCTCATACTCAGTACAAAATGAGGGCTAGCAAAAGATTGGGAGCGACCAACTAAGAGAGCAATAACGGCCATAATCATGCAAAGCGACAAAGCAACATTAAAAGAAGGGATTTCTATTTTTGTGCCCTCGGGTCCTTAGTTGTGCTCAGTTTTCCCCAGCCGCTTAGTTTTTCCTCAGTTTTGCCCAAGCGCTTGTCTGAAACCCTGACAAGGAGCTCGGACGGGAGGAATCCCGTTTAGTTGACCGCTGGTTGGTGCTGGCAAGTGGGGCCGCTGTTGGTGCCCCGTAGTGGACACGTCTCCACTTATCCAGATCATCGTGGGACCCACAACTTGTCCACCTTAGCGCACCGGACCCACAGCTTACCCAGGTGACCGTTGCAAAATGGGAGCCCGAGTGATACATCTCCAACGTATCTATAATTTTTTAATGCTCCATGCTTGTTTTTACACCATTTGCCTAATGTTTCGTTACACTTCGTGGCTCTTTTATGCATTTTCCGGAACTAACCTACTAACAAGTCGCCACAGTGCCAGTTCCCTGTTTTCTGATGTTTTTGTGTTTCAGAAAAGTTACACAGGAAATATTCTCGAAATTGGACAAAACCAAAGCCAGTCGCCCAGAATTTTACCGAAGCTTCCAGAGAACTGAAGAGGAGATGGAGTGGGGCCACGAGGTGGCCACACACCAGGGCGGCGCGGCCCAGGCCCTGGCCGCGCCCCCTCTGTGTGAGACCACCTCGGTCCACTTTTGACGATGCCCCTTCGCCTATAAAGACCCCCCGACGGGAAAAACCTAAGTGCCCCGATCAATTTTCCAGAACACAACGCGATCCGCCGCCGCCGTCGACCCGAAGATCGGGAGGGTCCAGAAGCTCTTCCCGGCACCCTGCCGGAGAGGGGAATCACCACCGGAGGTCTTCTTCATCGCCATGCTTGCCTCCGGAGCGATGAGTGAGTAGTCTACCTTAGACTATGGGTCCATAGCAGTAGCTAGATGGTTGTCTTCTCCACCATGTGCTTCATGTTTAGATCTCATGAGCTGCCCTACATGATTGAGATCACCGTTATGTAATTCTACATGTTTGGTTTGTTGGGATCCGACGAATATTGGTGTTATGATTGAGTTGCTATACTGAAATATATCTTATGTTATCTCTATGTTGTTTATGATCTTGCATGCTCTCCGTTGTTAGTAGCTATCTTGGCCGAGTAGTTGCTAGTAATTCCAAGAGGGGGTATTTATGCTCGATAGTTGGGTTCATGCCTCTATTTAATCTGGGGGAGTGACAGAAATCTCTAAGGTTGTAGATGTGCTATTGCCACTAGGGAGAAAATAACATTCATATGCTTGAGGGCATATGCTTTGTTTACATTACACACTTTGCTTAATGCAATTATCTGTTGTTCGCAACTTAATACTCATGGTGTGTTCGGATGATATCCCCGTGAGTGGATTATTAGTCATAGATGCAGTTGGATGGTGGTCTATGTATTTTGTTGTAATGCCCAGAGTAAATTGCATAGTGATCTTCTTGACATATCACGTTATCTTTATTCTATCAATTGCCCAACTGTAATTTGTTTACCCAGCATGTGTTATTTATCTTATGGAGAGACACCACTAGTGAACTATGGACCCCGGTCCTATTTCCATCATACTGCTATCACCTGTTTACTTTATTCGCACTATTTACTTTACTCGCATACTTCTACTGTTTTCCACTCGATACGCTCATACCCTTTGTTTCAAGCAAACCGGTGAGATTGACAACCTCATCGTAAGTTGGGAACAAAGTACTTGGTTGTGTTGTGTACAGGTTCCACGTTGCTGCTCGCAAAGCAAAGCTTGGACGAGGCGCCATATAAATTGTCCGGAGCTGTCGCGAAGCTTGCAAGCATCACCTTCAGTCGTATTGGCTTTTTCTTCTCCTGATCGATAAACCTTGGTTTCTAACTGAGGGAAAAACTTGCTGCTGTGCTCATCACACCTTCCACTTGGGGTTCCCAACTGACTGGTTATAATCATCATCATCAACTATACGCCAGCCATCAAGTCTTTTCTGGCGCCGTTGCCGGGAAAGAAAAAGAAGACTTCTGCAAGGGGAGTTTTTTTTTGCACGCACATCCTTTACTTTGTTTTATAGTTTTGCTTTACTTTATTTTTACTTGCATTGCTTTATATAAAAAACACAAAAAAATTAGTTTACTTTATAGTTGCTTTTATCTACTTGCTTTTAGTTCATCATGTTGTTCCCTAAGTATGTTTTGGAGGACCTCTCAGTAGGTAGTGGTTCAATTATTGGGAAAGATAACATTGAGGAGTTCTTTAGTCATATTAGTATGCATAAAGAAGTTGAGGAAAAGTATTTGGTTGAGCTAGCTCCTAGTATTGAAGTTGCTTCTGCTTATTTAATTCACATGTTGGAAGCTAGGTTTTCTAGCCTTAATCCTTTTATGCAACACATGTTCCTTAAGCTTCATGAAATTGAAGATCCTGAGAAGAAAGCTTTTATCATGGAAACTTTACGCATAGAATTTAGAGATGTTGCTATTGAAGCTAGGAAAGTTCTTAAGCGTTTTAATAAACTCGGTTCACCTATAAAGGTTATTAGTACAAACAATGAAGGAACCGAAATACCTATACCTAGCAAGCTCTTGGGATTGTATGAAGCTTTCGAAAATAATTTTGACTGGATCTGTCCCAAAAATCTTTTTAGTGATTTGAGTGAACCAAAGCGTGATCACAAAGGGTCTTCTAAAACTTATGTGGATGAAATACAATGCCTTATTGACAAGACCTCTGCAGTTGATCTTAATGCTCCTTCTAAAAATACTTGATTCGCAATTTTCTGCGCCTAGCTCAAAGGCGTTAAAGAAAAGCACTCTTGGTAGATAACCCAATGTTTTATTTTCTATACTTTTTCTTTTATTTGAGTCTTGGAAGTCATTATTACTGTAATGACCTCTCCTTATCATTTTTATTTCATTGTTGTGCCAAGAGAAGCCTCTAATTTGAGTAAGGTAAAGATTTGGGGATGTTGCTGTCCTGAAACTGTTTTCGGTGCTGCACCGTAAAAATTCGTGAACATTCTCTGTATATATTTTGGACCTGAGATTTCTTGTGCATATGCCCCAGGTTATATCCAAACTTTCGTTAGTTGAACACTTTTTTATTTGAGTAACAAAAAACCCCTTAAAAAATCGGCCTTTATCAGCTGTTCTGTTTTGACAGATTTTTGCCACTATTCTTTTTGCTGCTTTATTGCTTTCTTTTCAAGTTCTTTTGATCACGGAACTTTTGGGGAAGTTGCTACAGTAGTATATACTTTATATGTGGTGGTTTTGGGTTGAAACCTGAAGCAAAAGAGGTTGATTATATGTTATGCTTACACTAATGTTGCTAATAGATTTGTGTTTAGTTTTGTATGAAGGAAGTTTTCAAGTGTAGGGATTGGAGAATGATGAGATGAGTTGAAGAATGGACAAAAGCTCAAGCTTGGGGATGCCCATGCATCACCCCCAGAAATATCCAAGAAGTAAAAGCGGCAAAGCTTGGGGATGCCCCCGAGGCACCCCTTCTTCATCGGCAAAAATCAGGTCACCTTTCAAGACACTATATTTTTATTGCTTCATGCACTATGCGTTTTTCTTGGAGTGTCAGTTGTTTTAGTTTTAATTATTAGTTTTGTTTTGTTTGCTGCAATAAATGGTTAGACCCCAACAAATTTCTTTTGGAGAAGTTGCCTTGCTTTTTCATTTGCCAAGAACGCTCTAGTTTTCACTCTTATCAAAAACCGAGTGTTCTTCTTTTTCTGCTACTGCTTTTGGTTTTTGTTTTCACCTTGATTTGTGTTCAGATCTTGTTATATTTATTTATCAAGGTGTATTTTTGCCTCTGGACCATGTTGGTTTTCCTCAAAAGAGTTGGATTTAAAAAGTTCGAATGGTGTTGGAAAAGAGAAAAAGCTTTATGCAAAAAAGTGGTACAAGAAGGAGCTTGTGTAGACTACGGCTTAGGCTTTTTCATGTCATGCTTGATGTCTTTTTGATAGTATGCTTAGTGGTTTTTCTGAAGCATGACTTGCCTCAAATAATTGAGATTGCTTAATGAGCCTTTGAAAAAATCATGCGTTGTTTTAATTATTTGGAAGCATTATTTTGGTTTTCTCCTTGATGCTTTATTTGGGTTGACTTGGCGCATGCTCACACATGTTAGACTCTTACAAAGTCGCCAATAGCCTCTATGATCATTTAGTTTTTGACTTTTGATGCCATCTTATGCTTCTTTTAATGTTGCTTTGTCGCTTTGCATGATTATGGCCATTATTGCTCTCTTAGTTGGTCGCTCCCAGTCTTTTGCTAGCCCTCGCCTTGTACTGAGTATGAGCTCTACTCGTGCATCCAACTCCTAAAAACCAAGTTTTCCAAAGTGTCCACCATACATACCTATTAGCAATTTGCTATTACAAGTAAATTTGACTTGCTTTTATTTTCTCTTCAAATTAAACTCTTACCAGTGTTATGCGAAAATTGGTCAGTAAAGCTCTCACGAACCGGAAGGCACACTTTACTTTTTCTTGTTCTTAAAAATTTGACATTGTGGTCTCTTATGTTGAGTTGTTATGCTTGCAAGTTGTAAGTTGGAGACTAGCCCAACCATGCAGTCATGGGGCAAGCTTTCAACATTGCACTTCTTATTTGAGTTGATATTGTGATCTTTTGTTTATGGATGCCCGCGGTGTGAAATGAATTGGGAATCTTGCGGGGATCATGGAGTTTGTATATGTGTTAGGGAAACGCCTGGGCCACCAATCTAAGCCATGCATAATTCATGGTGGAAATTTGCAGCATACCCATAGTGGACATTCGACGACGCATCTCAAAATAAAAAGCTAAACAAATGGTAAATAAAAGAGATGTCGAGGTGTTCATTGTCTGCTTGTCCTGTCATTTTGATGTGGGCTTGTTCCATGTCATCGGGCACAGAGGTACCCTGTTGGCGGTTCTCGATGATACATATATACTTACAATGACAAGAGCCTTGTTTGGGACTCTAAGTAAAATAGCATGAGGTTTGGGTACTCGTATTCATGGGACACGAGGTTTTTCACTTATAATTTGTCAAGCATATGCATCATAATTGTTCTCGAATTAACTTTAACCATTCAAGATGCTTATGATGGGGGCAATGAGAGCTCAAAGCCGGTAAGTACCATAATTTTTGAAGGTCTATAAAACTTGCAATCACTGCTTCCCTCCGCGAAGGGCCCTTCTTTTACTTTTATGTTGAGTCACCACCTTCTATCTTTATGCACCATTAAGAGAGCATAGTTGTCATTCTTAGTATAATGTGCATTGTCCCAAAGTTTTCATTGATTGATTCATATTGTTGGTTTCACTTGTTCTTAAATTATTTGTATCTAGTCGCTCTCTTAAACTTGAAGGTGTCCTATGCATTTATGTTTTGCTCTCCATGAAGGACAAGCTGAAAACCATTTGTATGTTTTTCCTTATGATTTGAACACACGTTTGACTTTCATCGTTTCATTTTCATGATCTTTTGTTTGTGTTCTTTTTCATGTTATAACATGGTTGCTAAGTTTTTATTGTCAAGATTATATCTTTCATGCCCATGTTTTAAGTTCTTTTGATCCCAGCGCACAACGCTTACATATATGATCAAGATTGTTTAGGTGCATGTCACCTCAAAAATTATTTCTTTTGTTATCACTTACCTACTCGAGGACGAGCAGGAGCTAAGCTTGGGAATGCTTGATATGTCTCCGACGTATCTATTATTTTTGATGCTCCATGCTTGTTTTTACACCATTTGCCTAATGTTTCGTTACACTTCGTGGCACTTTTATGCATTTTCCGGAACTAACCTACTAACAAGTCGACACAGTGCCAGTTCCCTGTTTTCTACTGTTTTTGTGTTTCAAAAAAGTTACACAGGAAATATTCTCAAAATTGGACGAAACCAAAGCTAGTCGCCCAGAATTTTACCGAAGCTTCCAGAGAACCGAAGAGGAGATGGAGTGGGGCCACGAGGTGGCCACACACCAGGGCGGCGCGGCCCAGGCCCTGGCCGCGCCCCTATGTGTGAGACCACCTCGGTCCACTTCTGACGATGCCCCTTCACCTAGAAAGACCCCCCGATGGGAAAAACCTAAGTGCCCCGATCAATTTTCTAGAACACATCGTGATCCGCCGCCGCCGTTGACCCGAAGATCGGGAGGGTCCAGAAGCTCTTCCCGGCACCCTGCCGGAGAGGGGAATCGCCACCGGAGGTCTTGTTCATCGCCATGCTTTCCTCCGGAGCGATGAGTGAGTAGTCTACCTTGGACTATGGGTCCATAGCAGTAGCTAGATGGTTGTCTTCTCCACCATGTGCTTCATGTTTAGATCTCATGAGCTGCCCTACATGATTGAGATCACCGTTATGTAATTCTACATGTTTGGTTTGTTGGGATCTGATGAATATTGGTGTTATGATTGAGTTGCTATACTGAAATATATCTTATGTTATCTCTATGTTGTTTATGATCTTGCATGCTCTCCGTTGTTAGTAGCTATCTTGGCCGAGTAGTTGCTAGTAATTCCAAGAGGGGATATTTATGCTCGATAGTTGGGTTCATGTCTCTATTTAATCTGGGGGAGTGATAGAAACCTCTAAGGTTGTAGATGTGTTGTTTCCACTAGGGAGAAAACAACATTCATATGCTCGAGGGCATATGCTTTGTTTACATTACATACTTTGCTTAATGCAATTATCTGTTGTTCACAACTTAATACTCATGGGGTGTTCGGATGATATCCCCGTGAGTGGATTATTAGTCATAGATGCAGTTGGATGGCGGTCTATGTATTTTGTTGTAATGCCCAGAGTAAATCGCATAGTGATCTTCTTGACATATCACGTTATCTTTATTCTATCAATTGCCCAACTGTAATTTGTTTACCCAACATGTGTTATTTATCTTATGGAGAGACACCACTAGTGAACTGTGGACCCCGGTCCTATTTCCATCATATTGCTATCACCTGTTTACTTTATTCACAATGTTTACTTTACTCGCATACTTCTACTGTTTTACACTCGATACGCTCATACCCTCTGTTTCAAGCAAACCGGTGAGATTGACAACCTCATCGTAAGTTGGGAACAAAGTACTTGGTTGTGTTGAGTGCAGGTTCCACGTTGCTGCTCGCAACGCAAAGCTTGGACGAGGCGCCATATAAATTGTCCGGAGCTGTCGCGAAGCTTGCAAGCATCACCTTCAGTCGTATTGGCTTTTTCTTCTCCTGATCGATAAACCTTGGTTTCTAACTGAGGGAAAAACTTGCTGATGTGCTCATCACACCTTCCGCTTGCGGTTCGCAACTGACTGGTTATAATCATCATCATCAACTACACACCAGCCATCACTGAGCTAGCCCCGCGCCCGCGCCCATGCCATTGCTTCCCCTTTCTTTCCCCGCGCCCCATTGTTCTTCTTCTCCGCCAGCGGCAGCCCTTCCCCGGCAGGCGGGTGATGTCTAGTTTCTCTTCGACCTCCCGTTCTTCATGGCCACAGTATGGACCCGTGCCTTTGACAAGATGCCCTGACTGCCCACGCCAGGAGCCTCTGAAGTGGTCGATCTGTAAGATGGCCGACAACGGCAACCGTGGACGTGAGTTCCTTGCATGCGAGAGCTTGCCATATAGAGAGGGGGATAAGGTTAGATCTCGCTCCAATTGCTCTATTTTTTCTCGATTTTCTTGTTATTTCCTCGAATTTGGGATTTAGGGTTCACGTTGTTGTTTTCAGATCCTGAAGAAATGTAGGTATTTCGAGTGGATTGATGTGTACGTTCAGAGGCTTAAATTACAGGAATCAATTGGTGCTATTGGGGAGCGCAATTTGGGAGGGGGGGGACTTGCTGTAGAGAATGTGGCAGAGAGAGGAGCCGTTCCGATTATGCCTAATGCTCCCAATGCAGAACTGGTGGAAGTGAAGGGAGAACTGAAGAAAATGAACAAGCAGTTAAAGCAGCTGATCGAGTTGAAGAAGCAAGCTAATCTGATGGCTGGTTGTTTTTTTGTTGTATAATTGCGATCAGATTCTTATCATTGCTCATCAAGCGCTAGAAGTTGTTACAAGGGATCCCTTATTACAAATCCATTATTCAGTTATATGTACTTGTAGTTGTTTTCAAAGTTAGTGTGTGCATTCACCAAAATTACCAAAAAAAAATAAGTGTTAGAGAATATAGGAATGCTAAAGATAGTTGATAATTGTTAGAGGGGTGAAAAATAATGCATTCACCGAAATCCCACAAATATGTATGTCTCATGTTTATACCAAAATTATACCACTTTTGGGATGTTTCAAATAACCAAAACTATATCCCAAACTATATTCCCTAAAAGAAAACGAATGCTAAAGGAAGTTGATAATTGTTAGAGGGGTGATAAATAATCCATTCACCGAAATCCCCCAAATATGCCAAATATGTATGTCTCATGTTTCTACCAAAATTATACCACTTTTAATCCATTCACCGAAATCCCCCAAATATGCCAAATATGTATGTCTCATGTTTCTACCAAAATTATACCACTTTTGGGCCGTTTCAAATTACCAAAACTATATTCCCTAAAAGAAAAGGAATGCTAAAGATAGTTGATAATTGTTAGAGGGGTGATAAATTATCCATTCACCGAAATCCCCCAAATATGCCAAATATGTATGTCTCATGTTTCTACCAAAATTATACCACTTTTGGGCCGTTTCAAATTACCAAAACTATATTCCCTAAAAGAAAAGGAATGCTAAAGATAGTTGATAATTGTTAGAGGGGTGATAAATAATCCATTCACCGAAATCCCCCAAATATGCCAAATATGTATGTCTCATGTTTCTACCAAAATTATACCACTTTTGGGCCATTTCAAATTACCAAAACTATATTCCCTAAAAGAAAAGGAATGCTAAAGATAGTTGATAATTGTTAGTGGGGTGATAAATAATCCATTCACCGAAATCCGCAAATATGTATGTCTCTTGTTTACACCAAAATTATACCACTTTTTAGTTTAACATTTTTAAATTGTGGAAAATAATGCATAAATAGAGGGAATATAGTTATGTGGAAAAATAATCCATAAATATATGTCTCTTGTCACACGGATCGACTCCACCAACCGTTGATCCACCGACAGAGAGAGAGAGGGGTGGCCATGAAGAGAGAGAGAGGGGTGGCCACGAAGAGACGGAGAGGGGTATACTGCCTGTTAGATCAGTGGATCAACGGTTGGTGGAGTCGATCCGTGTGACAATGGCTCAACCAATCAGGATAAGTTTGGGCTTCTGTGAGCATTTGTGACAGTACTTGAGGGCAAAACTGAGTAGTACTAAGAAACCAAGGGCACGTAAATAGTAAATAGACTAAGGGATTCAAACAAAAGAATTACAAAATAAAAAATGTGTGTTTTGTACAATATAATTCATATTGGGCTACATCAAATTATTTGCAATTCAAATATACATGAGTATGACAATTATGGCCTCATTTAGACAAACTATGTTTTGGGGAAGATATTTTGCAAAGGGGTTTGAGTGGAAAACCATGCATCTTCATAGCTACTAGTGATTCTGAGAAGTGGCAATTTGTGGTAAAAATTGATTTATCTATGTTTGTTAAGGTTTCCTAGGTGGCAGGTTGCGTAGGAAGACTCCATGAGTAGGTGCCACTATGTTTTTATTTTTTTTTGATTTTTTTGCGCATGAAATGACTCAATTAGCTATGTTAATCTCATTTGTTGACTCTCCGTTGACCAGCTACTTGAGGGTAGAACTGAGTATATTGCACTTGCCAGTCTAAATACTCGAGGGGAAAACTGAGTATAGATAAAAATTTCTGTATAAGGCCCGAGGTTAGAACTGAGTACACCAAACGTCGAAGGGTTAGCCTCGTGTCGGGGTGCACGCTGCAGCCATGCATAGCGGACGCATGTTGCGGTACACACCACCTTCGTCTTTATAGAGCCCCTCTTTCTCTCCCTCGACGCTCGCCCACTCTCTCATTCTCACTGCAACCGCCTCTCCTGTCCCATCATCTTCTCCACTTCGCGTCGAAAAAACCCCGAAGAAAAAACCCCGGCGATGGAGAAGAATGAGATGCCCATTGTCAGCGCTTCCGACGTAGCCGCTGGCGCATCGGCCGCCGCCCCCGTCCAGGCTCCCGTCGCTGCTTCGAACGTAGCCACCGGCGCATCAGCCGTCGACGCATCGGCCGCCACCCCCGTCCAGGCCCCCGTCGCTACTTCCGACGCAGCCGCCGGCGCATCAGCCGCCGACGCATCGGCCGCCGCCCCCGTCTAGGTCCCCATCGATTGGGACCCGTACGAATAAGAGCCGTACGTCGTGCCGAAGAACCCCTACGACACCAGCATCGTCGATGACGAGGAGGTAACCCTTTGTTCCCTTGTTCTTATCTAAACACATTTTAGTGGTAGATACATCCGTATTAGTGAAGAGTAATATGGATCGGAGGGAGTACATGATTGGGTAAAAACGAAGGCATAAAGAAATGAATGGCGTTAAAAAACAGAAGGAGAAGCTGCTCTAGATTTGCTACCAATTTGGGCAATCAAGAATGAATGAGATCGAGCGAGAGAGAGGAAAAAGGTATATTGAAAACTGCTAATCTGGGCGAAAGAGACAGAAACCACTCGTGCCCACGTCTCGGACCCACACGGCTCCACACGCTACGGCCCCAGCTCTGCTCGTATGACCAAACACGGTCTCGTCCTGTCCCACGCGGTCCCTTTCTACCAGCCCCACACGACGTGGCCCCACACGACGCAGCCCCACTCGTCAGCACGGAATGGTCAACTGAATAGGATTCCTCCTGTCCGAGCTCCTTGTGAGGGTTTCAGACAAGGGCTTGGGCAAAACTGAGGAAAAACTAAGGAGCTGGGGAAAACTGAGTACAACTAAGGACCCGAGGGCACAAAAATAGAAATCCCTTAAAAGAAGCATAAGATGGCATCAAAAGTCAAAAACTAAATGATCATAGAGGCTTATGGCGACTTTGTATGAGTCAAACATGTATGAGCATGCGCCAAGTCAACCCAAATAAAGCATCAAAGGAGAAAACCAAAATAATGCTTCCAAATAATAAAAACAACGCATGATTTTTTCAAAAGCTCGTTAAGCAATCTCAGTCATTTGAGACAAGTCATGCCACAACAAAAATCACTAAGCATACTATCAAAACGACATCAAGCATGACATGCAAAAGTCTAAGCCGCAGTCTAAACAAGCTCCTTTTTGTACCACTTTTTTGCATAATTTTTTTTCTCTTTTCCAACACCATTCGAACTTTTTTTGAAATAACTCTTTTGATGAAAACCAACATGGACCAGAGGTCAAAATACACCTTGATATAAAGATATAATAAGATCTGAACAAAAATCAAGGCGAAAAATGAAAGCTAAACGCAGTTCTAGAAAAAGAGAACACTCGTTGAACGATAAGAGTAAAAAGCGGAGTGTTCTTGGCAAATGAAAAGTAAGGCAACTTCTCTAAAAGGAATTTGTTAGGGTCCAACCATTTATTGCAGCAAACAAAACTAAACAAAACTGAAAACTAAAGACAACTGACACTCCAAGAAAAACGCATAATGCATGAAGCAATAAAAATATAGTGTGCTGAAAGGTGACCTGATTTTTGCCGATGAAGAAGGGGTGCCTCGGGGGCATCCCCAAGCTTTGATGCTTATACCTCTTGGATATTTCTTGGGGTGACATGAGCATCCCCAAGCTTGAGCTTTTGTCCATTCTTCAACTCATCTCATCATTCTCTAATCCCTACACTTGAAAACTTCCTTCATACAAAACTAAACACAATTCTATTAGCAATATTAGTGTAAGCATAATAATGAATCAACCCTTTTTGCTTCAGGTTTCAACTCAAAACCACCACATATAAAGAATATACTACTGTAGCAACTTCCCCAAAAGTTCTGTGATAAAAAAAACTCAAAAAGAAAGCAATCGAGCGGCAAACACAAATATTGGCAGAAATCTGTCAAAACAGAACAGCTGACAGAGGTCAAATTTTTAGAGGGTTTTCTGTTGCTCAAATCAAAAAGTGTATAACTAATGAAAGTTTGGATATAACCTGGGGCATATGCACAAGAAATCTCAAGTCCAAAAAATATTCTGATAATTTTTACGAATTTTTATGTGCAGCACCAAAATCTGTTTTAGGACAGCAACATCCCCAAATCTTACCTCACTCAAATTAGAGGCTTCTCTTGGCACACCAACGAAATAAAAAGGATAAGGAGCGGTTATTACAGTAGTAATAACTTCCAATACTCAAATAAAAGAAAAAGAACTGAAAGTAAAACAATGGGTTATCTCCCAAGAGTGCTTTTCTTTCACGCCTTTGAGCTAGGCGCAGAAAGTGCGAATCAAGTATTTTCGAAAGAGGCATTAAGATCAACTATTTCCTCAAGATCACCACTTACCACACTGGGCACTTTAGAAGTTCCCGAAGATGATTCAACCTGCAAGTCACTCTTAGTTGAACTAAAAGTCTTATCAATCTTAAAAACATGCTGCGGTTTAGGCACAGACACCCTGGGAACATACATAAATTTTTGCTCTTTTCCAACAAAAGCTTTCTCCTTCTTAAACTTAAGAGAAGAGAAAATTGAACTTAAAGTTTCCATGGATTCCTCTAGTTTCCCAATCCTATGGTTTTGACTATCAAGAGTAGTGCTAGCTTCTAAAACGGTGATTCTCTTACCGATACTTTCTATCGCTTCATTAACTCGGCTAGCGTTATCAAGGATATTTGGCAAACTTTTTTCGAAAGAGCCTAGTTTTTCTATAACTTCCTCCAAAGTGATCTCAGTTTTAACAACATGGATAGGTGGTACTCCCACTAAACTTTCTATTAAAGTGCATGCTTCAAGAGCGGGAGTACCCAGAAAATTACCTCCTGCAAGAGTATCAAGAACGTACCTATTCCAACTAGTTATACCAACATAAAAATTTCTAAGGAGGATCATGGTAGAATGCTTCTTCGTACATCTATGATGAGAATTGCTAATACGGTACCAAGCATCTTTCAAGCTCTCTCCCCCTTGTTGCTTAAAAGTACGAACTTCTACTTCAGGATTACTCATTCTAACAAAACTAAAAGCAGACAAATAAAAGCAACTATAAAGGAAACTAATTTTTTTGTGTTTTTGATAAAAATGATGCAAGTGAAAATAAAGTAAAGCAAAATTTAAAACAAAGTAAAGGATGTGCGTGCGAAACACCCCTTGCAGAAGTCTTCTTTTTCCCCGGCAACGGCGCCAGAAAATTAGCTTGATGCAGCAAGGTGTTGATGTAATTTCACCGTCTAGTTGGGAACCCCAAGAGGAAGGTATGATGAGTACAACAGCAAATTTTCCCTCAGTAGGAAACCAAGGTTTAATCGTATCCAGGAAAAAGCCAAACGTCTGAAGGTGATGCTCGCTAGCTTCGCGATAGCTCCGGACAATTTATAAGGCGCCTCGTCCAGGCTTTGCTTTGCAAGCAGCAACGTGGAACCTGCACACAACACAACCAAATACTTTGCTCCCAACTTACGATGAGGTTGTCAATCTCATCGGTTTGCTATAAACAAAGGTATGAGCGTATCGAGTGAAAAGCAATAGTAATATGCGAGTAAAGTAAATAGTGCGAGTAAAGTAAACAGGTGATAGCAATATAAAGGAAATTGGACCGGGGTCCACAGTTCACTAGTGGTGTCTCTTTATAAGATAAATAACACATGCTGGGTAAACAAATTACAGTTGGGCAATTGATAGAATAAAGATAATGTGCATATGTCGCGAGGATCACTATGAAATTTACTCTGGGCATTACAACAAAATACATAGACCGCCATCCAACTGCATCTATGACTAATAATCCACTCACGAGGATATCGTCTGAACACCCCATGAGTATTAAGTTGCAAACAACAGATAACTGCATTAAGCAAAGTGTGTAATGTAAACAAAGCATATGCCCTTGGTGATGACCCACAAGTATAGGGGGTGTATCGTAGTACTTTCGATAAATAAGAGTGTCGAACCCAACGAGGAGCAGAAGGTGTTGACAAGTGGTTTTGATCAAGAATTCACTGTAAATACTAGCAAATGGGTTTTCAGGAGTATTTGGTAATGCAAGTAAATAAAGTATGAGTAAATAAAAGACAATAGTAATAATCGCTGCCAGTGGCCCAATCCTTTCTAGAGCAAAGGACCAGTCGGTTGTGTAACTTATGATAACCAAACGTTCTCGAGGACATACGGGAGTTTCTGTTAAGTGCTTTCGCTTCATACCGCTAAATAATCTTTACTGGTTTGATAAGTGTTATGGGGGTGAACCTATGCTAGCGCACTACCCTTACTAGGATAAATACACACTTGTGATTATACCCCCTGCAAGCATCCGTAAATACAAGAAAGTAATTAAGATAAATCTAACCACAGCCTTAAACTCTAAGATCCTACGCTCCCTGATGCAATGGTTTCCCAATGGAGGTTTAGGTTTCTATCACTCCAGCAACCCCACAATTGGTAGCCAAATACACAATGCATCTCACTAGGCCCATAAATGGTGAAGTATCATGTAATCGACGTTCACATGACACCACTAGTGAAATAGCACCACAACAAATAAATATCAAACCATTAAATATTACTCAACATAATTCCACTACTAACGACTTGATTTCTCCCATGTCCTCAAGAACTAAACGAACTACTCACAAGACATCATATGGATCATGATCAGAGGTGAAATAATGGTAAATAACAATCTAAACATAAACCTTAATTCAACGGTTCCACTCAATAGCATCAACCACAAGAGTAATCAACACCGGAAAAGTTTCCCCTAAGAATTTAACAAGATTCAACTCAAGATGTTACATCGGGATGGCGTGGTGATGGTGGAGATGAAGGTGCTGGTGATGGGGATGATGATGATGATGATCCCGATGAAGTTCGGTGCGATGGTGATGACGATGGCGACAATCTCCCCTCTCTGGGAAGGAATTTCCCCGGCAGATTTCTGCCTACCGGAGAGCTTTTCTCTCTCTGGTGTTTTTTGCCCTGCAGAGGCGGCGGTGTCTATCTCTGAGCCCCCCTTGACTTAGGTTTTTGGGAACAATGAAATACGCGAAGGGGCGATGGCAGAAGTGGGCCAGGGGGCTCTCACCATAGGGCAGCGTGGCCAGGGGCTAGGCCGCGCCCCCCTGGTGGTGAGGCTGCCCTGTGGCCCCTCTTGCCTTCTCCTTCTGGCTTCTTCAGTCTTCTGATAAAATATAATTTTCTGGTATTTTTCTGGAATTTTCCTGATCTTCGAAATATGGTGTCTTGATGGTCCTTTTTCCAGCAGAATCTTGACTCCGGCAGTAAATCCTCCAATGATCATCAAACATGTAAAAACAGAGGAAATAACATAAGTATCATCTCTAAATGTGAAATATATCAATTTATAATGGTAAATTATGATACAAAATAGTGTTGCGAAATGGACGTATCAACCCCCCCCAAGCTTAGACCTCGCTTGTCCCCAAGCAAAAACTAAACTCAGTAAACATGACCACATATTTATGGAGTGAAGTGTCGATAATCAAAATACAGACAAGAAGCATCACATTTACCAAGGCACAAATTATAATAGACAGCAACTTCCCTTTATATGATGTAGACTTGCAATAAGTAATAGGGAATCACAAATAAAGATGCACAAGGTAAACTATAATTGGTGATGGCAAACCTTAGTTCTTGGTTAGAGAACAATGAACAAACTATACTAGCTTTTGAATGGAGCCTTTTTAAAACAGAGCTAATATAGCAAAAACCATATGCTCGATGAAATAAACTTTTGCATTCATAGAAAGCTTTCAAAGATATATTCCTTCAGACAAAAGCATTGTACTAAAAAAGAAGTTAATAAACATGATTAAACGGATCAACATATGGATGAGTGAAACATAACAACTCAAATGCTTGCTTGAGATAGAAGGGAATAGGTTGACTCAATATGAAAGTAAAAGACAGGCCCTTCGCAGAGGGAAGCAGGGATTAAGCATGTGCTAGAGCTTTTCATTTGTAAAATAGAGGTAAAAGTTGTTTTGAGAGGTGGTTGCTTTTGTCAACGACTAGCAACGGAGCTCTTGATATCTTCCATACTAAACAAGTGAGAGCGGTTCCGAGATGTTTGATTAATTGGCACATTAGTGCTCTTTTATAGCTTGGGACTCCTCCCCACCTTTTCCTTTCTCAAACCATGGCTAACCGATTCCATCGGGTGCCAACCAGCTTTTGCATACCATGGAGGAGTGCCCTTTTCTTTTCTTTTTGAGATTATAATGGCCTGACCAGCTCCCTTGCAAAATTAATGACGAGCAGATGAAGCTGCCTAGTCGAGGGGTACTTAATTTAGTATGGAAGATAATGATACGTCTCCAACGTATCCATAATTTTTGATGCTCCATGCTTGTTTTTACACCATTTGCTTAGTGTTTCATTACACTTCGTGGCATTTTTATGCATTTTCTGGAACTAACCTATTAACGAGATGCCACAGTGCCAGTTCCCTGTTTTTTGCTTTTTTGTGTTTTAGAAAAGTTACACAGGAAATATTCTCGGAATTGGACGAAATAAAAGCCAGACATCTAGATATTTCACGGAGCTTCCAGAACACCAAAGGAGAGACGGAGAGGAGCCACTGGTGGGCCACACCGCGCATCGACCAGGTGATCGATTCCATAGCCAGATGCGACCTGCTGTCCTTCCTGGACGCCTATTCAGGCTATCACCAGATCCCGCTCTACCAGCCGGATCAGATCAAGACATCCTTCATCACCCCATATGGAGCTTATTGCTATGTCACCATGCCATTCGGCTTAAAGAACGCTGGAGCCACTTACCAGCGAACCATGCAGCAATGTCTGCGGGGGCAGATTGGTCGAAATGTACACGCCTACGTAGATGATGTGGTGGTGAAGACTAAGCAGAGCGGCACACTCCTGGACGATCTCAAGGAGACCTTTGCCAACCTGCGGTGCTATCACATGAAGCTCAATCCTGAGAAGTGCACCTTTGGCATGCCGGCTGGATAGCTACTAGGTTATATCATTTCCCAGCGAGCGATCGAGGCTAACCCCTCGAAGATAAAAGCCATCAAGGCCCTAGAGCCGCCCACCCAGCTCAGAGATGTGCAGAAGTTTGCTGGGTGCTTGGCCTCGCTCAGCCGGTTCGTCAGCCGGCTCGGGGAGAAAGCCATGCCGCTATACCAGCTGATAAAGAAGACAAACCATTTCTTTTGGTCCCAGCACACTGACGATGCCTTCAATGACCTCAAGCGAGCCTTGTCTATTGCGCCAATCTTGGCAGCGCCGGCTCCGCGAGAACCAATGCTGCTCTACATCGCAGCTACTCTGCGGGTCATCAGCGTCGTGATCATGGTGGAGCGAACTGAGGAAGGCAAGGAGCTGCCGGTTCAGCGCCCGGTATACTACTTGAGTGAGGTGCTCACTCTCTCCAAGCAAAACTACCCGCACTACCAGAAGGTTGCCTACGGCGTGTACATGGCGGCCAAGAAGCTGAAGCACTACTTCGAGGAGCACCCTATCACGGTGGTGAGCACCACTCCACTTTCAGAGATCATAGGGTGCAAGGATGCAACTGGCAGGGTGGCGAAATGGGCGATTGAGCTTGCAGCTCACACCATTCAATACAAGCCCAGAACGATGATCAAGTCCCAGATCATAGCAGACTTCTTCGCCGATTGGGGGGAGCACCAGTACCTGCCACCGGCTCCAGACTCCACCCACTGGCGCATGCACTTTGATGGCCCCAAGATGCTCGATGGCATGGGAGCTGGTGTCATCCTCACCTCTCCTAAGGGAGACAAGCTGCCGTACGTATGGCAGATGCATTTCCATGCGTCGAACAACGTCACGGAATACGAATTCCTGGTGCATGGGCTCAAGCTGGCCAAGGAGATCGGCATCCGGAGGATCCTCTGTTTCGGAGACTCCGACCTGGTGGTGCACCAGGTCTCTGGGGAGTGGGACGCCAAGGACGCCAACATGGCCTCCTACCATTTCTATGTGCAGCAGCTCTGTGGATTCTTTGAAGGCTACGAGTTCCATCACATCCCAAGGGCAAACAACGACGAAGCAGACCGGCTGTCCAAGGTCGGCTCCACCAGGCAAGACGTCCCGGTTGGGGTGTCGTTGGAGATCATCCGCAAGCCATCCATCAAGCCTTCGTTGGAGTCTACCTCCATCTACGTGCCCGGAGACCCAACTCCGGCTCAGGCGCCGCCACCGGACTCGGGGGCTGCCGCCTCGGGGCTGAAGGAAGCAGCCGGCCAGCCCAGCGCGGCCGGCTCGACGAAGGACTCGGGGGCTGCCATCTCCAGACCAGCCCCCACAGCCGGCCAACTAGGCAAAGCCGGCACGACGGAGGACCCAGGGGCTGCTGATCCCCTGGTCGCCAGTGTCTTCCACATACGGGAGATACTATCCTGGGCAGAGCCGTTCTCCAACTACCTCATCACTGGGGACCTGCCTCAAGACAAAGCGGAAGCTAGGTGACTTCAATGTCACGCGCTGGCATACACCATCATCAATAGTGAACTGTACAAGCACAGCGTGTCTGGAATTTTCCAGAAGTGCATCGAGCCGGAAGAAGGGATAGAGCTGCTGAGAGAGATACATCAAGGGGAGTGCGGGCACCATGCATCTTCCAGAACTTTGGTGGCTAAGGCCTTCCGCCATGGATTCTACTGGCCGACAGCCCTGAAAGATGCAGAGCGGCTAGTGAAGCATTGCAACGGCTGCCAGCGCTTCTCTAAGCATCGACACACTCCGGCGGCAGCCCTCAAGACCATCCCGCTCACTTGGCTATTTGCTGTTTGGGGTCTGGACATGGTAGGACCGTTCAAAACAGCACCTAGGGGATTGACGCATCTGTTGGTCACACTGGACAAGTTCACCAAGTGGATCAAAGCAAAGCCAATCAAAAAACTTGACGGCTCGTCCACCATCAAGTTCTTCAATGAGATCATCACGAGATATGGAGTCCCCCACAGCATCATCACTGATAACGGGACAAACTTTGCAAAAGGAGTCTTCGCAGAGTACTGTGGCCAAAAAGGCATCCGGCTGGACTTGGCATTAGTGGCGCATCCTCAGTCCAATGGGCAGGTGGAGAAAGCAAATGGGCTAGTCCTGGCCGGCATCAGACCAACACTGGTCGAGCCTCTCGAGCGTTCAGCTGGCTGTTGGGTCGAAGAACTGCCCTCAGTGCTCTGGAGCTTGCGCACCACCCCAAATCGTTCTATCGGCTTCATATCGTTCTTCCTGGTCTATGGAGCCGAAGCGGTGCTACCCACTGATATCGAATTTGATGCGCCCAGAGTTGTCTAGTACATGGAGAAGTAAGCAAAAGAAGCTCATGAAGATGGCATCGACCTCCTCGAGGAGGCACGAGAGCAGGCCTTGGCCAGATTTGCGCTCTATCAGCAGCAGCTGCGACGATACCACAGCCGGAAAATCCGCCCACTCGCGTTTTGCAAAGGAGATCTCGTACTCCGGCTGGTCCAAAACACCAAGGGCATGCACAAGCTGTCCTCTCCCTGGAAGGGACCATTCATTGTCAGCCGGGTGCTAGGCAATGGGGCATATTACCTCATCGACGCACAAGAGCCCAGGAAAAACAAGGCAGATAACTCTGACAAGGAGACGGAGCGTTCCTGGAATGTCAGTCTCCTAAGACCTTTCTTTTGCTAAGGCAAAAGCTTGTACCCCGAAAAACTTGTCAATGAATAAAGGATAACAGAGCGGCTAGTTACGGCCGGCTCCGAGGAAAAAACTTCGTATATGTTTTGCTTCCTGCGTTATTCACTTGACCGGCAGCCGGCTCCGGGCACCGAGCCACAGCCGGCAGCCCTAAAAAATGATCGATTCCTCATCAGCTGGATGAGTACTATGTATGAAGAAGGTCTCAAGCCCAACCTCCATCTTCTGGCTCCGTGCAGCCGGGCGGATAGGAGCCGGCAGGCCACATACAAAGGAAAACCACAGAGAAAAAACCGTAAATGATAGAAAATCGCTCAACTAAGCGTTGAAGGCAGTGCTCGTTAACCATGCATTGGCTAGCACAAGTCGGGTGCCCGATAAACCGAAGTACTACTTCTCACCCCGCGGCGCGCTCCCACCCTAGGCCGGCATTCGGCTGCCGGCCCAAGGGAGGCCAACCGGCACCAGGCTGCCGGTTGGGGGTAGAAGGGCCGAAGGGTGGGGAGATTAAGAAAAAAGTTGAGGGAACCGTACTAGGGCAAGTCAGTGAATGGTCGATAACCACAGTATCTCGACATTTGGGCTGAGTAGCCATGTCAAAGAGGTTCGAAGCTAGAGCTGCCTCGCCCAACGTTGGCACCGAATGCGGACATGTTAGTTTCGAGCCAGCTGTCAGTCCAGCTACCCCAAAACTCGGGGGCTAGGGGGAAAGGGAATTGGCCCTCAGAAGTGGGTCGGCTCCAGTACCTCGCCGGATGTCCAATCAGTTGGTGCTGCGACATGATTAGCAAACGGGCAGTGAAATCGAAACTTAGCACCTGCGAGGAAATGGCTAAAGCCAGAAACCTGGAGATTCGCTCCAAGCCACGGCAAAGGTCATGCGAAGGCCCGGGGAAGGGAGACACGCCGGCTCCGACCTCGCTCAAGCCGGCACAGGACTTGGCTCTCACTCCAATCCCCTCAGGCCGGGGCTCACTTGCATCTCCTAAAGCCAGCCAATAGAAGCACTACTCCCCTCCGCGCGGAGGCTGGAGGGCTTCGCCAGAAGCATCTACTTAAGTTAGCGGCTATCGTAGCCCTTACCTACAGATTCGCGCAGCAATGGTTTTATCAAAGGAAGAATCCCAGATGGGTAACCATCACCGTGCGACGATGCAAACAGAAGACATTCACGCAAATAGTAGACACTTGCAGGAAACTAAAGAAGTTCTTAGACATACAACTAGTGATTACATAATACGGGCCACGCTAAGGGCCAAGACAACAAAAGAACTTCCCCCTCCCTAAGCCCCCAGACCTCTGTTGACGGTGCCATTGTCAAGGAGGGGGCTTTGGAGGCGCTCGCCAATCACGGCCAGGGGGAGTAGGCGCGGGCGCAGCCGGAGGCATCGACGACGTGGGCGCAGAGAATGGGAGACCCGGCGCAGTGGGTCAGGATGAGAGACCATCCCCACTTCAGGTCGTAGTCATCGAGGAACTTCGTCCAGCCCTCGGTGAGGTAGCTCTTCCCCTGCTCATCGTGGAGGACCTCGACGAGGTACAGGGGCTGGCCGCCGCTGCCTTCCTCCACCATGATGCTCGTCGGGGGGTTTTTCCCCATCATGCCGACAAAGCTGGCAGGGAGCGGCAGACGCTCCTGGCACCCGGCCACCAGATGCACCACGGAGGTGGTGTACCCATGCTTCGGGGTGTAGGAGAGCCGCTGCAGAGGCGGCGGGCGCCGGGGCTTGTGTGCCTTGCCGGCGGCTGCGCTGGAGGAACCGCCGATGCTCCTGCCGACGAGACCCGGAGGGGCAGCCCCGACCGCCATCGCGGCGCCGACGAGGGCGGCCGCTGCCTCCAGGGGAGTCCCGGTTAGGCTAGCGACGGAGGTCGTGCCCGCGGGAGCCGCGACATTGGCGGCGGCCAAGGCCACAGCCCCTCCGGGGGCCATGGCGATAGCGGTGGAGTGACCGACCCCGAAGGGCTCCGCGGTGGCCGCGGCCGCAAGTGCCTCCAAAGTTTTCTTGTTGTGGCTGCCCGGAGGGCGGCCACGCCTCTGAGGAACTGGCGGCGTCACCGCCGGGACCTTCGCTTTGTTCTGGCTCCCAAGCAGGCGGCCGCGCTTGCGTCCGCTCGACCCACCGGGGGCTCCGGCCCCGGCTCCGCTGACAGCTCCGAGCGACGACATCGGAGGTGGTGGAGCTAAAGGGGAGAAGCGGAGGCGACTGCTCGGCAAGGAGAAAGAGAGAGGGCGCTCGGGAGTGGGGAAAACCCTCGAGGGCTCCGAGACTTAAAGGACGGCGAGGCGTGAAAAGCCAAGCCAGTTTAATGCGAGTAAATCACACGCGTGGCGCTTCGATGGGACATAACCCTGACGCAAGCCTCATCTCGTCACGTGACGTCCCCCAGAATCATTACGGAGACCAAAGAGTCAAAATGACAAGACAAGACGCTACTGCGTTGCGCAGGCTACGGTGTAGGGACAGGGCCTGATATGGTACAAGTTCCAAGGGGCCACCCGCCGGCTCGCGGCTGTGCGACGACCTTCAACCAGATCGATTTGGAATCGGCGCGTCCCGAGACAGCCAGCGACGCTCCGCGTGGCTAATCCTTAGGATCGGCGGTCTTCGAGCCGGATGACAAATCCTGGGACTTCGAGGGAAGCGAGCAAGACTTCAGCGAGGAGAGGAACCCACCGAAGCCCCATGCTAGCCCATGAGACTTCGCCAGTTTCGGGGGCTAGTGTCATGGGGATGACTTCAGGGGTATGCCAAGGGCAGCGCTGTATGCCGGCTGGCATCCCAGGAGTCTCCACGATGTCAAGTAAGAAAGATCGGCTCCAGCTAAAGGGCCGGTTGCGCCAGCAGCCGGCTAGCGACTCCACCGAGGAGAGCCAGAGCCGGGCGATGAAGATAAGATTCCTCCAACGGCTGTGTCGCTGAAAGCAGTCTGGCCCCGACAAGATTGCCAGGGGCAAAGGACGGGAGTGACGCCCGCCACGGCCGGCCTCCACCAACCAGCGAGCAGGAGCCTTCCCCACGAAAGGATCCAAGGCAAAAGGGAGGGCATATGCCTCCCAGATGCCAGTCCAAGGGGGCAAAAGGTGCTTTATAAAGTGCAACTATCAGGAGGGAACGGAGGTGGGCCAGGAGATCACGCCGAAGACGCAGCCGCGGGGAGCCGGCAACCGGGCAGCCGGCCACCTAACCTGTAACCAGACCCCCGCCTATATAAGGGGGTCTGGACCCTTAGCCTAGGGGACCGAATCCTTCTCCTTCTTCCTCCTCTAGACAAACAGCTCGAGGAGCACTGTAACCACTGTAAAGCTAATAGAAAGCAGACAGGAAGTAGGGGTTTTACCTCCATCGTGGAGGGCCCTGAACCTGGGTAACCGAGGTGTCTCCGTTGGCACAATCCCGAGCCGGACCCATCGTCACCACCGTCGAACCCCTCCGTTAAGCCATCCCATGGCTACTGTCTCCAAATTCCCACGACACTACCTTTCAAAACTTTCAACTACTTCTCATTTTGTGCCACTGTTTTTAGCTCATGGGGACGTAGTGGTCAGAATTGCTATCTTCCATATTAAATTAAGTACCCCTCGACTAGGCAGCTTCATCTGCTCGTCATTAATTTTGCATGAGAGCTGGTCAGACCATTGCAATCTAATTTTAAAAGAAAAGAAAAAAGGCACTCCTCCATGGTATGTGAATGTTGGTGGGCTCCCGATGGAATCGGTTAGCCATGGTTTGAGAAAGGAAAAAAGGTGGGGAGGAGTGCCAAAGCTTTATAAAAGAGCACCAATGTGCCAAATTTTCAAAGAACTCGGAACCGCTCTCACTTGTTTATTTTGGAAGATAGTAAGACCCCATTGCCAGTCGTTGACATGAAACAACCACCTCTCAAAAATCAATTTTTATCTCTCTATTTTACAAATGAAAAGCTCTAGCACATGTTTAATCACTGCTTCCCTCCGCGAAGGGCCTTTCTTTTACTTTTATATTGTGTCTCCACCTTCTATCTTTATGCACCATTAAGAGAGCGTAGTTGTCATTCTAAGTATAATGTGCATTGTCCCAAAGTTTTCATTGATTGATTCATATTGTTGGTTTCACTTGTTCTTAAATTATTTGTATCTAGTCGCCCTCTTAAACTTGAAGGTGTCCTATGCATTTATGTTTTGCTACTCCATGAGGGACAAGCTGAAAACCATTTATATGTTTTTCCTTATGATTTGAACACACGTTTGACTTTCATTGTTTCATTTTCATGATATTTTGTTTATGTTCATTTTCATGTTATAACATGGTTTCTAAGTTTCTTCTATCAAGATTATATCTTTTATGCCCATGTTTTAAGTTCTTTTGATCCCAGCACACAACGCTTACATATATGATCAAGATTGTGTAGGTGCATGTCACCTCAAAAATTATTTCTTTTGTTATCACTTACCTACTCGAGGACGAGCAGGAGTTAAGCTTGGGGATGCTGATACGTCTCCAACGTATCCATAATTTTTGATGCTCCATGCTTGTTTTTACACCATTTGCTTAGTGTTTCGTTACACTTCGTGGCATTTTTATGCATTTTCCGGAACTAACCTATTGACGAGATGCCACAATGCCAGTTCCCTGTTTTCTGCTGTTTTTGTGTTTCAGAAAAGTTACATAGGAAATATTCTCGAAATTGGACGAAACAAAAGCCAGTTGTCCAGATATTTCACGGAGCTTCCAGAACACCAAAGGAGAGATGGAGAGGAGCCACTGGAGGGCCACACCACCAGGGGGCGCGGCCTGGGGCTGGCCCGCGCCCCCCTATGGTGAGCCCCACTAGGGCCACCTCTGACGATGCCCCTTCGCCTATAAAGACCCCCCGACGGGAAAAAACTAAATACCCGATCACTTTTCCAGAATACATCGCGATCCACCGCCGCCATCGACCCAAAGATCGGGAGGGTCCAGAAGCTCTTCCCGGCACCCTGCCGGAGAGGGGAATCGCCACCGGAGGTCTTCTTCATTGCCATGCTTGCCTCCGGCGTGATGAGTGAGTAGTCTACCTTGGACTATGGGTCCATAGCAGTAGCTAGTTGGTTGTCTTCTCCACCATGTGCTTCATGTTTAGATCTCGTGAGCTGCCTTACATGATCGAGATCACCGTTATGTAATTCTACATGTTGTGTTTGTTGGGATCCGATGAATATTGGTGTTATGATTGAGTTGATGTGCTGAATTTTATCTTATGTTATCTCTATGTTGTTTATGATCTTGCATGCTCTCCGTTGTTAGTAGCTATCTTGGCCGCGTAGTTGCTAGTGACTCCAAGAGGGGTTATTTTTGCTTGATAGTGTCGGTGTAACGGATACCGGGGTATCCCGGTCCACCTGCTCCTGGGCCCCGTCATCGGCCCATCTTCAGCCCTGGAGATAATCAACGATACAAGTCACGGAGAAGACCCTCACGAGGAGGCGCCTCATGAGGAGAACGACGACGGAAACCACTAAGGACCAGAAGACCTCCTCGCGAGCCCCTGCTGGTGAGGAGATGACGCACGCCCACGCCAGCTCAGCACGTTTTCGTGCGGAGCAAGAAGGGCAACGGGCAGAAGACCACGTACCACCCACGCTACCCCCAACAGGGAGGAGACCAACTTTCTCTGTGCCTGCCCAAAGCGGCACAGTGGCAGTTGGCCACCCCCCTAAATATAGCATGGACGGTGCAGGGTGCCAGAGGAGGACGTCAGCCTCCTCCACCCACTCCCGTGGACCGGCGCCGCTACCCTACGAAGACCAAGTCTACAGAAGAACATAGTCTACAGCTGTCCTCCCTCCTTGGCCGTGTGTGGCAACCCCTTCCCCAAGAAGATAAGGGGAAGGAGGACCTTGGCGCTATAAAAGGAGGGGGAGGCCACCCCTTAGGGGGAGATCGGATCCGATCCGATCTGGTCTGATCAAGTCTTCATCTTCTTCAAGCTGCTAGCTGGGCACGCAGGTTCTTCAACCTCTGGCCAGCTAGAGCTTCGTAACCAAGGCCTTGTACTCCTCGCGAGGTGTCGCGTTGCAATACAAGAAGGCAGGAAGTAGGGGTTTTACCTCACCACGAGGGCCCTGAACCTGGGTAAAGCTCGGTCTCCCTCTCTGCAATGCGTAGCGCGTTCGACAATCGAGGCTTCCGTCACCGTGTTTCGTTGCGATCAAAGATCTCACACGTTCAGCCCCCTGCGTTCGAATCCTTGGGTCCGTCGCGTGGTACCCCGTGTTCTTGCGACACGAAATCCATCGACATTTGGCACGCCAGGTAGGGGGCTGTGGTGTGTCTTCTTCAAGATCTGCGTCGACATGGGTGACGATCATCATCACCGTCTTCGCCTTCGCGCTGTCTACGCAAGTCGTCGCCGAGAGCGCCTCCAAGTCCTCGATGGCCTGGAGGCCATCGGAGAGGGCGAGCCCGAGATCGGCGACATCGGTTTTGGGGGCTTCGCGGCGCTCGCCGGTCCCCTTCGTCATGCAGCATGGCCACCTCGCTTCAAGCCGGACACTGACGCGCGTTACGATGGGACCTCCGACCCCGTGGAGTTCCTACAGCAATACGCGGCCAGTGTTCGGGCGGCTGGAGGCGATGGGCGTGTCATGGCCAATTGGTTCATGATGGCTACAAAGGGAAAGCCTCGCCGGTGGCTCTGCGGGCTACCGCCAAGATCCATCTCGTCCTGGAGGGACCTCTGCGAGCGCTTCCTCGACAGATACGCATCCCTGGGACCTGAGCCAGGGGACGCGTAGGCCTACGCCATCCTCGGTGGCCCCGTCCCCAGGAGCATGAGGATAGGGCAAGGGGGCTTAAGAGTCGTCACCCTCTTGCCTTCGCCGAGGAAATGGAGTACTTCATCTGCGCAAGGAGCAAATTGTAACAGCAGCTTCACTCGCCTTTAATCCTTTCTAATCTGTAGAAACTGCCTGGAGTCGCGAGTCTTGGTCTCACTAGCCTCGCGAGGTCCGCTGGTTGCGGCTTAACGCGAACGTGAGTTTTCGCTCGACTGCCTTTCGAGAAAGAGCTGGAGCACGGTGTCCGCGCTGGGGCCTTCGCCCGGAAAACAGCAGGCCCGCAAAACCCAGAACGGATCGAGCTCTGACTCGGGAAGGGACCCGCTACAGTCACCTCATACGATCCATGGTGCTCTCTCCTCTCGGGCGACACTCACATGAAGGCGCATGAGCGCGTGAGAGTCGCACAATCTGTGTAGCTTTCTCTAAGTTTCCTGCTGTCCCTGTCTGCGGCCTTGTGTCTCTTCTCCTGGGATCGCCTTTGTTGTGCTTGGACGCCTGGGGGGCTGCAGGGAGATAGTCCTGTATGCCATTACAGTCACCTCTGGAGCGCCAGTGCCCGCTAGCCTTGCACCACGAGCTGCATACTAAGCGTTAGGCTGCTGTCCCGCTCGGAGGCTGGCCCCCGAACGGCGTAGAGCATTCCCCAGACAAAGGCGAGACAAGGAAATATGTGCAAGGGTGCAAGCAAGGACCATTTGGCGATCAACGCCTTAAGTACGATTACAACTTAAACTGGCCCAGCAGGGCAATGTCTGACAGCTGCAAAGTGTGCAGCTAACCTAGGTCTTCTGGAGGAGGTCTAAGAGGAGCTTACTGGGCGGCCGGTGCGTCGCCCTCGTCGCCGTCGGCGCCCTCGCTGGAGCTTGAGGACGTCCCCTCGCCGGAGTCCGTCGCCTCTTCGCTGCTGGACTCTGTCGAGCCGGAGCCCTCGCCGCTAGAGGAGCTCGGGGCGGACGCTCCAGGGCGGGCGTAGATGGCCTGCAGCCGGTCAAGGGCGAGGTTCAACCACCCTTCCCTGGCTTCCGCCGCGCGGTCAGGATTTCCGGGCGGCGGGGGAGGCGGCCTCCGCAGTATCTCTTCCAGCTTGAGGTCGGGGCGGAGGCGCTGGATGTTGGAGAAGATCCTCGTCCCCGCAAGCCCCAGCAGCTCCCGACACTCGGCGTCAATGAGGTCCAGGACCTTCGCCGACGCGCCATCCAGCTCTTCGGCCAGCTGGCTGAAGAAGAGCAGGATCGACCCGTCGTCCTCAGGAATGGTGGGCAGGTTCAGCCCGTGGATGCCCAGGCGGTGCGCCGCCGCCATGACGCGGGCTGAGAACCCACGGAACATCTGCACCCGCTGCCTCCGCAGCACGTTAGCCTCCTCTTCAGCGTCCCTGAGCTCCTGGAGCTCTCCGGCCATCTCCACGCCTTGCAGGGCCGATGCCGAGTTCTCCTCCTCAAGCCTCTGCACGTCGCGCCGGAGCGCGGCGATGGTGGCGTCGGCTTCAGCAAGGGCGCGCTCGGCGCCCTGGCGCACCTCGTGCGCTCCCTTCAGCTCGGCCTCCACGTCGCGGACCCGGCGTTCCAGGGTCTCGCGCTTCTGCTTGTACATCAGGAGGGCGGCATCGTTCTTGGAGCGGAAGTCCGCGCGGCACGCCTCGGTGGTCTCTTTGCGTTTCCGCTCGAACTCCTGCTCCAGGGTGACCCGTCGCTGGTTCAGCATGTGGTCCATCTTCGCCTGGAGGGAAGCCTCGCGATGGTTCAGCGCCTCCTGTTGCCGAGCCAGCTCGGCGGTGGTCTGGCTGGTCATCTCCTCCCGGCTCTCCAGGGCCTCCCGCTCCCTGTTGAGCTGGTCCTCGAGGGCTTGGAGCTGCTCCTCTCGGAGGCGAAGTCCCCGCTCGCGCTCGCGAGCCTCTGCTTCTCGGACGGCAAGCCCAGCCTCTTGCAGGCTCAGGCTCTCCGCCCGGGAGTCCGCGCTCTCCTCACGAGCGTGGAGGAGGGCCTCCCGGTCCTCAACCTCTTCCAGCCTCTGCTGGGCGTTGGCGAGAAGGCCGTCGGCGTTCATCCTGGCCTGGTCCAGGAGGTGCTGAGCCGCCCGCTTGGCCTCCTCCCCAGCCAGGGCTGGGTTGGGAGGCCCGACGGTGGGAGGAATCTTCTGGCGTGCTTCGGAGACAATCTTCATGGCCTCCTCGTGCGCCCTGGCCAGGACTCCCCTCGCCGATTCCCTGGCGTTCGCCAGAGCTTCCTCGGCCTCCTCGACCGCGCTGGCGCGGATCTCCTCGGCCTCCTTCCTCGCTCGTTCGCGGCGCTCGGCGGCGCGCTGGTCCAGGAGGCGACACCTCTGCGTGGCTTGGTGCAGGAGGGCCCAGCCCTCGTCGATCTGCGCTTGCTCGGCGGGGCGCGCCGTGGCGACCTCGTCGCGGAGGGCGCCGGTCGCGGCCGCGAGCACCCTCTCCCATGGGTCGTCGGCGTGGGGCTCGGCGGCGATCCTCGCGGGCCTCCCCAGTATCTCCGGCAGGGGAGGCGATGACGCCCTGGAAGGCTCTGGCGCGGTGGAGGTCGTCCCCCGAGGCTCGGGGGCTGTCCCCGAGCTGGGTGGTGCGGCAGTTCGCGCCGAAGGTGCCTCCGGGGTGGTTGTGGTGCTGGCAACAGAGGGGGCAGCAAGAGCTGCCCCCATCGTATCTGGAGTGCCCCCTGCGCTAGGGGGCTCGGTCGTGCCGGGAGCCGCGGCGGCTCCCGGGGCGGACTGCGCGTCTGCGGACGCGCGATCCTCTTCTTCTCCGGCGGCGCGCGGCGGTGTCGCCGGTGTGGACGTGGCTGCCGGGTCAGGGCCCAGCGTGGTCTGGCTGGTCTTCCTCTTCTTCCTCTTCTTCTTCTCCTCCTTCTTCTCCTCGGCGTCCCTGGAGAGGAAGGGGTAAGGGGGTGAGGACAGGGGAAAGGTAAGGCAAAAAGGTAAAAGTCTTTGTGCAGGAACACTCACGAGGCGTCCCGCTCCACCCATCCTCTTTTGCTCGGGAGGGAGGTGGGGGTGGGGGCGCAGAGGATTCGCCCGCCGGCTTCTTCCCTCGGGAGGTCCCGGCCTCGGGGTTCCGGCTGGCGCGTTCATCGTTGAACTTGGAGCGGCGCTCCGCCTCCAGGCGGGCTCGGCGCCCCTCTTCCTCCAGGTCTCGTGAGGAGGACGCGTCGGCATCTCCCCCGGTGGGCTGGTCTGGCGAGGAGGAGTCGTCGTCAGAGGAATCTGAGAGCACCACGGTGCCCTCAGGACGCCTCCGGCGGACCAACCGCCCACCGGACTCCGCGTCGTCGTCGCTGTCGTCGTCGTCTCCTGAGGCCGAGGGCCCCGCTCCCCGAGCTGCCGAGTCCTGCTCCGAGCTTGCCGCTTCTTCCCTCGGGAGGGGACCAGGCATGACGCCATCGACGAGGAACGGACCCCAGGCATTGAACTTCAAGACCCCCGCCGTAGTGCGACTAATCTCCCGAGCGCCCAGACAATAGATCGGGAGAGCATTGCGCGGGATGGCGGGGATGGCAGCAGAAGAGAAGAAGGCTCTTATTACCTCCTCCCGAGCGTCGGCATTGAGCTCGCCGATGTGGAGCCTGAGGTTGTCTCCGGACCTGTGCATCCAGATCTCCCGGCGGTGGTCCTGCAGGGGGGCGATGCGTCGGGTGACAAACTCGACCCCGACCATGGTCCCTGTAACACTGGCCTTCCGGAGATCTCGGATCCGCGGGTGGAGCGTCTTCAAGGCTTCCTCCGGCAGGGCCTCGCTGGCCCAGGTGGTGAGCTTGACGGGAGGGATCCCCGTCACGAGGAAGAGCTCCGATTCTTCGAGGATGTCGACGAAGAACCAGCGGCTCCGGAAGTCCTCGACTTTCTTCATCCACTTCAGGTCGATGAAGTCGCCCTCTGTCCCGGCGGTGGCGATGAAGGAGACGCATCCGGAACTCTGGTTGAGCCCAGAGGACCGGAGGGAGAAGAGGTGGCGGAAGTACGCCACCGACGGCTTGATGCCGATCCAGGCCTCGCAGGCGTAGGCGAAGACCGCCAGCAAGGTGACGGACTTGGGATGCAGGTGTATGGCCTGGATCCCGTAGGTCTCCAGGATCGCCAGGAAGAAGGGAGAGAACAGCGGCAGCAGGCCGGTGAAGACGGAGAAGAGGAAGAAGGGCTGCGCCGTCGCGGGCAGGGTGTCCCGCGGCACGCGGCCGTGCCAGATGCGGGTGGCGCCCCACTCGTTTTTGCTGCTCCCGACCATCTCCCGGACGGTCTGGAGCTCGCGGCTGCTCTTGATGCGGGATTCAAGCAGGGGCGCCGCCGGTCGCGGCGCCGCTCTGGAAGACCTCGCTGCTCCAATGGCCCGGCGCGGTGCCATTGCTCTGGGCGGGGGCGAGGTGCAGCGAGGAGATTGGAAGCTAGAAGGGATTTGGATGCGCAAGATCTTCAGAGGGGAGGTGGCGGCGGCGGTGTGTTGTGGGAGAGGAGGAAGGAGCCTTCTCTGCCAAGCTTTTAAGGGGGGGCAGCCAGGGCGCGGTTTCCGAAGCGTCGGCCTTGACGCGACGGTTCGAAAAACGCCCGTTACCCCACTACGCACGACCCCCACGCCGCTTCGCTCCGCCAGTTGCGGGGGTGCCACGTGCCCACGATCTCCGCTTCTTCACATGGTCCTCTGACCGCGCGGTTGACGCGTGCCGTTGGAGGGCCCAGCAGCTTCGGGGGCCCCCGACCCTTCGCTTCCTCAAGAGGGTGCGTTCATGGGCCGGGCTCCCGGGGGCTACTGTCGGTGTAACGGATACCGGGGTATCTCGGTCCACCTGCTCCTGGGCCCCGTCATCGGCCCATCTTCAGCCCAGGAGATAATCAACGATACAAGTCACGGAGAAGACCCTCACGAGGAGGCGCCTCGTGAGGAGAACGACGACGGAAACCACTAAGGACCAGAAGACCTCCTCGCGAGCCCCTGCTGGTGAGGAGATGACGCACGCCCATGCCAGCTCAGCACGTTTTCGTGCGGAGCAAGAAGGGCAACGGGCAGAAGACCGCGTACCGCCCACGCTACCCCCGACAGGGAGGAGACCAACTTTCTCTGTGCCTGCCCAAAGCGGCACAGTGGCAGTTGGCCACCCCCCTAAATATAGCATGGACGGTGCAGGGCGCCAGAGGAGGACGTCAGCCTCCTCCACCCACTCCTGTGGACCGGCGCCGCTACCCTACGAAGACCAAGTCTACAGAAGAACATAGTCTACAGCTGTCCTCCCTCCTTGGCCGTGTGTGGCAACCCCTTCCCCAAGAAGATAAGGGGAAGGAGGACCTTGGCGCTATAAAAGGAGGGGGAGGCCACCCCTTAGGGGGAGATCGGATCCGATCCGATCTGGTCTGATCAAGTCTTCATCTTCTTCAAGCTGCTAGCTGGGCACGCAGGTTCTTCAACCTCCGGCCAGCTAGAGCTTCGTAACCAAGGCCTTGTACTCCTCGTGAGGTGTCGCGTTGCAATACAAGAAGGCAGGAAGTAGGGGTTTTACCTCACCACGAGGGCCCTGAACCTGGGTAAAGCTCGGTCTCCCTCTCTGCAGTGCGTAGCGCGTTCGACAATCGAGGCTTCCGTCACCGTGTTTCGTTGCGATCAAAGATCTCACACGTTCAGCCCCCTGCGTTCGAATCCTTGGGTCCGTCGCGTGGTACCCCGTGTTCTTGCGACACGAAATCCATCGACAGATAGTGGGTTCATGCCTGTATTTAATCTGGGGGAGTGACAGAAACCGCTAAGCTTGTAGATGTGCTGTTGCTACTAAGGGGAAAACAATATTCATATGCTCAAGGGCATATGCTTTGTTTACATGACACACTTTGCTTAATGCAATTATCTGTTGTTCGCAACTTAATACTTATGGAGTTCTCGGATTGATTCGCCACAAGTGGATTATTAGTCATAGATGCAGTTGGATGGCGGTCTATGTATCTTGTTGTAATCCCAGAGTAAATCTCATAGTGATCCTCTCGACATATGCACGTTGTCTTTATTCTATCAATTGCCCAACTGTAATTTGTTTACTCAGCATGTGTTATTTTATCTTATGGAGAGACACCGCTAGTGAACTGTGGACCCCGGTCCTATTTCCTTTATATTGCTATCACCTGTTTACTTTACTTGCACTGTTTACTTTACTCGCATATTACTATTGCTTTCCACTCGATACGCTCATACCCTTTGTTTCAAGCAAACCGGTGAGATTGACAACCTCATCGTAAGTTGGGAACAAAGTATTTGGTTGTGTTGTGTGCAGGTACCACGTTGTCGCTCGCAAAGCAAAGCTTGGATGAGGCACCTAATAAATTATCTGAAGCTGTCGCGAAGCTAGCAGGCATCACCTTCAGTCGTATTGTAACAACTCAGAAATTGTAATCCACTTCTTATTAATTAAAATACCAAATTTTGGACCCAGATAAAACTTCTTATCTATTATTTCATGCATACATGTATTTTCTATTATATGTCTTTTATGATTTCATGTGTGTTATTTTTGGTTGTGCATTGGTTAGTTAATTTTAAGTGAACCAACAGAAGCAATTGAGAAGAATTATAGGAACCAAATAAACCAGAAATAAAAATATTAAAGAAAAAGAGAAGAATAAGATGATCTAGGAAATCTGTTTGATTACCCCACTTTGAGCCCTTGGATTAAGAAATCTGTAACTCCCCTCCATGTTTGGCCAGCTAGTTGAGCTTCACCAAGTCACATACAAGCTCAACCAAGCAGTTGCTACTCAAAACTCAAATCAGAACATCACTCAAACATCAATCAAACTTTGAATCTGAAACAAAGACTATACCAAAATTTGAAATAAGATTTCTGCAAACCTTATCCTTTCTTCAGAACAAAAATACCACTGGATACCTTGGCTCATATGCTGATCACCCAAAGTGAAAAATTTCAAAATTTCAATTTTAAAACTCTTGCGAGCATTTGATCGAGCACCTGGCAGACAAAATCGGAGACAAATCATGATCACTGTGGTGATCACTGTCGCCGTTCGCCTCTGGCCTGTAGCCATGCTCCTGGGAGACGCCGCGGTCGAACCCAGCTCCCCCTGCCCCGACCCGAGCCATGAGAAGCGGAAGGAAGAAGAGAACTGCGCCCAGGGCCCCCTCCCAGTCTTCTTCTTCTCTGCACGCTCCCGACCGCCCTGCCCTCGCCAGCACCGACCCACAGCACTCCGCGGCCGAGCCAGCACCCTCCCAGCACGCCCCCGAGGCCGCCGTGCCCAGTGCGACCTTCGAACGTTGCCAGGGCCCCCGAGCCGGCGAGCTTCTGGACACCCTCGCCCTCGTCGCTCCGACCAATAAATACCCCCGCCGATCAAACGGAGAGACTCGCCCCGTCCCCAGCTACCTCCCAGACACACTCACTCCACCCCGCTCGCCCTAGCTCGACGTCGCCAGCCCCGCTGGCGAGGTACTGGACGCGGAGAGCGCCGTCGCGTTCGACTCCCTGGAGCAAGCCGCCGCTGGGAATCGGCGGAGGAGCATCGCCGCAGCCGATTCCGCACGTCGCCGCCGAGTTCTGCTTCCTCTCCGTCACGCCCTCGCCGTCGAACAGTCGTCCCTGCAACGCCGGTGAGCTCCCCCGTCTCCGACGAACACGAAGCACCAGAGCCGTTCGATCTAGATCCAGCGATGGCATACCGATTCGGTTTAGTTAAGTGACCTGACGGGTGGGACCCCCCTGTCAGGTTCTGTTTTATTTCCTCCCCGCCGTGCGAACCGTTTTCTGGGCCGGCCCATTCGGGATCTGTTCAGAATCGGCCCAGCTCGTTAGAAATCGGTCCGTTTCGTTTTTATTATTTTCCCACCCTTTTCCAATTAATTCGAATATGATTCAGATATGTTTTTCAAAATAAAATTCCAAGAGATTTACAAATCCTTTTCTAGCAAATAAATATGCGTTGGAAAGCTTGTAAAATGCTCTAGCCTGTAGAATTGGTTAGAATTCCATTTGAATTAGGAATTTAATTAGATATGAATAGTGTGACCATAGCTTTATTAATCATAGAAGATTTCTAGAAAATTGTTTAAGCCTCCTAAAATCAGGAAATTTAAATTATGAACTCACCAATGACCTCCCCTAATGTTAGTCAACCCTAATCAACTCCAAACCCTGTTAGTGTTACCAATTAGATCCTACCCCAACTCTAGTTAGTAACATAAAGTGATAGATCCCTATCACACACTTAGAATTAATTTGCCCTCTTTACCAATTCACTTAGTTAATCCCTCCCCACTTGAACTAGTCTTAGTACCCCTAAACCAATATCAATGCTTAGAAAGTGAACAACATATGACACTTAGTAGAAAATCTAACTTGCACAATTGATGAAAACTTAGAAGAAAAACTTGCAATCCAACTCCATAAAGTGCAACATGAATGCTATTGTTAGCAAACAAATATGTGTGCTTGGGGTGTTGTTAGCATTGTGTAGTGATTGTGTGCTTTGTGTTTATTCGTTATTAGACGCTAGTGTTGCCGAGGAGGATATTGGAGGGGATTATTATCAAGAAGAAGAAGAATACCCCGGACACTTTGCCAACCAAGGCAAGCCATCTTTTGAATCATACTCCAAATGCCTAGTTTTACTATTTCATTCTACTTGTTTTAAGTAAATTGCATGATTGAATTGCTAGAGTAGAATGATAGAGGTATAGTGATATCTTGCTTAGCAAGAGCATCAAGTTGAGTTTATCCAACCATATTTAGTGGTATCATCACTCAATGTAGTTGCTTAGTCGCTAATAATATTGAGGTCATCTATAAGGGGAACTCGGTTTGAAAAGTGGTGACTTGAACCTGAAATTTGAATTGGAGATTGCTCCTACATGATGGCTTTATGAAGGAAATTAATCTTGACTAAGAACTATGAAATGTATTTCTAAATTGACAACGAGTGATGTACTATGGGAGCCAATCATACCGTACAACCACATTACCCCTGAATGGGAAGGGGCTTAGTCTTAGCTTGTTTATTTTAGTATGGGAGACCTCATTTGAACTTATAGAAGCGTGTGCCCCGAGGGGACGCTTCCGAAGCCGGGACTGCCCATAGCTGTGACGGAGGATACCACAGTCTATGGGAGTCCAAGATAGAGCATCCTCTAGCCGGAAAAACTATGAGTGCCATGCCGTATCTGGACTCAAAGGGAGGATCCCCATACTAAGGTAGACAAGTGAAAGAGTTTGTTTGATTATCTGAACCCCGCACACTTGTGTATGACGATCCGTGGATTTCTCCCGGCAGATGTATCGAATCTTGTGGGTAAAGTGTACCCCTCTGCAGAGGTTTTCAAAACTATTTGAATAGCCGCGTCCGCGGTTATGGACGGTTGGTAAGCTGTACTTGACTTTTGTCAAGAATGAAAATAACAATGGTGAACTTGGTGAAGGACATGAACTGACTTGACTTGACAATGATGTTGACACACTTGAAGTTCCTCTTTAGATTGAACTTAGAGAACTAAACTTCTTTTCTACCAATGAACATTCTTGGGAAATAAAACTAGCTTTTGCAAATAAACTTAGTGCTTAGTCCACTATACCAAACTTGCATACCTACTTCATCATTTCAATTATAAGATGGTTTGCGAGTGCATCCAATGTACTCATGGCTGTGTCCCTGGCTATCAACTTGGCCAGACTATGGGGAAGAGTACCAGGAGGAAGGGTATGAAGAAGAGTGCCAGAACTAAGCTCGTCTCCATGAGTCTCCATTGCCTGTAGGGTGAAGGCATGGACCCGAAGACGTTATTTCCGCTGCTATATTGTGTTGTAATATGAACTTGGTCTCTATGACCATTGTATTTGAACCTTCGTATTGTAATGTCTATGGAACTGGTTACCAACTACGTTATGTATATCGCAATAATGGTTCTGGGATTGCGGTGGAATACATAACGGGCACTTCGAATTTGTATCAAATTTGAGGTCGTCACAAGTTGGTATCAGAGCCTAGGCTGACCATAGGAGACCTTAGTTAGAATGGGCGTTAAATGAAACCTTGATAAAAGCAAAGATATAAGTAATGGTTGCAAAAATTGCTTAGTCTTTTCCTCTCTATTTACAAAGCTTTATACATGATTCAGTTTTTGTCTACTTAAAATTTGGCACACTTGAGTTGATCACTAACTTAATCTAATCTAAAATTTTGTAGATGGCCCCGGTATTCGTTGAGCACTACCAGTTGGGCCATGGTGGCAGCCTTTGTTTCGAGCGCGTCCTCACCACCCTGACCTTGTTCCTGGATCATTTGTATCCGGAGTTCAAGGGAGCCGTCCTCAATGAGCACCCAGATGGAGAGCTACGGTGGCTTATCAGGGCCAGTTGCCGTGGCAAGAAGGGGAATTTGAGTTCTCCAAGGATCAAGTTTGAGCTTGTGGAGAACACTTGGGCCGATGGTTTGGTCCGAGCGATGCAGGAGATGCACGCCCGCTTGTGCAGACTGCATGTTGAGGAGGTTCAGGGAGAGCACTTTAGGAACTTTGCTCGGCGTGATGCGGATGGACGTCCCGCAAACATGCCCGGGAAGAATGAGCCGAGTACCTACATCGATCACATGGACTTCTTGCTATACTCCACTCAGCAGGAGGCCGATCATGCCCGTACCAAGGCCAACCTTGAGCACTTCGCACTGGTGGAGGCGAGAAGCACGATCAGGATACTTGCGAAGGAGCGCAAGAGCCTTCGTCGCCAGCGCGATGAGAAGGATCGGGACATTGAGGAGTTGAAGGCCAATGTGGCTGAGCTGACTGAGTACATTGAGAGTCTTGAGGATCACCTTGGTGAGGAGGAAGGCATTGATCTCCGCAAGGAAGAGAATGCCCTCATTAGTGATGAGGATGACTTCATGGAGGACCTTGATGATCCGGAAGATGGTGGGCATAATGGATTCATTGTGAGTGATGAGGAGGAAGACCCCGAGGAGCCCGATGTTTAGATTGGAGACTTCCGTGTTATCTAGTTATGAGTTCACCTTGAGTCACTTCGTGTAGGTGTGAGTTGTATCCCCCTCTCTAGTAGACGAGTCGCAATGGTTTGATGTAAACCATTTGTAATGTGTGAACTCGTATGTATGATATGTTTGATGAGTGTTGAATGAAATATGAATTTGGCTCTTAAGGCCTTAGTAAGACAAAATTGCATTATCCATGTTACCTTTAAATCTTAGCAAATTAGCTCTTCCCTCTTGTCTTACACACCTTATCTTCAGATGCCGCGAGCACCCCCACCCCCGAACCCGGAAATGGCCGAACTGCTAAGGTTGAGCATGGAAGACCGGGAAGCAGCCCGAGCTGAGCGCCAAGCTAACTTGGCCACTCTTCAACAGATAACCCAGATGGCAATGAACCACAACAATGGCACTGGCAATGGCAATGGTGAAGGAGAAAACAATGGCAATGGTGATCACCGATCCAAGTTAAGGAGTTTTCAAAACACCAACCCTCCTATATTCACTAAGTCTGAAGAACCCTTAGATGCCGATGACTGGCTTCGCACTATGGAAAACAATTTGGCAGTCGCCGAAGTTGGTGAAAATGAGAAGGTTTTGTACACCACCCACTACCTTGCGGGAGCCGCAAGAGCTTGGTGGGATAGCACCCGTGCAATGCAAGCCCCAGGGTATGTGATGCCTTGGGAGGAGTTCAAGAGCAAGTTTAGCAAGGCCCATGTTCCTTTGGGATTGGTTAAAAGGATAAGAGATGAGTTCAGAAATCTAAAGCAAGGTTCCCTATCTGTGGTGGATTACCGTGACAAGTTCCTTACCTTGTCTAGGTATGCCCCAGATGACACCAACACCACTGAGAAGAAGCAAGAAAGGTTTCTGGATGGACTTCATGATGAGATGCAATGTGTCCTGGTCAGCATCCACTTTGCCGACTTGGAGTCACTGGTTGACTCTGACAATCAGATGGAAGGCAAACTCAAGCAAGCTACCGAGAACCGCAAGCGCCGTATGATGTATCAAGGCAACTCGAGCAACTCGCAGAAGCCAAGGGGAAATGCACCTATGGGTTTTGCCCCTAGACCTATGAGGCCATCTGCACCTGCTCCACGTCCCAACTACCCCAACCGTCCGCCCGGCAACAACTTCAACCGTGCACCTCCAAGACCTAGTGGCAACAACTTCAACACCAATACTCCAAGGCCAAATGGCGCCCCTGGGTTACCCAAGCCTGGTGACAAGTCTGGTGTTACCTATTATGAGTGGGGACAAAAAGGGCATTACTCAAATGAATGCCCCAAGAAACTGAATGATGCATCCAAGACGACTGCTCCTGCTCAGCAGCAGCGCCGTGTTGGAAATGGCAGGAACTATCCACCAAGGAACCCGCCTCACTCTCGAGGCCGTCTGAATCACATGAATGTTGAAGAAGCTCAGGAAGCAACCGACGTTGTGCTTGGTATGTTCCCTGTTAACTCAGTTACTGCAAGAGTTCTGTTTGACTCTGGAGCTTCGCATTCGTTTGTTACCAAGTTATTTGTTGATAAAAGTGGACTTCACCCAACCCCTATGAAACATGCCATGTTAGTACAAACGCCTGGGTCAACAACAAGGGCTGAGTGGACCTGCTTGGCAGTGCCCATAGAAATCCATGGGATAGCCTTCTTAGCAAGTTTGATTGTGTTAGGAACCAAAGGATTGGAAGTAGTCCTGGGTATGGACTGGATGTCTCAACATCAAGGAATTATAGATTGTGCCAAGAAGACAATCACCATGAAGAGTAGCACTGGAATTGTAGTAAAGCATGTGTCCGTGAAACCACCCCAAATCCCCATATGTCATAAGAGTATCTCAGGACCAACTTTAGAGCAAGTTCCCATCGTCTGTGAATATCTGGATGTTTTTCCCGATGAGCTACCCGGAATGCCACCGGATCGGGATATTGAGTTTATCACTGAGCTTATCCCCAGAACTGGATCTATAGCCCAACGACCCTATCGTATGAACCCAGCTGAATTAGTGGAGTTAAAGAAGCAATTGGATGACCTATTGAGTAAGGGATTGATTCAGCCAAGTTCTTCTGCTTGGAGATCACCCGTTCTGTTTGTGGATAAAAGTGACGGTTCTAGCCGACTGTGCACTGATTACCGCAAGCTGAACGATGTGACCATCAAGAACAAGTATCCTCTCCCAAAGATTGATGATCTGTTTGACCAACTGACCGGAGCTCGAGTCTTCTCAAAGATAGACCTTAGAACTGGATACCACCAACTGAAGATCCGTGCAACGGATATCCCCAAAACAGCCTTCACTACCCGATACGGATTGTATGAGTACACCGTAATGTCATTTGGATTAACCAATGCCCCTGCTTATTTCATGAACTTCATGAATAAGGTTTTTATGGAGTTCTTGGATAAGTTTGTTGTTGTCTTCATTGATGACATTCTTATCTACTCCAAGTCCGAAGAAGAGCATGCAACCCATTTGAGGTTAATCTTAGAAACCTTAAGAGAGCATCAGCTGTATGCCAAGTTCAGTAAATGTGAGTTCTGGTTGAAGGAAGTTGGATTCTTAGGCCATGTATTATCAGCGGGAGGAATATCCGCGGACCCCAAGAAGATCAAATCAGTCATGGAATGGGAAGCTCCTACCACTCAAACTGAAGTTAGAGGTTTTCTCGGATTAGCGGGATATTACCGCAAAGTTGTTGAGGGGTTTTCGAGCATTGCCCGGCCGATGACCCAACTGTTGAAGAAAGACAAGAAGTTTGAATGGACCCCTAAGTGTGAAGAGAGTTTTCAAGAGCTCAAGAAGCGACTGGTGACCGCCCCCGTCCTAACCATGCCCGATATCACCAAAAACTTTGATGTCTATTGCGACGCTTCCAAACTTGGACTTGGTTGTGTATTGATGCAAGAAGGCAAGATTATAGCTTACCTCTCTCGGCAGCTTCGACCTCATGAAGAAAATTATCCAACCCATGATCTAGAGTTAGCAGCCGTGGTTCTAGCTCTGAAGACCTGGAGGCACTATCTGATGGGCAACCGTTGCGAGATCTACACTGATCACAAGAGTTTGAAGTATATCTTCACCCAGAAGGAGTTGAACATGAGGCAAAGAAGATGGATAGAGTTGATCAAGGACTATGATCTGGAAATTCATTATCACCCCGGTAAGGCCAATGTGGTGGCCGATGCATTGAGTAGGAAGCCATGCTCATTAAATATGATGATCAAAGAAGAGCAACCCATGTTGCACCAAGAGTTTGAAAATTTTGGATTGGAACTAGTCAGTCAAGGATTCTTAGCCAACCTTGAGCTTCAACCCACCTTGATGAGCCAAATCAAAGAAGCCCAGAGGGGAAATACGAGTATCGATGGAATTAAGTGCCAAATTAGTTCCGGCAAGGTGCCAGGATTTGAAGAGGATGACCAAGGAGTTATTTGGTATAAAGGACGTATTTGTGTGCCTGCCGACTCAGAATTGAAGGGAGTTATCATGAAGGAAGCCCATGAGACACCTTACTCCATTCACCCCGGTGGAACTAAGATGTATCAAGATTTGAAGGAACAATTTTGGTGGCATGGAATGAAGCGTGAGATTGCATCGTTCATCTCCAAGTGTGATATCTGTCAAAGAGTCAAGGCTGAACATCAACGTCCTGCGGGACTGCTGCAACCTTTGCAAGTTCCGGAATGGAAGTGGGAATCTGTTGGAATGGATTTCATCACTGGATTTCCAAGGTCTAGCCGTGGGAATGACTCTATCTGGGTCATTGTGGATAGACTGACCAAAGTTGCCCACTTTATTCCTGTGAAGACCACTTATAACTCGGGACAGCTAGCCGATCTGTATCTCTCCAAAATTGTTAGTTTGCATGGAGTCCCTAAAACCATAGTTTCTGATCGAGGAACCCAATTCACCTCAAGATTTTGGAAAAGTTTGCACCAAGCCTTGGGAACCAAATTAGCCTTTAGCACCGCTTACCACCCTCAGACTGATGGACAGACTGAAAGAGTGAATCAAATACTTGAAGATATGTTGAGAGCCTGTGTTCTAGCCTATGGGGCTAAGTGGGAAGATTGTCTACCTTTCGCGGAGTTCTCCTATAACAACAGTTATCAAGCCAGTTTGCAAATGGCCCCATTTGAAGCTTTGTATGGAAGAAAGTGTCGTACCCCTCTGAATTGGTCAGAAACCGGAGACAGTCAGATATTTGGACCTGACATTCTGCAAGAAGCCGAGGAGAAAGTTCGCATGATTCGTGACTACCTCAAGGCAGCCCAGTCAAGACAGAAGAGTTATGCCGACAAGAGACGTAGAGAACTGACTTTCAAGAGTGGAGACTTTGTTTATCTCAGAGTATCACCCCTCAAGGGAATGCAGAGATTCCAAGTAAAAGGAAAGCTTGCACCCAGATATATTGGACCCTTCAAGATACTAGACCGCCGAGGAGAAGTGTCTTATCAGTTGGAAATGCCCCCTCAATTGTCTGAAGTACACGATGTCTTTCACGTATCCTTACTTCGGAAGTGTCTTGAAGTTCCGGAGAAGCCTGAAATCTTCAAGAATATTGATCATCATTCTGTGGACATCAACAAGGATTTGACCTATCGTGAAATGCCTATTCGTATCCTCGAGGAAGCATATAGAACCACTCGAACCCGAAGCATCAAGTTTCTGAAAGTTCAGTGGAGTAATCACACCGAAGATGAAGCTACGTGGGAACGAGAAGATTACCTACAGAAAGAGTTTCCCAATCTTTTCAGTTCTTAATTAGTGAATCTCGGGGACGAGATTCTTTTTAAGGGGGGAAGATTGTAACAACTCAGAAATTGTAATCCACTTCTTATTAATTAAAATACCAAATTTTGGACCCAGATAAAACTTCTTATCTATTATTTCATGCATACATGTATTTTCTATTATATGTCTTTTATGATTTCATGTGTGTTATTTTTGGTTGTGCATTGGTTAGTTAATTCTAAGTGAACCAACAGAAGCAATTGAGAAGAATTATAGGAACCAAATAAACCAGAAATAAAAATATAAAAGAAAAAGAGAAGAATAAGATGATCTAGGAAATCTGTTTGATTACCCCACTTTGAGCCCTTGGATTAAGAAATCTGTAACTCCCCTCCATGTTTGGCCAGCTAGTTGAGCTTCACCAAGTCACATACAAGCTCAACCAAGCAGTTGCTACTCAAAACTCAAATCAGAACATCACTCAAACATCAATCAAACTTTGAATCTGAAACAGATTCTATACCAAAATTTGAAATAAGATTTCTGCAAACCTTATCCTTTCTTCAGAACAAAAATACCACTGGATACCTTGGCTCATATGCTGATCACCCAAAGTGAAAAATTTCAAAATTTCAATTTTAAAACTCTTGCGAGCATTTGATCGAGCACCTGGCAGACAAAATCGGAGACAAATCATGATCACTGTGGTGATCACTGTCGCCGTTCGCCTCTGGCCTGTAGCCATGCTCCTGGGAGACGCCGCGGTCGAACCCAGCTCCCCCTGCCCCGACCCGAGCCATGAGAAGCGGAAGGAAGAAGAGAACTGCGCCCAGGGCCCCCTCCCAGTCTTCTTCTTCTCTGCACGCTCCCGACCGCCCTGCCCTCGCCAGCACCGACCCACAGCACTCCGCGGCCGAGCCAGCACCCTCCCAGCACGCCCCTGAGGCCGCCGTGCCCGGTGCGACCTTCGAACGTTGCCAGGGCCCCCGAGCCGGCGAGCTTCTGGACACCCTCTCCCTCGTCGCTCCGACCTATGAATACCCCCGCCGATCAAACAGAGAGACTCGCCCCGTCCCCAGCTACCTCCCAGACACACTCACTCCACCCCGCTCGCCCTAGCTCGAAGTCGCCAGCCCCGCCGGCGAGGTACTGGACGCGGAGAGCGCCGTCGCGTTCGACTTCCCTGGAGCAAGCCGCTGCTGGGAATCGGCGGAGGAGCATCGCCGCAGCCGATTCCACACGTCGCCGCCGAGTTCTGCTTCCTCTCCGTCACGCCCTCGCCGTCGAACAGTCATCCCTGCAACGCCGGTGAGCTCCCCCGTCTCCGACAAACACGAAGCACCAGAGCCGTTCGATCTAGATCCAGCGATGGCATACCGATTCGGTTTAGTTAAGTGACCTGACGGGTGGGACCCCCCTGTCAGGTTCTGTTTTATTTCCTCCCCGCCGTGCGAACCGTTTTCTGGGCCGGCCCATTCGGGATCTGTTCAGAATCGGCCCAGCTCGTTAGAAATCGGTCCGTTTCGTTTTTATTATTTTCCCGCCCTTTTCCAATTAATTCGAATATGATTCAGATATGTTTTTCAAAATAAAATTCCAAGAGATTTACAAATCCTTTTCTAGCAAATAAATATGCGTTGGAAAGCTTGTAAAATGCTCTAGCCTGTAAAATTGGTTAGAATTCCATTTGAATTAGGAATTTAATTAGATATGAATAGTGTGACCATAGCTTTATTAATCATAGAAGATTTCTAGAAAATTGTTTAAGCCTCCTAAAATCATGAAATTTAAATTATGAACTCACCAATGACCTCCCCTACTGTTAGTCAACCCTAATCAACTCCAAACCCTGTTAGTGTTACCAATTAGATCCTACCCCAACTCTAGTTAGTAACATAAAGTGATAGATCCCTATCACACACTTAGAATTAATTTGCCCTCTTTACCAATTCACTTAGTTAATCCCTCCCCACTTGAACTAGTCTTAGTACCCCTAAACCAATATCAATGCTTAGAAAGTGAACAACATATGACACTTAGTAGAAAATCTAACTTGCACACTTGATGAAAACTTAGAAGAAAAACTTGCAATCCAACTCCATAAAGTGCAACATGAATGCTATTGTTAGCAAACAAATATGTGTGCTTGGGGTGTTGTTAGCATTGTGTAGTGATTGTGTGCTTTGTGTTTATTCGTTATTAGACGCTAGTGTTGCCGAGGAGGATATTGGAGGGGATTATTATCAAGAAGAAGAAGAATACCCCGGACACTTTGCCAACCAAGGCAAGCCATCTTTTGAATCATACTCCAAATGCCTAGTTTTACTATTGCATTCTACTTGTTTTAAGTAAATTGCATGATTGAATTGCTAGAGTAGAATGATAGAGGTATAGTGATATCTTGTTTAGCAAGAGCATCAAGTTGAGTTTATCCAACCATATTTAGTGGTATCATCACTCAATGTAGTTGCTTAGTCGCTAATAATATTGAGGTCATCTATAAGGGGAACTCGGTTTGAAAAGTGGTGACTTGAACCTGAAATTTGAATTGGAGATTGCTCCTACATGATGGCTTTATGAAGGAAATTAATCTTGACTAAGAACTATGAAATGTATTTCTAAATTGACAACGAGTGATGTACTATGGGAGCCAATCATACCGTACAACCACATTACCCCTGAATGGGAAGGGGCTTAGTCCTAGCTTGTTTATTTTAGTTTGGGAGACCTCATTTGAACTTATAGAAGCGTGTGCCCCGAGGGGACGCTTCCGAAGCCGGGACTGCCCATAGCTGTGATGGAGGATACCACAGTCTATGGGAGTCCAAGATAGAGCATCCTCTAGCCGGAAAAACTATGAGTGCCATGCCGTATCTGGACTCATAGGGAGGATCCCCATACTAAGGTAGACAAGTGAAAGAGTTTGTTTGATTATCTGAACCCCGCATACTTGTGTATGACGATCCGTGGATTTCTCCCGGCAGATGTATCGAATCTTGTGGGTAAAGTGTACCCCTCTGCAGAGGTTTTCAAAACTATTCAAATAGCCGCGTCCGCGGTTATGGACGGTTGGCAAGCTGTACTTGACTTTTGTCAAGAATGAAAATAACAATGGTGAACTTGGTGAAGGACATGAACTGACTTGACTTGACAATGATGTTGACACACTTGAAGTTCCTCTTTAGATTGAACTTAGAGAACTAAACTTCTTTTCTACCAATGAACATTCTTGGGAAATAAAACTAGCTTTTGCAAATAAACTTAGTGCTTAGTCCACTATACCAAACTTGCATACCTACTTCATCATTTCAATTATAAGATGGTTTGCGAGTGCATCCAATGTACTCATGGCTGTGTCCCTGGCTATCAACTTGGCTAGACTATGGGGAAGAGTACCAGGAGGAAGGGTATGAAGAAGAGTGCCAGAACTAAGCTCGTCTCCATGAGTCGCCATTGCCCGTAGGGTGAAGGCATGGACCCGAAGACGTTATTTCCGCTGCTATATTGTGTTGTAATATGAACTTGGTCTCTATGACCATTGTATTTGAACCTTTGTATTGTAATGTCTATGGAACTGGTTACCAACTACGTTATGTATATCGCAACAATGGTTCTGGGATTGCGGTGGAATACATAACGGGCACTTCGAATTTGTATCAAATTTGAGGTCGTCACACGTATTCATCCTCCTACTGGATTGATAACCTTGGTTTCATAACTGAGGGAAAACTTGCTGCTATATTCATCAAACCTTCTCTTGGGGTTTTCCAACTGGCCGGTCATTTACTACATATTCCCACGTCAACTTGGCACAGAAGTTCTGTCGCCGTTGCTGTGTATTAAAGAAGAAGCTTTCACACCATCATCACCGCGCCATCAGATAACAAACCCATCCACTACGTCCTCATGAGCTAAAAACAGTGGCACAAAATGAAAAGTATTTGAAGGTTTTTGAAAGGTAGCACATGAAAATTTACTTGGAATGGCTTGAAATACCATGCATAGGAATTTATAGTGGACTCTTTGGAAGTAACTTGGCTTTTGGGAGTTGGATGCACGAGAAGTATTTCCTCTCAGTACAGGTTTTTGGCTAGCAAGGCTGGGTAGCAAGCATAAGAGTTGCATGAAACAAACAAACATACATATAATAAGAACAATCATGCAAACTTCCTTGAAGGTACAATGATTTTAACTTTGAGAATAATAATGCTTATAAGCCAAACATGAAGGAAAACTAAAGTGATGTAACTACAAGCACTTCTTTCTTCTTTTCTACTCAAACCTCAAGGTAATGTTGCTACTGACCAAGCTAAGTTTGCCAAAACCAACTAAATTTACTCAAGCTCCCAAAGTGATACCAATACTAATCAACAAGACTAATCATATAAGAAACATTGCAAACTAAAATAAAGTGTGCGGAAAGTAAACGATAAAACTTCTCATTAATATTTCATTACCGCAACTCACACCAAGGGATACATAGATAACCAACTAAGGAGGATACTTCCACACTGCAAACTATTCTATAAGATAACTTCTCTATTCATGATAAGACTCTACTTGAAAAGTAAATGAGTAAAAGGTGATGATGTGATACCGCGGCACTCCCCAAAGCTTGGAACAAGCCAAGGGGATGCCAATACCATGATGAATTACTCCTTCGGCGGCGGTGGTATCATCCTTGGGTTAATGAGATGTTCAAGCATCCTGCGAAGCCTGAGATTCTCTTCTTGAAGTATCTGTATCTCCCTCTCCAGAACTCGGTATTGGGCACAAAGCTCGTCAGTGACCAGCATACCCTCTTTTATTGTAGGCATGAAATTTAGATCCAAGACTGGAAACGTTGGTCCCCGCATATCATGGGAAAAGGCACGCCCGACATTCATTGACCCTACAAAAGTAGAGTTTCTCGCCCTTGATTTTCCAGCCTCCTGTTCCTCCTTCAGCTTGGGGTCTTCTTCCCTAGGCCTTTTTCCCTTGTCATCGCTTGAAGAAGCCATGATGCTCTCAAAACTTAAGATCAGCTCCTGACAAAAACAGCTTGAAACAAAACACGACAAGAAAATGATATACAGATCTCGGGGACTCCGGGGGGTTATATAGGCGAAAATTATATATCAAGACGAAATCACAGGAGGAAACCGGGACGGAAACGAGCTCCAGGGTGGTCTCACCACGGGGCGGCGCGACCTGGAGTGGGCCCACGCCCCCTGGTGGTGAGGAACCACCGGACTTCGTCTACTGCCCATTTTCGTCTCGTGATTTTTTATATTTAGCAAAAACAATAAAAATATTAATAGAAAAGTTTTCCGTGAACCTTTTCTGACTAGAACTGTTACCTATTCAAAAACAAACTCTACAGGTTCCTGCAAATTGTCCTGGATGAATTCTTCCGTAGAAACTGTTTGAATGACATCAACATCTTCATTATAAGAATCTCTAGCAATATAATGTTTAAGTCTTTGCCCATTCACCACTTGTGTAGTGTCATCTTTCAATGAAGCAATCTTTATCGCACCTGAGCGGTACACTTCCACAATAACATATGGTCCTTCCCATTTAGAGAGTAATTTTCCTGCAAAAAATCTGAGACGAGACCTATACAATAGAACTTTCTCACCAACATGAAACTCTCTTTTAAGAATTCTCTTATCATGCCATTGCTTGACTTTCTCTTTGAAAATTCGGGCATTCTCATAGGCTTCGTTTCTCCACTCATCTAGAGAACTCAAATCTAACAAACTTTTCTTACCGGCAAGTTTAAAATCCCTATTAAGCTCTTTCACTGCCCAAAAAGCTTTGTGTTCTAATTTTAAAGGTAAGTGACATGATTTTCCGTAAACCATTTTGTAAGGAGACATGCCCATGGGGTTCTTATAAGCAGTTCTATAAGCCCATAAAGCATCATTTAACTTGCTAGCCCAGTTTTTCCTAGATCTATTGACAGTCTTCTGCAAGATAGACTTGATCTCTCTATTTGAAAGCTCTACCTGCCCACTAGTTTGGGGATGATAAGCTGAAGCAATTCTATGATTAACGTCATATCTAGCAAGAGTTTTTCTAAAACCACCATGAATAAAATGAGAACCTCCGTCGGTCATAAGATATCTAGGCACACCAAACCTAGGAAAAATAATATCCTTAAGCATTTTTAACGAGGTCTCACCATCAACACTCTTTGTAGGTATGGCTTCTACCCACTTGGTAACATAATCAATAGCAACAAGTATATGAGTATAGCCTTTTGAAGGAGGAAAAGGACCCATAAAGTCAAATCCCCAACAATCGAAAGGTTCAATAACAAGAGTGTAACTCATAGGCATTTCATTACGTCTAGAAATATTACCAACTCTTTGACATTCATCGCAAGATAAAACATACCTTCTAGCATCTTTAAAGAGGGTTGGCCAATAAAAACCTGATTGTAGAACCTTTTGTGCGGTTCTATCCCCAGCATGATGTCCTCCATAAGCGCTTCCATGGCATTTTCTCAATATTTCTTGCTGCTCATATTCCGGTACGCATCTTTGCATAATACCATCAACTCCTTCTTTATATAAGTGTGGGTCATCCCAAAAGTAATGCCTCAAATCATAAAAGAATTTTCTTCTTTGCTGAGCTGTAAAGGTTGGAGGCAAATACTTGGAAAATTTGGAAAACTATCATTAATAGGAATAGGATCAAAAGAAATATTTTCCAATCTAGACAAGTTGTCAGCCACAGGATTTTCAGCACCTTTCCTATCTACAATATGCAAATCAAACTCTTGTAAAAGCAACACCCATCTAATAAGCGTAGGCTTAGCATCCTTCTTAGTCATAAGATATCTAATAGCAGCATGATCAGTATGAATAGTAACTTTAGAATCAACAATGTAAGGTCTAAATTTATCACATGCAAAAACAACAGCAAGAAACTCTTTCTTAGTGGTAGCATAATTCTTCTGAGCAGCATCAAGAGTCTTACTAGCATAATGAATAACATTCAACTTATTATCTACGCGCTGTCCAAGAATAGCACCAACAGCAAAATCTCTAGCATCACACATAATTTCAAAGGGTAAATTCCAATCAGGTGGTTGAACAATAGGAGCAGTAGTCAAAGCCTTCTTAAGAGTTTCAAAAGCTTCCTTACAATCATCATCAAAGACAAATGGTACATCTTTTTGAAGAAGATTAGTAAGAGGCTTTGAAATCTTAGAGAAATCTTTAATAAACCTCCTATAGAAACCAGCATGACCAAGAATACTACGAATACCTTTAACATCTCTGGGACAGGGCATCTTCTCAATTGCCTCAACTTTTGCTCTGTCAACTTCAATACCTCTTTCAGAAATTTTATGTCCAAGGACAATTCCTTCATTTACCATAAAGTGGCATTTCTCCCAATTAAGAACAAGGTTAGTTTCTTCACACCTCTGCAAAACTTTATCAAGGTTGTGCAAACAATTATCAAAAGAAGTTCCATAGACGGAGAAATCGTCCATGAAAACCTCCACAATTTCTTCACAAAAACCATGAAAAATAGCAGACATGCATCTTTGAAAAGTAGCAGGAGCATTGCATAAACCAAACGGCATACGCCTATAAGCATAAGTTCCATAAGGACAAGTAAAAGTGGTTTTCTCCTAATCTTCCTTTTTAACAGCAATCTGAGAGAAACTGAAATAACCATCAAGAAAACAAAAGTGCGTCTTCTTAGACAATCTCTCTAGCATTTGATCTATAAACAGTAAAGGATAATGATCTTTCTTGGTAACTTTGTTTACCTTCCTAAAATCAATGCACATTCTATAACCAACTACTACCCTTTGAGGAATAAGCTCGTTATTCTCATTAGGCACAACAGTCATACCTCCTTTCTTAGGAACACAATGAACATGACTAACCCATCTACTATCAGCAATAGGATAAATAATACCAGCATCAAGGAGCTTCAATACCTCATTTCTTACCACTTCCTTCATCTTGGGAATTAAGCGGCGTTGATGTTTGACAACTGGCTTTGCGTCTTCCTCCATATTAATAGCATGTTGACATAAAGTGAGAGAAATCCCTTTCAAATCATCAAGAGTATATCCCATAGCTCCTCGATGTTTCCTCAATATCTCCAGTAACCTTTCTTCCTTTCCTGAAAGTTTAGAACTGATAATAACAGGATATATTTTCTTGTCATCTATATAAGCATATTTAAGGTCATCAGGTAAAGGTTTTAATTCAAAAACAGGATCTTCCTTAGGTGGCAAAGTGGTACCAAGATCCTCCACAGGTAAATTGTGCTTGATCAACAATTGTTGACGAAAGAAAATATCATCAATCTCTTCTCTTTCCTTCCTGAAAACATCACTTTCATGGTCCTCCATGAATTGCTGCAAAGCATTATTAGGAGCAAGAGTAATAGAAGCAAGCTGTTCAACTCGAAAATTTTCATCAGGCATGTCATTTTCATAAGAAGTCTTAGCAAACTTGGAAAAATTAAAGGGATTTCTATTTTCATGCCCTCAGATCCTTAGTTGTACTCAGTTTTCCCCAGCTCATTAGTTTTTCCTCAGTTTCCCCCAAGCCCTTGTCTGAAACCCTCAGAAGGAGCTCGGACGGGAGGATTCCCGTTTAGTTGACTGTTCCGTGCTGACATGTGGGGCCGCGTCGCGTGGGGCTGGTAGAAAGGGACCGCGTGGGATAGGACGAGACCGCGTTTGGTTGTACGTGAGAGCTCGGTTCTGTCTCTCTCGGCCCAAATTGGCATTGCCTTTTCAGAGCGCCTTTTTCCCCTCTCTCTCTCTGTAACAGTTCTCTCTCTTTTCACCAAATTAGTATCAAATCTAGAGAAGCTTCTATTTCTGTCTTTCTTCAATGATTGTTGCCTTTTAGCCCTCATTTTTTGCCCAATATGGTAACAAATCTAGTAGCAAATCTAGAAGCTAGTATAGGATAAATTCACAGCAGCATAATAAATCTAGAAAACTAAGTATAATACATAATCTGCATACAGCAGCCAAAAGCAGCCAATAACGATGTTAATGTTCATGACAAACTAAGCTGAAAATAATACAAGATGCAATGTATGCCCAACATGAAGGTTCTTCATTCTTCATCATATATTTTGTCGTCGCTACATTCCATGAGACGAAGGAAATATTCACTGAACTCCTTCCGTCTGCAGTGTGCAGCCAATACATCCTCCAAACGGTATGGCCTTTGTTCTATTTTCACACTGTCATATCCTAATCTATGCACACGTCGTGGCCACTCATCCCAGGCCTTTCTATCATCAAAGTACTGTCTGATATAACCCAAATCCACGTAGTAGATGCAGCCAGGTCGAACTATCGGGTGAACTCTGGTGTCGACGGAGATACACCGGATATAATTGACGAAGAAGGCACGACTGCCAATGTTACTGACGGCATGGAGAGAGCGGCTCTCAGTGTCCATATGGTACACCAATGGTTGACCTTCCTCCAAATGCCTATTGTTGTCAATGCTACCGCCCAACAACACAAGCAGCAGATCACCATCCGACTTCACAAGGTAGAACTTGGAATCATTTCCAAGTTCTGGAAATGAAAATAGTGTCTTCATATTGACAGTGCTCGTGCGCTGCTCCAACTAGACATTGTTGGTGCACACTAATGTTCCGAACTCATTCACAGCTATTGCATATAATTCACCATTGAATGGGGTAATGCAACGCAGAGAATGGTCCTCGATTGAAAATCTTCCTTCTCCCCAATCTTCTTCATCTATATCCATAGTTGGAGAGCTCTCATCGACCCAAGCAATTTCATTGGGGTAACCTGTGCAAACGAAGACCATAGTCGGGGACTTCATTACAGCGACTGACTCCACAATAACAGATGGCATCTGCGCCTCAGACGTAGTGTTCAATGTCTTTGTGAGTGGGTTCAGAAGCCGTATCTTGTGCGGCTGGTTCTTCTGGGCAAGCACAATGACGCCACGGTAAAAGCCGACAAAGTAGTATCTAAAATATATTGATGAAGATAACATTCAGCACTAAGATGTTTACGATTGAAAATAAAAATAGATTAACTCTATAGATATGGAGGAATTTGAACCTTGCATGAACTTCCGTTAGATCGATGGTGACGTAGCGGGATGTGCATGAACCTTGCATGAACTCTATAGATTAACTCAGCGGCGCGTGGAAGGGCATGTTCTACCATGATCTATTCGTGCAGGTGCACGTCGGGCTCAGGTAAATCTGAGCGCCAATTTATACAAACTTGCCTCAGAGCAGATTAGGTGTCCACATACTCCTCGTTCACTAGTAAGCAGTCGCCGATCTTGTGAAGTGGTCTGTCACCCTTAAGAGAGGCCCAGTTCACGGAGGCGCCGCGCTTGGATGCGCCGCCCTCGGAGGCGACGGGCTCGGCGGCGATGGCCTCGGATGCGACGGGCTCGGCGGCGACGGACTCGGATGCGACGTGCTCAGAGGCGATGGGCTCGGAGGCGACGGGCTCGGGGGCGACGGCCGCCGGCGCATTCTTCTTCTCCATCGTCGGCAGGGGAGCGCGCGTAGGGCGGTTGGGGTTTTTTCGATTTGGAGAAGGTGATGGGACGTGAGAGGCGTGGTTGCGTGCGTGAGTTATAATGAGACTGTGTGCAGAGGGAGGGAGAGAGGGGCTCTATACTGGCAAAGTGACGGTTCGTCTCAGCAGTTTGGTCTCAACACGCGTCCGTGGTACTACACGTCTGCACCGTTACGTGTACTCAGTTCTACCCTCGAGTCTTACACTGAAAAAATATCTGTACTCAGTTTTCCCCTCGAGTACTAATACTGGCTAGTGCAATATACTCAGTTTTACCCTCAAGTGGCTGGTCAACAAAGAGTCAACAAATGGGATTAAGCTATCTAATTGAGTCATTTCATGCGTAAAAAAATTCAAAAAAAATAAAATCATAGTGCCTCCTACTCATGGAGTCTTGTTACGCGACCTGCCACGTAGACAATTATATATAAATCAAGTTTTAACACAAATGGCCACTTCTCAAATCACTAGTAGCTATGAAGGTTCATGGCTTTCCACTCAAACCCCTTCTCAAAATATCTATACCCAAAACATAGTTTGTCTGAATGAGGCCATAATTTTTACACTCATGTATATTTGAATTGCTAATACTTTGAGGTAGGCCAACCTGGGTTTCATTGTACAAAACATGTGTTTTTATTTTTCTAAATCTCTTATTTGAATTCCTTAGCCTGTTTACTATTTACTTGCCCTTGTATCCTTGATACTACTCAGTTTTACCCTCTCCCTTCTCACAGAAGCCCAAACTTGGCCTGATTGGTCGAGCTGTTGTCACACGGATCGTGCCCACCTACCGTCGATCCTATGATCTAACGGGCAGGATCGTGCCACCCTCTCTCTATCTGTCGGTGGCAAACTACTACCCCTCTATATATGCTAAATAACGAGTTTGCCACCGGATTCAACAAGTTTGGTAATCACGAATTTCTTGTAGGCATTACTTTTCACGGTAAAATGATAAACTATCATGAATTTCTATTTCTTTTAGGCATTATTTTTCACGGTAAAATGATAAACTATCACGAATTTCCTTTAGACATTACTTTTCACGGTAAAATAATAAACTATCACGAATTTCCATTTATTTTAGGCATTACTTTTTTGTTGAGATATAAACCCCCACAACGGTCATCTCCTCCTTAATTTATTGTGTAAACCCCACAACGGTCATCTCTACCTTAATTTATGGTGTAAATCCCACAACGGTCATCTCTCCCTTATAAACCCCCACAACGGCCATCCCTCATGTCAATAGGTTCTGCCTTTCTCTTCTTCATTCACATACACTTGATCCATTGCCATAGTTTCCACGTCTCGGACACCGACCGCAAGGGGAAGGGGAAGGGGCGGCCTGGGTGGTGGATCATCATCATTGCCACCACCACCGTCAACACTGCCATTGATCATAGAGGAGTTCTTAATCGTCATCTATGAAGACCCTTTGGCCAAGAAGATACGTACGCTTTCCCACATATATGATGCATGTGATTAATTATGTGCATGTTCTAAAAAACCTTTAATTTCAAACGATCGGCGCTCGATCTCTTTGCAGGCACTCCCAAAAAAGTTTGCAGACTATCTTGACAGCCAGGAGCCCGCTAAGGTGTATCTGCGAGTAGCTGACTGCGGTCCTCGTCTCTGGACCGTGGAGGTCCTATTTGACGGACAAGGCCGGATGTACCTCGACAAGGGCTGGGAGAATTTCACCATCGCGCACGGTGTGGATTTCGGCTACATCCTACACTTCAAATATGAAGGCGATGATGTGCTCACAGTGAAGGTGTTCGACGTAACAATGTGCAGGAAGTACTACTACACGGACGACGAAGATACTGACGATGAAAGCAATGACGACGTGAAGCCATGCATCCATCCCCTTTAGATAAGGGGATTATGACCAAGAATATATATGTAGCTTCATATGCATCGGTTTAGAGATCTAGCTATTTTCTATATATTATGCATGTAAAAAAAATAGGGAATCACAATTTCCACCATGATTCGAACACCACAGCCTCCAAACGATGCCGATGCCGATATCAGCATGGTTAGAATGACTATGCATGCTCGCCGCCACTACTAGGTCACCGTCGGGATACACCCTCAATCCCGTCCCCTCATTCGATCACTGACACACCAGAGATACCACTGAGGCCAATGACGAACGTACATGCTGATGCCAATGCCAAACATGCACGCCGATGTGGGCACGGCCACGCCGCCCCGCTATGCTGGACGCCACAGATCACCGCTAGGTCTTTCCCTTCGCCACCACACTTCCTTAGCACCCATCTATACACGCCAGAAAGGAGAGACACTAGTTTTCTCTACATTGCTCGCATTCGTGTCCGACACCGTCAGTCAAAGTGTTGAGGTCGTAGTCGATGTCCTCGACCATTTCTTCTCTTCTATGCATGGTTAAATGCGTCTGGTCTCGCCTCATGCAGTTCTTTGTGGACATCGATCTCATCTCAGCACCCCGCAGGCCACCTCCTCCATGCCATTGCTGTAGAGCTCCGTTTAAAAATCTAATCCTACCCATGTATTGCCCCATGTATCAGCATCATGGCCCCACTTGTCATTCGATATACCGAAGCCCTACTCGTCCGTGTTTTGGTCAGGGATATGGCGATGCTTACGGTCAAATAAAGATGGATGCTCTGACGTGTCTTTGTGGGCTCTACGTGGCCCCACTAGTCAGCAGATAACGGTCAAAGTTGTTGACCCGTCGGGCAACCGACCGTTCCAGCACTTGTTAGGGTTTCAGACAAGGGCTTGGACAAAACTGAGGAAAAACTAAGGAGTTGGGGAAAACTGAGTACAACTAAGGACCTGAGGGCATGAAAATAGAAATACCAAAATTAACCTCATAAGACTCTCCATTAAACTTAGTGAAATTTTTCTCCTTACAGTCTATCACAGCACCACAAGTATTCAAAAAGGGTCTACCAAAAATAATAGGACAAGTTTTACTAGCTTCCGTACCAAGTACTAGGAAATCAGTGGGATATTTGGTCTTACCGCAAAGAACTTCCACATCTTGAACAATACCCAGAGGCCAAACAGTCTCTCTGTTAGCAAGCTGAACAACCACATCAATATCTTCAAGTTGATAAGCGCCAATCTCTTGCATAATTTCTCTGTAGAGCTCTAAAGGAATGGCACTTGAACTAGCACCAATGTCGCATAAACCATAATAGCAATGATTGCCAATCCTGACAGAAATAACAGGAACACTTGTTTTCCTATGCCTTTTAGGATGTGAGATAATGTTAGAAGCATCTTCACAAAAGAGAATATATTCATCCCCTACATCTTTAGTAATAAGGTCCTTCAATATAGCCATAGTAGACTTAATAGTAATTTGCTCATCAGGTTCTACAGCTTTCTTAGTACTTTTATTAGACATACTTACCAAAGTAGAATGCTCTTTTACCTTAGCAGGGAAAGGTGTCTTCTCAAAATAAGGTTCAGGCACAATGCTATCAACAGTACAAACTTCAGTAGCTGCAGCAGGAATATGACTAATAGAATCTTTATAAGGCGCATGATATTTGTTCCAATCTTCCTTTGGAACATCAAGATAAGAGGCAAAAGCCTTAAGACAATTAGCAAGTATTTGAGAATCAAGACCATAAGCAATGCTAACCCTATGAAAGTCATCGGTTCCCATAAAAGTTTTAATGCATTCATAATCATAATTTATACCTGACTTCCTACCTTTGTCGTTTTCCCATCCTTCAGCATTTTCTTGAATACTATCAAGGAGATTCCACTTAGCATCTTCCTTCATATGAGTAAATGATCCAAAATAGGAGGCATCCAAATAATCCTTATCATGAAGAGCAAGCCTCGCATAAAAATTATCAATAACAATATTATTGGGGAGCTCATGAATGGGACATTTGAGCATTAGTAACTTCAATCTCCCCCACGCTTGGGCAATACTCTCTCCATCATGAGGCCAAAAGTTATATATTCGATTACGATCTTTATGAATTTCACTTGGAGGATAAAACTTGGAATAAAAGAGAGGCATAATTTCCTCCCATGCAATAGATGGACCATCTTTAAGCAACCGATACCACTCTTCGGCTCTGCCTTTCAGTGATAAAGAGAATAACTTCCTCTTGACCTGGCTCGGTGAAATACCTGCACACTTGAACAACTCGCATAATTCATGTATAAAAAGTAAGTGATCACCCGGATGGACAGTTCCATCTCCTGAATAGCAGTTATCCATAACACGCTCAACAATTTTCATAGGTATTTTGAAAGGATCTAATTGAGCAGGTGGTGGTGGTGGTGGTTCATCCACATGTGCAGCAGTGGTAGTAGTGTTCCCAAATAGGAAACCAAATGGAGAATTCTCCATAGCAAAATAAAATAAAAGTAAAAGACAAAAATAAAAACAATACTCACAGCGACGGTTACCTTTACCGAATCCACTCTTCAATAGCGCTTCACTCCCCGGCAACGGCGCCAGAAAATAGTCTTGATGACCCACAAGTATAGGGGGTGTATCGTAGTACTTTTGATAAATAAGAGTGTCGAACCCAACGAGGAGCAGAAGGTGTTGACAAGTGGTTTTGATCAAGGATTCACTATAAATACTAGCAAACGGGTTTTCAGGAGTATTTGGTAATGCAAGTAAATAAATTACGAGTAAATAAAAGACAATAGTAATAATCTCTGCCAGTGGCCCAATCCTTTCTAGAGCAAAGGACAAGCCAGTTGTGTAACTTATGATAAACAAACGTTCTCGAGGACACACGGGAGTTTCTGTCAAGTGCTTTCGCTTCATACCGCTAAATAATCTTTACTGTTTTGATAATTGTTATGGGGGTGAACCTATGCTAGCGCACTACCCTTACTAAGATAAATACACACTTGTGATTATACCCCCTGCAAGAATCCGCAAATACATGAAAGTAATTAAGATAAATCTAACCACAGCCTTAAACTCTAAGATCCTACGCTCCCTGGTGCAATGGTTTCCCAACGGAGGTTTAGGTTTCTGTCACTCCAGTAACCCCACAATTGGTAGCCAAATACACAATGCATCTCACTAGGCCCATAAATGGTGAAGTATCATGTAGTCGACGTTCACATGACACCACTAGTGAAATAGCACCACAACAAATAAATATCAAACCATTAAATATTACTCAACATAATTCCACTACTAACGACTTGACTTCTCCCAAGTCCTCAAGAACTAAATGAACTACTCACAAGACATCATATGGATCATGATCAGAGGTGAAATAATGGTAAATAACAATCTGAACATAAACCTTAATTCAACGGTTCCACTCAATAGCATCAACCACAAGAGTAATCAACACCGGGAAAGTTTCCCCTAAGAATTTAACAAGATTCAACTCAAGATGTTACAGCGGGATGGCGTGGTGATGGTGGAGATGAAGGTGCTGGTGATGGGGATGATGATGATGATCCCGATGAAGTCCGGTGCGATGGTGATGACGATGGCGATGATCTCCCCTCTCTGGGAAGGAATTTCCCCGGTAGATTTCTACCTATCGAAGAGCTTTTCTCTCTCTGGTGTTTTCCGCCCCGCAGAGGCGGTGGTGTCTATCTCTGAGCCCCCCCCTTGACTTAGGTTTTCGGGGACGATGAAATACATGAAGGGGCAATGGCAGAAGTGGGCCAGGGGGCTCTCACCACAGGGCGGCGCGGCCCGGGGCTGGGCCGCGCCCCCTGGTGGTGAGGCTGCCCTGTGGCCCCTCTCGCCTTTTCCTGATCTTCGAAATATGGTGTCTTGATGGTCCTTTTTCCAGCAGAATCCTGACTCCGGCAGCAAATCATCCAATGATCATCAAACATGTAAAAACAGAGGAAATAACATAAATATCATCTCTAAATGTGAAATATATCAATGAATAACGATAAATTATGATACAAAATAGTGATGCAAAATGGACGTATCACTTGGACATAAGAATGTTGTTTTCTCCCTAGTGGCAACAACACATCTACAACCTTAGAGGTTTCTGTCACTCCCCCAGATTAAATAGAGGCATGAACTCAACTATCGAGCATAAATACCCCCTCTTGGAGTCACTAGTATCTACTTGGCCAAGATAGCTACTAACAACGGAGAGCATGCAAGATCATAAACAACATAGAGATAACATAAGATATATGATTCAGCACATCAACTCAACATAACACCAATATTCATCGGATCCCAACAAACACAACATGTAGAATTACATAACGGTGACCTCGATCATTTAAGGAAGCTCACGAGATCTAAACATGAAGCACATGGTGGCGAAGACAACCATCTAGCTACTGCTATGGACCCATAGTCCAAGGTAGACTACTCACTCATCACGCCGGAGGCAAGCATGGCGATGAAGAAGACCTCCGGTGGCGATTCCCCTCTCCGGTAGGGTGCCGGGAAGAGCTTCTAGACCCTCCTGATCTTGGGTCGACGACGGCGGCGGATCGCGATATGTTTCTAGAAAATTGATCAGGTCCTTAGGTTTTTCCCGTCGGGGGGTCTTTATAGGCGAAGGGGCGGCGCCAGAAGTGGACCAAGCAGGTCACACACATAGGGGGCGCGGCTAGGGCCTGGGCCGCACCGCCCTATTGTGTGGCCGGCTCGTGACCCCTCTTTCTCTTCTCTTCAATTCTCTGGAAGCTTCGGTAAATTTCTGGATGTTTGGCTTTTGTTTCGTCCAATTCCGAGAATATTTCCTGCGTAATTTTTCTGAAACACAAAAACAGCAGAAAACAGGGAACTGGCACTGTGGCATCTTGTTAATAGGTTAGTTCCGGAAAATGCATAAAAATGCCACGAAGTGTAACGAAACACTAAGCAAATGGTGTAAAAACAAGCATGGAGCATCAAAAATTATAGATACATTTGAGACGTATCAGCTACGCATGGGATGAAGAAAACTACAAGGATGAAGAAAAGGAAATGGGCGCGCTATGCTTTACCCGAAGGGTTCGCATAACGCGGGTACCCAAAGGATTCAAACTACCACATGACCATCAAAAATATGATGGGTTGCAATAACCCAAGTTGTGGTTATCAAATTATCTTTAGGCAGTACAAATACTCGGACGATCAAGAGCAACAACGATGCAAAGCTTGCAGCTACTCCTCACCGGCGCAGCACGGTCTTGGTTAAGCACGCTACCCGACGATTCCATCGGAAGCTAGGGCAAGCTAGAAAATCAATTCATAAGAAATTTCCGGTCAACATACAAACGACCAGCATCAATAGAAGAAGTCAAATCCTGTATGCAGAAAAAGGGCAAAACGTTGCGTTTACATATACAACGATGGAGTATAATAAAAAAACTCAGCAGAGGATGTCTCCGGTGAGCGACCAGTAGATTCCTTTGCATCTGGCCTTCGCTGTTTGGATCTCGTTGAAGAGTTGGGAAGAACAAAGCCCAAAATGGTATCTGAATTAATGGAAATAGCAAACAAATTCACTGATGGAGAAGACTCTTATCATAGCAAAAGAGCATGCTCGCCAGAGTATGACATATCAAGCAGACAACGCTGCCAAAGGCGCAGATCTCGCAACGAGGACGGCCGCACCATGCGTAACCAAATAGCTGCAGGGTATGAGAGAAGATATGGAGAAGGAGATGAGAATGAAGAGTGTCACCAAAAACACAACCACAAACGAGATAGTCCCAAATATTCCAACCCATCAGCGGAGGACATCCTTCATGGACCTTGCCGCATCCACTATGCGTACCTAGACGGCAAGAGGGCTTCCAATCATCTAATAAGAGATTGCAGAACGTTTTTAAAATTGCAAGAAGCCATGGAACTAAGCCAAGGAGCAAAGCTAGGGTGCACGACATATGACAGGACGACCACAGATCAAGGATAGCAAATACAAAGTGTCACAGGCTATCCCCAATCAAACGTGTACATATCTGCAATGATACAGCCTATTCCAAAGTCTAAAAAAGAGCAAAAAGCATATCGAGGCAAGTAAACCTAGCAATATCATCACCACCGTCCGCCACAGAGTACCTAAGATGGTCGGACCAAACAATTAGGTTCGGCAGAGAAGACCACCCGAGAAAAGTACCCAGGCCAGGGCACGCACCAATGGTGTTAAAGGTGCAAATTGGAGGATACGACATAGGACGGGTATTCATGGATGCTGGCAGTGGCATAAACCTAATATATGCAAGAACCTTCAAGGCAATGAATATATCACTGGAATGGCTGCAGCCAACAGACTGCTCCTTCCACGGGATATTACTAGGAAGTGCAAACCACCCACTAGGGAAAATCAAACTCGACATTTCCTTCGGCGACAACAGCAACTTCCGAAGAGAAAAGTTGGAATTCGAAGTCATAGACTGGCCCTCGCAATATCACACAATCCTAGGACGACTAGCATTCACATGGTTCATGGCGGTCCTCCATTACGCATACCTTGCGCTCAAAATCTCAGGACCTAAAGGAGTCATCACAGTGAAAGGGAGCTTTGAAGTATCGGACACCTGCGACAAGGAATTCAATAGAATGGCACAAACCTTCGGCATGACAGCAGAATATGTAAAGGAAAAAATGATCATAATGTACTACCCGATGTAGGTCGATCCTGCTAGATCAAGCTTTCGACGCAACCCAAGACTCTAAGAAAGTTTGGGTTCATCCCACGGACCCAGCAAAAACAACCTCCATCGCGGTAAACTTGGATCCCGCATAGGAAAGCGCGCTCATTGAGTTCCTCCATGAGCACTCGGAAATCTTTGCCTGGTGTCCTTCAGACATGCCAGGGGTTCCCAAGGAACTCGTTGAGCATGCACTCAATGTGGATCCAAAAGCAAGGCCGGTCAAGCAACCTCTCCGACGGTTTGACGAACCCAAGCATAAAGCAATAGTAGCTAAGCTACATAGACTGGAAAATGCAGGCTTCATAAGAGAAATCAAAACATTGACTTGAGTGTCTAACCCAGTGATCATCCCAAAGATAAACATAGACGTGCATCGTGTATATGTTGACTACACATCCCTCAACAAGCATTGTCCCAAGGATCCCTTCCCACTACCGCGTATAGATCAAATAATTGACTCAACGGCGGGGTGTGCAAGGCTTTCCTTCATGGATGCATATTTTGGATACAATCAGATCAAGTTGAAGAAAGAAGATGAAGAAAAGACAAACTTTATCACACCATATGGCATCTTTTGTTACCAAGTAATGCCTTTCAGCCTCAAGAACGCAGGAGCAACCTATCAAAGGATGATGCAAAATTGCCTCGGAAGCCAAATAGGTCGAAACATCCAAGTATACATCGATGACGTAGTCATCACCACAAGAAAAGAGGAGTCCCTAATCAATGACTTGAAGGAAACTTTCGACAATCTCGACAAGTACAAACTAAAGCTAAACCTGACCAAATATTCCTTTGGTGTTTCAGTAGGGCAACTTCTGGGATTCCTGGTATCGGCAAGAGGAATAGAAGTAAACCCAGAGAAAATCTAGGCAATCTTAACAATGGGAAAACCAGCAAAACTGCATGAGGTGCAGCAACTCGCAGGACACGTAGCAGCCCTAAGCCGATTCATCGCACGACTAGGCGAAAAGGCTCTCCCATTCTACGCACTCATGAAAAAGTCAGATAAAAAAGTTTGAGTGGACAGAAGAAGCAGATGCAGCGTTCTCGCAGCTAAAAAAAGTGCTCTCCACACCACCAGTGTTGGTCGCACCAAAACAAAGGGAGCCACTACTACTACACATTGCCGCTACACACCAGTGGTGAGCATAGTACTAGTGGTCGAATGAAGTGAAGAAGGGAAGGCGCATGGAGTCCAGCGACCAGTATACTTCCTCAGCAAAGTTTTATCACCATCAAAACACCATTATCCGCATTACAAAAAACTTGCATACAATGTGTTCACAACAGCATGGAAATTACAACAATATTTCGCGGTTCATCCAATCATAGTGGTTAACGAAGCTCCACTATTGAATATACTAAACAACCCTTGAAAGGACATTTGTCCGTTTCTACTTTTTTGATTAACGATGACATGACTATGCATTGTGTGAACTAATATTTGAAATGTATGCATACAGGGTTAAGTTCACAGGTGACGGGGTTTTCATGCACAAAAAGAAAGACGGTGGAATTGGCTGCCAGAAGCTGTCCTGGTTCGGTCTGGCCAGACACCTGGCCGGACCATCCGGCGGCAGACCGGGCCAGTTCGGCGGGCCCACCGAATTGCTCTTCTGCAAGCGTTTTCGGCTGGTCGCCGAATCCGTCCGGTGGGCCGCCGGACATCCGCCCTACAGTCCGGTCCCGCCGGACATACCGCCGGACCGTCCGGCCCAGAGGCCGGCGCCGCCGAACTTACCGCCTAAGAGATCATGGGCGATGAGGAGCCCGCCACTAAGGCGGATCTTAATAACCTAATGACACGAATGTATGCCATGATGGGTGTCATAGAAAGTCAAAAATCTCAACTCGATGCCCTCATTAGTGGGACGTCTAGTACCACTCCACCGACCCCGGTTGAAACCTCGGTTAAGCCCACCTTAAACGAGGATGATCCGGATGAGGATGGGGATGAGGGCGACGAGGAACTCCCCAAGGTAGATAACACCTCTAGGGGACATAGCCCAGAAATTCCACATCCTACAAGCTACACCTTGCTTCATGCGGCCCACCACCACCACTTGATGCTTCTAGCTTTGCCAATTGGCAAGATAACATGCGCTCTCACATAAACTTTGTGTCTATTGAGCTTTGGAGAATTATTGAGCAGGGATTTAATCCAACTTCCAAGGACTTGAACAACTTGCTTCCATGGGAGACCATCGACAAGCAACTCAATGCCTCCGCCTTGCACCTCATCCACATGTCACTCTCCGAGAAGGACAAGGCATTTGTTTGATCAATCTCCTCCGCCAAGGAAGCTTGGGAAGTTCTCACCAACCTCTTCATCGGGAATGAGAGCATTCAAGAATCCAAGTTTGACGAAGCCTCCAATGAAGCGGACAACTTTGCCATGCTTGATGGTGAAACTCCCAAAGAACTCCATATGCGCCTCTCGGCACTTCAAGTGAAGCTAATTGATCTTGGCTCTACCCAATGTGATTGGAAGTGGATGAAGAGGAAGTTCATTCAAGCTCTCTTGCCCTTCTTCAAGGAGACCGTGAACTCAATCAAGGGAAATGCCAACTTCTAGAAGATGACCGCACATGATATCTTGCAAGAGATGGTTGCAAGAAAGATTTCCGAGAAGAATGCGGATGATGCTCTTGCACGAGCTCATGGTGTTCGTGCTCCTAACCTTGCTTTGAAGGCCAAAGTCACATATCACGAAGAATCAAGTTTGGTGGAAGAGGAAGAGATAATGAGTGGAAGTCCCGAGGACATGAAGTATGCTCATGCCGAGCACATGGCTCTTGCTCAAAGGGCATTCTTGAAGAAGTGGAAGTCATCTGGCCCCTCCAAGCCCAAGGCTACAAGTAGAGTGAGGACTTGCTACAATTGTGGTAACCATAACCACTTCATTGCAGAGTGTCCTTATGAAAGAGTGGAAGATCACAATGGAAGACTTGTCCGCAAGGAAATGAAGACCAAGTCATACCCAAGGAACTCTGACAAGAAGAGAGATCTCCCAATTCACGCTTTGACAACTCAAGAAGAGTACCCCTCTGGGGATGATGCAAGTGATGATGAGGAAGTAGGAAGGGCCGCCATCGCATTGCCCAACCTACCCCTTCATCATCCCTTTTCACTTCCACAAATGAATCAAAGCGCACCAACCATAATGCGATGTGTCTTATGGCTCATGCTACAAAGGTATCACCTCCTCTCACACCCATCATACCTAAAAGCTTATCATTGATGGATTGTGTTGAACAAAGTGGTGATAATGATGATCTAAATGAAATGGAAATTTTCATGTCAACCTTGCATGGGGAGACCAAAGCTCGCTTTGAGATTCTCCTAGATCAATGAAATGAGGCCCTCCAAATAAATGATAAAAATGATGAACGCATTTTTGAGCTAGAGGGCCATGCTCATGACTATGCCGATGAAATTTCTTCTCTTACTCAATCTCTTGAGGAAGAGCATGACCTAAGGGTGGCACTTCAGACATCCAAGTTGTGTCTTGAAGAATCTCACGATTTGGATATTGCTAAACTTAAAAGTGATCGTGATATTTCTCAATCCATTGCTAATGAACTTAGGTTGTAAAATGAGAAACTAAATCTTATAATTGCTAATGAAGCAACCAAGTCTCTTTCTAGCACATTTGTTGCAAGTTCTTGCTCAACTAACCCCTCTTGTGAGAAAGTTCTCCTAAAAGGAAATGAGAAGCTTGATGAGCTTTTGAATGCTCAAAAGCAACATGGTGACAAGACGGGACTTGGATATGCCTCCAAGTCCAAGAAAAACAAGAAGAAGAAGAAGAAGAAGAAGAAGAAGAAGAGTGTTCTCGCACCTCCTCCCTCATTAAAGAAGCATGTTCCTAATGAAATATGATATGATGAGAATGGTAATGTTTTTGAGGAGGAGGTGAGGGAAGTTATTGGGAATGCCAAGAAGGCTATGCCTAATCATAATAACTTTGCGGGAAAATATAATCCTTATGTTCTTTGCCACGCACATGATGGGCATGTTTATGCTAAATTTGTTAGTGCATCAAATGAATACGTTGCATGGTCTATTTGGGTTCCAAAGACCCTTGTCACTAACAAAAGAGGACCCATTGAGAAATGGGGACCTAAAATCAAGACTTGATCTCTTATAGGGCTTTGCTTCCGGTGGTGGTCAATGGATAATTGATAGTGGTGCTACCAATCATATGACCGGGAGCAAAGAAATGGTGAAGGAGCTCTGCACTAGTTCATCCCATGCGGGCTACATCACCTATGGGGATTCTTCAAGGTCAGAGGTATTGGGTCTTGGCAAGGTTGTTGTCTCTCACAATGTTACCGTGGAAGATGTCATGCTTGTTGAGTCCCTTTCATATAATCTTCTTTCCATTGCTCAACTTGCTAATATGGGCTTTGCAACCTTCTTTGATGTTGGGATTGTGGTTCTTTTATGGAGCAAGTCTCTTAATGTAGCTCATGTTGGGCATGTCAAAAATGGCTTATATGTGATCGACTTCTTGAAGGAGACCACTAAAGCCGCGACTTGTCTCATGGCTAAAGCTGACGTGGGATGGCTTTGGCATCGCCGGCTAGGCCACCTCAATATGAGAACTTTGCAAAGTCTCCACAAAGGCAACCATATCCTAGGACTAACCGATCTAACCTTTTCAAAAGATCGTGTGTGTAGAGCTTGCATTGAAGGAAAGATGCATGAACTTCCTCATCCTAGCAAGACCATCATTTCATCTAAGAGGGTCCTAGAGCTCTTTCACATGGATCTCTTTGGCCCTCCCACTTATGCAAGTCTTGGAGGAAAGAAGTATTGCTTGGTGATTGTCAATGACTATTCAAGATACACTTGGGTCTTCTTCTTAGCATACAAGCATGAGACTCAACAAACCGTCAAAGACTTCAACAATGAAGTGCAATGTCAATATGGTCAAGACATATTGATGATCCGAAGTGACAATGGCACCAAGTTCAAGAACTACACCTTGAATGATTTTCTCAGTGATGAGGATTCGCCATCAATACTCATCTCCCTACACTCCCCAACAAAATGGTGTAGCCGAGCAGAAGAACCAGACTCTCATTGATATGGCTAGGACCATGTTAGCGGAATTCAAGTCTTCGTATAACTTTTGGGTCGAAGCCATTAATACCGCATGTCATGCATCAAACCGGTTATATCTCCGCAAGGGCTTGAACTAGACACCTTATGAAATACTCATCGGAAAGAAGCCAAATATCAAGTACTTCTGGGTGTTCGGTTGTAAGTGCTACTATCTTACGAAAGGTGTCCATTTGTCCAAATTTGATACAAAAGCTCTTGAGGGTACCTTTGTTGGCTATGCCGCCAAATCTCACGCCTTTAGAATCTTTGACAAAGACTCCGCTCGTGTTGTTGAAGTTTCTAACGTGAGATTCGACGAGAATGACGGCTCCCGTGTGGAGCAACGTGGTGTTTTTGATGTAGGTGACAAAATACCTCCTCTTGCCATAAGAAGAATGGGTGTGGGACATCTCATACCCGTTGAGGAACACCTTTTGGCGGAAGGAGAAGGACTATGCTCTACTCAAGTGGAGCCTTCACCCTCTCAAACACAACAAGCTCCACAAGGCCCTTTTGATGCTAGCCAAAGACAAGCTCAAGACCCTTAACCAAGTGAGCATGATCAAGATCAAGACCATGAGCATGGTGGTGATTCTTCACCAAGTGGTGATCAAGATCAAGCTCAAGATGAAGAGCAAGCTCAAGTTGAAGAGCGAGCTCATAATGAAGGTCAAGGCGAGGACCAAAACCATGGTGATGACCAAGTGGCCTCTCAAGAATCTCTTAAAGAAGCTCAAGCTCGTTGTGTTATGAAGATAGCATCAACTCCCCGGAAAGGTAGCCACACCTTGGAGAGTGTGATTGGAAGTGTGCGGAAAGGGGTGTCCACAAGGAGGCAATTGGCAAACTTTAGTAGCCACCATGCCTATATCTCTTGTGTGGAACCCCAAAAGGTCTTTGAAGTGCTTGAAGACCCAGATTGGGTAGAAGCCATGCACGAAGAACTCAATAACTTCGAGCGCAACAAAGTATGGTCATTAGTTGAGAAGCCCAAGGATTGCCGCAATGTCATTGAAACCAAGTGGATCTTCAAGAACAAGCAAGATGCAAATGGGATTGTTGTAAGGAACAAGGCTCATTTGGTTGCTCAAGGGTACTCTCAAATTGAAGGCATCGACTATGGAGAGACTTTTGCACCCGTGGCTCGCCTTAAATCCATCCGTATCCTTCTTGCTTATGCCTCACATCATAATTTTAAGTTGCAACAAATGGATGTGAAGAGTGCTTTCTTAAATGGTCTTTTGCATGAGTTAGTATATGTAAAGCAACCCCCAGGTTTTGAGGATCCTAACTTTCCTAACCATGTCTACAAGCTCGATAAGGCACTCTATGGCCTTAAACAAGCCCCACGTGCGTGGTATGAGCATCTTAGAGAACTTCTTGTAGACCGTGGGTTTGAGATAGGCCTAATTGATCCCACTCTTTTTACTAAGAAAGTTAACGGGGAGCTTTTCATATGCCAACTTTATGTAGATAACATTATTTTTGGTTCTTCTAACAAATCTTTCAATGATGAATTTGCAAGGCTAATGACCGACAAATTTGATATGTCTATGATGGGGGAGTTGAAATTCTTTCTTGGCTTTTAAGTGAAGCAATTAAAGGGAGGCACCTTTATTAATCAAGCCAAGTACACCTAAGACATGCTCAAGAAATTCAAGATGGACTCCGGGGTTAAGGGAGCCAAAACTCCGATGCCTACAAAGGTTACTCTTGATCTCGATCCTAATGGTAAAGAAGTGGATCAAAAACTCTATCGCTCTATGATTGGTTCTTTGCTCTATCTTTGTGCATCTAGACTGGATATCATGCTTAGTGTGGGAATGTGTGCACGATATCAAGCCGCCCCTAAGGAAAGCCATTTAATGGCGGTCAAAAGAGTCTTTCGATATTTGATTGATACCCCAACTTTTGGCCTTTGGTACCCGAAGGGATCAAGCTTTGAGCTTATTGGGTACTCGAACTTGGATTGGGCGGGAGACAAAGTGGATATGTCGGGGGGATGACCCCCGGTAGGGTCAAGAGACTAGAAAGATACAAGGAATATGGTTGACTTTATGCCGGATTATCAAGGGAGGGCCTGGCCGGAATATAAGAGCATCGGCCAGGCCGGCATATTTGTGTATCCCGGCTAATGTACGGATATACCGGTATAACCGAGATACTCATTGAGGAATGCCGGCATATACATAGATATGCCGGCCTAACTTATCTGTTATATCGTGCAGGAGCAGGGTAAGCCAGATTACCCGACCTTCATAGGCCGTTGGTCCGGCATATAGGTCCAGGATATGGCCAACGATCATATCCGGGATACATAAGTCAACTAAGGTGTCCTATCCCAACAATCAAGGAGGGATTCTGCCCCGTATGGAGAGGTATCAGGTTGACAGGGTACGCAGTGCTGGTCTACCTACCCTCACTATGCACCAGTACAGCCCTTACCTCACAGAGGTAAGGTCACAGTGCAGGAAGTACAAGGTACAGGGATATGAAGTCCCATCGAGAGCAATCAAGGAGAAAGTCAAGGGTCGCTGCCTTCGTCAGCAAGTCCTATTTGGAGTGTAGTTCGTGTCTTCTGGTCTCTTGTGACCGTTGTAACCCTGGCCACCACTATATAAGGTGGCACAGGGAACCCAAGTAAGCGGTTGGTCACTCTGTGTTCCTACACTCAGCAGTTCATCTTCCTCCTCTCTAGCAGAGAGCTTGGAAGCACCATTGTTGTATACTCCATAGATCCAAATATATAACCAGTAGAGCAGGAGTAGGGGTGTTATCTCCTTACGAGAGCCCCGAACCTGGGTAGATCTGTGTTCCTTTCTGTCGTGCTTTTTAGCGCGTTCCCCTCTCCCGAATCCTCCAGCATCTAGTTCGGCCCCCATTTAAGCCATCCTATGGCATATGTTGTTTCACCACGACGACAGGATAGGAAGTCAACTTTCGGAGCTTGCCAATTTCTTGGTAGGTCATTGGTTAGTTGGTCTTCCAAGAAGCAAAATTGTGTCACTACAAGAAATGTGTTGACTAGTGACGTTTTCATCATGACCCTAGAGAAAAGTGTCATAAAGTAGTGACGATTTTGTACCAGATCGTCATGGGCTAATTGGGGAGGACATCAGCCCTAAAAATTACGACGATTTGAACCAAAAACGTCATAACCCAATGGGCACTAAATCGTCATAACCTATCTCATGCAGTTTCAAACCTTATTCGGAGCCGCTTACGACGATTTTAGATCGTCATTATGCTGTTGTTATCATATTTTTTGAATAGGACAGGATGACTAGACTGACACCTCAGCAACCTCAGCAATTCATCTACGTGTCATGTCTACGTGGCTATTTAAATTAGTAAATTTCAGCCTGATACCCAGATCCCACCAACTAACCTGACAGCTAGGTCCAACTAATCGACTCTGACAATGGGGCCCACGGGCGGGTCCCAACACTGGCCCGACGAGCGGGTCCCATCAGCCAGATCCGACCTGGTAGGCGGGTCCCACGACAGATCTGACGGGCGGATCCCACAGCCGACCTGACGGGCGGGTCCAACGCCCGGGTCCCATAGGTGGGTCCCAACACTGGCCTGACGAACGGGTCCCATCAACCAGGTCCGACCTGCTAGGCGGGTCCCATGACAGACCTGACGGGTAGGTCCCATGACCGACCTGACTGGCGGGTCCCACAACCGACCTGACGGGCGGGTCCAACGGACCTGACCACGCGGCATGGTGGCAAAATAAATGGCAAAGCGCGCGGTGGGAGGGTTCGAGCCCACCACCTCCCCACCCGACGTGGTTGCCTTGACCACCGGGGTAGAGCACCACTTGTGATTCTATCCCCCACTATGCCCACTTCAATATGAGCTTCCAGTTACTTGGGCCTGGGCCGCTGCAGTGGACAATAGGCGCTAGGTGATGTTTTTTTCCTCTTTTTCTTTTCCATTTCCTTTTAACATTTTAACACAAAAGATTCAAATAAGATTCAAGACAAGGCCAATTGAATTCAAACAAAGTTTAGAAATTATTTTTATTACATATATAATAACAATAAATCTTTTCTCCACAAAATAAATATAGAAAACAAAATTTAATTACTAGAATGTCATCATGGTGTACTTAAAATAAATATAGAAAACAAAATTTGTCTCCACAAAATAAATATAGAAAACAAAAATTTTCCTAGAAACTAGGTCACATAAAATGACACAACGCGAAGGATATGTATTGTTTTGATTGTTTTTGAATTTCTTATGCCCATTTCAAAATGCGGCCAAAACGGTGGGGCGTGACCGCTCATAGGTCGGGATCGAATCCTGCCAAACTCTTTATGGATCTCTGATGAAATAGATAGTTGTGTACCTAAAAATGATTTTTGGAAAAAAAGATGAGCAAGCTATGAAGCACCTGTAGTTCAAATTTGACCCGTTTCCAGCTGAATTGATAGCTATTTGTCTTTTTTGAGGGGTGGCTATATAACTTTTTCAATGCAAACAACTGGTGTATTGTTGATCAAGTATGATATAATATCATTTAAAATTTGGTTGTTCTATTTTTGCAACATTTTTTTGGTAGACGCTTCACAAAAAAACCCATTTTTTGCATTAAGAAAATGAAAAATGAATTTTTTGTGCAACGAAAATTAAAACTCTCCGAATCAACATTGTTTGTCATCCCAATATGCACACATGCGCACATTATGGGGTTGTTTGAACAAACTATGCCTTGGTTGTGGCCATAACTATCTCATTTGTCTTGGAAGCCATGAAACTTCGTATGAGATAGCTTTTTTTGTGAACACTTTTTCACAATAGTTGCAATATTCCAAGTTTATTATTTTTCCTAGAAACTAGGTCACATAACATGAAACAAAGCGAAGGATTTGTATTGTTTTGATTATTTTTGAATTTCTTATGCCCATTTCAAAATGCGGCCAAAACGGTGGGCGTGACCGCTCCTAGGTCGGGATCGAATCCTACCAAAATATTTATGGATCTCTGATAAAATAGATAGTTGTGTACCTAAAAATGATTTTTTGAAAAAAATATGAGCAAACTATGAAGCACCTGTAGTTCAAATTTGACCCGTTTCCAGCTAAATTGATAGCTATTTGTCTTTTTTTGAGGGGTGGCTAGAAAACTTCTTCCATGCTAACAACTGGTGAATTGTGCAAAATATAAGGTATAATATCATTTAAAATTTGGTTGTTCTATTTTTGCAACATATTTTTGGTAGATGCTTCACAAAAAACCCATTTTTTGCAATAAGAAAATGAAAAATGATTTTTTTGTGCAACGAAAATTAAAACTTCCCAAATCAACATTGTTTGTCATCTAAATATGCACACATGTGCACAATATGGGGTCATTTGAACAAACTATTCCGTGGTTGTGGCCATAACTAGCTCATTTGGCTTGAAAGCCATAGAACTTCGTACGAGATAGCTCTTTTTTGTGAACACTTTTTCAAAATGGTTGCAATATTCAAAGTTTATTATTTTTCATGGCAACTAGGTCACAAAACATGACACAACGCAAAGGATTTGTATTTTTTTGAATTGTTTTGAATTTCTTATGCCGACTTCAAAATGCGGCCAAAACGGTGGTCGTGGCCGCTCCTAGGTCGGGATAGAATCTTGCCAAACTCTATATGGATCTCTGATGAAATAGATACTTGTGTACCTAAAAATGATTTTTGGAAAAAAACATGAGCAAACTATAAAGCACCTATAGTTCAAATTTGACCCGCTTCCAGCTGAATCGATAGATATTTGTCATTTTTTGTGGGGTGGCTAGAAAACTTCTTCCATGCTAACAACTGGTGAATTGTGCAAAATATAAGGTATAATATCATTTAAAATTTGGTTGTTCTATGTTTGCAACATATTTTTGTTAGATGCTTCACAAAAAAACCCATTTTTTGCAATAAGAAAATGAAAAATGAATTTTTTGTGCAACAAAAATTAAAACTTCCCAAATCAACATTATTTGTCTAGCCACTAGGTCAGATAACATGACATGATGCAGAGGTTTTCTATTTTTTGAATTTGTTTTGAATTATTTGGGTTGAATTTAAAATATGGTCAAAACTAGTTGTCTCGGACCAATCACAAGGTAGTACCATTGCTCCCACGGATCACCACATGAAACGGATCTGGGCCGTCCACACGCTGATCCAACGTTACCCACCTCTCGTATAAATTTGCAAAGAGAGCGATCCACAAACCCTAACTCTCAAACCCTAACCCTCCCATTCCCCCACCGCCGCAGCCACCTCCTCTCTTCCCTTCACCGTGCTAGATCTCTTCCCTTCACCCCGCAGATCCCGAGCTGGAGAGGAGGCACGCGGATGGCGGCGGCTAAGGCGTCGGAGGCGCGCAGGGACCCGCCGCTGCTGCGGCACTTACAGCAGCGTCTGGTGTTGGCGACGTTGACCTCCACCGCCTCCACGCCGACGGGACACCGGGCCGACGCTGATCTCACTGTTGTTGACATCCGCGCCGATGGGACGCCGGGCCTCCGCGAGCACGAGGTCTCCCTCCTCCGCCTCCTCGACACCGAACCCCCGAGCACCGGTGAGAAACACAAATCCTTGCGCCTCTCGTCCATCTTCCTCCCGTCCCCTTTCATCGCTCCTCTGAATCCTTTGCATTCGTCTTGTGATTCGCAGGAGCAGCAACCGAAGGGATCGGAGATGGCCAAGTCGAAGAACCTCACGGCGCATAACCAGTCGTACAAGGCGCACAGGAACGGCATCGAGAAGCCCAAGCGCCAGCGCCAGGCCTCCACCAAGAGGGTACGTTCTTCCTTTGCTTTGCTAGCGATTTCCCGATCTGAAACTAACATCTCGTCTATGATAGCTGTTTGTGGTGCGAACTGTTTCGTAGATTGGTTAGTTTGTTTCTGTGTGATAGCTGTTTGTGTTGTTGATGACGACGACGACGAGAGAGGCCTGTCTGTTCTTGTATTAGCCGTCTGGATTTCTGTAGCTGATTGGGGTAATTCAGTTTTTATTGTAGCAACATCATCAATCTTGTCAAATCCGTCGAAATTATAGTAATTTAATTCCGAATTTTACAGTTCATTGTGTCGCCTATGTGCTCTGTTCTCTGGATCTGAATTGAAGTTTACCTGGATTCGTAACTAACTATGCTGCCCTTGTGTGTGTAATATGTACTGGGAATTTCTAGATCTGAAACAGATTTGAGATCTGAAAATCGGATTGATTGAGTGGGTGTGCGTTTGTTTGTATTTTATGGCAATTCCAATCTCGTCTCTAAGTCGCTTCCGTCCAACGCCAAGTACATGGCTGGCTGGCTTTATGAGCTGTAGAAGGAAAAGCAGTTGTATTCTCTGTAATTCTGAATATTCAATGGCGTCTTTGGAGTTTTGACCTCCGTTGATTCATGCATCTGTACAAGGAAAGAAACACTGGATAGATGGATGGGCTGCGCGTTCTTCATTCAGTTTGTATATTATTTTACACGCTTAGGTAATTCAGTTTGTATATTATTTTAGGTCATGCGAATTCATACTAAGAATTGTAGGCTTGTTTTTTCCCTGAGTGTTTGTTTCTCATTTAGAGAGAACATGACCACATTTCATGTATTGTGCAAGTCAAAAGGGTCTGCATTTTGATTCTTCTGATGGTCTGTAACTAAGCGTGTGGTGTTAGTTCATGAATACTGATCTGTGCCTATGCATTCTTTGCTTGTAGATGAATACTCCAGGAAGCACAACAAGAAGGTTGGTGAGGAGGAGGTTGAGGAGTAAGCTGGACGAGTTTCTGGTGATGGATATGTCTCTTGCATCGCTAGGATAAACTGTTTTGAACTTTAATCCAGTGTTCTGTATGGTCAAGGATATCTATGTTCGTACCTAAGTTTGTCGTTGTTGGATTGGAAATACTATTTGCAGCTTTGGGATAATTGCTTAATATGTGTGATCTTGCCTCTCTGCCTGCAATGTTTTTTAAAATTTTATTTTATGCGGTTCTTATACAAGTCAAAAGTGATGTATTCTTGACTTGAGTTTCTTTTGAGTCCAGTTTCTCTGAACATAACTGCTGGAAGCATCACAGAGCTTAGTAGTTTGTTACGAATAAGCATGCTTGGATTTTTTATGATTAGAACTATATGTAACTTTATGTTTTCTGTTCCATGTATATTCTTATGTAACTTCCTGAGCCGATGCTGATCCACCGTTAACTCTCCCTTCATGCAGACGCCAGCGGAGCCAGTCGCCGTGGAGGACCTCTTCTCGGTGCTCCACCGTCACATCGAGGCTGGCGAGTTCCCCTAGGCCGTCAAGGTCGCCGACCAAGGTCAAGCACCACCCCTCTCTCTCCTACGCGTTTCTGCTGCCGTGCCCTAACCTGCGTGGTACTGACACCCATCCCTAATTCTGCAGTTCTCGTGGCGGCCCCAGGCGACGAGGACGCGGTGCGATGCAAGGTGGTGGCGCACATCAAGTCCGACACGACGGACAAGGAGCTCACGGCCATCCGCGCTGCTAAGCGCCTCCCCATCAATCAAAGCTACTATAAGGTAACTCACGTTGATCCTTCCACCATTGGTAGTGTGCTCGATCTGTCTATGCTCGCTTACTGTTGTGACTGTGTGGATCAGTAGGCTGCGATTTTAGGATCTAGAAGTGGCCAGATCTGCTTGGTGATGACCAAGCGGAAAGTCTGTGAAGCACCTTTGAAGCCTCGAATATAACACAATAGCTTAATGTTGCTAGCGACATGTAGCAACACTGCATATAAAGTACTTAGAGAACAACATTGCATAACAAAGTTTGCTATTGAAATTTGTAATCCAGCTGATTGTTAGCCTGTTGCGTACTGACAAAATTCATTTGCGATAATGAATCTGCAATGCACACTGCTGGAGGAATATATCCAGCTGATTGTTAGCCTTTTTAGCCTGTGAAAATTAGTTTGCGGTCTGACAAGAACCTATGGCCCTGCAAGTTAAATGCTTGTTTGGAGCATTTTTTTCATCCGATAGTGAACAGCTGTAACTTTTATCTTTATCAGACTGTTATGGGTTAACATGGGCCTTTTACTTATAATTGATAATTGACATCCAGTTAAAAATTTCTTAATATGAATCTGTTTTGATTCTTTGTTTGCCGGTATGATTTAGTTTGCTTATAAGAAGCATTAGGTAACAAGGTTTTGTTCAGCAATGCAGGCATCCTAGTTGATAGCTGATACGGAAACACAACCAGAATTCATCACGTTGGATAGCAGCATAATGTGTCATGAACCAAGTTTGGATTCTTTTCTCACTTAAGTGTTGATCACTTGATCTTTGACATTTCTTTAGGATCTGGTTTGGTTGCTATGATCATTATTCATTCTTTAGTAAAATATAAAGGTGCAATTATTTGGTAACCTAAATAAGTTTCATCCGTTTTTCACAGTAATGGAGAAAATTGAAGAAGCATGAAGCCCCATGCAGGTTGTTGTGGCGTTGTTGGAAAGCACAGATCCCTGTCAAGGACATGGAGATTGGGAGCCAAGTTTGGTCGCCTGGAAGGACATGCTTTGGGTCCTATGATATTGCATGTTGTAGGATATGGTCATGTTGTGGATTTTTACATATTTGGCTAAATTCAGTTCCAGCCTTGTATATATTGTATATATGTTCCCGTGGAAATTTTGTTATGCTTGTAAAAATAATTTTATCTATTCATTGTTTCTTATCTGGTATTTCATTGTTGTCAAATTGTTGAAAAATAAGACCTGACCAGTATGAAAATACGAACTTACGAGTGGGACCAGTATGAAAATTAAGAACTGACAGGTGGGACCAGCCTAGTAAAAAATTGACTAAAAAATAGAAAAATGATGTAAAAAAGCTATACGGCCCAATAGAGATATTGACAAAAAGAAGGTTAAGGCCCAGGAAAAAAATGCTAGACTTATTGGGCTTGGCCCATATAGATCACTGAAATGGACTGGGCTGATTTTGATTTACATGTCTGCCACGTGTATGCCACCTGTATTCCACGTTGGATTGCTGATGTGGCTTCCTGCCACGCGTATGCCCTGTTGGATTACTGATGTGGCCTCCTCAAATTGCCCATGACGATACTGAGTCGTCATAAGCGTTATGACGGTCCAATATCGTCATAGACGGTTATGACGATCTCAGTGAATTCGTCATGTTCGATCATCAACGACGCCCCGTTTTTGACGATCGATTTTTCGTCATAAAATCATCATAGATCAACCATTATGACGATTTAGTAATGAAATTAGAGGGTCGCTAGTCAACACATTTCTTGTAGTGTGTATCTCTCTCCACCGCCGAAGCCGAGTATGTGGCGGCCGCGAGTTGTTGTGCTCAACCTCTTTGGATGAGGCAAACCATGGAGGATTATGGTATTCACTTCGACAAGGTGCCACTCTTATGTGACAATGAGAGTGCCATCAAGATCGCTCATAATCCGGTTCAACACAACAAGACCAAGCACATCGAGATCCGCCACCACTTCATCCGTGACCATGTCAACCGAGGTGAGATTAACCTATCTTATGTAGGTACACAAGACCAACTCGCCGACATTTTCATGAAGCCCCTTGATGAAGCAAGATTCTGAGAGTTGAGGCATGAATTGAATATCCTAGACTCTTGCAATGTGGCTTGATCGTGTGCACTCATTCCTATAATATAGCGTGTTTCTCTAGTCCAGTTGCGCATAGTTGAGGATAGTCATCGTGTCAATTAGTGGCACGATGTATACTCAAGTGTGCGACATCATAAGACCACAAATGTCACTTGAGCCCAAGCATGTCTCTTCGCGGTGTCATGACATTGGTGGTCACACATAGGGGGAGAAATCCGCCACCCTTGCATGACTCCAAATCTTGTGTTTTGACGTTTTTCTTCATGAGGCATGCAAGCTAAGTTGAATCTCTTGCAAACAAGTTTGTTGGTTGTTGATTTCTTCCGCACACCTTGTTTCTCAATTATACATGTCACATTCCTTTTTGAAGAAATTCTGTGCCTTTTTTGCTAAACTTTCGGTCATTCGGTGGCCTGTCCAGCGAAACCGGACCTGGCGTCGGACCGCCCGATGGCCGGCCGAACCGTTTTGGCGGACCCGCCAAACTGGTATTCTGAATGCCAGTTCGGCACCATGCCAAAATGGCCCGGCGGCCCGCCAGACAGTCCGGCCCCCTGTCCGGTCCCGCCGGACTTACCACCGGATTGGCTGGCCTATTTAAACTCGTGGGGGGGGGGGTCCTCCTAAACAGTTTTCTTCTTCCCCCTCCTCCTCCCCCACACCCGCCCCCATCGCCATGGCCGCTGCCTCCTCAAGTTTCTCCTCCTCCTAGTCTTTCCTCCCAACCAAATCCCTCCAATTTTAGATCGTGTGTAGATCGAGTGATTTGGAGGCCTTTCACCGAAGGCTTTTGCGGTTCGTCAACCACATTGGGAGATCGGGACTTGTCCTCTTATTCAAGTGCATCATGTCTTTGGGTACCCCTTTTGATCTTCTCCTTCCTCTAGCCCTTGCCTTGCACTTGATTTGTTCATGCTATTGTATGAGTAGATCTAGGGTGTATCTAGGGTTAGATCTATTTTTGTCTAGGGGTAGATTGGTTAGGGTTTCATCCTTTTTGATGTCCTAGTTTTCTTCCTTGGCATCCTTGTTCCCTTAAAGTTTGTAGGCATAAGTTTTTGAGTCATGATTGAGATTTGGTTGGACATTGTGGATCAACTCGCCGATTTGGCGGGATGTCCGGCAGCTGCCGGACCTAGCGCCGGATCGCCCGGCGGCCGGCCGGACCATTTCGGTGGACCCGCCAAACTGGTATTCTGAATGCCAGTTCGGCGCCATGCCAAAATGGCCCGGCAGCCCGCCGGATAGTCCGGCCCCCAGTCCGGTCCCACCGGACCTAGCGCCGAACCACGATTCTCTAACTTTCTCTCAATCATGCACTTGTTCCTCCCCGACTTTGAGTTCCTTTTTCCGTGACATGTATCTTTATCTGGTGTTGCTTCTTTTTGCTTGCGTTTTCAAACTCTGCGTTCTCGACCAAAGATAGTGATTACCGCATTGAAGATCCAGAGGTTGCCCGTGATTTTGAGCTGAAGAAGAGGAAGTTAGCTAAGAATGGGGGACGTCCTCAGCATCATACCCGTCAGACAGGGAAGACAATGGCTGAAGATAGCAGTTTTGCGGCTGCAGGGCAGCATATGAGGACCAAGGTTGTTCAGCCTCGTGGGCCTCACCCATCCCGGAGGGGCAAGAGTGTCCACCATGGCCTGGTGGATGTGGAGAAGGAAAAAGAGATCACGGAGAATCTGGGATCAGCTCATATCAACACTTGGCATCGCCTTCGGCAGGAGAACCTGTACCGCTTTCATGAGAGGCAGTACACTGGCAGTGACAAGAAGTTCTGGACTGATTCTCAGCGAGCCATGTGGGATGATTACTATGATGCATCTGAGCACATGAAGAGTGGGTTCTATGTGGTGCATAAATCTCTCAACACCGAGCACTTTCAGCAGTTTGTCTCCAAGGACTTTCGCTTCATTAATGAGGCTCTTCTCAAGATGGATATCTTTGATCTTGTCACTCTATCGGAGCCTATTCATCCTTTGGTGGTACGTCAATTCAGTTGCACTGTTTACTTCCATAATGATCCTGAGGAGTCTTTCTCTTGGATGACTAGCCAAGATGTTCTCACCGCCAACTTTGCTGATTTCTATGAGGCTTTGGGCTATGGTGGTGGTAGGGCATGCGGGTTCAAGATTCACTCTGAGGGGCCCTTTCCCACAGAGAAGATCTCCCACATTTTCTATCCAGATGAGCCATCCCAACCTACTCCTGCCATTTCAGGGATGTACTACTACTACAACGCTCTTGCCAAGCTCTTTCGTCAGAATCTTGTGAGTAAGGCTGGGGATGATGCGAGTGTCAGGGGCTATCACCGGAATCTGCTTTACTATTGCCAGCCCAAGAAGCTTCGGAAGATAGATGGATGTGACTTCATCTTTCAGGAAATCAAGCGATCCACCTTGAAGCGCATGACTCCTAACTACTGCCAGTTTGTTCAGCGTTTGATCAACAGACAGCCCAGGGCTCAGACTAGTCTGGTGCTTGGACAGATTATTGATATGGAAACCTTATTTGTGGGTCTCCATGGATCCTTTGAAGAGGCTCCGAGTTTGCTCTGTGCTAGGGCTGGAGGTCGCTCCTTGGATGTTCCTGATCCTTACCGTGCCTCAGGTTCTGGTTTTGGCCATCATCGTCACTGTCACGACCATCGCCACCGTAGGTCTTCTCGCAAGAAGGGCTGATGGCATGGTGATGATAGTGTGAAAGCTTCTTCTTTAATACACGGCAACGGCGATAGAAACTTCTGCGACCTAGTTGATGTGGGAATGTGTAGTAAATAACCGGCCAGTTGGAAAACCCCAAGAGAAGGTTTTGATGAAGATAATAGCAAGTTTTCCCTCAGTTATGAAACCAAGGTTATCAATCCAGTAGGAGGACGAATACGACTAAAGGTGATGCCCGCTAGCTTCGCGACAGCTCCGGAAAATTTATAGGGCGCCTCATCCGAGCTTTGCTTTGCGAGCGGCAACGTGGAACCTGCACACAACACAACCGAATACTTTGCTCCCAACTTACGATGAGGTTGTCAATCTCACCGGTTTGCTGTAAACAAAGGAATGAGCGTATCGAGTATGCGAGTAAAGTAAACAGTGCGAGTAAAGTAAATAGGTGATAGCAATATAAAGGAAATAGGACCGGGGTCCACAGTTCACTAGTGGTGTCTCTCCATAAGATAAAATAACACATGCTGGGTAAACAAATTACAGTTGGGCAATTGATAGAATAAAGACAACATGCATATGTCGAGAGGATCACTATGAGATTTACTCTGGGCATTACAACAAGATACATAGAATGCCATCCAACTGCATCTATGACTAATAATCCACTTGTGGCGAATCAATCCAAGAACTCCACAAGTATTAAGTTGCGAACAACAGATAATTGCATTAAGCAAAGTGTGTAATGTAAACAAAGCATATGCCCTCAAGCATATGAATGTTGTTTTCCCCCTAGTAGCAACAGCACATCTACAACCTTAGAGGTTTCTGTTACTCCCCCATATTAAATAGAGGCATGAACCCACTATCGACCATAAATACGCCCTCTTGGAGTCACTAGCAACTACTCGCCCAAGATAGCTACTAACAATGGAGAGCATGCAAGATCATAAACAACATAGAGATAACATAAGATAAAATTCAGTACTTCAACTCAATCATAACACCAATAGTCATCGGATCCCAACAAACACAACATGTAGAATTACATAACGGTGATCTCGATCATGTAAGGTAGCTCATGAGATCTAAACATGAAGCACATGGTGGAGAAGACAACCAACTAGCTACTGCTATGGACCCATAGTCCAAGATAGACTACTCACTCATCACGCTGGAGGCAAGTATGGCGATGAAGAAGACCTCCGGTGGCGATTCCCCTCTCCGGCAGGGTGCCGGGAAGAGCTTCTGGACCCTCCCGGTCTTTGGGTCGACGGTGGCGGCGGATTGCGATGTGTTCTGGAAAAGTGATCGGGTGTTTAGGTTTTTCCCGTCGGGGGGCCTTTATAGGCGAAGGGGCGTCGTCAGAAGTGGACCAGGGGGCCCACACCATAGGCCGGCGCGGGCCAGGGGTAGGCCACGCCCCCTAGTGGCGTGGCCACCCTCTGGCCCGGCTCCGTCTCCTCTTCGGTGTTCTGGAAGCTCTGTGAAATATCTGGACGTCTGGCTTTGGTTTCGTCCAATTCCAAGAATATTTCCTGTGTAACTTTTCTGAAACACAAAAGCAGCAGAAAACAGGGAACTGGCACTGTGGCATCTCGTTAATAGGTTAGTTCCGGAAAATGCATAAAAATGGCACAAAGTGTAACGAAACACTAAGCAAATGGTGTAAAAACAAGCATGGAGCATCAAAAATTATGGATACGTTGGAGACGTATCAGCATCCCCAAGCTTAGCTCCTGCTCGTCCTCGAGTAGGTAAGTGATAACAAAAGAAATATTTTTTGAGGTGACATGCACCTACACAATATTGATCATCTATGTAAGCGTTGTGCGCTGGGATCAAACGAACTTAAAACATGGGCATGAAAGATATAATCTTGATAGAAGAAACTTAGCAACCATGTTTTAACATGAAAAGAACACAAACAAAAGATCATGAAAATCAAACAATGAAAATCAAACATGTGTTCAAATCATAAGGAAAATCATACAAATGGTTTTCCGCTTGTCCTTCATGGAGAGCAAAACATAAATGCATAGGACACCTTCAAGTTGAAGAGGGCGACTAGATACAAATAATTTAAGAACAAGTGAAACCAACAATATGAATCAATCAATGAAAACTTTGGGACAATGCACATTATACTCAGAATGACAACTATGCTCTCTTAATGGTGCATAAAGATAGAAGGTGGAGACTCAACATAAAAGTAAAAGAAAGGCCCTTCGTGGAGGGAAGTAGTGATTAAACATGTGCTAGAGCTTTTCATTTGTAAAACAGAGATAAAACTTGGGTTTTGAGAGGTGGTTGTTTCATGTCAACGACTAGCAATGGGGTCTTACTATCTTTCATAATAAACAAGTGAGAGCGGTTCCGAGTTCTTTGAAAAAATGGCACATTGGTGCTCTTTTATAAAGCTTTGGCACTCCTCCCCACCTTTTTTCCTTTCTCAAACCATGGCTAACCGATTCCATCGGGTGCCCACCAACATTCACATACCATGGAGGAGTGCCTTTTTTTCTTTTCTTTTAAAATTAGATTGTAATGGTCTGACCAGCTCTCATGCAAAATTAATGATGAGCAGATGAAGCTGCCTAGTCGAGGGGTACTTAATTTAATATAGAAGATAGCAATTTCGACCACTACGTCCCCATGAGCTAAAAACAGTGGCACAAAACGAGAAGTAGTTGAAAGTTTTGAAAGGTAGCACATGAAAATTTACTTTGGAATGGCTTACAAATACCATGCATAGGAATTTATAGTGGACACAATGGCAAACTTGGTTTTTAGGAGTTAGATGCACGAGTAGAGCTCATACTCAGTACAAAATGAAGGCTAGCAAAAGACTGGGAGCGACCAACTAAGAGAGCAATAACGGCCATAATCATGCATAGCGACAAAGCGACATTAAAAGAAGCATAAGATGGTATCAAAAGTCAAAAACTAAATTATCATAGAGGCAATGGCGACTTTGTATGAGTCTAACATGTGTGAGCATGCGCCAAGTCAACCCAAATAAAGCATCAAAGGAGAAAACCAAAATAATGCTTCCAAATAATTAAAACAACGCATGATTTTTTCAAAGGCTCATTAAGCAATCTCAGTCATTTGAGACAAGTCATGCTACAGCAAAACCACTAAGCAAACTATCAAAAAGACATGAAGCATGACATGCAAAAGCCTAGGCCGCAGTCTACACAAGCTCCTTCTTGTACCACTTTTTTGCATAAAGCTTTTTCTCTTTTCCAACACCATTCGAACTTTTTATAAACAACTCTTTTGATGAAAACCAATAATGACCAGAGGTCAAAATACACCTTGATGAAAAGCTATAACAAGATCTGAACATAAATCAAGGTGACAATCGAAAGCTAAACGCAGTTCTAGAAAAAGAGAACACTCATTGAAACGATGAAAGTGAAAAAAGGAGTGTTCTTGGCAAATGAAAAGCAAGGCAACTTCTCCAAAAGAAATTTGTTGGGGTCCAACCATTTATAGCAGCAAACAAAACTAAACAAAACTGAAAACTAAAAACAACTGACGCTCCAAGAAAAATGCATAATGCATGAAGCAATAAAAATATAGTGTTTTGAAAGGTGACCTGATTTTTGCCGATGAAGAAGGGGTGCCTCGGGGGCATCCCCAAACTTTGACACTTGTACTTCTTGGATATTTCTTGGGGTGCATGGGCATCCCCAAGCTTGAGCTTTTGTCCATTCTTTAACTCATCTCATCATTCTCCAATCCCTACACTTGAAAACTTACTTCATACAAAACTAAACACAAATCTATTAGCAACATTAGTGTAAGCATAATATTGAATCAACCCTTTTTGCTTCAGGTTTCAACTCAAAACCACCACATATAAAGAATATACTACTGTAGAAACTTTCCCAAAAGTTCCGTGATAAAAAGAACTCAAAAAGAAAGCGATAAAGTGGCAAACACAAATATTGGCAGAAATCTGTCAAAACAGAACAGCTGACAAAGGTCGAATTTTTAGAGGGTTTTCTGTTCCTCAAATCAAAAAGTGTTCAACTAATAAAAGTTTAGATATAACCTGGCGCATATGCACAAGAAATCGCAGGTCCAAAAGATATACAGAGAATTTTGACGAATTTTTACGGTGCAGCACCGAAAACTATTTCAGGACAGCAACATCCCCAAATCTTACCTCACTCAAATTAGAGGCTTCTCTTGGCACAAAAACGAAATAAAAAGGATAAGGAGAGGTTATTACAGTAGTAATAACTTCCAAGACTCAAAGAAAAGAAAAAGAACTGAATGTAAAAACATTGGATTATCTCCCAAGAGTGCTTTTCTTTAACGTCTTTGAGCTAGGCGCAAAAAATGCGAATCAAGTAACATCGAGTGAGGCATTAAGATCCATTGAAGAGGTCTTCTAAATAAGGCATTGTATTTCATCCACATAAGTTTTTGAGGACCCTTTGTGATCACGCTTTGGTTCACTCAAGTCACTAAAAAGATTTTTAGGACAGATCCAATCAAAATTATTTTTAAAAGCTTCATACAATCCCAAGAGCTTGCTAGGTATAGGTATCTCGGTTTCCTCATTGTTTGTACTAACAACCTTTATAGGGGAACCAAGCTTATTAAAACGCTTAAGAACTTTCCTAGCTTTAATGGCAACATCTCTAAATTCTATGCGCAAAGTTTCCAAGATAAAAGCTTTCTTTTCGGGATCCTCAATATTATGAAGCTTAAGAAACATGTATCTCTACAAATAAAATTGAAAAGCGACTGGTAGGCTGTACGTCGTCTGCCACTTTTGCACTTTAGTCCTCGAAAGCTTTGAAATCAACCTGTTGTCCTTCTAAGCCTTCCTGTGCGTGCTCCTCTTTCTCCTTGTCAAGCTGCGATTCCACCACCGCTGCACTGCAGGGCCCTCTGCCCTCGCTAACAAGCTGCTCGCCGTCTACCATGACACCGCACCGCAAATACCCTGCCCCAATCCCGCAGCCGACGCTGGCGCCGGCGCCGGCGCCTGTCTTCTCGACGCACCCTGCGCCTCTTCGTCCCGGCCCGACGTGGTTCCGATGACCATCACTTATCTGGCGACTTCCAAGGACGTCCCTGATTGACTGAATCGAGCAACTCACCTCATCTGCTCCGTGCGCTTCCTCCATCAATGCCGCTGGCTGCCACCACATAGAAAGGGCCCATCGGCCTACTTCCATCCCATCTCTCCGTTCAATCCGAGGTCTGGGGACAGGAAAGAAGGAGACAGAGGGGGAGAGGGAGGAATGGGAGGGAGCAGAGGAGAGGAGGTGGAAGTGATGGCCATAGGGGATGTGGGCAGCTAGGCAGAACGATGCCATTGGGGAACGACGAGCCCTCGATCCATCTCCTCCTCCGCCGTTTGAGGAGGGATCGGCATGCAGCTGACGTCGGACCTCCGCCGCGTTCGAGTCTACCTTGCCTGCTCCCTGGGACGAGGCCGATGAGGAGTTGGATATCTCATGGCTAGGAGCAAGATGGAAGGTTCAGAGAAGGGGCAGGATCTAGACGGTGCGGGAGCTGGTTCTGATGCAGTCTTTCCAGGCGCGGCCTGCCCAGCGGCAGTAGCATCAGCCGGGGCCGGTCGTTGGTTCTCTGTTTGTGCTGGAAAATCACGAATTAGAGATGGTGTTAATATTTCCTGCAGACCTACAAACACATGATACGCATCCATGATTCACGACATCATTTAGAATCTGAAGCTAATGCAGCTTCAAGTGCAGGTCAGCAGATGCAAGTGATGCATGCCGTGATGTTGTAGATGTTAACTTGCTAATACATTTATTTGATTGATCCAAACTGCAAAAAAAAATCAGTGTAGTGAGAGTACTAACCTTATTAATTCTTAATCCAATCGATAGTTATGTTTGCATCTATCTGATTCTAGGTTTCAGTCAAGTACTGTCCTAAGATTTTCAAATGGTCTTCATAGCATTATGTAATAGTGCCTACAAAACTATATCTCCAGATACTCGGTACTGATAAAATTAAGCTTTCCTCAATATTACACCCCATATATTCTTTGTTACTATCGTGCCTTGCATCTGGCTGCGAGTAATTCTGCTCCTGAAATTCTGAAACTTCTGCAGGAGCAACATCAACAAACAAGTTGGAGCTGAGTAGCTGACAACATGCACTATCTAAATGATGGCCTGTAAAGGTACTCTGCTTTTCCCGACTTGCCCATGTGGCCATGTCGTTATCTACTTGATAAAGTATAAAGTAGCAATATTTGAATCCTTTGAATCCGAAAAGTACTAAGTCAGCGCGAACTGGCTTGCTCTTGATAAATTTATGGTGAAGATTGCTTCGCCTGCATTTAATTCGAGTTATTGAATCTCACCTACCCGTAAGTTACACTAAGTTACAGTCAAGTTATAAATTTTATAACTTACCTGCGTCTACTTTAATAGATGGAGCAACCTCCACCACACATTTAAAGAGAGCAAGCAAGCTCGGGCTGATATCGTCCGCTCTCGAATCCAAAAATTTATATTTAGTTGTTGTAGTGAGCACATAGCAAGTGGCTTTGCTAGATTAAGAATGTGAAATATGTACCAGATTGTGACTATTAGTCCTTTTTGCCCTTGCAACTTGTTCATGATTACAGCAAGAACATCTATTCATGGGGAGCAAAAATACGTCTAAACATAACATACATAGGCTATTTTTGCTAACTTTGAGTATCATTTCATTTGACAGATGGAGAGGCTCCAATAAGTAGAACCGCCTAGGGACGCAGAATCTGCCGCATGCATGGTCATGTGGAATTGTGACTAGAGTACTAGATACATCATGTGTCATTTAGAAAGAGAATTGCTAGCCAGCAATTGTGTTCACCTGAGTTTAGGCAACGCTTTAGTCTTGTATTTATGCTACTGCGGAGGTTCTTGTATGATACGGATACATTATCACTGATCATTTGCACTTATAATTAACACTTGATAAGAAAACTTCCATGCTGCTATGTTTGAGAACTTTGCAGTTGCTTATCTACCATGATCCAAAAAATGAAACTTAAATTTTCTTGCCTGATAACACAAATCAAGATTATTAAGTGTTCTTTCGAAGACCAACATCTTGGCATGAGCTAGCTATCCACTTCCCATTCGGGTTGTGGGCTCAAGGCTCTTTCTCTCCCAGTTATTCACGATAGAAATTGACTTTACATTTTTTTTTTGCCTCAATTCACATTTGATTGTGAGTTTAGTATTGCAGTATGAAATGATAAAATAGATGCCTATCATGGAGCGTGCATATGAATATGGAGGAATAATTTTTTGCAGGGACTAACACATGTGGTATACGATTTTTTTTACTAGGACGAGAATAAAAAAATCTATATAATAAATTAATAGCCGTGGCGAAGCACGGGCATTCAACTAGTATTGCATAAAAGGATTAAGGCTAGCAAACCTAGCTTCCAACATGTGAATGAAATAAGCAGAAGCAACTTCATAACTAGGGGCAAGCTCAGCCAAAGACTTTTTCTCAACATCTTTATGCATACTAATATGATTAAAGAACTCCTCAATGTTACTTTTACCAATAATTGAACCAGTACCTACTGAGAGGTCCTCCAAAACATACTTAGGGAACAACATAATGAACTAAAGTAAAAAATAACTATAAAGGATACTAATTTTTTTGGGTTTTTGATAAAATGATGCAAGTAAAAATAAAGTAAAAGCAAAACTTAAAATAAAGTAAAGGATGTGCGTGCAAATCTCCCCTTGCAGAACTCGTCGTCCTCCCCGGCAACGGCGCCAGAAAACTTGTTGATGGCGCGGTGATGATGGTGTGAAAGCTTCTTCTTTAATACACGGCAACGGCGACAGAAACTTCTGCGACCTAGTTAACGTGGGAATGTGTAGTAAATAACCGGCCAGTTGGAAAACCCCAAGAGAAGGTTTTGATGAAGATAGCAGCAAGTTTTCCCTCAGTTATGAAACCAAGGTTATCAATCCAGTAGGAGGACGAATACGACTGAAGGTGATGCCCGCTAGCTTCGCGACAGCTCCGGACAATTTATAGGGCGCCTCGTCCGAGCTTTGCTTTGTGAGCGGCAACGTGGAACCTGCACACAACACAACCAAATACTTTGCTCCCAACTTACGATGAGGTTGTCAATCTCCCAGTTTGCTGTAAACAAAGGAATGGGCATATCGAGTGGAAAATAGTAATAGTATGCGAGTAAAGTAAACAGTGTGAGTAAAGTAAACAGGTGATAGCAATATAAAGGAAATAGGACCGGGGTCCACAGTTCACTAGTGGTGTCTCTCTATAAGATAAAATAACACATGCTGGGTAAACAAATTATAGTTGGGCAATTGATAGAATAAAGACAACGTGCATATGTCGAGAGGATCACTATGAGATTTACTCTGGGCATTACAACAAGATACATAGACTGTCATCCAACTGCATCTATGACTAATAATCCACTTGTGGCGAATCAATCCGAGAAATCCACAAGTATTAAGTTACAAACAACAGATAATTGCATTAAGCAAAGTGTGTAATGTAAACAAAGCATATGCCCTCGAGCATATGAATGTTGTTTTCCTCCTAGTAGCAACCGCACATCTACAACCTTAGAGGTTTCTATCACTCCCTGGCAAGGGCATAGCTAATAGATCCCGTTAGTTGAGTACCCCTGAGGCCCGTTAAGCTAGGCCCAATTGTAATGATAGTCGAATACGAGTTCCTACCGTATGTCGATATTGTAATCTGTATCGGACCCTACCCGATCCTCGAGACCTGGCCGCCTATATAAAGGGGCCAGGAGGGGACGGTGTGGGGCAGATTGAAAGCAAGCCAGGTTGAACACCCAAGTTTACTTTCGACACACACCTATTTCGACTAACTTTACCTTCGAGTTCATCCGACGCCCTATCTCCCCGATCCTAAGTCCTTCATCTAGGACATTTGTCGAGTTAACCCTCGTCAATTGGCGCCGACCGTGGGGACCGGGGCGTTGGAATCATGAATTCGACGGCTTTTTCGCTTTTAGCCAATAGCAGTTCAGAACTCAACGGAAATCAAGAGATGAAGTTAACCATTGGAAGTTTGAGCATCATTATCGGGCCATCGGGTTCATCCCGCCTCTCGGATTCGACGAAATCAGATCCGTCGGTGACAAGGGTATAGTTAATAGAGCCCGTTAGTTAAGTACCCCTAAGGCCCGTTAAGCTAGGCCCAATTATAATGATAAGTCGAATACGAGTTCTTACCGTATGTCGATATTGTAATCTGTATCGGACCCTACCCCATCCTCGAGACCTGGCCACCTATATATAGGGGCCAGGAGGGGACGGTGTGGGGCAGATTAAAAGCAAGCCAGGTTGAACACCCAAGTTTACTTTCGATACACACCTATTTCGACTAACTTTACCTTCGAGTTCATCCGACGCCCTATCTCCCCGATCCTAAGTCCTTCATATAGGACATTTTTCGAGTTAACCCTCGTCAATTGGCGCCGACCGTGGGGACTCTGGGCATTGGAATCATGAATTCGACGGCTTTTTCGCTTTTAGCCAACAGCAGTTCAGAAGTCGACGGAAGTCAAGAGGTGGAACTAACAATTGGAAGTTTGAGCATCCTCATCGGGCCATCGGGTTCATCCCGCCTCTCGGATTCGACGAAGCCAGATCCGTCGGCAAGCAAGCCCGAAACAGAGGAAGCATTGGAGTCATCAGAAGGCTCTTCTAGTGAGGTAAACTCACCGGTCAGCTTAGAAAAAGTATCAATCACAGAAAGCGACAAAATTCAGGAAAGTTTCGACTCAGAAGAAAAAGCGTGTCAGACGCACAACAACGCAAAGGACTTCGCCGTAGGAAACAGTGGCGTCTCCAAAGTACATCAGTTATGCGTCATTATCACTGAAGCAGAAGAAGGAAACAACAGCGAAGGAAGTAAAAAGGTCGACAGGCAAGTCGACAAAATGAAAGACCACAACAAAAAGGAAAAAGAGAAAGTCCACGTCTCGGCTGGTGAATGGAGAATGATTACGTCAGCCATTAATCATGGTACAGAAGTACCCGAGGGATCGAGAAGAGAAGTTCTAATGGGATATCAGTACGCACTACACCAACACAAGAAGAAACTAAGGGAAGAAAGAGACATGATGTTTCAAGACAACAACAGTATATCAAGGGAAGAATACTAGGAAGACTATAGTGAAGATTCAGAGTATAGCAGAGAGAGGCGCGGAGATCCAAAACACAGCAGGGGGGCGACAGCATGCAGCAGAGAAGAAAGGTACTCAAGGAGCCCCACCCAGCAGCTAGAAGAGGAGGAAGATGACTTGATACAAAGAGCGCCAGAGGCAGCATTGGCAGCAGCACAAGCATATTTACTAGCCACAAGACCAGAGTGTGGAGACCCGCGAGAAGATATGCACCGAGCCGCGATACGAAGCCTCGGAATAGTAGAAGGTAAGATCAGGGAACAAGGCCTAGCGAAGAAGTCGACAAATCACAAGGAGAAGTTCAGATACAATCGCGCAGACAACGACTATAGCGAGTTATTAGAAGAGAAAAAGCAGCAGAAAAAGAAGGAAGATGCAAGAAGTATAATAGCACAAGCTCGGGTAAACAAATCGCGACATGCTTGGAGGGAAGAAAATTACGAAGACGATGATAAAGATATGGGTGCGTTATGCTTTACCCGCAGGGTTCGCAAAACACGGGTACCCAAAGGATTCAAACTACCACACGACCAGAATAAGTACGACGGGTCACAAGAACCTACCTTATGGCTATCAGATTATCTACAGGCAGTACAGATACTAGGAGGAACAAAGGCGACTGCAATGCAAAGTTTGCAGCTACATCTCACCGGCGCCGCATGATCCTGGTTGAACACCCTACCCGATGAATCCATTGGAAGCTGGGGGGAACTCGAAAGTCAATTCACAAGAAATTTTCGCTCCACTTACAAGCGCCCAACATCACTGGAAGAAGTTAAAGCATGTGTGCAGAAGAAAGGCGAAACGCTACGCTCCTATATACAACGCTGGAGTATAATCAAAAACTCAGCAGAAGACGTCTCCGACGAACGAGCAGTGGACGCCTTTTCGGAAGGACTTCGTCGCTCAGATCTTGTGGAAGAAATAGGAAGAACAAGACCTACGACAGTAGCGGAGCTAATGGAACAAGCTAACAAATTCGCTGATGGAGAGGACGCGTATAACAACAAAAGAGGGCGATCGCCAGAAGTCGACAGAACAAGTCGACAAAAGAGGCGATACCGCAGCAGGGATAATCAAGGAAGGCGAAGTCAGGTAGCCGCGGGTTACAGGCTAGAAGAAGAGGAAGGGTATGAAAGTAGGAAGTTCCAGGCAAAAGGGGTAGAAAAATCAAGATACTCCGGCCCCTCAGCCGAGGATATGCTATACGGACCTTGTCGAATTCACTATGCGTATCTCGACAGAAAAAGGGTTTCAAATCACCAGATGAAGGATTGCAGAACATTTTTAAGGTTGCAAAGCGCCATGGGCTCAAGCCAGGAAAGGAGGCAAGGAGAAAGACATAGAAGTCAAGGATATCAAATGCAAAGGCTAGTAAAGCACTTAGAGTCGAAAGTATACATATCAGCCATGATTCAACCGGTGCCCAAGTCAAAGAAAGAGCGAAAAAGCATATCCAGGCAAATAAACCTAGCAATATCGTCACCACCAGCTACTACAGAGTACCTACGATGGTCAGAGCAACCAGTCAAGTTCACTAGAGCAGACCACCCAAGGAAAGTTCCCAGGCCGGGCCACTCGCCTATGGTTCTAAAAGCACAAATAGGAGGGTACGACATCGGAAGAGTGTTCATGGATGCAGGGAGCGGCATAAATTTAATATATGCCAGAACACTAAAGGCAATGTGCATCTCGCTGACGAGTCTGAAGCCAACAGATTGCTCTTTCCACGGAATAGTACCAGAAGCAGCGAACTACCCTTTGGGAAGGATAGAACTCGATGTCTGCTTTGACAGCAGCGAAAATTATAGAAGAGAGAAACTGGAGTTCGAAGTTATGGAGTGGCCGTCACAATATCATGCAATCCTGGGGCGACCAGCATTTGCAAAATTCATGGCAGTACCACACTACGCGTATCTCACGTTAAAAATTCCAGGGCCCAAAGGAACAATTACAGTACAAGGAAGCTTTGAAGTAGCCAACACGTGCGACAGAGAATTTAACAAGATGGCGCAAACCTTCGGCATGACAGCAGAATACGAGAGGTTAAAAGGAGAAACAGATCATAATGTGCTACCCGACGTTGGACGAGATAAGGCTTTCGACACAACGCAGGACTCAAACAAAATTCAGGTCCACCCGACGGATCCAAACAAGACGACATCAATTGCGGTGAACTTGGATCCCGCATAGGAAGGCGCACTCGTCGAGTTCCTCCGTGAGCGCTGGGAAATCTTCGCCTGGTGTCCATCAGACATGCCAGGGGTTCCCAGGGAACTCGTCGAGCACGCACTAAACGTAGAGCCCAAGGCAAAACCAGTCAAGCAACCACTGCGACGATTCGATGAACCTAAAAGGAAGGTAATGGCATCAGAATTACACAGATTAGAAAATGCTGGATTCATCAGAGAAATCAAAACTTCGAGTTGGGTGTTGAACCCAGTAATAGTACCCAAGAAGAACACAGACGTACAAAGAGTATGTGTCGACTACACATCTCTCAATAAGCATTGTCCGAAGGATCCCTTCCCTTTACCCCGCATCGATCAGATAATCGATTCAACAGCGGGATGCGCAAGGCTTTCCTTTTTGGACGCATATTCTGGCTATAATCAGATCAAATTGAAGAAAGAAGACGAAGAAAAAACGGCCTTCATCACACCGTATGGGGTGTTTTGCTACCAAGTGATGCCGTTCGGCCTAAAAAATGCAGGAGCAACTTATCAAAGGATGATGCAAAGTTGCCTCGGGAGCCAAATAGGGCGCAACATACAAGTCTACATTGATGATGTAGTCATCACCACAAGAGAGGAGAAATCTTTAATAGGCGACTTGGCAGAAACCTTCGACAACCTGAGCAAGTACAAACTTAAGCTGAACCCGACAAAGTGTTCCTTCGGAGTTTCAGCAGGGCAACTTTTGGGGTTCTTGGTATCAGCACGAGGGATAGAGGCAAATCCAGAGAAGATTCAAGCAATTCTAACAATGGGGAAACCCACGAAACTCCACGACGTACAGAAACTAGCAGGACGCGTCGCGGCATTAAGTTGTTTCGTTGCTCGACTAGGGGAGAAGGCGCTTCCTTTTTATGTACTTATGAAGAAGTCAGACGACAAATTCGAGTGGACAGAAGAAGCAGACGCAGCATTTGCGCAGTTGAAAAAGTGCTTTCCACGCCACCAGTGCTGGTCGCACCTAAAGAAAAAGAGCCACTGCTGTTGTACATCGCCGCAACCCATCAGGTGGTGAGTACAGTTCTAGTAGTCGAAAGAAGCGAAGAAGGCAAAGCTCACGGCGTCCAGAGGCCGGTATATTTCATCAGTGAAGTGCTATCTCCAACAAAACAGAGGTACCCGCATTATCAGAAGTTGGCATACAGTGTCTTCACAACTGCACGTAAACTACGACAGTATTTTACTGTGCACCCAATTATAGTGGTCAATGAGGCGCCACTATCGAACATACTGAACAACCCTTTAGCAACGGGCCGTGTCTCTTTGTGGGGAATTGAGTTATCTCCCATGGACATCACGTACGAAAAAAGGAAGGCGATCAAGTCGCAAATCTTGCCAGATTTTATAGCAGAGTGGCTCGAGCTACAAAGCATGGGACCACCAGATTTATCGAGTACTTGGACAATGTACTTCGACGGTTCTAAGCGAGTCCAAGGCGCAGGCGCAGGAGTAGTATTGATATCGCCTCATGGCGACAAATTAAAATATGTCCTAAGGATGAGCTTTCCGCAGGCTTCTAACAATGAAGCGGAGTACGAGGCTTTGTTGCACGGAATGAAGATGGCTAAAGCTTGTGGAGCAACTCGCCTAAAAATATTTGGAGATTCTAACCTTGTTGTTCAGCAAGTTATGAACAGGTGTAACACAATCAATGACAACATGATGGCCTACAAGAATTTGTACCATTACCTAGAAGGAACGTTCGATGGATGCAAAGTCTCGCACATCAGCAGGAACAGCAATGAAGAAGCCGACACTTTAGCGAATATCGGATCACAATGCTTACCTGTGCCGTCTGGAGTATTTTGGGAAGAAATAGCGGAAAGATCAATAAAAAGTGCTAAAAGTTCGACTACCACAGCAGGCTCGGGGGCTACGACAGAGCCAGAGGAGGTCATGATGATAGAAGAAACATGGATGCAGCCATATCTTGCGTACATGATAAATAAAAAACTACCAGAAGATGCAGTGGAGGCTAAGAGGATAACTCGAAGAGCGAAAGCGTTTGTCGTGTTGGAAGGAAAATTATACAAGAGAAGTATTACCGGCATTTTACAGCGTTGTGTAACACCCCAGGAAGGGCAAACAATATTGAAAGACATACATGGTGGAGTATGTGGCCATCATGCTAGCAGCAGAGCAATAGCAGCAAAAGCTTTTCGAGCGGGATTCTACTGGCTAACAGCCATCGAGGACGCCAAAGATATAGTTCGAAAGTGTGAAGCATGTCAAAGGTTTGCATCCAGACCACATGCACCAGCAGCAGAGCTACAAACAATACCATTATCCTGGCCCTTCGCACAATGGGGCCTTGACATGGTGGGAAAGTTACACAAATCTTGGCCAGGAGGGCATGTCTACATGCTGGTGGCAGTCGACAAATTCACCAAATGGGTGGAAGCGGCCCCAGTAACAACGCAAGATTCTACAGCAGCAATCAGCTTCATTAAGTCGATAGTTTTTCGTTTTGGGGTACCACACAGCATCATCACAGACAATGGGACAAATTTTACTTCAAAAGAATTCAAAAGTTATTGCGAAGGATTGGGGATCAAGCTCAAATTCGCATATGTGGCGCACCCAAAGACGAACGGGCAAGTCGAAAAGGCCAATGGCCTGATATGTAGTGGAATAAAAAAGAGGCTTTTAGCACCTCTCGAGAAAGCCAAGAGCGCTTGGGTAGAAGAATTACCCTCCGTTCTTTGGAGCCTAAGAACTACGCCCAATGCAGCAACTCAAGAAACTCCTTTCTTCCTGGTCCATGGCGCAGAAGCCGTGCTTCCAGTCGAAGTTACACACGAGGCTCCAAGAGTGACGGCGTATGACGAGGCGACATCGACAGAAGCATTGCAAGACGACGTCGATGCGCTAGATGAAGCAAGAGACAAATCATTTGAAAGAGCTACGCAATATCAACAAAGCTTACGAGAAACTACCATAGTAGTCGAGTTCGTCCACGATCCTTTGTGGTGGGAGACCTTGTTTTACGACTCAGGCAAGACAGCCACGGGAAATTGGAGTCCCCTTGGGTGGGACCTTACATCGTCACCGAAGTAATACCAGGAGGAGCATATCGACTACAAGATAAGAAGACTGGGAAAGACGAAAGCAATCCGTGGAATGCAGAACAGCTACGACGTTTTTACGCGTAGACTAAAAATAGAGGTGTCAATATATTCGAGTTAGCCTTCTGAACTCAGAACATAAGGCCACAGGTCGGGTTCTTTGGGTTGAACTCGACAAAATTGTACAAATTCTTTTGTTACTTCTCCGTTCGGGGTATTCAACCCCTGGGTCGTACGAAAAGAATTATTATGGCAAGTTGGAGGCTTTTCTTCATTGTAAGGTTGATTTAGACAACCCGATGAATATTGAGAGAACTTGGTTCATAAGAAGAACCCGATATTATTTCTACCTTTTTTGGTTCGCAAAGAGCCCGACATATGGAAAACATACCTCAGAACATGACCTGTTCTCATGGTACTAGCAAAAGACATCGACACCAAGTACGAAATCTTCATTACAGATAAGCATGATAGCAAGGACATGATCAAATGAAATTACATAAAAAAGCATCAAGTCCTAATGGAAGCGGACTTCAACCTTCATACTCCTTCTGGCAAAGGGTGCCATCGTAGATCTTCACGTCAAACTTCGACGTACCGATATGGAAGTCGAAGGCCATGAAGAAGCCTTGATGGATGTCGTGGTCCTCAGCAAACTGCGACCAACCACCCCTGAAGTACTGCTCGCCATCGCCATCATACCACACCTCCACCTCGTATGGGAGGCCACCGCCAGATTGTTCACGAAGAACCGCCTCTCGCAGTTCGCGGCCATCCATAAACTTCGTAAAATTCAGCGGCAGGCGCTGAATCTCACGGCACTGCGCCATAGCAATGCAAAGGAAGGAAAAGATCCGGGGAGGCGCCGCAGGAGCAGCTGGAGCAGCAGAAGGAGGAGCAGCAGGACCTGGAGCGGCGCCAGTCACCTTGGACTTGTTCTTGCTGCCAGGTGGGCGGCCGGGACGACGCTTCGCCGGAGCGTCCGAAGAAGTTCCTGTGACGGCCGGCGTGGTGTTCTTGTTCTTACTTCCACGAGGGTGACCCCGACCTCGTGGTGCCACCGAGGAGCCAAGGGTCAGACGAGAACCTTCAGCATCAGCCATGAGTGCAACAAAAAAACCTCGGAAAAACCCTAGATGGAGGAAGAAGACGATGCGGTGGAGGAGGAGTCTGATTAGGGTTTTTACCTTAATCAGCAGGCGCTTTATTTATAAAGCACGTACTATTGGGCCTTTGGGCTACAGCGAAGCCCACGAATACACTTTACAACAGGAGTTAAAATCTGCGCACAGCAGACGATAAATATCAAAGAAGGAAAAAAAAGAAAAGGAGATTATGCGACATGAAAACCTCGACTTGGACTCGGGGGCTCGTCAACAGTAAGATGTTTACAGAAGGAAGAAGAGCTTAACTTTGAGCCTATGCTTGACTACAAGTCGCCAAACATAGCCTCGGGGGCTACTCCCATCGGGAGCGCTGAGCGCGCACCCGACGATATTTATTGGTGAAGCATTGGAGATTAGAGAAGTGTTACTCCCATCGGGAGCGAGTTTTATGGTTGTAGAAACCCGAATATTTTCAGTCAAAATTTGACAGCGACATAAGATTCTCGAGTTACGTTATCGCAACACGACTCGAATGCCGTGACTTGTCACGAAGGTAAGACCCCGGGATCCGTCCTGTGTGGCCTGGTATACGCACATGGATGCGCTCTGCTGGTATGTATCCGTGTCTACGACGCGAAGAAAATCCTGGTGGACGCACTAGGTACCCTGAGAACCACTGGGATTCATTTTTTGTAAGTCCTAAATGCGGCAAAAGAATGGATTTGACCGGTATCCCGAATTCAAATCCAAGGGGATTGAATTTGAAGTAGGTGACAAGTATCTGTTCCGGCAGTTAACTGACCTCTTGATCCGTCAGAGTTGTCAGGCTTGCTCATCAAAACCCCTTGCGAAAGAATATCATGAAAATAAGTCGAAAAGACTAAGTCGAAGATTTGAAGATGCGAAGAAGTCGAAGAATTGATCAAGTCGAAGATTTGAAGAATAGAGATTCAACCTGAATCTATAATTCTGGTAGAATCTCAGGGGCTACTGACAAGGGTATAGTTAATAGAGCCCGTTAGTTAAGTACCCCTAAGGCCCGTTAAGCTAGGACCAATTGTAATGATAAGTCGAATACGAGTTCTTACCGTATGTCGATATTGTAATCTGTATCGGACCCTACCCGATCCGCGAGACCTGGCCACCTATATATAGGGGCCAGGAGGGGACGGTGTGGGGCAGATTAAAAGCAAGCCAGGTTGAACACCCAAGTTTACTTTCGATACACACCTATTTCGACTAACTTTACCTTCGAGTTCATCCGACGCCCTATCTCCCCGATCCTAAGTCCTTCATATAGGACATTTGTCGAGTTAACCCTCGTCAGTCGGCAAATAAGCCCAAAACAGAGAAAACGTGGGAATCATCAGAAGACTCTTCCAGCGAGGTAAACTCGCCGGTCAGCTTCGACAAAGCACCAATCGCAGAAGGCGACAAAATTTGGGAAAATTTCGACTCAGAAGAAAGAGCGTGCCAGACGCACAACAACGCAAAGGACTTCTCCGTGGGAAGCAGCGGCGTCTCCAAAGTACATCAGTTATGCGTTATTATCACCGAAGCAGAAGAAGAAAACAACAGCGAAGGAAGTAAGAAGGTCGACAGGCAAGTCGACAAAATGAAAGAACACAACAAAAAGGAAAAGGAGAAAGTCCACGTTTCGGCTGGCGAGTGGAGAATGATCAAATCAGCTATCAATCATGGTACAGAAGTACCCGAAGGATCGAGAAGAGAAGTTCTAATGGGCTATCAGTATGCATTATACCAACACAGGAAGAAATTAAGGGAGGAAAGAGACATGGTTTTTCAAGACAATAACAGTATATCAAGGGAGGAGTACTGGGATGACTACAGTGAAGATTCAGAGTACAGAAGAGAAAGGCACGGAGACCCAAAGCACAATAGAGGGGTGACGGCGCGTAGCAGAGAAGAAAGGTACTCAAGGAGCCCTACCCCACAGCTAGAAGAGGAGGAAGACGACTTCATACAAGAAACGCCAGAAGCAGCATTGGTAGCAGCACAAGCATATTTACTAACTACAAGGCCAGAACCTGGGGACCCGCGAGAAGATATGCGCCGAGCCACGATACGAAGCCTTGGAATAGTGGAAAGCAAGATCAGGGAAAAAGGCCCAGAGACAAAGTCGACAAGCTGCAAGGGAAATCAAAAGGAGAAGTTCAGATACAACTTCGCAGATAACGAGTACAGCGAGTCATCAGAAGAGGAAAGGCGACAGAAGAGGAAAGAAGACGCAAGAAATATAATAGCACAAGCTCGAGTAAACAAATCGCGTCATGCTTGGAGGGAGGAGAATTATGAAGACGACGATAAAGAGATGGGTGCGTTATGCTTTACCCGCAGGGTTCACAAAATGCGGGTACCCAAAGGATTCAAACTGCCACACGACCAGCATAAGTATGACGGGTCGCAAGAACCTACCCTATGGTTGTCAGACTATCTGCAGGCAGTACAGATATTGGGGGAATAAAGGCGACTGCAATGCAAAGTCTGCAGCTACACCTCACCGGCGCAGCATGGTCCTGGTTGAATACCCTACCCAACGAATCCATCGGAAGTTGGGGGGAACTCAAAAGACAATTCGCAAGAAATTTTCGTTCAACTTACAAGCGCCCAGCATCACTGGAGGAAGTTAAGGCGTGCGTGCAGAGGAAAGGCGAAACTCTACGTTCTTATATACAACGCTGGAGTATAATTAAAATCTCAGCAGAAGACGTCTCCGACGAACGAGCAATAGACGCCTTTACGGCTGGACTTCGTCGCTCAGATCTCATGGAAGAAATAGGAAGAACAAGACCTACGATAGTAGCCGAGTTAATGGAACAAGTCAACAAATTCGCTGATGGAGAAGACGCATACAATAACAAAAGAGGACGTTCACCAGAAGTCGACAGAATAAGCAGACAGAGGAGACGATACCGCAGCAGGGGTAACCAAGAAAGGCAAAGTCAGGTAGCCATGGGCTACGAAGCAGAAGGATATGAAAACAGGAGGCTTCAAGCAAGAGGAGCAGAAAAATCGAGATACTCTGGTCCTTCGGCCGAGGATATGCTATACGGCCGAGGATACGCATATCTCAATGGGAAAAGAGTATCAAATCATCAGATGAAGGATTGTAGAACATTCCTAAGGCTGCAAAGCGCCATGGGCTAAAGCCAAGGAGGGAGGCAAGGAGAACAACACAGAAGTCAAGGATATCAGGTGCAAAGGCTAGCAAGGCACCTAGAGTCAAGAGTTTACATATCAGCCATGATTCAACCAGTACCCAGGTCAAAGAAGGAGCGAAAAAGCATATCCAGGCAAGTAAACCTAGCAATATCATCACCACCAGCTACCACAGAGTACCTACGATGGTCAGACCAACCAGTTAAGTTCAGTAGAGCAGACCACCCGAGGAAAGTTCCCAGGCCAGGCCACTCGCCTATGGTTTTAAAGGCGCAAATAGGAGGGTACGACATCGGAAGAGTATTCATGGATGCAGGGAGTGGCATAAACTTAATATATGCTAAAACCCTAAAGGCAATGTGCATCTCGCTGTCGAGTCTGAAGTCAACAGATTGCTCCTTCCATGGAATAGTACTAGGAGCCACAAACTACCCTTTGGGAAGAATAGAACTCGATGTCTGTTTTGGCAGTAGCGGCAACTACCGAAGAGAGAAGCTGGAATTCGAAGTCATGGACTGGCCGTCACAATATCATGCAATCCTAGGGCGCCCAGCATTTGCAAAATTCATGGCAGTACCACACTACGCGTATCTTACGCTGAAAATTCCAGGACCCAAAGGAACAATCACAGTACAAGGGAGCTTTGAAGTAGCCAACACATGCGACAGAGAATTCAACAGGATGGCGCAAACCTTCGGCATGACAGCAGAATACGAGAGGTTAAAAGGAGAAACGGATCATAATGTACTACCCGACGTTGGACGATCCCTGCCAGATCACGCTTTCAACACAACGCAGAACTCAAAGAAAATCTAGGTTCACCCTACAGATCCAAACAAGACGACATCAATTGCGGTGAACTTGGATCCCGCATAGGAAGGCGCACTCGTCGAGTTCCTCCGTGAGCGCTGGGAAATCTTCGCCTGGTATCCATCAGACATGCCAGGGGTTCCCAGGGAACTCATCGAGCACGCACTAAATGTAGATCCCAAGGCAAAACCAGTCAAGCAACCATTGAGACGATTTGATGAACCTAAAAGGAAGGCGATAGCGTCAGAATTGCACAGGCTAGAAAATGCTGGATTTATCAGAGAAATCAAAACTTCGAGTTGGGTATCGAACCCAGTAATAGTACCCAAGAAGAACACAGATGTACAAAGAGTATGTGTCGATTACACATCTCTCAATAAGCATTGTCCAAAGGATCCCTTCCCTCTACCCCGCATAGGTCAGATAATCGATTCAACAGCGGGATGCGCGAGGCTTTCATTTTTGGACGCATATTCTGGGTACAATCAGATCAAATTGAAGAAAGAAGACGAAGAAAAAATGGCCTTCATTACACCATACGGAGTGTTTTGCTACCAAGTGATGTCGTTCGGCCTAAAAAATGCAGGAGCAACTTATCATCGGATGATGCAAAATTGCCTCGGAAGTCAAATAGGGCGCAACATCCAAGTCTACATTGATGATGTAGTCATCACCACAAGAGAGGAGAAATCTCTAATCAGCGACTTGGCAGAAACCTTCGACATCCAGAACAGGTACAAGCTTAAGCTTAACCAACCAAAGTGTTCCTTCGGCGTATCAGCCGGACAACTTTTAGGGTTCCTGGTATCAGCACGAGGAATAGAGGCGAACCCAGAGAAGATTCAAGCAATTTTGACAATGGGGAAACCCACGAAACTACACGATGTACAGAAACTCGCAGGACGCGTCGCGGCATTAAGTCGCTTCGTTGCTCGATTGGGAGAAAAGGCGCTTCCTTTTTATGCACTTATGAAGAAGTCAGATGATAAATTTGAATGGACAGAAGAAGCAAACGCAGCTTTTGCACAGTTGAAAAAAGTGCTTTCCACGCCGCTAGTGCTGGTCGCACCAAAAGAAAAAGAACCACTGCTACTCTACATCGCCGCAACCCATCAGGTGGTGAGCACAGTCTTAGTAGTCGAAAGAAGCGAAGAAGGAAAAGCCCACGGCGTCCAGAGACCGGTATATTTCATCAGTGAAGTGTTATCTCCGACAAAATAGAGATACCCGCATTATCAGAAACTTGCATATAGTGTTTTCACAACTGCACGAAAACTGCGACAGTACTTTGCGGTACACCCAATTATAGTGGTCAATGAAGCACCACTATCAAACATATTGAACAACCCTTCAGCAACAGGACGTGTCTCTTTGTGGGGAATCGAGTTATCTCCCATGGACATCACGTACGAAAAAAGGAAAGCGATCAAGTCGCAAGTCTTGCCAGATTTCACGGCAGAATGGCTGGAGCTCCAAAGCACGGTACCGCCAGACTTATCCAGTGTTTGGACAATGTACTTTGACGGTTCTAAAAGAGTTCAAGGCGTAGGCGCAGGAGTGGTTTTGATATCGCCTCATGGTGACAAATTGAAGTACATCTTAAGGATGAGCTTTCCACAGGCTTCTAATAATGAAGCAGAGTACGAGGCTTTGTTGCACGGTATGAAGATGGCCAAAGCGTGTGGAGCAACTCGCCTAAAAATATTTGGAGATTCCAACCTTGTTGTCCAGCAAGTTATGAACAGGTGTGACACAATCAATGATAACATGATGGCCTACAAGAATTTATATCATTATCTCGAGGGAACATTCGATGGATGCGAAGTCTCGCATATAAGCAGGAATAGTAATGAAGAAGCCGACAACTTAGCAAATATCGGGTCACAGTGCTTACCCATGCCGTCCGGAGTATTTTGGGAAGAAATAGTAGAGAGGTCAATAAAAAGTGGAAAAAGTTCGACTACTGCAGCAGACTCGGGGGCTACGTCGGAGCCAGCGGAGGTCATGATGATAGAAGAAACATGGATGCAGCCATATCTGGCATACATGATAAATAAACAATTACCAGAAGATGCAGTGGAGGCCAAAAGGATAACTCAAAGATCAAAAGCGTTTGTCGTGTTGCAGTGGAAGTTATACAAGAAGAGTATTACCGGCGTTTTGCAGCGTTGTGTAATGCCCCAGGAAGGACAAACAATACTAAAAGACATACACGGCGGAGTGTGCGGCCATCATGCCAGCAGCAGAGCAATAGCGGCAAAGGCTTTCCGAGCAGGATTCTATTGGCTAACAGCCATCGAAGACGTGAAAGATATAGTTCGAAAGTGTGAAGCGTGTCAAAGATTTGCATCTAGACCACATGCACCAGCAGCAGAGCTACAAACAATACCATTGTCTTGGCCCTTTGCGCAATGGGGCCTCGATATGGTGGGAAAGTTGCACAAATCCTGGCCAGGAGGGCATGTTTACATGCTAGTGGCAGTCGATAAATTTACCAAGTGGGTGGAAGCGGCCCCGGTAACAACTCAAGATTCTACAGCAGCAATCAGCTTCATCAAGTCAATAGTATTCCGTTTTGGTGTACCATATAGCATCATCACAGATAATGGGACAAATTTCACTTCAAAGGAATTCAAGAGCTATTGCGAAGGATTGGGGATCAAGCTCAAATTCGCATCTGTGGCGCACCCGAAAACAAACGGGCAAGTCGAAAAGGCCAATGGCCTGATATGTAGTGGGATAAAAAAGAGGCTCCTAGCACCTCTCGAGAAAGCCAAGAGCGCTTGGGTAGAAGAATTGCCCTCCGTTCTTTGGAGCCTAAGAACTACGCCTAACGCAGCAACTCAAGAAACTCCTTTCTTCCTGGTCCATGGCGCAGAAGCCGTACTTCCAGTCGAAGTTACACACGAGGCTCCAAGAGTGACGGCATACGACGAGACAACATCGGCAGAAGCACTGCAAAATGATGTCGATGCACTAGATGAAGCAAGGGATAAGGCATTAGAAAGAGCCACGCAGTATCAACAGAGCCTACGAAACTACCACAGTAATCGAGTTCGTCCATGATCCTTCGTGGTGGGAGACCTAGTTTTGCGACTCAGGCAAGACAGCCATGGCAAATTAGAGTCCCCTTGGGTGGGACCCTACATCGTCACAGAAGTAATACCAGGAGGAGCATATCGACTACAAGACAAGAAGACAGGAAAAGACGAGAGCAATCCGTGGAACACAGAGCAGCTACGACGTTTCTACGCGTAGACTACATCTAGTGGTATAATTAAACTTGAGTTTACCCTTCTGAACCCAGAACATGAGGCCATAGGTCGGGTTCTTTGGGTTGAACTCAAAGAAATTGTACAAGTATTTTCCTTTCTCCGCTCGGGGGCTTCAACCCTCGGGTCGTATGAACAAAATTTCTATCGCGACATGGAGCCCTTTTTCATTATAAAGGTTGTGCAGACAACTCGATAATACTCAAACAATTTGGTTCACAAAAAGAACCCGATATTCTTCATACCAATTGGTTCGCAAAGAACCCGATATATCTCAAGCATACCTCAGAACAAGTGACTTGTTTTCAGGGTACTAGTAAAACCATCAAAGTAGAGTACGAATATTCATTGAAGATAACATGGCAGAAGGACATTATCAAACGAAATTACACAAAAGGCAGATCTTAATGGAAATGGACTTCAGCTTCATACTTCTTCTGGCACTGGGTGCCGTCATAGATCTTCACGTCGAACTTCGACGTGCCGATGTGGAAGTCGAAGGCCATGAAGAAGCCTTGGTGGATGTCGTGGTCTTCTGCAAATTGTGACCAGCCACCCCTCAAGTATTGCTCGCCGTCGCCATCATACCAAACCTCCACCTCGTACGGAGTCCCACTGCCAGACTGTTCACGGAGAACCGCTTCCCGCAGTTCCCGCCCATCTATGAACTTGGTGAAATTCAGCGGCAGACGCTGAATCTCGCGGCACTGTGCCATAGCAATGCAAAAGAAGGAAAAGATTCTGGGAGGAGCAGTGGGAGCAGCAGGAGTAGGGGCGCTTGGACTGGCACAGTTCTAGTCACCTTGGGCTTATTTTTGCTCCCAGGTGGGCGACCGGGGCGGCGCTTAACCGGAGCGGCCGATGAAGATCCTGCGGCGGCTGGAGTTGTGTTGTTCTTGTTCTTGCTTCCATGAGGGCGACCCCGACCACGCGGTGCCACCGGAGAGCCAAGGTTCATGCGAGAACCATCTGCATCAGCCATGAGGTCAAAGGAAAAGGCTAGGAAAACCCTAGGTGGAGGGAGAAGATGATGCTGCGGAGGAGGAATCTGATTAGGGTTTTTACCCTTCCAGAAGATGCTTTATTTATAAGCACGTGTTATCGGGCCTCCGTGCTAAAACAAGGCCCGTAAGTATATTTTACAACAGGAGTTAAATTCTGCACACAGCAGACGATAATGCCAAAGGAAAAAACATGAAAATAGGAGAGTATGGTCGCATGATATGAAGGACCTCGCTTTGAACTCGGGGGCTTGCAAACAGGAGAAGTCAACAGGGAAAAAAGGAATTCAATTTTGAGCCTATGCTCGATTACAAGTACTCAAGCATAGCCTCGGGGGCTACTCCCATCGGGAGCGCTGAGTGCGCACCCGATAGAGGATGAGATAATCAATAGTGCAGATGAAGAAAGATTGTCATACCAACTTCGACTACATAGTCGACGAAATACAAAGAGATTACTCCCATCGGGAGCGAACAAGTTAAATTAAAGTTCGAAATTCTTTGATTTTATCAGTCAAAAACTTGGCTGCGACATAAGATTCTCGAGTTGCGTTATCGCAACGAAACTCGAATGCTGTGATTTATCACGAAGGTAAGACCCCGTGATCCGTCCTGTGTGGCCTGGTATACGCACATGGATGCGCTCTGCTGGTATGTATCCGTGTCTACGACGCGAAGAAAATCCTGGTGGACGCACTGGGTACCCTGAGAATCACTGGGATTCATTCTTTGTAACTCCTAAATGCGGCAACAGAGTGGGTTTGACGGGTATCCCGAATTCAAATCCAAGGGGATTGAATTTGAAGTAGGTGACAAGTATCTGTTCCGGCAGTTAACTGACCTCTTGATCCGTCAGAGTTGTCAGGCTTGTTCATCAAAACCCCTTGCGAGCAAATTATTATGAACATAAGTCGAAAGACCGACTCGAAGATTTGAAGATATGAAGAAGTCAAAGAATTAATCAAGTCGAAGATTTGAAGATTAGAGATTCAACCCGAATCTACAATTCTGGTAGAATCTCAGGGGCTACTGACAAGGGCATAGCTAATAGATCCCGTTAGTTGAGTACCCCTGAGGCCTGTCAAGCTAGGCCCAATTGTAATGATAGTCGAATACGAGTTCCTACCGTATGTCGATATTGTAATCTGTATCGGACCCTACCCGATCCTCGAGACCTGGCCGCCTATATAAAGGGGCCAGGAGGGGACGGTGTGGGGCAGATTGAAAGCAAGCCAGGTTGAACACCCAAGTTTACTTTCGACACACACCTATTTCGACTAACTTTACCTTCGAGTTCATCCGACGCCCTATCTCCCCGATCCTAAGTCCTTCATCTAGGACATTTGTCGAGTTAACCCTCGTCACTCCCCCAGATTAAATAGAGGCATGAACCCACTATCGAGCATAAATACCCCCTCTTGGAGTCACTAGCAACTACTCGGCCAAGATAGCTACTAACAACGGAGAGCATGCAAGATCATAAACAACATAGAGATAACATAAGATAAAATTTAGTACTTCAACTCAATCATAACACCAATATTCATCGGATCCCAACAAACACAACATGTAGAATTACATAACGATGATCTCGATCATGTAAGGCAGCTCACGAGATCTAAACATGAAGCACATGGTGGAGAAGACAACCAACTTGCTACTGCTATGAACCCATAGTCTAAGGTAGACTACTCACTCATCGCACCAGAGGCAAGCATGGCGATGAAGAAGACCTCCGGTGGCGATTCCCCTCTCCGGAAGGGTGTCGGGAAGAGCTTCTAGACCCTCTCGATCTTCGGGTCAATGGCAGCGGCGGATCGCGATGTGTTCTGGAAAAGTGATCGGGTGTTTAGGTTTTTCCCGTTGGGGGGTCTTTATAGGTAAAGGGGCATCGTCGGAAGTGGACCAGGGGGCCCACACCACAGGCCAGCATGGGCCAGGGGTGGGCCGCGCCCCCTGGTGGTGTGGCCACCCTCTGGTCTAGGTCCATCTCCTCTTCGGTGTTCTGGAAGCTCTGTGAAATATCTGGACGTCTGGCTTTGGTTTCGTCCAATTCTGAGAATATTTCCTGTGTAACTTTTCTGAAACACAAAAACAGCAGAAAACAGGGAACTGGCACTGTGGCATCTCGTTAATAGGTTAGTTCCGGAAAATGCCTAAAAATGCCACAAAGTGTAACGAAACACTAAGCAAATGGTGTAAAAACAAGCATGGAGCATCAAAAATTATGGATATGTTGGAGACGTATCAAGGGCCTTGCTGCCTTCTTCAAGAACTTGTGGGAAATGTGTCGCAGCTCCTATGATGTGGCTCACAAGAGCATGGAGATGAGTCAGGAGACTCGGAAGAGGCAGAATGACTTCTTGGCTGCTAGGGGAGGTGCAGTTCCTCCTATTGGAACCGAGTTGGATCCGGTCCCGTATGTCAACTACGTCATGCCACCTCTTGATGATGACATGTTCACCAGTGTTGAAGACTTTGAAGATTTTGAGCCACCCTCTGAGCCTGAAGATGTTTATGAAGATGAAGGTGCCCGTGGAGAAGAAGAAGGCGGCGGCTCTCCTATTCCGAGTGATGATTTTTTAGCGCTAGCATCTTCTACTCTCTTGTCCCTTTTTGGTGTTTCGATGCCAAAGGGGAGAAGAGTGTAGAGTCTCTAGGAATAACGTCGTGTGACACAAGCCTAGCTTTATTTTCCTTGGTTCTTATGTGGCTTGTGTCCATTTGCGCTTTTATTTGCTGTTTTTATCTCTTGAACTCCTTAAACCTTATTTCGTGTGTGGACAAGTGTGTACCTTAATTATGCACCTTATTTATGTGTTTGGATATGTTTATGCATGCATATATTCTTAGCTATCCATGTTATTATCTTGTCCATACCATGCTTGGTTCCTAAAGATCGTGGGGGAGCTCCTCATGATTTAAATATTGAACCCTGCATTCCAAAAGCAAATTCAACCATGTGCATATGTTATGGGGGAGCACTCTCAGTATTCCTTAGATCTTTGAGTTATATTATCTTGCTATATCATTCCTATGTGACTCTATCATAGTTTGCCATTGTAAATCAAAAAGGGGGATATTGAAAGGACATTTGCCCGTTTCTACTTTTTTGATTAACAATGACATGACTATGCATTGTGTGAACTAATATTTGAAATGTATGCATACAGGGTTAAGTTCACAGGTGACAGGGTTTTCATGCACAAAAATAAAGATGGTGGAATTGCCTGCCAGAAGCTATCCTAGGTCGGTCTAGCCGGACCCCTGGCCGGACCATCCGGCGGCAGACCGGGCTAGTCCGACGGGGCCACCGAACTGCTGTTCTGCAAGCGTTTTCGGCTGGTCGCCGAATCCATCTGGCGGGCCACCAGACATCTGGCCTACAGTCCGGTCCCGCCGGACTTACCGCCAGACCGTCCGGCCCAGAGGCCGGCGTCGCCGAACTTACCGCCGGACCTCGTCTCGGGCAGCTTCCAATGGCCAGATTTCCACCCCCTATAAATACCCCTTCTCCTAGCTGGGGTAGTGTTAGAACTTCACCTACCATTGTTCATCTTTGAAGCTCTCACCTACCCCCATTGCAAAACACCAAATTCCATAGATCTCCCCTTCTAGCAACCAAAGCTCTTGATCTTTGGAGGATTGAAGGAGGAGGCACCGATCTACATCTTCACCGAAGGAATTTCATTTCCCCCTCCATTTGCTTGGAGGATTTGTGCCTAGGGGATCTTGTGACCCTAGGTATTGTAATTGGTTGATTAACTCATCTTTGTGGTGATTCTAGCCTCCGTGGCTTTCTTGGGAGCCTCCAATTGAGTTGTGGATGCATGCCCCAAGCTCCGTGTAAGGGATTCATGGTTCCCCCAATACCACCGCTTAGTGGAAATGAGCTAGCCTCCGTGGCTTGCTCACCGGAGTACAAGGTGAGCCTTTGTGGCGTTGGTAGACTCCGTGTCACCACACCTCTCCAACGTAGACGTACTTCCCCTCAAAAGGAAGGAACTACGCGAATACATCCTTGTGTCTCCGGTCTCCACTCTTTGGTTTCTTTCCCTTACTTGTATCTTGTTAGTTACTTGTTTACTTGCATGCTTGCCACTCATAGGAAATTCACCTAGTTGCACATCTAGTGAATTTACTTTTTGTCAAGCCTTAAAATTTAAAAATATTAAAAATTGACTTAGCGCCTATTCACCCCCCTCTAGTCGCCCATATCGATCCTTTCAATGAAGCAACAGGACGTGTCTCCTTGTGGGGAATCAAACTCTCCCCTCTGAACATCACGTATGAGAAAAGGAAGGCCATCAAATCCCAGGTTTTGCCATATTTTACAGCAGAGTGGCTAGAGTTGTAGAACATAGGACCACCTGACTTGTCAAGCGTCTGGACAATGTATTTTTACGGGTCAAAAAGAGTGCAAGGAGCCGGAGCAAGGGTAGTCTTAATATCACTACAAGGAGATAAACTAAAATATGTGCTAAGGATGAGTTTTCCGTAAGCTTCCAACAAGGAAGCCGAATATGAAGCTTTGCTACATGGAATGAAGATGGCTAAAGCATGTGGCGCAACTCGATTAAAAATATTTGGAGACTCGAATCTTGTGGTTCAACAAGTGATGAATCATTGCGATGCTATCAACGACAATATGACTGCATACCGAAACATGTACTACTACTTAGAAGGAACCTTCGACGAGTGCGAAGTATCACATGTTAGCAGGGCAAGCAACGAGGAAGCCGATTATCTGGCAAACATCGGGTCCCAATGTCTGCCTGTACCGCCATGAGTTTTTTGGGAAGAAATCGTCGAGACATCAATAAAGGAAAGCAAAAATTCAAGTTCCGGCGAAATAGGCCAGCATACAACAGCAGGCCTGGGGGCTAGCAAGGCAGCAGTAGAAAGCACGACAGAGCCAGCGGAGGTAATGATGGTTGAAGTAACTTGGATGCAACCATACTTAGCATATATGGTTAACAAAATATTACCCAAAGATGTGGTTGAAGCACGAAGGATAGTACAGATGTGGCTGAAGCACGAAGGATACACTGGTGGAAAAAGGGGCTTCCATTCGACACATTTGTCTCGAACCAAATTCGATCCGCGACCAAAGGGCTCATCAGTCCCGGTTCATTTGAAAATGTGGGCCAGGGAGCATTAGTCCCGGTTCAAAAGGGACCTTCAGTCCCGGTTTCATCTAACAGCCGGGACTAATGCCCCGTGGACGTTTAGTCCCGGCTCGTGTAACAAACCGGGACTAAAGGTGCCCTTTAGTCCCGGTTCGTTACACGAGCCGGGACCAATCACCCGTTCAAACGAACCGCCCAATTCGCGCCAGTTATCGATCGACGACATGTGCATTAACGACGACGCTTCGTATATCGTCGATGATCGGGAACCACCGGCGACGCGCGCGTTGGAACTCGCTCGATCTGCATTCACATCGCCGCCGGCGTGTGATCTCTCATCTTCTCCCTTCACTATATAAATCACTCACTCATTTGATCATCTTCTTCCCCACAAAACATCTCTCTTCTTCTTCCCCAAAACCTCCCACACATCACCATACCGCCGGCGCCCGCGAGCTCTCCCTCGGCGACAATGGAGGAGCAACATTGGCCCCGGTCTCGGGTCTACTACGTGGTCATCGAAGAGATGAACTTCACCATCACGGAGACCCTCCGTGCTTCGAGGGTGGAGAAGTGGATCGGCATGGTCAAGCGTCGGTTCCTCGACGACGCACCGGTCAAGTGCGTGGGCTTGGACTGTGAGTTCACCACTCACGCGCGCCCTCAACGTGCCGCCGTCCTTCAACTCTCGGTGGAGTCCGAGGTATTGGTCTTTCAAATTTGCAAGGCCAATGCCGTGCCGCAACTCCTCATGGACTTCTTGAAGGACACCACCATCAAGTTTGTTGGTGCCGCCATCGACAATGATCTGCGCAAGCTAAGCCCATACGGAATTGTTATTCCGTCCGCATATGATCTTCAACAAGTTGTCCCAAACCCCACTAGCAAGCCAACGCCGAGTCTCTATGATTTGGCCAATGCTATTATTGGGACACATCTTGAGAAGAAGAAGAGGGACAACAAGAAGAAGAAGGACAAGAAGAAGAAGGGAGAAGAAGAAGAAGATGAAGAAGAAAAAAAGAAAAGAAAAGAAGAAGAAGATCTAATTTTTGGTTGGGAAAAAGTTCCATTGAGCATGAACCAACTAAAATATGCCGCTTTAGATGCTCGCCTAGGCTTTAAGATAGCTAGGAGATTCTGGAAGCTAAAGGGCTACAATAGCAATGTTGATCGTCTTAACCTTAATAATTAGGTGTGGATGATTGTATGTTTGAAAAAATGTACTCCCTTTGTTTCGGTTAACAAAGTCAATTAATTTTTGAATTTGTGATTTTTCAAGTATTTTTGCTTTTTTGAATATTTTAATCATCTGAAAATTAATAATTAAATTATATATAAAGAATATTTGAAATTCATTGGTGCTTATTATTCGTAATCATTGTTTCTTATTTTGTGAATTTATTTGGAATTTAAAAAATTAATATTATATATTACCAAAGTGTATAGGTTAATAGAATAGGTACCATACCATTATCAAGAAGTCGCGAGCGCAGTCTTGGAAGCTAGTAGGGAAGGAATGGAGAAGTTAAGCGTGCTAAAGGGTGGAGCAGTGTGAGGATGGGTGACCGACCGGGAAGTGAGGACCACAAGTACTTGTAATTTGATATGTGATATGGAGTGAGAGCCATAAGTATCTAATTCTATATGTGAATAGAGATGATTAGATAATAGAGAAATAAAGAAAAATAGAGAAATAAAGAAAATACAAAAATTCTGAAACAGAAAATACAATTTTATACCGAATGGACCTATAGTCCCGGTCCGTGTTAGGAACCGGGACCAAAGGTCCTCAAGCCGCAACACATGCCCAGGGCCACGTGGCGGACCATTGGTCCCGGTTCATAAACGACCGGGACTAAAGGCTGAAGCCTTTAGTCGCGCTTTGTTAGTCCCGGTTGCGAAAACCGGGATTAATGGTCTTTACAAACCGGGATTGAAGGCCTTTTTTCCACCAGTGATAGTACGATGATCTAAAGCTTTCGTCGTACTACAAGGGAAGTTGTACAAGAAAAGCATAACAGGCGTTTTGCAAAGATGCGTCACCCTTCAAGAAGGGCAAAACATACTAAAGGATATCCATGCAGGAGTCTGTGGTCATCAGCCAGCAGCAGAGCTATAGCGGTCAAATCTTTTCATGCAGGATTTTACTGGTTAACAGCAATAGAAGACACAAAAGACATCATCCGGAGATGTGTAGGACTTGTCCATAGACAATGCTTGAACCATATGTTGGTTTCAAGGTTATAAGAAGAAGACAATGAAGAAGATTTTGTGATGACCAAGGCGATATTCAAGGAGTTGATCCAAAGATTGATCTTAAGGGAGTTGAGCCTATGTCAAATGTGTCTTGAAGAATAAAATTGACTGAGCTCTCATGTATATCTTTAAGACACCATTATTATAAATAAAGAAGAATTGATTTGAGGATTGACCAAGTCAAAGCGCAAGTTTCAAGATGGGCAACTAGAAGAGATCATATGCTTAAAGCTTGCAATATATATTGTTATCATAGATATGTGAAGACATGTTTAAAGAGAGTCTCTCCCATAGTGGAGTATGGGGGAGCAATTCGCAAGACTTCACCAAGCAATACCCCTCTCTCTATAATATTGTGCACCGCAAATAAGTTACCATTGCCAATGTGCTAAATCAAAAACTCTGCTAAACATAACTTTTTTGGCGTACTTTAGCGGAGAACCGTGGGAGGTTATGGCTGCAACTAGTGCATCGACACTTCCGATCCAACTTAATAACGAAAAATATATTTTTTGTATGGGGTTTGTCGACCAATGGGGTTTTTACCGTCAAGTTCATGTACTTAGATTTTTAGACGATGATGGAAAATACTAGCTAAGTGCCCGCGCATTGCCACTAAATTAAAAGAATAAATAATTTTATAATTTTTTTGAATGCGGGTACGTTTTGATTTCTAGTACACGGTGTCAAATTTACTCTTAGTGTCCTCTTGGTTCCCTAGAAATTAGGCAAAACAGGGTAATTAATATCCTACTAATTAAAATCCAACGAAAGCCAAAAAAATCATCGGGGCGTATAAATCTAAATGGCGAGCCAAGCGGAGCCTTACACTTCTCTACTCCTTGTATTGCATTTCTTGAAACCAATTTACTTATTTTATTTTCTCCAATTAACTCGATATTAATATTTTGTGAATGTGTTACTATAATGTCTAAGTTCCATATCTACTATCGCCCGTTCATCTCTATTATATGAAAATAGCTCACCTCTCTCTCTCTCTCCCTCTCCCTCTCCCTCTCTCTCTCTCCTTCTCTCTCTCCCTCTCCCTCTCTCTTCCTCTCTCTCTCCCTCTCTCTCCCTCTCCCTCTCTCTCCCTCTCCCTCCCTCCCTCCCTCCCTCCCTCTCTCTCTCTCTCTCTCTCTCTCTCTCTCTCCTAATCTTTTCTTTTCACTCGAGCCTTTCTTTCCCACTGAACATGTTAGAGATTAGCATGTTTTACCCCCCGAATTACAAGTTTTTGGACCACTTTACCTCAATTTTGTAAGCTGCTATTTTTTGAGGGAATTGTAAGCTGTTATTTGTGTGCTCCATCTGCTATTTTTTCTTTTCACCGCAGCAGCACCCCGGGGGACAGCAGCCGGATCCGCTCCAGAAGGACGTTGGCCAGTGGCACTTCCTTGGCGAGCTCCTAGGTGGCATCGTACACGCCGAGGCAATTCGCCAATCTGGGCAAGTGTGCAAATCCGGTGGCGAGCTAACGGATTCGCTCGACTCTGTGCGTCTCGGCCCGGTTTGTTCAAGGAGTAGGATGAGAATGGCGAGGAGGAGCTCCTGGACACAGTGTCCTGGCCCGGGGATGTCTGCAGCAACGGTGTTGGCATCGCACAATGTTGGTCTGGAACGACGGAGAGAGAGGACAGGCGAGGGAGGAGATTGGGGGCTAATCTGTAAAAGTGTGTACATATTGTAACTCAACAGTATATTGCGGATTGATTACCTAATTTTTGAGGGGCTTAAGTGAAAAAGGCTGGACTCGACGGCCGTACCTACCACCCGATCGCCGTATCCACTTACCATGTTAGAGATTAGCATGTTTTACCCCCCGAATTACAAGTTTTTGGACCACTTTACCTCAATTTTGTAAGCTGCTATTTTTTGAGGGAATTGTAAGCTGCTATTTGTGTGCTCCATCTGCTATTTTTTCTTTTCACGGCACCAGCACCCCGGGGGACAGCAGCCGGATCCGCTCCGGAAGGACGTCGGCCAGTGGCACCTCCTTGGCGAGCTCCTAGGTGGCATCGTACACGCCGAGGCGATTCGCCAATCTGGGCAAGTGTGCAAATCCGGTGGCGAGCTAACGGATTCGCTCGACTCTGTGCGTCTCGGCCCGGTTTGTTCAAGGAGTAGGATGAGAATGGCGAGGAGGAGCTCCTGGACACAGCGTCCTGGCCCGGGGATGTCTGCAGCGACGGCGTTGGCATCGCACAATGTTGGTCTGGAACGACGGAGAGAGAGGACAGGCGAGGGAGGAGATTGGGGGCTAATCTGTAAAAGTGTATACATATTCTAACTCAACAGTATATTGCGGATTGATTACCTGATTTCTGAGGGTCTTAAGTGAAAAAGGCTGGACTTGACGGACGTACCTACCACCCGATCGCCGTATCCACTGGCCATGTTAGAGATTAGCATGTTTTACCCCCCGAATTACAAGTTTTTGGACCACTTTACCTCAATTTTGTAAGCTGCTATTTTTTGAGGGAATTGTAAGCTGCTATTTGTGTGCTCCATCTGCTATTTTTTCTTTTCACCGCACCAGCACCCCGGGGGACAGCAGCCGGATCCGCTCTGGAAGGACGTCGGCCAGTGGCACCTCCTTGGCGAGCTCCTAGGTGGCATCGTACACGCCGAGGCGATTCGCCAATCTGGGCAAGTGTGCAAATCCGGTGGCGAGCTAATGGATTCGCTCGACTCTGTGCGTCTCGGCCCGGTTTGTTCAAGGAGTAGGATGAGAATGGCGAGGAGGAGCTCCTGGACACAGCGTCCTGGCCCGGGGATGTCTGCAGCGACGGCGTTGGCATCGCACAATGTTGGTCTGGAACGACTGAGAGAGAGGACAGGGGAGGGAGGAGATTGGGGGCTAATCTGTAAAAGTGTGTATATATTGTAACTCAACAGTATATTGCGGATTGATTACCTGATTTCTGAGGGGCTTAAGTGAAAAAGGCTGGACTCGACGGACGTACCTACCACCCGATCGCCGTATTATAGTAGAGACTAGTTGAATGCCCGTGCTTCGCCACGGCTATTAATTTATTATATAGATTTTTTATTCTCGTCCTAGTAAAAAAATTCGTATACCACATGTGTTAGTCCCTGCAAAAAATTATTCCTCCATATTCATATGCACGCTCCATGATAGGCATCTATTTTATCATTTCATACTGCGATACTAAACTCACAATCAAATGTGAATTGAGGCAAAAAAAAAATGTAAAGTCAATTTCTATCGTGAATAACTGGGAGAGAAAGAGCCTTGAGCCCACAACCCGAATGGGAAGTGGATAGCTAGCTCATGCCAAGATGTTGGTCTTCGAAAGAACACTTAATAATCTTGATTTGTGTTATCAGGCAAGAAAATTTAAGTTTCATTTTTTGGATCATGGTAGATAAGCAACTGCAAAGTTCTCAAACATAGCAGCATGGAAGTTTTCTTATCAACTGTTAATTATAAGTGCAAATGATCAGTGATAATGTATCCGTATCATACAAGAACCTCCGCAGTAGCATAAATACAAGACTAAAGCGTTGCCTAAACTCAGGTGAACACAATTGCTGGCTAGCAATTCTCTTTCTAAATGACACATGATGTATCTAGTACTCTAGTCACAATTCCACATGACCATGCATGCGGCAGATTCTGCGTCCCTAGGCGGTTCTACTTATTGGAGCCTCTCCATCTGTCAAATGAAATGATAGTCAAAGTTAGCAAAAATAGCCTATGTATGTTATGTTTAGACGTATTTTTGCTCCCCATGAATAGATGTTCTTGCTGTAATCATGAACAAGTTGCAAGGGCAAAAAGGACTAATAGTCACAATCTGGTACATATTTCACATTCTTAATCTAGCAAAGCCACTTGCTATGTGCTCACTACAACAACTAAATATAAATCTTTGGATTCGAGAGCGGACGATATCAGCCCGAGCTTGCTTGCTCTCTTTAAATGTGTGGTGGAGGTTGCTCCATCTATTAAAGTAGACGCAGGTAAGTTATAAAATTTATAACTTGACTGTAACTTAGTGTAACTTACGGGTAGGTAAGATTCAATAACTCGAATTAAATGCAGGCGGAGCAATCTTCACCATAAATTTATCAAGAGCAAGCCAGCTCGGGCTGACTTAGTACTTTTTTTTTTTGAAACTTGGTTGTGTATTACTTAAACAGTGTCTTGGTTACATCCAGAATTACAATCTTTTTGAGCTGATTCAACCGCGCAGGGAGGAATTTCACTCACTAACACACCCCTACTCCATACACTACGACCAAAACTTGCAAGATCATGCGCTACAGAGTTCCCAGTTCTATTAACTTTTTGGATTTTAAAATCCGACAGGAAGAGTAGACTTAGTACTTTTTGGATTCAAAGGATTCAAATATTGCTACTTTATACTTTATCAAGTAGATAACGACATGGCCACATGGGCAAGTCGGGAAAAGCAGAGTACCTTTACAGGCCATCATTTAGATAGTGCATGTTGTCAGCTACTCAGCTCCAACTTGTTTGTTGATGTTGCTCCTGCAGAAGTTTCAGAATTTCAGGAGCAGAATTACTCGCAGCCAGATGCAAGGCACGATAGTAACAAAGAATATATGGGGTGTAATATTGAGGAAAGCTTAATTTTATCAGTACCGAGTATCTGGAGATATAGTTTTGTAGGCACTATTACATAATGCTATGAAGACCATTTGAAAATCTTAGGACAGTACTTGACTGAAACCTGAAAACAGATAGATGCAAACATAACTATCGATTGGATTAAGAATTAATAAGGTTATACTCTCACTACACTGAATTTTTTTTTTTGCAGTTTGGATCAATCAAATAAATGTATTAGCAAGTTAACATCTACAACATCACGGCATGCATCACTTGCATCTGCTGACCTGCACTTGAAGCTGCATTAGCTTCAGATTCTAAATGATGTCGTGAATCATGGATGCGTATCATGTGTTTGTAAGTCTGCAAGAAATATTAACACCATCTCTATTTCGTGATTTTCCAGCACAAACAGAGAACCGACGACCGGCCCCGGCTGATGCTACTGCCGCTGGGCAGGCCGCGCCTGGAAAGACTGCATCAGAACCAGCTCCCGCACCGTCTAAATCCTGCCCCTTCTCTGAACCTTCCATCTTGTTCCTAGCCATGAGATATCCAACTCCTCATCTGCCTCGTCCCAGGGAGCAGGCAAGGTAGACTCGAACGCGGCGGAGGTCCGACGTCAGCTGCATGCCGATGCCTCCTCAAACGGCGGAGGAGGAGATGGATCGAGGGCTCGTCGTTCCCCAATGGCATCGTTCTGCCTAGCTGCCCACATCCCCTATGGCCATCACTTCCACCTCCTCTCCTCTGCTCCCTCCCATTCCTCCCTCTCCCCCTCTGTCTCCTTCTTTCCTGTCCCCAGACCTTGGATTGAACGGAGAGATGGGATGGAAGTAGGCCGATGGGCCCTTTCTATGTGGTGGCAGCCAGCGGCATTGATGGAGGAAGCGCACGGAGCAGATGAGGTGAGTTGCTCGATTCAGTCAATCGGGGACGTCCTTGGAAGTCGCCAGATAAGTGATGGTCGTCGGAACCACGTCGGGCCGGGACGAAGAGGCGCAGGGTGCGCCGAGAAGACAGGCGGCGGCGAGACGGCGAGCAGCTTGTTAGCGAGGGCAGAGGGCCCTGCGGTGCAGCGGTGGTGGAATCGCAGCTTGACGAGGAGAAAGAGGAGCACGCACAGGAAGGCTCAGAAGGACAGCGAGTTGATTTCAAAGCTTTCGAGGACTAAAGTGCAAAAGTGGCAGACGACGTACGGCCTACCAGTCGCTTTTCAATTTTATTTGTAGAGATTTGAAGAAGTACATTTGGAAAATGAAGGTTCGCAGAAATCTGACTGAAATCCGACTGAAAACCGGCTGAAATCCGGAGTTTGGAAAATATTTGCGTGTATATATAGATATAAGTAGTGTTAAGTATAAGTTTTGTTAGTTAATTAGCGGAAAACCGACTGAAATCTGAAGTTTTATTCAATCTGCGACGTCTTTATCTTGTGTACTAGAAAGCTGGCCGTGATCCAAACGCTCAGACGACAGGTTCGCAGAACATCATGATTCAGATTTGTTGAATATTTTTATGGCCTCGTAACAATGCACATCCATTTCAACAACACCTGAAGCTTTCAGGCGCGGGAGATGGGGCTGCCGCATCAACGACGGTCACGAGGAGTTTCATGCCATCTTCGCAATGGACGCCGTCGCCGACGCCGCAGACGAACCACCTCCGCCCGGCTTTGTTGAGCGCGACGGTGTCGCTGCCAGAAGTCCAGGACCCCAGGTTCCCCGTCACGTTGCAGGCCATGAAGCCCGCGCCGTCCACTTCCACCACCGTGTGCTTGCCGGGTAGGTACATGAACACTGCGAACAAACATGAGGATGTTAGCAATTCCGACATGGGTACGGGCTAAGAGTTTATGTCGAAGGTGGGTGCACGTTACTTAGGCTGTCGCCAACGACGAAGGTTTTGCCGTCGGCCCAGGTAGGAGGGTAGCTGAGGGTCCAGCCGGCGGCGTCCCCGACCATGAAGACCTCAGCGGAGGCCGGCGGCAGGAGGACCGCAACGGCGATGGCCGCGGCAGCCAAGAGAAGCACTTGCGGGGAAGCCATTTGGTAAACGGTGATGGGCGCGCTCTTAGATATGTCAGCCTCCTCTCTGTTTCTCTTTTTGTTGCAGACTTCTGGCTGTATCTAACTAAATGCCTTGGCAAGATTTGTGCCGATTCGAATGTATTTATAGGGACCGAGATAGTCAAATAGCCGATCAACCCTATGTGAATTGGTGATTACTAAGCGGAAGCAGCAGGCTCATGGCAGCATTTTAGCTGGTAAATGGCAGGGATGCTTATACCATGATAAAAGACAACGTTTGCCGCATTGTTCTTTCCCCTGCGTGACGCTACACTTAGCCAGGGTTGACCTTTTCTCTGGATATTCTGTATTTCTGTTAATGAGTTGAAGAGGTCTCGTGAGCCAGTTCTGCTAAAATAAAAGAAAAAGAAACCGAGCGACTAGGCATGTACAATGGTAGAGCCACGCCTTCTACCTTTTATGTCATGTGGAGAAAATATTAAATATAAATGGTACAGTGCATTATCTCCCATTGTCATCCTTAGCAATTAAATGAATTAATTTAAATTTAGTAGGAAATTGTTTTATTGCTAAGGGAAGACATATGGTAGAATGTTGAAAATAGTTTTCTCTTAATAAAATATTATCTCTTAGCTAGAGGAAGACAATCTTCTCTTCCTTTATTCTCTCTCCTCTATTTAAGCGAAAATCCAACATAGCAATCATAAGGTAAAGGTGACGTTATCCCATTATACGTGCCCATTACTTGTATGAAGCTGCGTCGCTCTCCACAAGGCGGCTCGCGCAAACCCTTGCATCGCTGCCACCCCCACCCTTCTTCTAGTAGCGATCAACTCTCTTTTAGATTATTCGTTTACTAATAACTCAAAGTTTTAATCTCTATTTATATATAAAAATAAGTATATATTTGTATATCAATGCTCTTAACAGCCTCTACCCATGCTTTAGCGGCGACAACTAGTGGAGGAGGCAGGATGACATGGTTGTGGGGTTGGAGCTTGAGTATTACTGATTTTATCTACTTTTTTGGATTTTGTATACAAATACTCATGAGCATCTAGGGTTTTCTAGATAGTTGTGGGCTCCTCGACGTGGATCTGCTACCAGCAAAGTGGCTGAGGTGGCTACTTGGGCAACACGACGATCGGAGCTAGAAGCGCGCCGGTTCGTGGCCTAGCAAAGCTCGTTAGAGGCTCTTGTTGTCTTGGAGGAGGGCAGCGCTCGCTCCTTTATTATCCGTGCAGATGACATGCTGCCCGGTTTGAAGGTGGGTGGCATGTCGATTGTGCGCATGATTGCTCGTTTAGACTTGACGCGCTAGGATCTGGCTCACGTAGGGGACGACGCGGGAGGGGCAGGGGGAGCTTTCTTGTGGTTTTGATCGATGATTCCGTGTGGTGTGCGCAGCGGCAAGGTTGTGGCCCGATGCTTCTAGTTACGGTGGTGTGGATGTTTTTTTGGGTAGGTGGATTACAGCTCTTGTCGACCGGTGCCAAATGGAGGGCAAAGTTTTGGAGACTCCGGAGAAAATCCTTCCTTCGGCTCGGTCGGAGCCGGCAACAGTGACACTTTGTGGGCGATGTTAACCGCATTCACTACAGGAATAAACTGCTACGCCGACGGCCAATACCTAAGCCGACGGCTTTTTATCGGGGCCGTCGGCATAGGTCTTGGCCTCGGACGTGGCCGAAATTTGGCCGTCGGCTTAGGTATGCCGTCGGCGTAGATTATTCAGGGGACCTAACCCGACGGCAAAGCCGTCGGGTCAGGTACTTTCATTTTTTGATCGCCTTTTCTGTTTTGCAAAAAATAAAAGAAAATGGTAAAAAATTCAAAAATTAATATCCTTTGAGGTGTAGTTATGTTACATGATCTAGTTGTTAGAAAAATTAAGAAACTTGAATTTTGACATGTTTTGCAAAAAACTTAAATTAGGAAAATTAAAAACCCGATTTTGGTACTCCGAAAATGGAAAATGCACTTTTTGCTTTAACGGTCAAAGTTTAGTGAAGAAATGACATGTTGCGGATCTGGAAAATGGTTTTTGCAAAAATTAGGAGCTCGTCTTATTAGAGCTAAAGGGCAAACCCACCCCGGTTTCAACGAAATCAGCACGAGTTTGTGTAAAATTCAAAAAATAACTCTGAAAGTTTGTGCAATGAAATAAGAGCTGATATATGTATCCCAGGTGGTCTATTATTTATGTGGGGTGTTGTGCCCAGCTTTCCGTAAGCCATTTTGGTAGCCGCCTCACAAAAAACCCGATTTCGGCACTCCAAAAATGGAAAACACACTTTTCATGGGACGAAACGAAAATCGGCCTTCGTGGAGTTCCTAGTCATCCCAAGGGCCACACGCATGTCCGATATGGCCTTGTTTCGACAAACTATGCCATGATCAGGACCAAACCTAGCTCATTTGACCTAAAAGCCCTTCAACCTCGAACTTGGTAGGTCAATTTTGTGAAGGGACTTTCTGGTAAATTGCTTTTATTAAGGTTTGAATTTTTTTCCCACATATAGGTAATATAAAATGACGCCACGCAAAGGTCTCACATTTTTGCGATTTTTTTTGAATTAGTTATGCCTGATTCTGGACACGCATGAACATGACAACACACGAAACTCGCGCTCATGGCCAGGCGGTGCGGAGTCCCGCTTTAACAGTCAAAGTTTAGTGAAGAAATGACATGTTGCGGATCTGAAAATGATTTTTGCAAAAAATTAGGAGCTCGTCTTATTAGAGCTAAAGGGCAAACCCACCCCGGTTCCAGCAAAACCGGCATGAGTTTGTGTAAAATTCAAAAATTAACTCTGGAAGTTTTCGTGATGAAACAAGAGCTGATATATGTATCCCAGGTGGTCCATTATTTATGTAGGGTGTTGTGCCTAGCTTTCCGTAAGCCGTTTTGGTAGCTGCCTCACAAAAAAACCCGATTTCGGCACTCCGAAAATGGAAAACACACTTTTCATGAGACGAAATGAAAATCGGCCTTTGTGGAGTTCCTTACCATCCCAAGGGCCACACGCATGTCCGATATGGCCTCGTTTCGACAAACTATGCCATAATCAGGACCAAACCTAGCTCATTTGACCTAAAAGCCATGCAACCTCGAACTTGGTAGGTCATTTTTGTGAAGGGACTTTCTGGTAAATTGCTTTTATCAAGGTTTGAATTTTTTTCCCACATATAGGTGATATAAAATGACGTCATGCGAAGGTCTCACATTTTTGCGATTTTTTTTGAATTAGTTATGCCTGATTCTGGATCCGCATGAACATGCCAGCACATGAAACTCGCGCTCATGGCCAGGCGGTGCGGAGTCCCGCTTTAACGGTCCAAGTTTAGTGAAGAAATGACATGTTGCGGATCTGAAAATGATTTTTGCAAAAAATTAGGAGCTCGTCTTATTAGAGCTAAAGGGCAAACCCACCTCGGTTCCAGCGAAATCAGCATGAGTTTGTGTAAAATTCAAAAAATAACTCTGAAAGTTTGCGTGATGAAACAAGAGCTGATATATGTATCCCAGGTGGTCTATTATTTATGTGGGGTGTTGTGCCCAGCTTTCCGTAAGCCGTTTTGGTAGCTGCCTCATAAAAAAACCCGATTTCAGCACTCCGAAAATGAAAAACACACTTTTCATGAGACGAAACGAAAATCAGCCTTCGTGGAGTTCCTTACCATCCCAAGGGCCACACGCATGTCCGATATGGCCTCGTTTCGACAAACTATGCCATGATCAGGATTAAACCTAGCTCATTTGACCTAAAAGCCATGCAACCTCGAACTTGGTAGGTCATTTTTGTGAAGGGACTTTCTGGTAAATTGTTTTTATCAAGGTTTGAATTTTTTTCCCACATATAGGTGATATAAAATGACGCCACGCGAAGGTCTCACATTTTTGCGATTTTTTTTGAATTAGTTATGCCTGATTCTGGACCCGCATGAACATGAGAACACACGAAACTCGCGCTCATGGCCAGGCGGTGCGGAGTCCTGCTTTAACGGGCAAAGTTTAGTGAAAAAATGATGTGTTGTGGATCCAAAATGATTTTTTTTGATTTTTTTTTGATTTTTTGATTTTTTTTGATTTTTTAATGTTTTAATTTTAAATTTTTTGAAAGTTTTTATTTTTTTCCAAATGTTAACAAACACATATACACATGCCCATACATACCTACACACATATAGACATATACACATACATACTTACACACAGTCATATAGACACACATGACTTATGAGGATTGATATGCTACTAATATCAATAAGGACTTAGTAGTGTAGGTGTAGCTTATTCAAATAGAACTTAGGAGTTAAGCGTGCTGGGCTTGTAGCAATCTGAGGATGGGTGACCGAGCGGGAAGTCATTGTTCCAGTGTCATTAGAGAGATAACAAAAATTGAAAAAAAGAAAAAAATCAAAGGAAAGGAAAAATACAAAAAAAAATAAAAAAGTTTGATTTTTTTTCAAAAATTTGAATTTTTTTGAGAAAACCGAAAATGACCTGACCCGACGGCCTTACCTGACCCGACGGCCTTTTTTGGCCGTCGGGTTAGCCTACGCCGATGGCAAAAGCTGAACCGACGGCCTTTTGACCTGGCCCGACGCCCGATTACGCCGACGGCACCTGACCCGACGGCATCTTCCTGATGCCGTCGGGTTAGGCTGACCCGACAGCATTTTTAGGCTAACCCGACGGCCTGTGGCCGTCGGCGTAGCTGTTTCTTCCTGTAGTGATTGGAGGCACCCTTGTTCGTGTGCCTTGCCCTCCTCATTTGGATTCATGGGAAACTTTGGTTCTAGGTCTTTCATTAAATGGGCGATGACAACACATTTTGTCTCGTGGTTCTTCTTGAAGGCACAAGTATTCACATGTATCATCATTTTTCATCTATTGAAAAAAGAAACTAAGAAAGGACTTAGCAACGAGACGAGGCAAGACTTTGATACTATCCGTTTCAAAGAAAAAAAAACAGGGAAACAAAGGTTCTAGATGGAGACCCGGATAGTTTTTTACTAGTTCACGAGAACAAAGCGAGTCAAAATGGCTAAAATTGATCATCTTTTAAGCTTCGGCACAAAATAAACCGAATATATAAAAAACTACAATTTGAATTGTTTTCATAGTGTCATAGGGTAGGATGTAATAGTTACATTGCATTGCATGGCGCCATCGAGAGCATCATGGTCTTGCATAGCACCGAAAATTCCAACAAGTCACGATGTCTTGCAATGTAAAGCGGACCCCATATAAAAGGGTCAGATTATGAATTTTATAAATTTGATATATTTTATATTGTAAAGGATTAATTCTAGCGGAAAGTGTTATTGGCATATGGGCACCAGTGATCCTTCACTTTCAGATTTTTGAAAATTTCAAAACCTAACACACCTATGTTTTGAAAAATTATAGATTTAAATATATAGAAAGATATATACAAGAGGAGTATAGACAAAAAAAAGTCTCGTTAAAAAATACTTTATACATTAGGAAATACAAATTATCAAAAAATTGGCTTTTTTATATTTCCCAAAATACAATGTATTTTTAAATAGGACTTTTTTGTATATATTTCTCCTATAAATATCTCTACAAATCTCTACAAATAATATGGCGATGCGATGTTCGTTGGTTGGTACGTCGTACACAACTTCGTCGCGGCCGTTTCGTTTTCGTCTATGCTGGTAACCGGGTCGACCGTCCGTAAGTCAATTAGGCTGGTACCAATGCATCACACACTCTCACCCCACTATAGCCTCGCCACGTCAGCTTTTACCCTCACTCTCACCCCACGGTGCCAGTGCACGGGCTATAGTGCCAGCTCTCACTTCTCTCTCCTCCACATCAGCTTTTCTCTCTCCTCTCTTTTACAACATTCAAAATAATGCAAGAAAATTATTTTATTCCACTAAAATTGTTACCGATTACATTATTTGAAAAAATTACATAAAAATTTGAAAAAATTACATAAAATTTTGAAAAAATTACATAATCTAGGCATTAGCCCACACATGCTCAATCAAATCATGCTCGTAGAGCCGATCGTGGGCACCCACACGATCACGCCTGATGGACCGTCGGCGGCGTCGCGGCGGTCTTGGCACCGCCTCGGGGTTGAGCATCGCCTCCTCATACTCCGCCTGGAATGCATCGATCATATCACCCTCCATTCCGTCGCTGGAGTTCGAACTGCTGCTAGAAGACATGGCGTCGAGAGGAGTGGAAATGGAGAGTGGAGGAGATGAAGTGGGGTGTGGAATGACTGAAACCAGGTGGGGGTATTTATAGGGGGTTGGGGATGAAATTCCGAATTTTTTTGAGCTCCAACGGATACCTCAACGGCTAGCTGATGTGGACGAATCAGAGCTCGCCACGTCAGCTAGCCGTTGGCACTACCGCCTCGCTCCCGCCCCGCTCTCGCCCCGCTCTCGCCCCCCCTCTCGCCCGCTCCCGCCCCGCCAGCGCGCCGCCTCCCTCTCGCCTCCCTCTCGCCCCCTCTCGCCCCGCCAGCGCGGGCGCCGGCCGGGCGGTATCGCCCGCTCCCGCCGGGCGACGGCGCCGGCGCCCGCCGCTGGCCTCCCGCCCCTCTCCCGCCTCCCTCTCGCCCCGACGCGGGCGATAGCGCCCGCGCTCACGCCTGCGTTGGCACCAGCCTTATAAGGCTTCCTTTTTTTTCTTCCGTTCCCCTCCCTAATTTTCTTCGTCTGTCGGACTCCCTGATCCATTAACCGCAATCAACCGGTCATAGATAGGCCATATCCCTGGCCGGCGATGCCAATCTGGCGGCGGCGCTAGGTTCCCAGGTCACCACGATTCGGAGGCTCGGCCGTTCTCACGGCTTGGCATCCAGAGGATTTTGGACGACTCGCGCTGGGCGATTGCTAGAGACGGGCTTGGCCTAGAGAACAACTCAATGCCCGCGGCGCGCGGATGCAGGAGACCTGCTTGACGGAGAGGAGATCTGTGACGAGCGGCAGAGTCCTCGCCCGCCGAGCGATTCGGGGGCAGTGGAGAGCGGGCTCGGGGCTGCTGGCTCGATGTTCGCTGCTGAGGTGTGATTTCCACCACAGGCGAGCGCAGGCAGCTGAGGTACTGCGACCAGAGCAACGATGCAGAGATTTTGGCCAAGCACGCCCGCATGACCAGCGCGGAATTCCCCACCAGGAGAGCAGTTTTCTGATGTTGGTGAAGGCGATCTTCCTGGTGGACTCAGGCTGCTCTTTTAGCAAATCCACTACTGAAGGCTACTTACTTAGTCTCGGTAGTTTGCTGGGTATTGGTAGTAATTGCTTAGATGTCTCAGGTCCCAAAAGATGGTGCTAATGCTTTTGAAAGTTCGGTTGACTTAAGTTATAGCTTTCAAGTTTTTCTTCTCCCAATAATGCTTTTGCTCAAGCACTTCTTTTACATAGTTCACTCTTAGTTCCTTCTTCTGGAGTAGATACCGATTTTTTTCCTTATTTCTTATTTACTGCAGTGCAATGCTTTTAAAGTTCAGAGAAAACATTTTCTATTGCACTTGGTTGGCAGTAGTTTCATGATGGAAATTGCATGTTTAACTGGTTAAGTTTGAAAGGAAATATGTAAACAAGCTAGCGGCAATATATGAGAAGACATAAACTATTGCTTAGTCCATATAGCTGCATTTGTAAAGTAGTAAGTAGAAACACCTATAGACCTAACTGCGGAGCGAGCCGTGTACACACTGAAAAGTTGGTTGGTTTTTACGACATGTCATGACTGTATTAAACAAATTTATTTTTTATGCGTTTTCACAATATAGATTTCTCTCTCCCATTGCTATGTACGGACATATTTTTATGTATGTTGTCGTTAAAAATGGTAATATTTTTATAACCGTTAAAATGGCAATTAAAATATGTCAGATTTTACGTAACACTAAATTTTAAAAACTCGTAGCAACGCACGAGCAATTAGCTATACAACATAAAACATGAAGGCGATTTTGGTCGGGTTCCATACCGAAGAATTGGACTGTTTGCAGAATTGGGCTTGTAAGTTGATTATTTGGGATTACTTTCCCGTTGAGTTGGAACATAAGCAACGAACGGCGAACTGAACCTCCACTGGCCGATACTCGACCTGATTAAGTCAAGTATTTAAATCTGAAGTATCATTGTAGGACTGCTATCAAATTTTCAGTCTGAAATCACATGCACCATACTATTCTAATCAGAATTACCTAATGCACCAATCGTGAGACAAATCCTTCACAAGGGTAGTTTTTTCTTCTGTCAAGTATCATGGTGCCATCTTATTTGTATGCAGTTTAAATAAATTAAGTAGTATTAATTTCAAATTAAGGATTTTTTTTTAAAAAAGGTTCAAATTAAGGAATGCCAAATTCTTGTGATTTTCCTCACAAACTATGAGCCGAAAGACTAAAGTATGCAATATGTTGTTGAATGATTATGAAACTGGAGAGGGCGACTTGATTTTTGAAAACAGATGTATGGAACAATGCTTCCTTGTCTGAAAATATTCCAAAACAATCAGATTCAGACTACACTATGCCCTGACAAGCACTTATGTCACTGTCACTTGTTTCCAAAACAATGCTTCCTTGTCTGAAGATATTCCAAAGCACTTTTGGGGCTTTGGAACGTTGCCAAACTATTTAAGAAAATTGTTACATATTTCACAACTTTGCTTTCGATATGAAAATTTCAAAAATAATGTTATGAAAATGGGACGATGATTGATGTAATCTATATGCAATCATGGTCTATAGGAATGCCTACAACGATTTTCCAGTGTTATAGAAAACACCGACTCACAGCAAGTAACACGTTGGATTGGGGACAACCACGAAGTACAATGGCCTTCCCCTCGGCTGGATCGTGTAGCCATTTAAATGTTAGATTAATCGCATAAATTATATTTAAATGTGTAATGGAGAAAGAAACTTAAGGGTCTGTGGCAACACATGGGTATTTAAATTCTATACAACTTTATAAGTATATAGCAAAAAAAGACATATGTAATATCAAATATATATAGTATGAATAATACTTTACGATGATTCCAAAAACGTTGATTTGATTTTGTCGAAATCAAAATATTTGGCTACATAATTAACAAAGTTTGACTTTCATAGAAAATTATATGCAACATAATTGCATAATTTAGGACAAAATGTGTGAAAAAAGATTAAGTGCTCGTAGCAACGCACGAGCATTCAACTAGTCTACCTATATATTTTAATGGGGCGGCTGGAGATTAGCCGTCTGACGTCATCCTTTTTTCTGAATAAAATTCAAATTTTAAATAAAAATGAATTTTGAACAAATTTTGAATCTAAACAAAAATTGGATTTGAACAGAAATTTTGAATATGAACAAAATCGGATTTGAACAGATTTTGAATCTAAACAAAAAATTGAATTTGAACAAATTTTGAATATGAACAAAAATTTCTGAATCTGAACAAAATTCGATTTGAACAAATTTTGATTATGAACAAAATTTTCGAATGTGAAAAAAATTTGTATTGTGATTAAAATTCGAATTTGATAAAATTTTGAATATTTTCAGATTTAAAAACCAAAAAAGAAAAAAGAAAAAAGGAAGGAAGAAAAAAGAACACGGATCTCCAACTAGATCCGACGGTCACACAGGTGACTGATCTCTATAGTTAGAGATCAGACTTTTCTAGCAAAACCGATATTTTAACCCCATACTTTTTAGAAGCATATAAATGTGAGATTTTAAAATTTTCAAAATTCTAAAATGTAGGGAGCACTGGTGATTCTAGCCATTTTCATACAAAGCGACGGACGCCTAGCGGAGACAGCGGTCAACAATAGTCTCCGTACTGCAGTCCAAACCCGACAGCACACTACCGACACAAATCTCACTCCACTCAGCCACTCACTCACTCACCTGCCCACTCTAGCTCTCTCTCGTGAAGTGGAGTAAAGGGGATAAAGGCGGATCGGATCGCGCCGGCGATGAGGAAGACGATTGTGGGCTCAGCCTCCACGGCGGGAGGCTGGCCGTGCAGTCTGAATCTCAACGTGGTCTTCCTGCTCTCCATGGTGGCCACCAACCTGCTCTCCCTCTACCACCTCTCCATCCGTGCATCCTCCAACACTCCGCCGCTCCAATCCGGCTCCGACTTCGACCAGCAGCAGGTCCTCCAGCAGCTCAACGCCATCCGCGCCACCGTCTCCCACCTCCGGTCCGCCACCCCTCCTCCACCCCCCGAGCTCGTCCTCTACACCCGCCTGGCCCCGGTCGGCTCCGCCTGCGCCGCTCACCCCGACCTCCTCCACCGATTCATGACCTACGTCCCCTTCGCCGCCTGCCCCGACGACGTCCACACCCTCGCCGAGCCCCTCATCCTCCGCGGCTGTCACCCGCTCCCCAGGCGCCGGTGCTTCTCCCCCACGCCCGCGGCCGCTGGATCCGTCCAGCTCCCCACCGACCCCTTCGCGCCGCTCCCCGACTCCGTCGCCCGCTGGCCGACGACGGACGCGAAGAAATGCAGGTCCTTCTCCTGCCTGCCGGCAGCGCTGGGGTTCGACCTGGCGCGGACAGAGGCCGGCAAGTTCCTCCGGGCGCGGGGCCCCCTGGACCTGACGGTGCCGCAGCTGCTGCGCCTGGCGTCGATGAGCCGCGCGGGGCCCATCCGTCTGGGACTCGACGTGGGCGGCGGCACGGGGACGCTAGCGGCGCGGCTGAAGCGGGCGGCGAACGCGACGGTGCTGACGACCACCATGGACCTGGGCGCGCCCTACTCGGAGGCGGCGGCGGCGCGCGGTGTGGTGCCGCTGCACGCGCCGCTGCAGCAGCGGTTCCCTGTCGGGGACGGGACGATGGACGTGGTGCGGACGGGGCACGCGGTGAACCGGTGGATCCCGGAGGCGGCGCTGGAGTTCCTGTGGTACGACGCGGACCGGGTGCTGCGGCCCGGCGGGCTGCTGTGGGTGGACCACCTGTGGTGCCGGAAGGGCGACCTCGACGGCGTGTACGCCGCCATGCTGCGGAGGCTGGGATACAAGACCATCAAGTGGGCCGTCGCCGACAAGACCGGCAACGGCGCCAAGGACGAGCTCGTCTACCTCACCGCGCTGCTGCAGAAGCCATTCTAGCCAGGCTGCAGATGTGAACGAGCTTTATCTACGCGATTACTGAGAGCGTTTGAGATCCAGCACGTACAGTCATGTTATCATGTACCAAGACTGTCCCAGTCGATGTGCAAGCAACAATCGGCGAAATGCAGTTCAGTTCTTCAGGACAGCGTCCTCAGTTTGAAACATTCTTTAGTTACCGTCCATTTTTAAGAGAAAACTTTCAGCGAGCAGACGACTTCAGATCTTGTAACGGTCGCCGAAGCAGATGATCAAGGCGGCTAGAATCTCCGTTGATTGGTAGGATCACAGCGACCTCGGTACCTTGCGTGTGTTCGTCACGGCCAACACGGCTCAATCTCTCTCAGAATCAAAGAAACACGGCAGTATATTACGAGGTCGGCGTTGACCATTGTCCTTCAAAGTGACGACTGAAGAGTAATTTCTTTTACACAAATGCGAAAAAGTGCACGAGTGTATGTCAGGGCATCTCCACCCGTCCGAAGGTAAACGAACGGTTGGTGATTGTTTTGGTCCGATTTTCACCGCGGTCAGCAAAATCCCAGTCTAGTGGTTCAACGCATTTTGCTCGATGTGATCCATCCCGAGTCTAAATTTGGGTTTGAAATACGTCAGCCTGAACAACACACGTTGTCTCCCTATATTGGTTGCTCCCTCCCCTCTGGCAGTGGTGCCAAGACCCTTGCCCGCCCCGATCACGCTGCACCGTTTCAAAAACCCTTGTCTCCCGCCCTCCCCTGTAGAGGACACCGCTGAGGGCATTGACATAGCCCCCGCTGAGCCCACTTCCCTCATCACCGAAGGCAATGCCAAGCTCAAGCCGAAAGGCAAGGTGAAGAAAAAGCTGATCGCGACGAATAGGAAGGTCCAAAACAAAAAAACGGCAGGACCATTGGGTTCCCAAGAGGGAAAGGAAGGCCGAGGCGCTAGCTGCCGTCACCTTGGAGACGAAAAATGAGCGCCTCATCCTCCTTCACGCCAAGGACAGCGTCCACGAGGCCGCAAACTTGCACACCGGTGAGTTGCTCGGCGAGGGAAAGGTCGACGCTGCCGATACTACCTTGAGTAGGTCGGTCACGGCTCAGGCCATGCGGCCGCCGATGCTGCCACGGCCGCCTGATGCGTCGGGGGCCGCGTCTTTCCCTGTACTGCATGTCCATGCGTCGTCCTAGCTAGGTGTGGCGCGATCGAAGTCGTCAGAGCTCGCATTGTTGCAGGTCGGCCTCACACTGACGGCCATCGACCTCTATCGTACTCTTGCGCCTGTTGATTCAGTCCAGGCAACACGAAAGCGTCCTCGGGCGATCACACCGATAGCGACCATGCCCGGGCGCCAACTGTTCGAGGGAATGCCAACCTGACCCGTTCGACTCGGTATGATGAAATTCACCTAGACATACGTTCATTTGCAAATTCCTACGTGACATGATCTCCAAATTTGCGTAGGCATTTTATGCCGAGGAGAATGAGGCCTAAATGTACGACATGGTCAATGTCGGCGGCCATACGAGCTCCTGTTTCTTGACGGTCAATGCATCATCAACGTCGGAGTCAAAGTTTTAGAGGGGGTGCCGGAGCTGCGGGAGGGCAACGACGACGAGAACACATATTCACTGGAAAACGATAATGACTTCGCTCCCGGTGTCAAAGAGGAAGTGATGCGATGGGCCTGATGCGCACGTCAAGGCGTGAGGAGGAGGACGGCCGTGAAGTCGCGTCGTTCAACGAAGACCAGCTTGATCGCGGGTTGTTTGCCTTCGAGCTCCACGAGGTGCGACGCAAGTACTGTCATCGGCAGGCCCATCTGCACATCATTATTGTCCTCTCCTCCGACAACGAGGAGTGAGGACCTGCTTGATCGCCGAGGTTGCGCCATCGACGAATGGTCTCGGTGTCGCCTTCTGGCCTTATTTTAGTTATATACTATTTTTCAGTATTTATCTAGAATTTGCAACTATATATGCATGATGATGATGAACTATGATGACTATCGATGTCAAAACAAATGCGCGAAGCTTATTTTAAATTCCAGTACCGATTTGCACTGCTCCGTGTTATTTCAATATCCCATCTGTGTTTCCCGTTTACCCAATTACTACAAGCTATAAGCTTGAGACTGACCCAGCGTGTCGAGGCCATCCCGGCGGGCGCTTTTACAGCCATTCAATTTCTATCTTAGATGATCTGCATCATCCATTTGGTTAGGTTAGTAAGTTTGTTAGACAATCATCTTTTGGTCTTCTCTGGCTGACATAGGGTCCCATTTTGCTACTAGGCCGCAATTTACAGCAATAGATAGATTTTCATAGTGTAAAAAGTAAAAACAGGACCACCGGTCCACCGCTTCACTTCGCAGGCTCGCGCCTCCCAGACCCGACTCCGTAGGCCACAACCATCCATTCTCACTTTTTCCTCTGTTCTTCTCCCAAGCTCTAGGGTTTATCCGATTGCAGCCGCCTCCCACGCTGCCCTCGCCCACATAGTCTCTGCCCGCTCCCTGACCGCCTGCCCTACCCTGGAGCGGCGTTGAACTGCCGCCACTGTTCGTGGCAGTGGCTGTGCGGCGGAGCATCAGCGGAGGTGGCAGCACAAACAGCGGCAGCAACGGCGGCGAAGAATCGACGGAGGTGGCAGCTACCCGCAAGTGACGGGGAACAACGGGTGAAAGGCAGGGCATCCTCTCCTTCCTCTCCCATGGTCTCTCCTCTTCCTATGTTGTCTTAGCCTTCCATGGTTTGTTAGTGGCGGTGGGGAACTACGAGAGCTCGCAGCGAGGAATGGTGAGCGGTGGTCAAGGACGAGACACATGAAGATAGATCGGGATGGGGGACTAGCTATAGTCGAGGAAGCGCAGCTACATAGGTACCCATGGCGGCGGCAGAAGAACAAGGCAGGAGGCCCTCCCCTCACGTCATGTATTGCCCTCACACATGTACCTACCGATCTGAATTTTTAACTCTGTCCAAGTGTTGCTCATTCACATGTTCAGATGTCTCTCTGTCTTATGAGTCTCCATTGATTCGACGGCATCGTCGGCGACAATGGTCTCATGCACATCATCTTAAGTTCACGTGGTGCTCTGAAGATGAACCTGGTCATACAATAATCTTTGGTACACAATGGATCTTTATAGGTTCAGCTATGGTACACAGACAATGATTGTTTCAAAGATGTACCTGCTCATCACTCTGATGCTACCTTTTTTGCAAAGAAGGTATTTACTCGATCAACCATGACAATCTGTTCAACTATGCAGATTCATTCATTTTCCCCTTTGTCTGGATTAATTGCTAAGATTCAGTGGATATTTTGAAAGTATATTTGGAGCTGCAACGAAGCAAAAAACAACTGAAGCACTTCCGATTCTTTAGCTGATATATTATATATACACAAATGTTGAACGACATTTTGATTTTTAATATGATGATAAGGAGTGCGTCACTATAGCCATAGTTGAGCCATAGTGTTCTACTAGCTTTGTGAGGATAGAGATTCGTCTGTCTTAAAATAGAAAGGACGGAGAAGTTGATGCCCACATATAATTTGTAATTATGTGTTGTTCACATCAGTTTAGCAAGAACAGGAACAAATGAGTTGTTATAAAACTACATATGGTTGGCTTCATGATTGATTACCTGAATATTACATTTCCAACTGGGCAACTAAGTGTACATCGAAAATTGAATTTGATATTGCTCGCTCTTCTGAAGATTGATCTGCACTTGGTTTTATTCCATATAAGCTGGCTTGGTTACTGCAATATCATGACATACCAATATTTTTAAATATGTGTTTGGTCATTCAGAATCATGTTACGGGTCTAAACCTAAATCTGAGCAGAAAGTGGTGGTGTAGTTGGATGTTACTTATGCAAAACAGTTATATGTAGCCATGTATGCATCATATTATTTTAAAATATAGTGAAATTTCTTTGTGGTTTGCTACAAATTCCGCTGCATAGTTTAGATCGTTAGATTTGTCAATGGGTTGAGGTCGTCCATTTTTTTGATCTTCCACTACTATTGTTCTTCTAGACTTGTAGAACGAGCACGAGATCTGTAGCCATAATGCCATATGGAGGATCACCTTCTTGCCTTCGTAAAAGTTATATGTGTTAAGTTGTGGCCTAATTTCATGCATATATGCATTCAGCATTATTACAATCACAGCCCCTTTCATATTTTCTCCGCATTGATGCAGATGATGCTTGTTGCGACTCAATTAGTGCCCCTTTCATCTGGACTCTTGTAGAGGATGATTGCTGCAAGTCTGGCCATTGGTAAGCGGATTACATGTAATTTATTTCTTGTTTTTGTACTTGTTATCTATTGACTATTATAATATATTCCGCAAATTTTATGCATATTTTTTTATGTATCCAAAATTACGGATCTCGCAAAAAAAACAAGTGCACATTTGAACTTAAGTCACATTCCATGATGATTAATATTTACATGTTTTTTCAATTTTAATGCTGGTTACATAAACTTATTTCTAGAATTTGGGATCGAGTTTTGTTTCTCCATTCTTTTGGCCATCCATTATGTAAGTTGGAGAAAGCACTTTCGAAGTATTTTTATCCATCTATGTTTATTTGCTGTTGTGATAAATTCACATGGAGTTGATTGACTTTGTGATTCGCTTTTTGTTAAATTTTGTACTAAACATGCATGGAAGCAATTTCATATCAGGGAATAAAAAGTGATAATACCTTGCAAATTAGTCTGCAGAGATTTATTATAATTCTTGCAGTCTCTTCTGGCAGGAGATGCATGCGATTTTTTTTTCATGTGAAATATGACACCATGTAATTTTGTAAATGTAGCGGAAATGAGTTATTTAAGTCTTGTAGTGGATATCCAGGGAGAATATCACATTTAGATGTTAAGAATCTTCTAGATTCTAAATAATGCCCTAGCCTACATTCGAAGCTCTTGGTTTTGGTGAAAGCAAAATGCTTCTTTGAGATATTGCCTCTGCTACAGGTGAAACTACTTCTGGCTAACGTATTTTCAGTTTTGTGTGTCTCCATGTTATGCTCACCTTTGTACACCATAGAAGGTCATGTCGCTACCCCATACATGTGCAGGTGAGGCACTATGCGCATAGGTGTTTGAGATGGCATGTCGTGTCAGTGCACCGTTGTTTTAGAAAAAGGATTTGGCGAAATGCTGGAATGCTCAGCGGATGATGAAGTTCTATTCTTCATGTCAGTGGCGTAGCTGGCATACAAGCATTGGGTTCATGTGAACCCAATAAAATTCATCAATGCCTCATTAAATTAGTGTATAACATTGTTAATTAGTGGAAGATTACACCATAACAGCAAGAGCTGAACCCAATGAATTTTTGTTCTAGCTTCGCCCCTGCTTCAGGTTCCCATATTAACCTGAAATCCCCTTTCACCTGCAAGCATGTCTGCTTTAATGGTCTTCAGGCTCATATTTTATAGTGAACAATTTTGTTGTTCAAATATATCTCTACATATCTTCAACATTTTGTGTTCTGAATGTAGTTGCATACTGCTGTAATTGTTAATGATCCCAAAATCCTAATTTAAAAAATTCCTTACGTGTGTAATTTTTTTTACCAACTCATAAGATGATGTAATAATGGAATATATATATATATATTCGGGCGTGGAGGACCTATACCCGAACAATTGAAAAATTTCAATATAAAAAAAAAGTTAATTAAGAATTTCGAAATATTTCATGAATAAAGAAAAATAAATATTCCTATTATGAAGATCTCCATCATCAACAAGCATGCAAGCAGCCAAAGAATTGAAGCTGTCAAAAGTTCTTCACATGCATGCAAGAAGAAGGAATTCAAGCCAAAGTAAAGAAGCAGACTCCAAGACACCATCATGTGAAGCGAGAAGATTTTTCCAAGATGAAGATAAGGAAGAAGTCACCTCCATGTCACCTCCATAGCCAGCCAAGGCAATTTGGTGGCTGTACAAATAGTCCCTCCAACATGCTCTAAAATGGCTAAGGCCTAGAAAGCCTAAAAAAGTCCTACAAAATAGGTGTATGATGAGCAAGAGGAGACAAGAACCAATAATGGTGAAAGAAGGCTGTAGAATGCAGCAACAATAGAGAAGCAAGGCTGCAGAAATGGTGCTCTCTCGTGCCTATAAAAGGAGAAGAGCGCAGCGAAGGAACACACGGAGAACACACAGAGCAAGCAAACACCAGCAGAAGAAACACCAGCCAACAGCGAGCTCCTGCGAGAACTCTCTGCTTAGTAGTAGTAGTAGTAGTAGTACCACCACCACTTGTAATAATAAGCCTGCATAGTGAAGGCAATCGTGTTGTACCGAAGGAGCTAAGGTAATCCTCCTTCCCGTGTAAACCCTTCGGGGCATCCCGAAAGGGAAAACCATATGTAAGCTATATTGTGGAAATGAAGTAGTTTCGTGTTTCCCTAAATTTCTTTTTAGCATGTTTATATGAGATGGGTTCTTATGCTAGGGATCCTATAGGAGAAACCTCTGCATGTAGTTCTCTGTTAAGCCTTGTGTATGGCGTCAGAAACGAGAACCTTGGTTGTAGAGAAGTGTTCCCTTCGGGTGGAACTGCCTGGGAAGACGATAAGAAAATAACCCATATAAATTTGACTAAAGAAATTTAGGGAAATAAACTTAGCTACTCCTAAAGCAATATGGTGAAAAATATGGTGAGTACCGAGTAGGACAATACAACTCTGCGCACACCCCGTACGATTTGTTGGCCTCGACAGCCATAAGGATCCTGCAGAATATACAAAAATAAATATTATAATCTGAATATTAAATTTACGTATTTATAATCATTAACATAAAAGAATTTATAATCTGAATATTAAACTTACGTATTTATAATTGTTAATATAAAAGAATTTTATCACGCATAGTTCATATATATCCCGCATATTTATTTATATTATTTTTTACTGTTATATATTTGTGTATTGTTGGTATCAGAGCAAGGTTTAATCATTGAAAGGTTAAGGTATCTGAATTTAGAAGTTAGCGCAGGTAGAATTATAAAAACTAAGGAAAATATTGATATAAGGTGTAGAATAAATACATCTGAAGAGCATACTTGGCATACTACTCATAGCCAGCTGAATATAATTGTTGATCTCATATATAACTTTTTCATATCTTGGGGAAAAAGACAAGATATATTAGATCAGAAGTTTGAAAGTTTATTGAAAGAATACAATAAGCTTGCAGAAAAATAATCAGGTTTGAATAATAAAATTGATATAGCCTTGCATAAGCTAGAAGAAGCAAAGGCAAGACAGAATACAGTTTGCAGAAATAACGATTATATTAAAGAAGAAGTACAATCCATTGGAAAAAATATAGAGCATAGTTTGAATAAGAATAAAGACTTGTTGTCAGGGTCCACAACAAGGCAAGATCATATTCTTGAAATTAAAGAATTGGTGCAAGAGGTAAAAACTCTGATCCTCTCATAATTTGCATGTCCGAATATAACAAAGCATTAAGCGAAGTAGCCAAATATTTAACGCCTCCTATTGGTTTCTCCGATCACGACTCACCAAAAGAAGACTCTAAAATTTTAATAAAGCAAAATAATACAATCATTCAGTTATTAATCCAAGTCTTAGAGAAATTAAATAGAGAACAAGGTAACAAAGAAATTGTGTTAGCATCATCTGGTGTAGTAATATCATCAAAGAATATCAACTCAGAAAAATGGACATATCTAAAAGCCTCAATAGAAGAGACAAAGGTCTCCAAGTAGTAAGGCAAGATTCGAGACCCCTAACAATGATGAATAGAATTTCATGCAGCAGAAATGATGATATTGATAGTTTAGAAGAAGTTATAGACCTAGATAGAGATCTAGAAAGATATCAAAAAGATACATTAAGGAAAATAAGACCACAACAAGTTTATCATATGGGCATGTTTGAAAGTAGAAGCGGCCTATATAGAATTTCTAGAGAAATTGAGTTAAGTGTGATAACTCATCCTGTAGACCTAAGGATTGTGAGTAAGAATATTGAAAATGAACTTAAATATAGTGGTTATAAATACATTCATCAAGGTATGTATATCATAGGAGTTAAAGGCATGACAAGAAAGAAATTAGGAGCGAAGGTTCTAATAACATTACTAGATAAAAGATGGGGATCAATAGATAAAGCTTCATTAGGCTTTATGGAAGGTGATATGAATGAAAATAGGCTAATAACCTACATAGCCCCAGACCTAATGATGCCAGTAAAAGAATTTATAGATAAAATGAGTTTTGGATTCCAGACTAAAGGATATGAAGATTTTAGAGGAACAAATTTGTTAGTAAGCATAGAATTTATAGGAAGGCTCACTAACAAAAGCAGCTCTAGATATAGAGTAAATGTAAATGACGTAATTGAAAGTATGCAGTCAAAAGGTATAAAGTTTATGAGTCCTCTTAAAATTAGTTCTGAAGAAAGAGCAGGAGAAGAGTGGAATATTGGAGAATTAATAGAAAAGAAAGAACTAAAACTACCTGAAAACTACATTAGCTATCAAAATTGTGAAGGAAGTAGTAGCATTAGGTTCACAAATTATAAAGCCGCATCCTTAGATGACACAGAATCTCTAATGTCAGAATCTGAATTTAGTGATAATAGGTGCAAAGATGCGACAGAATGCATGGAAAGGGCAAATCTAGACAATGAAATAACTCATTGGGAAGGAAAATTAAAACATATAGAATGGGAATATAATAATTCTATGATTAAAGATTGGCCTAAGATCCGAGAAAAGGAATTATTTTTCATTAGAGAAATTTCAAGACTTAAAAAATTAAGAAGTGACAAAAATAATACCGCTAGCAGTTCAGTTATGGTAAAAAATATGGTTGAGCCCAAAGACAAAGATAAAAATGTCAATATCAACCAAAGTCATAAGGATAAAGTTATAGATGAAGATGAGCAATGGGACATAAACAATAAATTGCTATTAGAAAGTTATGAAGAAGAAGAAAAAATAGTAAACGAAATACTAGAAGAAGAAATAGACTACGATGAGTCTGAAGCATATGATGATTTTATAAATTCCCTAGATGAGGTAGGGTTACATAATTTAGAAAATGCAATGGAAGCCATGGAAGTTGAAAATAGTAAGAGAAAAAGATCTGCATATGGTGATAGTTCAGTAAAACAAGAAGGAGAAAGAGAGAGAGCAACCAGACCAGCCGGAAGATGGCCTCCAGAAAAAGAAGATTTTCAACCAACATACATCCCAGGACAATACAGGCATATGGGTTCTAAAAGAAGAGATTTTGAAAGGCCAGTGCAATTTCAAAATTTTAGGAATGATGGTGCTATACTAAACTTAGCAGCCCATGATCCTGCAGATTGGCCAAATATAATTAGCATATGGAAAAACCTAATAGTTCAAAAATATATACAAAACCAACATAATATAGGAAATAAGGTAGAAGATATGCTAACATATCTTGAAACATTTTTAGGAAAATCCGTAAAAGTTTTATGGGAACAATGGGTAGAGACATATCCAAATAATTATGAAGAATTAAAAAGGGCTGGAAGTAACCCAAATAATTTTGCTAACATTATATCAAATATGATCATAGCAGAAGACCCAGAATTAGGAAATACAGCATTACAAAATGAAAGATTGAGAGAAATAGAAAAATTAACTTTAACTAGTTGGAAAGGAATAAAAGAATTCTCTCAGCATTATTTATATAATGCTACCACTGCTAAACAAGGCTACAACAAAGGTGTTGTTGAAAGATATTTTAATAAATTACCTGACCCATTAGGATCCATAATATTTGAAGAATATAAGAAAGAAACAGAAGGTTTCATCATGAATATATCCCAAGCCATAACCTTTGTTTTTAAACATTTAAGAAAAGTTTGCACAAGTATACAAGCACAACGATCTATGAAGAGATCTGATTATAATTTCTGCAATAATATTGTCAAAATTCCATTAACATATGGAGAAGATAGGCATAGGAATAAAAAATATTACAAACCTCAAAGGAGAGATAATAGAAATTTTAGGACAAAAAGAAGATATTTCTTAAGAAGGTCAGATAATAGAGCCCCTTTCTTACATAAGAGAAATGTAAGAAGATATAATCCCAGAAAAACATATGATAGTACGTGCAGGTGTTTTATATGCAACTCACCTGATCATCTAAGTAGAACTTGTCCCAATAAAGATCAGAAAAGATATTCTAGTAAATTAGAAGAGCAAGAAAGAGTGCTAATCATAGATAGTGTCAATGAAAATATATTAGTATGTGATGATGAAATAAAAGATGATGAGTCAATATATTCAATCATAGAAACAGATGAAGTAGAAAATGAGATAAGAGAAGAAGAATCAAGTGAAGATGAGATAGACTTAATAGAAGAACTAGCAGGTTTAAAAATTGAAATGATGAATCAAGTAGATTGTGAGCATGATTGGATTAGAGGTAAAGGAGACTATTATATAAAATGTGCTTTTTGCATATACTACCCAAGCCAAGAAAATAGGTCAACTTGTAGTTTATGTTTAAGACAAGCATGTTTTTCTTGTTTGAAAGCTAAGAATCAAAGTTGGAGACAAGAAATAGAATATGAACCAGAAGATCGAGTACTATCAAGTAGAGTTAGAAATCTAGAAAATAGGATAAATAAACTAGAAGCAGAATTAGAAGAAATAAATTATAAGTTACAAAATAATAATAATGGTGTTATATGTCAAGAAGATAATACAGCCAAAAATACTGAATTAAAAGATCAAATGGTAACTGTAAGAGAAAGTAAAGGAGATAGGCATATACAATTAAAAGATGCTATAACAAGCTTTGGGAATAAATATATAGTACGCCTACCATTTAAGGAAGTACTAGGAATACGGATTCCAGTTAAAATAATTTTGAAGCCAAACATTTCTTACAAAATATTAGCATTATTAGATACAGGTTGCACTAAGAACATAATTCATGATAAGTATTTTTGCAAGATGCCCTGAAATAGTTAAAACAATAGATGATAATAAAGCCGAAGTATCCACAGACATGTCAGGAATAAAGAAAGTACATAATCAACTAGCGTATAACATCGAATCATACATAAATGGCACCAAATACATAATAGATGAAATTACAATCAGAGATTTATCTGTAATAAGTGATGATATGATATTAGGATTAAGGTTTTTACAACAATCCTTGCAAACCACTATTATACATGAAGAAGGAGTTACATTCATCCCACACCAAGATAATGTTCCATACATATCTGAGGTACGAAAACAAAGAAAATCCTTGCAAAATGTAGAAATATCTAAGCTGGAAGATGAGGGTAGCACTAGTATAGACCCTCTTGAAATCTGCAATGAAGAAGAGCTTAGTGATAGTATAGAAGAATATCATATAGAAAATACATGCATCGAGTGCATAGGGTTACAATCTTTCTCACCCAATTGGTATAGAGATATAAAATCAAAAAATGATATAGACAAGATTGTGCGAAGGCTAGAAGATATACAAATCATTAGAGAAATACCAATGAAACATTGGGATAAGAATGCTATAGTATGCAAAATAAATATTATAAACCCTGATTACATAATTAAGTCAGGACCTATAGAAGCTACTCCCAAAGATATAGAAGAATTCAAAATGCATATTGAAGAATTACTGAAATTAAGGGCAATAAGAGAAAGTAGAAGCCCTCATAGATCCGCAGCTTTTATAGTTAGAAATCATGCTGAAGAAGTTAGAGGCAAGTCTAGAATGGTTATTAATTACAAAAGACTTAATGATAATACCATAGATGATGCATATAATATACCAAATAAGCAAGAATGGATTAACAGAATACAAGGAAGCAAATATTTCTCAAAGTTTGATTTAAAGGCCGGTTTTTGGCAAGTAAAAATGGCCGAAGAATCTATTTCGTGGACAGCATTTACATGTCCTCAAGGTCATTATGAATGGCTAGTTATGCCTTTAGGATTAAAGAATGCGCCTGCATTATTTCAAAGAAAAATGCAAAATATATTCAATGAGAATCAAGCATTCATATTAGTCTATGTAGATGACTTGTTAGTCTTCTCAAAGACTTATAAAGAGCATATTGCACACCTTGAAGTTTTCTTTAGAAAGGTAGAACAAAATGGGTTAATATTATCTAAAAAGAAAATGGAAATTTGCAAAGAGAAAATTAATTTCCTTGGCCATGAAATAGGAGAAGGAAAAATATATTTGCAAGAGCATATAGCTAAGAAAATATTACAATTTCCTGATGCCATGAATGATAAAAAGGTTTTACAACAATTTTTAGGAATTGTAAACTACGCAAGAAACTATATAGATAACTTAGCAAAGATTGCTGGACCATTATATGCTAAATTAAGAAAGAATGGTCAGAAATATTTTAATTCTGAAGACATAAAATTAGTTCAGGCTATTAAAGAAAAGGTTAAAAACTTGAAACCCTTAGAATTACCATTAGAAGATAATTATTTCATAATTGAAACTGATGCATCTAAGGTAGGATGGGGTGCTATATTAAGGCAAAAGCCTAATAAATATTCTCCAAAGGCAGAAGAAAAAATATGTAGATATGCCTCAGGGAGTTATAAGTTAAAAACTGTGAATAATATTGATAGAGAAATTCTTGCAGTAGTCCATGCCATTAACGCATTTAGATTATATTTAGGATTTAAAGAATTTACAGTACGAACAGATTGTGAAGCAATATGTAGGTATTACAATCAAATCAATAGTAAGAAAAGTTCTACTCGAAGATGGGTTTTATTTGAAGATATCATAACTGGGAATGGTTATAAAGTAGTTTTTGAGCATATTAAAGGTAAAGATAATAGCTTACCTGATATATTCTCTCGCGCATCAATTTTGCAGAAATGAAGAGAGGAATACTCCCTAACGGGACAGAAGTTTTCACATTTGGAATCGATAATACATTGAGAATATTCCCTCCAAATACATTCAAATTCAAGGCAAAGGGACATATTGCTCTAGATGAAATTCAAGAATGTATATTGGACAATTTCTGGTTCCAATATAATAATAAAAGAGAAGAGAAGGGATATTTATTATCCATTCTGAATAGCCTTGCAGAATATTTTAACATGATGAATAAAAATATACCGAAGTCAGCAAGAATTCAAACGCAGGAAATAATATCAGTATATGTCCTATTTGATGGAAGTAAACCAGGAATATATACAAAATTTGAGGAATTAGCAAAACAAAAAACAATAGCAAGAATGAAGGGAGAAGATTTAACATGGAAAAAATATATAGATATCAATGAAGCCATGAAATATGCAAAAGATATCATTGGAGAAGATTTCTATATAGACCCTAAAGTGAAGGAATATATTGAGAAGGTTAAAGGAAAAAACAAGAATACTCCCCCTCCACCGAATACAACTCATACAAAGGGAGAATCACCAAAGAAGGCAAAAGAAGAAGAAGAGTCCCCCCAGACTCTGACATATAAGGCATGCCTTTTAAAAGGCGTGGATCCTCTGGATTCAGAGCATATAGACCTGAAGGTAGATCAAAAATTTGAAGAAATTGCAAAAACATGGAAAGTAGAATTAAAAGCAGAAATTTTAAAAGAATTACAAGCTGAATTTAATGAAAAATTTGAAGAATTAAAAAGAGAATATGATTCTAAATATGATATGAATTTTCTAGACGATGACCACATGGACATCGCTGGACATGGTCAGCTCCAAGAATAAATATAGAAGCATGCAAATATTGTTGAATATGAATTGATATTGCTATCAATTATTCGGGCGTGGAGGACCCAAATATTAGAATAAACTTGAATTGATATTACTATCAATTATTCGGGCGTGGAGGACCTATACCCGAACAATTGAAAAATTTCAATATAAAAAAAAGTTAATTAAGAATTTCGAAATATTTAATGAATAAAGAAAAATAAATATTCCTATTATGAAGATCTCCATCATCAACAAGCATGCAAGCAGCCAAAGAATTGAAGCTGTCAAAAGTTCTTCACATGCATGCAAGAAGAAGGAATTCAAGCCAAAGTAAAGAAGCAGACTCCAAGACACCATCATGTGAAGCGAGAAGATTTTTCCAAGATGAAGATAAGGAAGAAGTCACCTCCATGTCACCTCCATAGCCAGCCAAGGCAATTTGGTGGGTGTACAAATAGTCCCTCCAACATGCTCTAAAATGGCTAAGGCCTAGAAAGCCTAAAAAAGTCCTACAAAATAGGTGTATGATGAGCAAGAGGAGACAAGAACCAATAATGGTGAAAGAAGGCTGTAGAATGCAGCAATAATAGAGAAGCAAGGCTGCAGAAATGGTGCTCTCTCGTGCCTATAAAAGGAGAAGAGCGCAGCGACGGAGAACACACAGAGCAAGCAAACACCAGCAGAAGAAACACCAGCCAGCAGCGAGCTCCTGCGAGAACTCTCTGCTTAGTAGTAGTAGTAGTAGTAGTACCACCACCACTTGTAATAATAAGCCTGCATAGTGAAGGCAATCGTGTTGTACCGAAGGAGCTAAGGTAATCCTCCTTCTCGTGTAAACCCTTCGGGGCTTCCCGAAAGGGAAAACCATATGTAAGCTATATTGTGGAAATGAAGTAGTTTCGTGTTTCCCTTAATCTTTTCAGCATGTTTATATGGGATGGGTTCTTATGCTAGGGATCCTATAGGAGAAACCTCTGCATGTAGTTCTCTGTTAAGCCTTGTGTATGGCGTCAGAACGAGAACCTTAGTTGTAGAGAAGTGTTCCCTTTGGGTGGAACTGCCTGGGAAGACGATAAGAAAATAACCCATATAAATTTGACTAAAGAAATTTAGGGAAATAAACTTAGCTACTCCTGAAGCAATATGGTGAAAAATATGGTGAGTACCGAGTAGGACAATACAACTCTGCGCACACCCCGTACGATTTGTTGGCCTCGACAGCCATAAGGATCCTGCAGAATATACAAAAATAAATATTATAATCTGAATATTAAATTTACGTATTTATAATCATTAATATAAAAGAATTTATAATCTGAATATTAAACTTACGTATTTATAATTGTTAATATAAAAGAATTATGAATTGATATTGCTATCAATTATTCGGGCGCGGAGGACCCAAATATTAGAATAAACTTGAATTGATATTACTATCAATTATTCGGGAGTGGAGGACCTATACCCGAACAATTGAAAAATTTCAATATAAAAAAAAAGTTAATTAAGAATTTCGAAATATTTAATGAATAAAGAAAAATAAATATTCCTATTATGAAGATCTCCATCATCAACAAGCATGCAAGCAGCCAAAGAATTGAAGCTGTCAAAAGTTCTTCACATGCATGCAAGAAGAAGGAATTCAAGCCAAAGTAAAGAAGCAGACTCCAAGACACCATCATGTGAAGCGAGAAGATTTTTCCAAGATGAAGATAAGGAAGAAGTCACCTCCATGTCACCTCCATAGCCAGCCAAGGCAATTTGGTGGGTGTACAAATAGTCCCTCCAACATGCTCTAAAATGGCTAAGGCCTAGAAAGCCTAAAAAAGTCCTACAAAATAGGTGTATGATGAGCAAGAGGAGACAAGAACCAATAATGGTGAAAGAAGGCTGTAGAATGCAGCAATAATAGAGAAGCAAGGCTGCAGAAATGGTGCTCTCTCGTGCCTATAAAAGGAGAAGAGCGCAGCGAAGGAACACACGGAGAACACACAGAGCAAGCAAACACCAGCAGAAGAAACACCAGCCAGCAGCGAGCTCCTGCGAGAACTCTCTGCTTAGTAGTAGTAGTAGTAGTAGTAGTACCACCACCACTTGTAATAATAAGCCTGCATAGTGAAGGCAATCGTGTTGTACCGAAGGAGCTAAGGTAATCCTCCTTCTCGTGTAAACCCTTCGGGGCTTCCCGAAAGGGAAAACCATATGTAAGCTATATTGTGGAAATGAAGTAGTTTCGTGTTTCCCTTAATCTTTTCAGCATGTTTATATGGGATGGGTTCTTATGCTAGGGATCCTATAGGAGAAACCTCTGCATGTAGTTCTCTATTAAGCCTTGTGTATGGCGTCAGAACGAGAACCTTAGTTGTAGAGAAGTGTTCCCTTTGGGTGGAACTGCCTGGGAAGACGATAAGAAAATAACCCATATAAATTTGACTAAAGAAATTTAGGGAAATAAACTTAGCTACTCCTGAAGCAATATGGTGAAAAATATGGTGAGTACCGAGTAGGACAATACAACTCTGCGTACACCCCGCTCGAATTGTTGGCCTCGACAGCCATAAAGATCCTGCAGAATATACAAAAATAAATATTATAATCTGAATATTAAATTTACGTATTTATAATCATTAATATAAAAGAATTTATAATCTGAATATTAAACTTACGTATTTATAATTGTTAATATAAAAGAATTTTATCACGCATAGTTCATATATATCCCGCATATATATATATAGGGTATGTATATACTAGAACCGGTTGTAGATTAACAATCTACAACCGGCCCACGCTATATAGACGCATTGCGTGAAAGGCCTGCTAAGAAAATAAAAAAAGGATCCGAACGCAGCAACGTCCTCGTCCCCAACCTCTCGATCCCCACCGCCTCTCGATTCCCCAACCACACATTGCCGGCCGCGCTCCGAAGTCCCCGTCGGCGGCCGCGCGCCCTGCTCTCCCACCGCCGGCGCGCTCATGCGAGATCCCGCCGGCGCGCCCTCGCGTGCTCCCGCCGGAGCGCCCCAGCACACTCCCGCCGTCGTGCCCCTGCTCCTGCCGCCGCGCCCCGGCGAGCACCCACCGCCACGCCCCTGCGAGCTCCCGTCGGCCTGCTCCTGCAAGCTCCCGCCGCCGCGCCCCTGCGAGTTCCCCGCTGCCGCGCCCTCGCAAGCTTCCGCCGCTGCCCCTGGTTTTCCCGGTCGCCGTCGAGGGTCCTGGGAAGGAGGACCGGCTCCATGGCTGTCTGGCTCTCCGACAAATTCAGCACCCAAGCAACCACCTAGCCGGGATGCCGAGCCCCTCCTACTCCTGCGCGGCCACGTGCCTCCCCGCTGGTACGGTTGCTCGCCGGCGTTCTGCTTTGGACTTCCCAGGAGCTCCATGTTGAACTTTCCCAAGTCGCCCGATTGAACTTTCCCCGCAGGATTGTTCAGCAAACCAGCAGCTACTTGGTGGCGGACCTTCTCCCTAGCCATTGTTGTGGTTCTTTTAGGCACTGCTAGTACTTGTATCCCGCGCGGGCGCTGTGCTGTTGTTGCCTGTTGCTCGGCTCTGTGTGCATGCTCGCTGTGGTGTTGGTGCTCCTCCTCTCTCTCCTCACACATACGTGTTGCTACCGATGGTCTGCTACATGTCACTTTCTCCCCTTATGTCGCTAACTCTCATGAATTTTGCTGCTACTCCACTCTCTTCAGTGTGTTCAATATTCCTGTGATGTTCGGTGCAGGGAGCACTTGAATAAGTTCACAGAAATATTAGATTTTGTTCATGTAATTTGGTGCTCCTTACATGTTTGTTAAGTCCAATCTCAATAGTATATTGCATTGTGAGCTGCTCCTTCTTTACAGTTTACGCCAAACACCACTTTTTGTCACATAAATAGTCACGGGCAGTACAACTTTTATTCGCGGAAAGTACAACTTTTTGGTCCACGGCAGTTCAGCCACAAAAAATGTTTTTCATTTTTTGTAAAAAAATAGCAAAAAACCTAGGCAGTTCACTTGTTTACGTGAGAAATACACGCAAAGTACATGGGTAGTTTGGTTGTGCTAACGAGGGAAGTACGGACGCGACCCTGGAAAGTTTTAGTGCACAAACGAGGCAATTTAGAAAAGCTGACATCAAGAGCGACTCTGGGCAGTTCAGTTGTACTAGCGTGGGCAGTTCAGAACCGTGACCATGGGAAGTTCAAGCGGGCCCGACTCTGAGAACTTCACGTGCACTAACAAGACAGTTTAGAAATATAACTCCGAGCAGTTCAGATAAGATCGGGAGCGAAGTGCACAAGCAGTTCATGTTAGCTTACACGGAAGTTTAAGGAGTGCACCGGCAGTGATTATATAAGTCGTGATTGCCCAAGTACACCACATAGATGCTTAATATAGAACAATGTGAGTCTAATTTCACGCCAACATGGTGCCACGCTCTACTCAATGGCCATAGTCATACCAAATTAAAATAACTCACATACTAATGTTGTCTTCATTCTTTAATATTTTCAAAATTAGTTCTAAACCATGAGAAATTTGCAAACATAGTATTGACAAAAAAATTTGCTCAATTTAGACAGTTTTTGAATGGTATGTTATTTCTTTCATTCAAAAAAGGAAAAAATCCTCTTATAAGGGGAGTACCTAGGAAGTTTAGGTGCGCTTTACAAGGCAGTTCAGGTGCTTTCAAAAAGGCAGTTCAGGTTCGCATACGAGGGAAGTACATGCAGTCAATCATGGAATATATAGTATAGCTGGTAGTTCATGTGCCCTTATGAGGGAAGTACATGCGATGACCAGAGGTAGTTCAGGTGCACTAACATGGCAGTTCAGAGAACGTGACTTATGGGCATGACTCAGGGTAATTCAGGTGCACTAACGAGACAGTTAAGGATCACAACTCTCGGAAGTTTGGATGCACTAAACGCAACAATTCACGTTGAACACACTAGAATTTTCACAGTTTTTGGATTTCTTTTTTACCACGGTGGAAATTTCTCTTTATATTGAGCAAAAGTTAACTTTGAACAAGAGGGAAGTTCAATTGCAACAAACTAAAAAGTTATTTGTTGTCAAAGTTCCATTTGAGCAAAATAGAAGTTCAGCTACACATTCCAAGAAGTTCAACTGCATGTGAGAAGCAGTTCAAGTACTCTGTTTTTTCCGAGGAGAAATCCTACCAATTAAAATCGTTTTTATAAGTCACAGTTGCACAAATAAACCACATAGATCCTTGATATACAATTATATGAGCCTACTTTCACTCATACATGACGCCATGCCCCACTCAACCACCATAGCCATGCCAAATTCAAATCGCTCGCATATCAGCTTAGTTTCTATTGTTTAATATTCTAGAAAATTACTCCCATGCAAAATTTGAAAACATGACCTTGACAATAAAGTTATGCAATTTGAATATCTTTCAAATGATATATAAATTACTTTATTCGATAAGTCATTTAGAAATAATTGAAAAACAATGCATGTGGTTGAGTGGGGTATTGTTTTTCATTGTTTTTCGTCATACAGGGGAGTGCGCTACTTGAGGCAGTTCAGGTGGGCTTACGAGGGAAGTGCAGGTGGTGGCAGGAGGTAGTTCAGGTGTACTAACAAGGCATTTTAGAAAACTCGACCACGATACGCGACTCAAAGCAGTCCAGGGGCACTAGCGCGGAAAGTTCAGGAACGCTACTCTAGAAAGTTCAGGCGCACTAACGAGGGAAGTACAGGTGGGCGAAACTTCGGAAAGTTCAAGTGCACTAATGAGGCAGTTTAGAAAACTTGACCGCGGTACGCGAGTCCAAGCAGTTCAATTTTACTAGCTCGATAAGTTCAGGACCACAACTCCAGGAAGTTCGGGCACACAAACGAGGGAAGTATAGGCTAGCGGAACTTCAAGAAGTTCAGGCGCACCAATGATGCAGTTCAGTAACTTGACTCGACAGTTCAAGTGCACTAACGGGGCAGTTCAGAGAACGTGACCTATAGGCATGACTTAGGGCAGTTCAGGCGTGCTGCCGAGACAGTTCAGGAACGCAACTCTGAGAAGTTCAGATGCACTAAACGCATCAATTCACCTTGAACACGCTAGAATTTTCACTTTTGTCGAATTTCTTTTTTGCCACAGTGGAAATTTCTGTTTATACTAAGCAAAAGTTTACTATGAACAAGAGGAAAGTTCGATTGCAAGAAATTAAAAAGTTCATTTTTTTCAAAATTCAATTTAATCATAACAGAAGTTCAGTTACACATCCCGAGCAGTTCAAGCGCATGTGAGAAGCAGTTCAAGTACTCTGTTTTTTTCCAAGCGGAAATCCTACCAATTAAAATTGTTTCTGTATATCCCAGTTGCACAAGTAAACCACATAAATACTTAATATATAATGATATGAGTCTACTTTCACTCATACATGGCGTCATGCCCCCACTCAACCACCATAGCAATGCCAAATTCAAATCGCTCGCATATGGGCGTCGTTCCTATTGTTTACTATTCTTAAAAATGATTCCTAATCCGTGCAAAATTTGAAAACATCAGCTTGACAAAAAAGTTGCACAATTTGAATATCTTTCAATCAGTATATCATTTACTTCATTTCGATTAGTCATTTAGAAGTAATTGTAAAAACAGTTCATGCAAAATCGAGAAATCCGAAAATCCGAATCACCTATATTCAAAACTGCTCTTAAATGATAAGAAATCCACAAATATGATCAAAATGAAAAAGTTGCGTCTATTCCATAGCTTTCTAATGCCATATCATTTGCATTAATCGGATAAACGGTTTGAAAATGCCAATCAAAATAGTGTATGAAAATGGAAAATCCGCGAAATAGTTTTTTACCATATTTAAAATTACTTTTAAATCATCCAAAATTTCGAAAAATACTTAAAATGAATAAGTTTCGCAATTTCCTTACGAATCCAACGGTATATCATAAGCATCATTCCGATAAACGTTATTAAAACCGCGATAAAAGTATTCTCCGAAAATACAAATAGATTTAATTTTACCACCACAGGCAGTTCAGGTGCGCTTTTGTGGCAGTTCACGTGCATGCTATAAAAAGTTCAAGTACATGTCGAGGGTAGTTCAATACTCTATTTTTTGCGGGGCGGAAATACATTGTACTAATCTCAATGTTTCGAGCTTCGGCCACCTCAATCGATAATACTGAAGCCATCTAAGATAAAATATGAGTCTAATTTCACTACATACTACATTCTACAACGAATAAAATTGTTCTAACCTATCAATTTCAAGAATATGAATTTTTAACTTCTAAAATTGGTTTCAAACCGTAAAGATTTAGTAAAAATGTTCTATATAAATGTGTTTCGTCTCTTTCATACCTTTCCAACGGGATATTATTTGTGTCATTCCGATTTATCGTTTGAAAGGAGCAGTAGAAAACATTGCTGCCTATACTACAAAATGGCGGACAATATTTTAAAATCTGCTCTTAAATCGTAACGAATTACCAAAAACTTTCTGAATCAATAAGATGCGCGTAATCCGTAGCTTTCCAACGCCATATCATTTGTATCATTCCGATCAACGGTTCAAAAATAATTGAGTAAATACGGTCTGTCGTTTTTTTGAGTAGATCCGATTTAAGTTATTTTTAAAATTATTCTAAAACCGTGCAGAATTGGAAAAAACTTATAACACGAAAAAGATGCAAAATTTTATTAGCTTTCCAACGCTATATCATTTGCATAGTTCCGACAAACGGCTTAAAAAATAAAGCACAATTATGTATTTGGCAATTTTTAGCCAATTTTTGTTTTTTTAAAATTACTCTTAAACTACTACGAATTTGGAAAAGCGTATCTCTACAGAAAAGTTGCGGAATTTAAACAGCTTTGCAACGATATACCATTTGTACAATTATGATAAACGGTTGAAAAACTATGTTAAAAATACAATAGATCGGACATAGAATACTAGACAGTTCAGTCACGCATACAAGGGCAGTTTAGCTGCCTTTTCTCGAAAGTTCAGAATTGATTGTAGATCCTTAATCTACAACCGGTTGTAGAATAGCTAGGCTATATATATATATATATATATATATATATATCTCTCTCTCTACTAATAATATTGCTAGAGGTATGGTCCGTGGCTCGCAAGTACGCTTTCAATCCACCAAAAATACGCTTTCATATAAACATAAAATTACCCACCAATGCCACCGGTAAGTTGGAAAAAAAATAAAAAAAAAGCCATGGCTTTGTCCTCGATCTGTTCCCAATCGATGCAAACAGCCGGACATCCATCGGCCTGCTCGCCGCCAGCCGGGCGGTTCGTTTAAAAAAAATTCACGGAGGCAGGGCATGGGAGAAGGAGGACACGGTGCCCGCTGAGGAGGCCGAGGCCCGAGTGTCGCAGGCGGACGTGGTCGAGACGTCTGACGCCGGCAGTGCTTGAGGCGGCAAGGTAGACCTAGGATACCTTCGGGGCTAGGGCAGCGACACACGGGATCGACGGAGGAGGGTGCCTCGCGCTCGTGGGTTTTGGGGATCGGGGTAGGATCCAGACGCAGGTCGCTGGTCCACCGCCCAGCGGAAGGAGGCTAAGGCGTGTTTGCGCTCGCTGCAGCTATGCTGCGCAGATGCGGTTTTCGTTCCGCTGCGGCTGTGCTGCGCATGTCCGGGGGCTAAACACGGCAAGGAGCCCTCGAATTTCTACAGGCTAGAGTTGATTTGATCTTGACTGAGATGCATGCCGAGAGACGAGGTGATCCTCTGATGGCCGACGGTAAAGAAGACGCTCCACCGTCCAGCGAAGCGTATCTAGCTCCTCACGGAGTCACGGTTCTGTCACGTCTACCCAGCGCTACATAATGCCCGCGGTGAGTTTATCAATATTGCTGGTGCCGCAAATCTTTATCCTGCTGCCACCTTAAGCGATAGGGTTTGAGCACAACCTAATTAAGTCCTGCTGCTACAGGCGCTTCCCCTCCATGTTCCCTGGTGCATGGACGTTAGGTTTCAGGTGACTGCTTTGGGGCTGAGGTGAGATTTCTGGTTCAGATTATGAAGTTTTTTCAGCTGAACGGGACTTGAACAGGTTGCCAGCGATACCCTCGCAAACTGATGCAAGAACATGACGTCGGCGATGCGGAGATAAGCTAATATGGCTTTCGCCTCCAATACATTTGCGTGCTCACTACTTTGTGCATAATATGCTCAATCATGTACTGCGTCTTACACTTCAAACGCATGCCTTTGGTATAAACTGAAATATATGTACACACTTATCTGAATTTAACATCATTGTTCTAGCAGTCAATTTGGTTTGATAATATGCACAAACTGCCGGTCCTTGAGAAATAGTATTTTCTTGCTTTCATTTTAAAAGCTGCCTGCATGGAACTAATAATGACGTATACCCCTTTTGGAAGATGTGTAGTGCAGATTTTTTGTACATGCAAATTATGAAAAAGAGCATACCTTTGCTTCGACATGGAGGGGAGTGGAGGGGGGGGGGGCGCTGGCAAGCAGGAAAGGCACCCAATCTGGGGCGACGAGCAGTGACGGAGCGGAGCCGTGCACTAGAAGGTCAAAGGTAATACCTTCGCTTCGACGGGGAAGGGAGTGTAGAGCAGTGCTGGTGAGCAGATCGGACTGGGCGCAACAAGCAGTAACGGGACGCGACACTCGGGTGGAAGGGGTGGTGCATACTGCATAGTGAAAAGTTTGCTTAGGATTGGTGAGACGAATGGAGCTGGTCAATGGGGTTTTCTTCGGGTTGATGGGATGGTTTGACCGAGTCACACGCTAGGAGTGCTGAATTTTTTTGTTGGGTTTCTAAATTATACTATTTAATGAAAATAAATCCGTAGCAACGCACGGGCAAATTTGCTAGTATATATATATATATATCATAGCTCCTTTGCAGATACAATCCAATACTGATAAAACATACAAACATTGTTATAGCGCCTGCTAGCAGTACTTCCTTGGAAACTGAATGACATCTTAACAGCCTGTAGCATCAAAGTCTGAAGGAAGCAATCTTTTGTATCCTTAAAATCTTATTCTTATGAATTTGTAGCGTCAAAATTATACCCACCGGTAGGTTAAATTAAAATTGAACACATATAATTGTTTGTGTTTTTGTTTTGCAAATTATTTAAAAAAATGACGTTTTAAGAAAATGGAAGTTTTAAACAATATTGTGTTGAAAAGTTCATTTCTCTTAGTATTTATTGTTTGTCTTACATCAATGTGTCCCTTTGTTGTACTTTCATATGAGCGCATATCTGAAGTTTAAAGTTTTCAACATAGTGATTCCATCTGGACAGTTGTTACGGGTGAAGCTACTCTGACACAACAAGAACAAGTCATTGCCTAATGTTAATTTTGCCGAAGATTTATTTAACGCAAGCATGTGTTGAATAAAGATGGCTCTTCTATGTTTTTATTAGGATGGTTATAATTTTGCCAATCCCATGTTGATCTTCCAGCCGAGGCAGATCATCACATTCTCTCAAATATATTGTATATTGTTTCTACAATTTTTTTGATGAGTGAGAATATTTTTAAGAACTATTTGTCAAATGCATTTGGATGATGATTTGAAGGAACCTGTCTGGCAAGGTAGCACTAGACAAAGACCAGCTGAACCTAGGTCTTTTTTCACTAGACATATACTATGTGGGATATAGTGACAACAATATTCACATACTGTTGGTCGCACACGCAAAAACATTCACATGCTTTAGAATCTAATTTGGTTGGTTGTTGCATCTTCACAATCCAATTTGAGGTTCCATTTTTTATATTTCTGTTTATTCTGTGGCAATGAAGTTTTTGTTCATTTGCACAGTATCAACTCAGTTTTTTTATACAGAATAGTGAGCCAGCAACACATGCTATCTACTTTTTTAGCACATGGAGATTCAGTAGAACACCACGGTCGGACATATAAATATGTAGTCAATACAGTGCCGTTGTTGTTCGATACAACATCACCGAGACAAAACTGCATGTAAGCACCTAAGCCAGCGAAACAAACGGGATGAAACAACGCCTGGCAACAACGCCTGGCAGGCGGGTGCGGTGAAGCGCGCTGGCCCCTCTAGTCCCTGTTATCTTATCTGGTATCTGCTAGAGTTGTTCTAACCACGCGCCATTTTAACAACAGCAGACAACGACCTTGGTGGCCCCATGAGTCACATTTCACTGTGACTAGTGGTGATTTAGTATGTGCAGTGTTATTCATGTGTTGTTCAAACCTTCAGCTTGACCCCTAACTAAATCCAACGTAGGTCCTGGCCGTTGCAACACACGGTGTCAGTGTAGGTTCAGTTAAAAGTTCAGTTATGACTTAGTCGTTTTTTCTTAGCGAGTTTTCAGCAGCAGTCTGTTAGGCACGTGGAGCAATTCTAGCGTTCCATGCCGTAGTCCTAGGATCAGATCGACATGATCTCCGAATGTGAGATGGCACGTTCGAATAGTGGAGAACTAAGCCACGATCAAACCCTGTAATAAAAGGAAGAGATAAACACGAAAAGCAGTAGCTCGAACACTGCAAAAAAAACCTCGTCTCTGTTCCTTTTCTTCAGTTCTTCAGAGAGTTGAGAGAGATAGAGAGAGAGATTCCAACTACATTTGGTATCAGAGCCCGTGTATCCGATCATAGTCGGGACATCACCGGCGGCCGCCTCCAGGACACCCTCGCGGGATCGTTCCCCACGTTGCATGCGCTCTCAGAGTCGCGGATGAAGCAGGACCAGCTGAGGCAGCGGCGGTGAGGTCGTTGTGCACGAGACGATCGTGTGCGACACGGGGGGTGGCGGATCTGTCACGTTCCCCATCCTCAACAAGACCAACTATCAAGAGTGGCGGATCTTGACACGGATCGCGCTACAAGGCACAGGTCTCTGGGAGGCTGTCGACACCGGCGATGCGTCGGAACGCCAGGAGCGGCAGGCGCTCAGCGCGATCCTCAGGTCCGTCCCATCAGAGATGGTGCCTGCACTCGCCGCCAACGACAACTCCAAGCTCGCCTGGGATGCGCTGACAACAATGCGCGTCGGTGACAATTGCGTGCGGGAGGCACATCGCCAGAAGCTCTGCAAGGAGTTTGAGGCATTGGCGTTCAAGGGCAATGAGAACGTGGAGGATTTCTCGCTTCACGTCTCAAGTCTCCTCAGTGAGCTGCAGTCCCTCGGTGACAGCACCACGCAGATCGACGCAGTGTAGAAGATGCTCCGTGTCGTGCCAGCTCGGTATGCACAGATGGCATGTTCCATCGAGACGCTGCTCGACCTAAACACACTCTCAATCGAGGAACTGAGTGGTCGTCTGGCAGCATCTGAAGGCCGCGGCGCACCTGAGCAGGACGCCGGAGGCTGCCTTCTTCTCACAGAGGAGAAGTGGGAAGCTCGCCATCAGCAGCGTGGGCAAGGTGCGTCGTTGATGACCCACAAGTATAGGGGGTGTATCGTAGTACTTTCGATAAATAAGAGTGTCGAACCCAACGAGGATCAGAAGGTGTTGATGAGCAGTTTTGATCAAGGAATCACTGTAAATACTAGCAAATAGGTTTTCAGGAGTATTTGGTAATACGAGTAAATAAAGTGCGAGTAAATAAAAGACAGTAGTAACAATTGCAGCAAGTGGCCCAATCCTTTATTCAGCAAAGGACAAGCCGGTTGTGTTCTTATACTAACCAAACGTTCTCGAGGACACACGGGAGGTTTCTGTCAAGAGCTTTCGCTTCATAGAGCCAATAGTATTTATTGATTTGGTAAGTGTTATGGGGGTGAACCTGTGCTAGCGCACTACCCTTACTAGGATAAATACACACTTGTGATTATACCCCTTGCAAGCATCCGCAAATACAAGAAAGTAATTAAGATAAATCTAACCACAGCCTTAAGATCTAGGATCCTACGCTCCCTGGTGCAATGGTTTCCCAACGGAGGTTTAGGTTTCTGTCACTCCAGCAACCCCACAATTGGTGACCAAATACACAATGCATCTCACTAGGCCCATAAATGGTGAAGTATCATGTAGTCGACGTTCACATGACACCACTAGTGAAATAGCACCACAACAATATCAAACCATTAAATATTTCTCAACAATAATTCACTACTAACATCTTGACTTCTCCCATGTCCTCAAGAACTAAACGAACTACTCACAAGACATCATATGGATCATGATCAGAGGTGAAATAATGGTAAATAACAATCTGGACATAAACCTTAATTCAACGGTTCCACTCAATAGCATCAACTACAAGAGTAATCAACACCGGGAAAGTTTCCCCTATGAATATAACAAGATCCAACTCAAGATGTTACAGCGGGATGGCGAGGTGATGGTGGAGATGAAGGTGCTGGTGATGGAGATGATGATGATGATGATCCCGATGAAGTCCAGTGCGATGGTGATGACGATGGCGACGATCTCCCCTCTCCGGGAAGGAATTTCCCCGGCAGATTTCTCTCTGCCGGAGAGCTTTCTCTCTCTGGTGTTCTCCGCCCCGCAGAGGCGGCTGTGTCTAACTCTGAACCCCCCCTTGACTTAGGTTTTCGGGGACGATGATGTACGCGAAGGGGCGAGACCAGAGGTGGGCCAGGGCCCCCTCACACAGGGCTGGCACGGCCAGGGGGGTGGCCGCGCCGCCCTAGCGTGTGGGCTAGCCCTGGCCCCTCTCGACTCCTCCTTCTGGCTCCGTGAGTCTTCTGGGAAATTATAATTTCTGGGTATTTTTCTGGAATTTTCCTGATCTTCAAAATATGGTCTCCAGATGGTCCTTTTTCCAGCAGATTCCTGACTCCGGCAGCAGCTCCTCCGATGATCATCAAACATGTGAAAGCAAAGGAAATAACATAAGTATCATGTCTAAATATGAAGTATATCAATGAATAACAGTAAATTATGATACAAAATAGTAATGCAAATTGGACGTATCAGTCGTCGACGCCAAAGACTGGTCACAAGCAGAAGACCCAGGGCGGCGGTGACAAGACGAAGACCACTGCCGGTGCAGGGTGGCAATGCGGCGCCTAGACGCGTCGACAACTGTCGCTACTGCGGCAAGGCTGGATAGTGGGCAAAGGAGTGCCGCAAGGCTGCTCGTGATCGTGAAAGGCGCGGTGAGGTGGCCAACCTTGCAGATACCAAGGAAGAAGAGAAGCCAGGTCTCCCGATGGCTCAGGTATGCACATTGGTGCAGGTTTCAGACACCATCGATGCACATGAGTTGAACATCAACGAGGAAAGGGTAGTACCCATGTCGTCACCCACTGGCAGATGGTACCTAGACTTGGGCGCAAGCAGCCATATGACGGGATTCCGTGACATGTTCCCCATGCTGGACGAGTCCGTGCACGGCATGGTTCACTTCAGAGATGGCTCCATCATCAAGGTCCAAGGGCGCGGCAACGTCGTCTTCGAGTGCCTCACCATCAACCACCGCGTTCTCGGCGACGTCTACTTCATCCCGAGCCTAAGCCGCAACATCGTCTCCCTCGGCCAGCTCGACGAGAACGGCTGCAAGATCACCATCGAGGGCGGCATCATGAGCATCCGCGACAGATCGGGCAAGATCCTTGCGCGCATCACCCGTACCGGCAACAGGTTGTACACCGTGCAGCTCCAGATCGTGGCACCTGTGAGCCTCCTCGCTTAGAAGGACAATGTGGCGTGGCTGTGGCATGGGCGCTACTGGCACCTCCACTTCCGCGCCCTGCACACACTTGCACACAAAGTCCTGGTGCATGGCATGCCGCCGGTCAAGCAGGTCAAGGAGTTCTACGACGGCTGCGCCATCGGCAAACAACACCGCACACCATTTCCATGTGCAACAGCGTTCCGCGCGGAGAAGCCACTGGAGCTGGTGCACATGGACCTCTGCGGTCCGATCATGCCGCCGACGGCCGGCGGTAAGAAATATTTCCTCCTTCTTGTTGATGATCATTCTCGATACATGTGGCTCGAGTTGATCAGGACAAAGGATGAGGCCCTGCGATTCTTCACGAAAGTGAGGGCATTGGCAGAGAACAAGTGCGGGAGCAAGCTGCTTGCGTTCAGATCAGACCGCGCGGCGAGTTCAACTCGACTGAATTCTCTAAATTCTGCGAGGAGAACGGCGTCAAACACTTCACCACCGCACCATACACACTGCAACAGAATGGCGTGGTGGAACAGAGGAACCAGACCGTCGTGGAGATGGCCAAGTGTCTACTCAAGGAAATGGAGGTGCCAGGGCAGTTCTAGGGAGAGGCGGTGAAAACTGCCGTGTACCTTCTCAACAGGGCGCCATCGAGGAGTCTCAATGGTGTCACCCCTTATGAGGCCTGGCATGGCAGGAAGCCCAACATCCAACACATGCACACCTTTGGCTGCACCGCGCACGTGAAGAAGCTTGGACCAGGGCTACATAAGCTCACCGATCGATCCACACCGGGCATCTTCGTCGGCTACGAGGAGGGCGCCAAGGCCTACCGCATCTACGACCCCGTCGGCGAGCACATCTACGTGACCCGCGATGTCGCATTCGAGGAGCGTCGTGCATGGAGATGGGACACGACAAGGCAGGCTGACAAGCTCTCTGCACCACTGTCCTTCACCGTCGAGTACGCCATCGAGCACAAGGTGGAGGAGAGGGCACAAAGCCCTGTTGCTGCAGACAATGCAAGTGCAGGTTAAGAAGTGGACGTGGGCATGAGTTCAGTTACTGAACCTGTTCCTGAAACTCCAGCACGCGAGCCAGTGACTCCATCCGGGCAAGGCGTGGAGTTTGCTACTCCACCAAGCCACGACAGAAACCTCGACACTGACTCTGTCGGGCCTCATCACTATAGGCGCATCACCAACTTGTACGACACCATGCTCCTGATGGAGGAAGAAGAAATGCTCGGCCTGATCACTGCTGAGGAACCTGCAAGCCTCGAAGCTGCGCTCTCCAACCCAGCTTGGCGCGGCGCAATGGAGGCGGCGCTGAAGTCCATTGAGGACAATGCCACATGGTCACCGTCGTCGCTGCCTAAGGGACACCGCGCCATTGGCATGAAGTGGGTGTTCAAGGTCAAAAGAGACCCGACCGGCGCCGTCGTGAAGCACAAGGCGAGGCTGGTGGCGAAATGGTACTCACAGCGGCAGGGAGTGGATTTCGACGAGGTCTTTGCTCCTATGGCGCGCATGGAGACGGTGCGCTTGATACTCGCCCTCGCCGTGCACAACAAGTGGGAAGTACACAACATGGATGTCAAATCAGTGTTCTTGAACGGCGTGCTCACCGAGGAGGTATACGTGCAACAGCCTCCCGGATTCGCCATCGACAAGGACGCAGCAAGGTCCTCAAGCTGGACAAAGCACTGTACGGCCTTCGTCAAGCTCCGCGCGCGTGGAACACCAAGCTCGACGCGACACTTGTGTCGCTAGGGTTCACGCGCTGCTCACTCGAACACGGCGTCTACCGCCATGGCAACACTTATTCCTTTCTGCTTGTCAGTGTCTATGTCGATGATCTTGTGATCACATGGAGCAAAACTAGCGAGATCGTCGAAGCAGATGTTCGAGATGAGCGACCTCGGCCTCCTGAGTTATTACTTGGGGATCGAGGTGCATCAGCGGCAGGGGGAGATCACTCTGACGCAAGCGGCGTACGCTAGGAAAATTCTGGAGCGTGCAGGACTTGGAAACTGCAACCCTTGTAGCATGCCATGGATCAGTGTCTGCAGCTCAAGAAGGTGGACGATGGCAACATTGTCGACGCAACGGAGTACAGGAGCTTGATTGACAGCCTCCGCTACCTGGTCAACACTCGACCTGACATCGCCCATGCACTAGTAGGGAAAACCTCTTCTGTGGCACACCAAAATATGCATTCTGTGGCGCATGGGTGGTGCTCCACAGAATCTTCGCCACAAAAATAAGCATTCTGTGGCGCACCAGGACATGCGCCACAGAAATAAGGAATTCTGTGGCGCACCAAGCACTAATGCGCCACAGAATTAAGAAATTCTGTGGCGCATTGTGGTTTAGTGCGCCACAGAATTAGGTGCGCCACAGAATTTCATTTTAGTGCGGCACAGAAATATTACAGGTTTTATACAGAACTTATTCTGTCTGGTGTATATATACAGGTATTAACAGATATAATATAGCAGTATACAGATATATCAACAGATTTCATATAGCACAAATATATATCTCCATATACAACTCATTTCATATAGAATATTAACAGATTTCATATAGCTCCATGCATATACAACTCATCATACATATAGATCTCCATACAACTCATAATCCATGCAAATTAAGTGCATCATCTCAAGATACAAATGAAGTGACACCGGCCGCCGCCTACACTAGGATGAAATAGAGTACCGCTCCGACGATGGTGAGCAAGAGCGAGAGCACAATGAAGGTCTTCATCTTGCTCTTGTTCGACTGGTGCTTCCTCCACTTGGCAACCGCCTCTTGTTGAGTCGGGTAGCCTTTGTAGCAGTTGCCGCTGAACTTGTGCACCTGTTCCTTGCAGTCCGTCCACTCCTCGTAGACTCCTGGAACCCGCCCCTCGAACACGACGTACCATGTCATCTCTATGGACACAAGGCATATTAGTATATAATGCAATGGAAAGAATTAGAGGGTTCACATGCATACATATTCACAAGAATTAAAGCAAGGAAATAATAATAAACCTAAAAGTCATATAGCATCGATATCACATAAGTAATCAAGTTCAACTACATCGACTACAATAGTAATTGAAGTCCAACAACGACACTAAGCAAGTTTATTTACAACACAGTAGGCAAACCGGCCTCTCGATCAACGAGACGTCTTGTTCATGGGCTCTGGGAACGGTTTGTACATGTCCTTCGTCGTCCATGTCCTTCCATCACCCTGCCTATGTAGGCGTTCTTCTATACCCCTCTTACACAACCCTCTGAGTTGGTGTAAGAGCCCCGATCTATTGCATACATCTTCTACAATAATTTCTGATAGCTTTACTTGGATGCGATGGAAGTCTTCTCTAAGATCAGCATCGCTGATCTCCCCCGCCATTTTTTTGGGGTCTCGCTTACTAGCTGGCAAACGCATCATCTCTGCATCCGCGACAAACCCTTTAAGGTGATGGAGGACATAGAAGGCCTCCTTCATGCTGTCATCTGGCTGCTTGATGCAAGGGAAGTTGATCACGTGCTTGAACCCCTGCTCTTTAGTGTCCGGCCTGATAAATTTCCCCTTCTCGTGGAAGATGCCTCCATTTTTGGAGTAGAAAAGGATAGCCTCATCGAGAACACTCCTTATTCTGTTGTAGTCTTTCTTCGTCGTCGTACTCGACGAGTCGAAGTACTGGGCTAGGGACCACTTCGGGCAAAGAACGACGAGTGTGCAGTATGTGTCCCTGCTCAACACATGCAATTTAAATGGAATGTTGGAAATGATCGGCAATGGAAGAAATATATAAGAAAGCATAAGTTACGACGGCCGAGAGCGAATGTGTACTTACTCGGGAAAGACAGGCAGAAGAATGGTGTTCTTCTCTTTGTTCATGAGCATGAAGCTCTGGAGGTACCGCACCGCCGCGGTCCGTGTGCTTGAGCCATCCACCAGCTGGCTATCGCGCATGTAGTAGGGATCCGCTACCGCGACGTTGGGGGGTCTCTCTCTCTTGATCTTCATCTGAAGATTGATCGCGTATAGGCGAACCAAGTTATAGTCGAGCCGTTTCCAGTGAAATAGATTGAAGACGTCCTTGAACGCTATGAAGAAGATATCCGCGGGGTATGCTTGGACGAAGTTCAGGTCTGCTGCTGGCACCTTGACTATGAACACCGGGTAATTTGGATCCTTGTCTTGAAGAAGGAGGCTCTCTAGAAACTGAATATTTTGCTGCAAACTGATCATTGGTCCACTTGCGAGGTGTTCGAGGTCCTCAGGCAGTATCAGTTTACCAGCTTCATGAAGCCGGGACAAGCCACCCGGTGTCCGTGGTACCATGTCGTCGGCCCGCATCTTCTTAGGAAGAGTCTGGCTCGAAGATGCGCCCTTCTTATTTCCTCTCTTCCTTGACTTCTTCACCTGACCTGCTGGGGGTGCTTCGGGTGCTGGTGGTGCTGATGGTGGGGTTGCTTGGGGTGCTGGTGGTGATGATGGTGGTGCAACGGGTGCTTGGGTTGCTTGGGGTGCTGGTGGTGCTGATGGTGGAGCTTGGGGTGCTGGGGTTGATTCGCGTGGCTCCCCGACGATCGTCTTATACAGCGTGTTAGGGCTGAAAATGGTAGCCGGCTTGACTTGAGCTGGATTGCCAGCCTCCGGAGGAGTGTCTTGCAGAGAAAGACCCGTGAAGGTCAGGCGCTGCGTGACTGTAGTGGGACGACCAAGTTGATCGCCGTGAGTGCGGAAGGCTTCTTCATCCATATGAGGCATGTACATATCTTGGCTGCAGGCGCCAGTGTTGATGTAGGCATCGACGTCATCATCATCATCGTTGCCATCAAGCGGCGCCATGTCCTGGAAGTTAGGTGGTGGCGGTTGTGATGCCGCCGCTTGGCGTACCTTGCGTTTGGTCGACGGTCGTTGCGGAAGCTTTCCCAACAGCTGTTGGTGGCGTGTGGTGGTAGCGGCGATCGCCGGTTCCTTCCGGGTGGCGGCAGCGACCGCCGGTTCCTTCAGGGTAGTGGCGGCAGCGACCGCCGGTTCCTTTCGGGTGGCGGCGGCGACCGCCGGTTCCTTCAGGGTAGTGGCGGCGGCGACCGCCGGTTCCTTAAGGGTGGGGCCAGCGCCGGGCCGGACGACCTTGGGCCGGATGATAGGGGAGGTGGCACCGATGTTGCGCCTGACACTCGGAAGACCCCCACCCAGACGAATCTGGTTCTTCGGCCATGTCATAAGCCAGCCGATGCAATTCCCAAGGACCATAACGTCGCCCTCGTCTATGCCCGGAGGTTGATCGGGGGGGGGGGAGGAAGTTGTGGTACTCCGGCACTACCATTGCCAACTTCACCTTCACCAAATTATCTGCAATGTTTCTGTGGTGCATAGTTCGGCTGGGCATGACAGTGCCGCTAGCAACATCCATCAACTTGCCACCGGGCTCCACCACATACAGGAGTATGCAAGGTTCGTCCTGAGTCAGGGGCATGTTGGATAAGATCAGCGCAAGGCATATATAGTTAAAGAAGATGACGCGGAGGACTAACTAATGAGTTACCTTCTTGACGGCGTTGATCTCTGCTAATGTTGATACAAGGGCGTCGGTGCCGGTGCCGGGCCGCTCACTCTCGAGTGCATTATCAGGCACCACCACCCTATCAGCTTCCGCGGTTGGGGGCGTCGATGCGACCAGGTGGAGCGGCGGCGTCGGGGTCACCAGCGGTGACACTTGGTGACTTGAGTTACTGCCGCTGACGCTGGGCACATATATCGGCCCCTGTTGACCTGCCGCATTCCAAGCAGCTAACCCCTCCATCAAACCAGGGGGATGATCTGCCGGAGCTTCTCCTGCAGCTTCTCGTCCACTAACTTACTCATCTCGGTTGGGTCCACTATTTTCTCTAGTGACTCCACCTTCTTCTTCAGCTCCTGAACCTCGGCTTTATCCTTAGTCGACCTCCTCTCCTTTCTCGAGTTGGCATCCGATCCGTAGTACTCGGATACCTTCATACTTGTGCCAAAGCCGGACACACGGCCAGCCGACGTCGGTGGCATGTCCAGGTCCCGTTCCTTGTATGCGTTCGTCGCCCTATTGAAAGGCGTGTCCCACGGTTCCGTCGACCCCTGGGACGACGGGCCAGCCGTAGAACTACCCTTCAACTCATTGTCCTTCAGACAAAGGAACTTAAGGTTAGCCCATTTGGCTTCATTGCTTAATAAGATCAGCGCAATAATAATATAGACTATCCTTACCAGGAGTTTCTCGAACTTCTTCACGTCGGGGTAATCCGTAACAAATTCCCCCGTCTCCCAGTCTAAGTAGTAGCGGGACCGGACATAGTTCCTAGTCTGTATATCCGCGATTTTTAGCCAGGGGTTTTCTTTGCCCAGACGTATCATCTCGGCATCCTCCTTGTCCCAAGTGGGCTGTTTTCCTCGGTAACCGCCGCTTCCGCAACGGTGAGCCCCTAGGTTCAATTCCCGCATTTTCTTCCCCCAGGCGGTCCATTTTTTAGCCTCGTCAGTCTTTAAGGACGACTTGAATGCTTCGAAGTCTTCTCTAGAGAGTGTCGGGTCTTTGCGACTTATCTGCTCCCAGCTTTTACCTTTCTTGATCTTGTCCTTCAGCCGGGTTTTCCAGCTGCTCAAGGCGGTGCTCATCTTCGTGAGCGCTAAAGAGTCCACCTTTTTATTGAACGGCTGTGGGAACGTGTATCGTTGGTGAAGCTTCTGGAGGAGGGTTGCGGCCAAAGCCGCGTTGGCCTCGCTTCTGAGGTCTTGAGTGTTGAGCAGCACGGTTTCACGGACGATGCACCCTAGTTGCATCGCGTACCCTTTGGAAACCTTAGAAGGCTCCAAGGGTAGGCCACTTTCGGAGACCAACGTGAAAGGATCGGTGATGTTGGCTAGCACTTGCGGCCTCCGATCCGCCCTTGGCCTCTTCGCCTTCCTCTTCTTCTTGGCCTCCTCAGGGTTGCCGCCGCTATTACCTTCCGTGCGGTCCGTGGTCTCTTCACCGGTCTCGGCGGCGTCATCCTGGCCCTCTTCCTCATCGCCGCTCTCGGAGGCGGCCCCCCAGCTCTCGTCCTCATCGCCGCGATCGGCGGCGCCCCCCCGGCCCTCTACCTCGTCGTATTCCTCCCACCATGGCTTGTTGGCCTCTCTGGCGACTTCCTCCTGGGTCTTAGGGTTAGAAGTGCCCGACATGTTTATTTGCACTTCATTAAAAAGAGGCAAATAGTTAGTACATAATGCAACGGAAAAATTCAAAATTTTGGCATGACTTTTGCTAATTTTTCTACCTATGAGTGCCCATTTCTCAACCGAAACGGAAGCGAATCAACACTTCGGGAGAAATGGGCAACTCAGTTTATTCATCCACACTTGACAACATCTCATAAGCATATATAACAGCAGATTATGGTCAAAATATCTCATTGCATAACACATAACAGCAGCAATATTCTCAAGATAATATGGAGTACAAAAATGACAGCAGCAATATTCTCAAGAAAGAATCACAAAGTCACAGTACAAGACAATATGCAACTAATATTTGGTCAAATGACCAAAAGCAGCTCAGCTCAGCTTACATGAAGTTACATTATACAAGGCATATTTGCATCAAAATTTATCTGCCATTTTGCAGAGTGTAAATCATGGTTTTTGACAACAGTTCATTTTATGGCTGAAAAGAACATCATTTCTATGCATCCACGCCTACTAAGTACAAAAACTTGCTGCTAATCGATGATTGGCAATAAGGAATTACCCAATGCAAGTTAGCACAATTAACTCTAGGATGTCAGATAAGCTAATAACAAGTTACATAAACTTCCTGTAAAAACCAATGTTCAGAATCGCTTCGCTGCCGTATCAATCCATCGATCCTTGCAACTATCAGTACAGACTACAGAACCAACAAATATATGTAGCTGAAATTCGAGAGACCATCCATCTATTCTAACAGCGAGCAGGCGAGCAAGTGAGGAACATGATTCTTGTTCGATTCTAACAGCGAGCAGGCGAGCAAGCGAGGAACAACGAGCAGGCGAGGAACAGCGAGCAGGCAAGCATCGGGAGAAGGGCGCGTACCTAGAATCGGGCGGGAAGGTGGTGGAGATGGCGCCGCCGAACAGACGGTGTCGCGGCGTGCTCCTCTGCAGGGGCGGCGGCGCGACGACGGGGATCCTCTTCTGCAGGGACGGCGGCGCGACGTGCTCCTCTTCGGGGGCGGCGGGGCTCCTCCTCTGCAGGGACGGCGGCGTGCTCCTCTTCGGGGGCGGCGGCGCGACGTGCTCCTCTTCGGGGGCGGCGGGGCTCCTCCTCTGCAGGGACGGCGGCGTGCTCCTCTTCGGGGGCGGCGGCGCGACGTGCTCCTCTTCGGGGGCGGCGGGGGTGGAGCGAGGAGTCGATCTCCGGCGGCTATCTAGGGTTTGCGGTGGCTATCTAGCGAGGAACAGAGAGAGAAGCAGTGCGCGGGGGAGGGGATCGATCCGCAGTTTTACTAAGTGTCAATATTCTGTGGCGCATCCCACTAGTAGATGCGCCACAGAATTTATTTCCTTTTTTTTAATTATTTTAGTTATTACTCCCTCTGTTTCAATGAATAAGGCTTATATTTTTTCTAAAAATTCAAAGAACCTGAAGTTTGACCAAATTTTCATATGATGTCTATATAATATTATAGTTGTCGATAGTTTCTAAAAATATAAGCCTTATGCTTTGGAATGTGCATACACAAAAAAGTCTCGATCACACAAACTAAAAAAATCTTCTCCGTCCGGTTCCGAGCTAGCTTAGCGTTTCTTGCCCTTCTTGTTGGCGGTTGAATACTTTATGCCGGCCACCTTGAGATTTCTTCGTGTGAACGGACAACCTTTAGTAGGTAGGGAGGTCTTCCTTCTTACTTTACTAGTAGTAGGCATGTCGAAGTGCTTGTCGAATTCCTCCTCGATCTTCGGGTCACCATTCTTGTCCAAGTCTTCCTCGTTTGCGTCTCCTTCCATTCCTATGATGCTCCTCTTGCCCCTCCTCACGACAACACGGCTAGGCCTCGACGGGTCGGTGATGAAGAAGCATTGGTCAACTTGGCTACCGAGTACCCATGGCTCATTTTTCGCGGATGCGTTCTTCGATTTGGCATCCGGTATAACCATGGTGGTGAAATATCGGCCTTCTTTTTCGACCTTCTTGGCCCATCTCACACGGAACATTGGCACCGTCTCTCCATAGTAATTGAGCTCCCATATCTCCTCGATCCTTCCGAAAAATCTTTCCTTGATACTAGTCTCGTCATCGGCGTATGATAGCATAGTTACTCCTGAGTTTTGATTTTCACTATTTCTGTCCTTTTCCTCGGTGTAGAATCTGTAACCGTTGATGTCGTACCCCTGATAGGTCCTTACGTTATGCCCGGGGCCCTGTGATAAGGTGTATATGAGTTTTTCATCTTCGGTAGAAGGCCTTCTGCTCTGTGCTTGAAGTAGTTGACTTTGCTTAAACCAAAGCGTGAAGCTGGAGTTGTGCTCTTTGGTTACGTCTCCCATCTTCCTTGGCCGGCCCATATCGATGTAATTCTGCTCGATTATGCTTTTGTGCTCTTGCACAAAAGGTTCGACCAATTTTAAGTGTTGTAGCGCGACCCGGTGAGCCCTTTCAAAGTCGTCGCGTCGATTGACAATGCCCACATGGACTGAGCGGTAGCCCTCGCGGTGACCGACTCCAGCGAGCCTGCCGAGGTGCGTCCTGGTGGGTAGACCAACATGATCCTGGTCGTCCTCGGTGCTTAGATAATTCTGGCAGAAGGAGATGCACTCGTAGGTTAGGAACCCCTTGGCCATGCTTGCGTCTGGACGGGCCCTGTTGCGAACGTATCCTTTCATGACACAGTTCTGCCTTTCGAAAGGCATCATGTTGTGGAGGAACGTCGGGCCGAGCTGCCTGATGTCATCAACGACATGGAGAAGGAGATGGACGCATATATCACAGAATGCGGGCGGGAAGTAAATCTCGAGCTCACATAGTATCACCACGATCTCATCCTGTAGCATCTTGAGCTGCCTCACGCCGATCGACTTTCTGGTGATAACGTCAAAGAAGTTGCAAAGGCCAAACAGCGTATCACGGACGTGCTCGTCCATTATCCCTCGGATCGCAACGGGAAGTATCTGCGTCATGAGCACGTGACAATCGTGAGACTTCATCCCGGTGAACCTCTTCTTTGCTACGTCTAGATATCTGCTTATACTCCCCGAGTAACCATGCGGAAATTTCACTCGTAGGAGGCACCTAAAAAACTGCTCGAGCTCCTCCGGACTCATTGTGAAGCAGGCAGCGGGAAGCACCACCGCGTTCTTCTTAGCCCTTTTGCAGAGACGTTGAGTCCCTTCCGTCTGATCATCATCATCATCGTCGTCGTTGTCATCAGTATCGGGGGCTTGAAGAGCTTTTCTGATGCCAAAATGTTTCAGATCGTATCTTGCTTTCGGCCCATCCTTGGACTTTTCCGAGTTGCAAAGAGTGCCAAGCAGACTCTCGGTAACGTTCTTCGTAATGTGCATGACATCGAGGCTGTGGGGCATGTGGAGGACCTTCCAGTACTCCAAGTCGTGGAAAATAGACCTCGCTTTCCATACACCGAGCAGCGGCTCTGGCTTCGGTCGCTTCTTTCCCGGCGCTGGGCACTCCTTCCAATTTTTTAGAAGATTGTCGATTTCTGCACCGCTCCTCTGTCGCGGGGGTCCATCGGGCTCATCTTTACCATTGAACAGATCAGCGCGTTTTCTCCACGGGTGATCCAAGCGAAGCCACCTTCGAGCACCTGGGTACACGGTTTTCGAGGACCCGGGATCCCTTGGTAGCTGTAGATGCGGGGTCTCGTCCATGCACTTCACAAAGCAGCAGAATCCGTGGCTGACCTGGGCAGATACGTATGCGCAACCAGGATAGTCCGTGACCGTCGTGATCAACGCGGCTCTCATATCGAAATAAGTTCTACTGTAGGCATCCCACGTACGGGGTGGCGTCTTCCACAACGTGTCTAACTCCTCTTTCAGCAACCCGAGATACAAATGCATGTCGACACCTGGTTGTTTCAGCCCCTGAATGAGAATACTCAGGTGTATATACCTTTGCTTGGTGCACAGCCACGGGGGTAGGTTGTAAGGCTATACAAACGCAGGGCAGGTGCTATGCGTGCTACTCTGGTTGTCGAACGGATTGAGTCCATCGGTGCTCATACCCAGCCTGATGTTCCTTCCGTCGCCCCCGAACCTAGGGAAGGCGATGTCCAATGCTTCCCACTGGCCAGCGTCTGAAGGGTGTGTCAGCATATAGCCCATCTCCGGATCTTCTTCGGGCTTCTCCCTTTCCACGTGCCATTGCATGAGCTTTGCTTCCTTAGGGTCCACGAAATATCGCTGCAGACGGGGAGTGATAGGAAAGTACCACACCACTTTTCGAGGTACCTTCTTGTTCCCAACCTTGTACCGTCCGTGGCCGCACACAGGACATGTGGTCATGTCCTTGTACTCCCCCCGATAAATCACGCAATCATTGATGCAGGCGTGGTATCTTTCGTACGGTAGGTCAAGAGGGCACACAACTTTCTTGGCCTCCTCGATACTACTTGGCAATGTGTTCCCCTCTGGGAGACGATCGTGCCAGAATTTCATGTTCTTGCTGAAGCTGGAATCGGTCCATTTGTTCTGCGTCTTCATCTGCAGACAATCAAGTGTTACATGCAAGCGCGTATCCTGCGGACGGCACCCAGGAAATATCGGAGTCATCCCGTCTTTCTCCATTTGCGCCAGCTTGGCTCTCTCTCTGGCTGCAGCTCTGTCGTTGCTCGTCTCATGGAGGAGCAGATCTTGAACATGAGAGTCCCGCAAGGCCGAAATTAGCGGAGTCGCGCCAGAATCTTCTTCTTCATCATGATCTTCTCCGCCGGTAACTTCTACTTCATGATGATCTTCTCCGCCGACTTCTTCTTCATGATGATATTCTCCACCGACATGTGGTGCTTCGTCATCTCGCTCGCCACCATGGTCTTCATGCGCACCATTTGTTGGGGCCGGCCACGCCTGGTTGTCCTGCATGAAACCGCGCCTCAGCAGGTGCTCCTCCAGTTGTCCGGAATCAGGGTTGATCCAGCGCTCGAGTTTGCATGATCGACACGGACATCTTATCTGGCGCCTATTGTTCCGAATCATGTCCTCCTTCGCGTCTTTCTTGTATCTACTAATTCGAGCGGAACTCATCGAGAGGACCATGGTTGTCTGCAAATGGTACACATAGAGCAGAAAATTAGAACCGCAACACATGCACACACATGCATGGAACTCTCCTAAAGGTATACATAGAAGGGAAAAATTCGGCATGACCTCTCCTAAAGGTAGGACGTATGGGTAGTACAAAAATTTGCCGAAACGGAAATGAATCAACGTCTCGACAAACATCCATGCACCACACCGGCACACACACAAGCGCTTCACGTGCAACAATCATCCATACACAAGATCGACATACGCATGCATGTCCCCTCCAAATACTCACCTTGTAGATTCGATACCGAGAAGAGACCGCGATCGATGAGTTGGAGAGGAGGAGAGAGTATGGAGAGGCTTCTCCTCACCGCCAATTATGTATCAACCAAAGTAAGTACAATAAGTACCAAAGAAAGTGAAAACTATGGCCAAAATGGGATGAGAGGGAAGGGAGCTAGAGCTAGATCTAGATGGAGGAGAGGAAGATGAATGGCTTGGGAGTGTGGGAGGTGTGGTAGGTTGGCACTTTAAAGGTGTGGGACGAGCTAATTCTGTGGCGCATCTGGTCAAGTGCTCCACAGAATTCCACTAATTCTGTGGAGCACCAGACCTGATGCGCCACAGAATGTTCTAATTCTGTGGCGCACCAGACCAGATGCGCCACAGAATGTACTAATTCTGTGGCGCATCACACCCGGTGCGCCACAGAATTAGTGGAACCAATGATTGGGGCTGGCAGGGAGTGGGCCCCACCAAAATTCTGTGGCGCATAGCCTTCTGGTGCGCCACAGAAATGCTGTATTTTTGTGGCGCACCCTGCTTGGTGCGCCACAGAATTATTTTCTGTGGCGCACTGCTGGCTAGTGCGCCACAGAATTGCATCCCACCTATAAGGGTTTTCCTACTAGTGATGTCGTGGGCGTCGTGAGCAAGCACATGGAAGCGCCGGGCAAGGAGCACTGGGCAGCGGTCAAGCAAATTCTTCGCTACATCCGCGACACGCATGCCTATGGCTGCCACTATGTGAGCGGGGGAGCGGCATGACTCATTGGCTTCAGCGACAGTGACCATGCCGGCGACATCAACGATCGCAAAAGCACCACGGGCTACATGTTCTTCTTCAACAACAACTTGATCTCGTGGTGCTCGAAGAAACAAGGAGGGGTGGCGACCTCCTCCTACAAAGCTGAGTACGTTGTAGAGGCGGAAGCAGCGTGCCAAGGCGTGTGGCTGAGCAGGTTCGTCGGTGAGCTCATAGGAGAAGAGCAGCCGATGTTCAAGCTCTTCATCTACAACAAGTCTGCCATCACGTTGTGTAAGAACCCGGTGCACCACGACCGCAGCAAGCACATCGACACCAAGTTCCATTACACTCGAACGCAAGTTGAAGATGGAGTACTGGGCGTCGAACATGTGAACACTGAGGGACAACTTGCAGACATTCTCACCAAGGCTCTGGGTCACAACAAGTTTGTTGAATTTCGTCAGAAAGATCGGCATTCTGGAAATCAAGCAGCAGGTTTGAGGGGGAGAAATGTTATTCAAACCTTCAGCTTGACCCCTAACTGAATCCAACGCAGGTCCTAGCCGTTGCAACACACGGTGTTAGTGTAGGTTCAGTTAAAAGTTCAGTTAGGACTTGGTCGTTTTCTCTTAGCGAGTTTTCAGCAGCAGTCTGTTAGGCGCGTGGAGCTATTCTAGCGTTCCATGCCGTACTAGTCCTAGGATCGGATCGGCATGATCTCCAAACGTGGGATGGCACGTTCGAGTAGTGGAGAACTAAGCCACAATCTCGAACACTGCAACAAAAACCTTTGTCTCTGTTCGTTTTCTTTAGTTCTTCAGAGAGTTGAGAGAGATCGAGAGAAAGAGAGAGAGATCCCAACTACATCATCAAATCAAAGCTGCAAATGGTTGAATTTACGATGGAGCACACGCGCATACACAGAATAATGAAGGTGCATTTTGCTACTTGTCTGACAGAGGAACAGCGCATCTCAGCAAGCCTAAGCTCACTAACTCGTCATCATCATGGTCTTGAACTCGTCGAAGGTGAGCACCCCGTCTCCGTTCAGATCGAACCTGCGTATCATGGCCTCGCACTCGTCCACGTCCAGGTGCAAGCCCAGCTTGCTCATCATCAGCTTCAGGCTTAGCGACGTGATGCAGCCTCTCCCTTCCATCTCGTACATCCCGAACTCCTCCCTACACCTGTCTCCCTCTTCTTCTTGGGTATCAGCCGTCGTCTCTTTGACCAGTCTCACGAACTCCTCTTCGTCCAGAAACCCGTCACCGTCGGTGTCCGCGGTCGCCATCAGGGCCTGCACCTCCTTGGCCGACATGTCGCCGCCGAGCGCCGCCTTCATGCAGAGCCGCAGCTCAGCCTCGGAGATCTTGCCGTCGCCGTCCTGGTCGAACGCTGCGAACACGCGCCTGAACTCGGCCGAGGCAATCATGGTGACACCACGTACGCAATTGAGAACAAGTGGCGCGGCTGGGCTTGTCTTTCGATGCTCGATGATAAGTTGCAGTTTTCAGACTTGAGCTGGTCTCCAACTCGTTTACTGGTTGAGATCTAACTCGTCTGTGTTGGTATTTATCGTTGAACATACTGGTAACTGGTAAGCAATGGACGAGAGGGAGATTAGGTCCAACAATTATCACGTACCTTCCTATGGAACAACAAGAACGAGTGATTTTTTTTCACTACAGGAATAAAGAGATACGCCGACGGCCAATTGCCCTCGGCGTAGCCATGTTTTGCCGTCGGCGTAGTATAGGCCGAGGGCTGCCCTCGGCGTAGCCCCTCGGCGTAGATGCCCCTCGGCGGAGCTCTGTTTTACCGTCGGCGTAGCATTTGCCCTCGGCGTAGGCTATGCCGAGGGCAAAGCCGTCGGCGTAGCCCCGTCGGCATAGCCTATTTATATATATTTTTAAAAAGTTTAAAAAAATTGATTTTTTTTTAATTTTTTTCTAAATTGTTTGCCTCGCTAATCTCCCAATTAGAATATTTTTAACACTAATTACACTTAATCTTTGGTCAAAATTAAGTCTTGGTCAAATTTCCCGGTCGGTCACCCATCCTCACACTACTCCACCTCCAGCACGCTTAACTTCTCTGTTCCATCCGGATGAGTGTCCACGAAGCAAATTATACCTTGTTAATAATACTACCATATCAATCATATTAACCCTTATACCACTATGTCACACGTCATTAGTTTTAAGTTTCCAAACTATATATTAAGTAAACAATAATAAATAAGTAATAAATATATTGAATTTCAAACTATATAATAAGTAAATAACAATGAATAATTAATAAATATATTGAATAATTTATATCTTTAAATCTGTAAATCGGAATTTGACAAATTATATGTCTAAATCGATAAGAAAAATGAGAGGAATCCAAATATGACATCCATATGTAATGTTTTTATGTTTTATTTAATTTTGAATTTCTTATGCTCATTTTGAATATAATGTATCATCAGTGATATCTCAAACTAATGAGATTTACATTGAAAAAATCATAAAAAATTAAAAAAATCAAAAAAGGAAAACCTTCACACCTAGTCTTCTTATGTCAAATACTAATGAGTCCACATGATAAACAATTTTTTCATAGTTTTTTTGTGTCATACCCCCGCTTTACCCCGTTAACCCTCACTTACCCCGTTGATAAACGGTGGGCATGAACCTTCTTAGCTAGGGGTCGAATTTCGCAAAACTCTTTATGTATCTCTAATATAATAACATGTTGTGTATCTAAAAGTGATTTTTTTAAAAAATCATGAGGAAGCCATGATGGAGCTGTAGTTCAAATTTATCCCGCTTTCTACTGAATTGGGAAGAGTTTGTCTTTTTTGTGAAACGTTAATGCAAAGCTTCACACACACAAATAATTGGTGATATATACATAAAATATGTCCTAATATTGTTTAAAATTTTGGTGGTCTAGTTTGGTAATGTATTTTCAGTACTTTCTTCACAAAAAAACCCAATTTTGACACTTAGAAAATGAAAATTGATTTTTTTATGCATAGAAAATGATAACTCCCAATATGAACTTTGTTTCCCATCCCAATATGCACACATGTGCACAATATGGGGTCATTTGAACAAACTATTCTATGATTCAGGTCATGACCTAGCTCATCTGGCTTGAAAGCCATGAAACTTCGTATATGATAGGTCATTTCTGAGAAGGGGTTTCTACAATATTTGCAATAGTCCAAGTTTATTATTTTTCCTCACAACTAGGTAACATAAAATGACACAATACGAAGGCTTTACATTTTTTTGAATGTTTTTGAACTTCTTATGCTCGATTCAAAATGCGGTCGAAACGGCGGGCATGAACCTTCTTAGCTAGGGGTTGAATTTTACAGAACTATTTATGGATCTCTGATAAAACTTCTACTTATGAACATGAAAATGATTTTTTAGAAAAATTATGGGCAAACTATGATGCGGCTCTAGTTCAAATTTTCTCGACTTCCAACTGAATCAAAACCCTAAATCCCTAAACTGAAAATCCTAACTAATTAAATTAATTAGTTCTAAATTTTTGAAGGTTTAGATGAATAGATCTTATTTTTCTGCAAATTTTGATATATTATTTGTATTTTTGTGAATTAGAATGATTTAGTTATGATTTTTCTAAGATTAATGTGGTAAAATGGAAAATAGCTATGCCGAGGGCATTGCCGTCGGCGTATAAAAGGCCGTCGGCGTAGCTATCTTACACCGACGGCAATTCTACGCCGACGGCCAGCTTCGTGGGCTGTCTAAAATATAGCCTACGCCGACGGCACCGACATTTGGCCGTCGGCGTAGACGCTGGCCGTCGGCGTCTTTCACCATTCCTGTAGTGTTTTGACTGAACTGAATTAAAAAATGAAGTGAACTACTTTGACAGAACATAGAAAGGTATTAAGAGGCGAACAAGATCGATGGATGGTAGTTGAGAACTGCCGTGCTATATTAAACTGAATGATGGTACGTCTGCTGGTCTCGTGCGTGACGGTGAGCAAATGTAGAATAGAACGTAGGTCGAGACTCGGTCGTGGTCGTGAACGGACGCTACGTACCCAGGCCGCCCACCTTGATTGATCGAGATCGTCCCGGTTGAGGGAAAGGAAGAAACACGAAGGAATCGGTAGCTAGCTGGTTCGAAAAAGGAAAAGAAAGAGAAACAAGTCGCGCGTGCGTTCGTTCCTTCGCCTTCGCCTCCTGCCCTCCTCTTTTACTCCGTCACACTCGATCGACAAAATCTATACGGGCGACCCCGACATATATATATATATATCCGCGATCGATGAGTTGGTAGGTACTGCGTCTGGGTGACTCGGGGGAAGGAAATCAACCAAAAAAAACCCAACTGGAGAGCGGAGACTGGATGGACAGATCAGTACCTTGTGCCTCAGCGCCTGCACGAACGGATGCCCGCCACTAGTGGAAAAAGGGCCTTTGGCCAGGACCCTTTAGTCCCGGCCTCCATCTGGGCCGGGACTAAAGGCCCGGCCACGTCGCCCGAAATTCGCCAGCCGCGCGGGAGGCTTTGATCCCGGCCCGTAATGACCCTTTAGTCCCGGTTTGAGACACAAACCGGGACTAAAGGGCTACGCGCTGGGAGGTCCCCCTGTGCGCACCCTTTAGTCCCGGTTTGTGTGTCAAACCGGGACTAAAGTCCGCTGCCTATATATATGGCTGCAGCCCCTCTTTCCACTCTTCCTTGCATTTTTCTTGGATGGATCTAAGTGGGTGTGTGCTAGCTCTCCTTTTTGCATGGATGCACTAGAGGTGTTTGATGAAATGTGTGTTAGAGCGATGCCGCTTCAGTTCACCGAACACAACTACGATATGAGGTGCCCGAGCCACGCTTAAGTCTCTTCCTCTTTATTTCCACTTATTCTAAAAGGTTAGCAACTATATTTTCTCGTTTAGACCGTGCGGTACTAATTTTTAGGATCATGATTATGTTTGATATACTGTTGCATGACGCAGATGAGCCATCCATGGATGTACGGTGATCGACGCACCGCCGCTTACAGAGAAGGCGTGCATTCTTTTCGAGATGCGGCCGATGCGAACAAGCATGGTGGTGGCTATATGTTTTGTCCATGTGTTGAATGTCGGAATGAGAAGGACTACACTTCCTCAAGAGTCATTCAGAGCCACCTGCTTCGGTCCGGTTTTATGTCGGGCTATAATGTTTGGACCAAGCACGGAGAAAGAGGGGTTATGATGGAAGACGACGATGAAGAAGAAGAGAACGATGATGACAACTACCGATCTATGTTCCCTGAGTATGCTGATACCGCAATGGAAGACAATGAAGAAGAAGATCAAGGTGCAGAACGGGAACCAGATGAGCCCGCTGATGATCTTGGCCGGGTCATTTCTGAAGCACGGCGAGGCTGCGACACAGAAAAAGAGAGGTTGCAGTTCGAGCAGATGTTACAGGACCACAACAAATTGTTGTACCCAACTTGTGAAGATGGCCAGAAGAAGCTGGGTAGCACACTGGAATTGCTGAAGTGGAAGGCAGAGACCGGTGTGACTGACTCGTCATTCGAAAAGTTGCTGGTACTGATGAAGAAGATGCTTCCAAGAAAGAACGAATTGCCCGCCAGCACGTACGAAGCAAAGAAGCTTGTCTGCCCTCTAGGATTAGACGTGCAGAAGATACATGCATGCCCTAATGACTGCATCCTCTACCGCGGTGAGAAGTATGAGAATATGGATAAATGCCCGGTATGCACTGCATTGCGGTATAAGATCAGAAAAGATGACCCTGGTGAGATTGAGGGCGAGCCACCCAGGAAGAGGGTTCCTGCCAAGGTGATGTGGTATGCTCCTATAATACCACGGTTGAAACATCTGTTCAGAAATAAAGATCATGCGAAGTTGTTGCGATGGCACATGGAAGATCGTATGAAAGACGATAAGTTGAGGCACCCCGCCGATGGTCGGCAGTGGAGAAAAATCGAGAGAGAGTTCCCGAGATTTGTAGGTGACGCAAGGAACTTATGGTTTGGTCTGAGTACAGATGGCATGAATCCTTTTGGGGAGCAGAGTTGCAGTCACAGCACCTGGCCCGTTACTCTATGTATCTACAACCTTCCTCCTTGGTTGTGCATGAAGCGGAAGTTCATTATGATGCCAGTGCTTATCCAAGGTCCAAAGCAACCCGGCAACGACATTGATGTGTACCTAAGGCCATTAGTTGATGAACTTTTACAGCTGTGGGCCGAACCAGGTGTACATGTGTGGGACGAGCACAAACAAGAGGAATTTGACCTTCGAGCATTGCTTTTCGTAACCATCAATGATTGGCCTGCTCTTAGTAACATTTCAGGACAGTCAAACAAGGGATACAATGCATGCACGCACTGTTTAGATCAGACAGAAAGTATATATCTGGACAAGTGTAGGAAGAATGTGTACCCGTACAATCGTCGTTTTCTTCCGCCCAAGCATCCCTTAAAGAAAAAAGGCAAGCATTTCAATGGCAAGGCAGAACCCCGGGGGAAGCCTGTCATCCGTACTGGTGCTGAAGTATTTGATATGGTCAAAGATTTAAAAGTAATCTTTGGAAAGGGTCCTGGCAGCCAACCTGTTCCTAACGGCCCTGATAAGCGCGTACCCATGTGGAAGAAGAAATCTATATTTTGGGAGCTACCCTATTGGGAAGTCCATGAGGTCCGCTCCGCAATCGACGTGATGCACCTGACGAAGAATCTCTGCGTGAATATTCTAGGCTTCCTGGGCTTGTATGGGAAGTCAAAAGATACACCGGAAGCACGGGAGGACCAGGAACGTCATAAAGGAAGAGATGGCATGCATCCAGGGCAGTTTCAAGGGCGTGCCAGCTACGCTCTTACTAAGGAAGAGAAGGAAATCTTCTTTGAAGTCCTTTTCAGTATCAAGGTCCCGACTGGCTTCTCGTCGAATATAAAGGGAATCGTAAATATGAAAGACAAAAAATTCCAAAACCTAAAGTCTCATGACTGCCACGTGCTTATGACGCAATTGCTTCCGGTTGCATTGAGGGGAATTCTACCGGAAAATGTTCGTCTGGCAATTGTGAAGGTATGTGCATTCCTCAATGCAATTTCTCAGAAGGTAATCGATCGAGAAAGTCTATCAGGGTTACAGATTGATGTGGTCCAATGTCTGGTCAGCTTTGAGTTGTTGTTCCCGCCATCCTTCTTCAATATAATGACACACCTCCTAGTTCACCTAGTCGAATAGATTAGAATTCTTGGTCCTGTGTTTCTACACAATATGTTCCCCTTCGAGAGGTTCATGGGAGTCTTAAAGAAATATGTTCGTAACCGTGCTAGGCCAGAAGGAAGCATCTCCAAGGGCTATGGAACAGAGGAGGTCATTGAGTTTTGTGTGGACTTTCTTCCTGACCTTAAGCCGATTGGTGTTCCTGAATCTCGGTATGAGGGTAGGCTGACAGGAAAAGGCACACTAGGAAGGAAAGCAAAAGTATGTATGGACGGGCATTCTTTCTCTCAAGCACACTACACAGTTCTACACAATTCCACCGTGGTGGCTCCGTATATCGTGAGACACAAGAATATTCTACGCTCTGAAAACCCGGGAAAGGCTGACTCTTGGATTAAAGGGGAACACGAGAAGACTTTTGGTAGTTGGTTGCAGACACATCTCATGAATGACGACACCGTTGGAGATCAGCTGTACTGTTTGGCTAGGCCACCATCTTCGACTATATGTACTTTCCAAGGGTACGAGATAAATGGGAATACATTTTACACGGTTGCCCAAGATAAAAAGAGCACCAACCAAAACAGTGGTGTCCGCTTTGATGCAACAGACGAGAATGGGCACTGTTTGGAAACATATTACGGGTACATTGAGGAGATATGGGAACTTGACTATGGACCTACTTTTAAGATCCCTTTGTTTCGGTGCAAATGGGTGAAGCTGACAGGTGGCGGGGTAGTTGTAGACCAAAAGTACGGCATGACAACAGTGGATCTCAACAATCTTGCATACATGGACGAACCATTCGTCCTAGCCAACGATGTCGCTCAGGTTTTCTATGTGAAGGACATGTCTACAAAAACGAGAATAAGAAATCAGCAAAAGAAGACATCGTCCGATGAGCCAAAGCGCCACATAGTTCTTTCAGGGAAAAGAAACATCGTGGGAGTAGATGACAAGATAGACATGTCAATAGATTATAATAAGTTTCATGAAATTCCGCCCTTCAAAGTGAAGACTGACCCAAGCATCCTACTGAATGATGAAGATTCTCCATGGCTACGACCCAGAAGAAAACAGAAATAATAGATAGGATTGTTGGTGCAATAATGTATTAAATCTTTTATGTAATGCATGATGAAGATTCTTCATGGCCTCAACCCCGTTCAGTGCAAAATAGTTTTAAATTGAAAAATGGCAAAATAGTTCATACTTAGGATAGTTAAAATAATTAAATTTGAAAATAGAAAATAGTTTTGAATTATTTATTCAATTTCAAACACTTTTCATTTTTATAGTTTTGACAAATTCTCAAATATGCAAAAAAGAATATTAATAAACATAGTTTTTAATTGAAAATGGCAAAATAGTTCATACTTAGGATAGTTAAAATAATTAAATTTGAAAATAGGAAATAGTTTTGAATTATTTATTCAATTTCAAACACTTTTCATTTTTATAGTTTTGACAAATTCTCAAATATGCAAAAAAGAATATTAATAAACATAGTTTTTAATTGAAAATGGCAAAATAGTTAATACTTAGGATAGTTAAAATAATTAAATTTGAAAATAGAAAATAGTTTTGAATTATTTATTCCATTTCAGACACTTTTCATTTTTACAGTTTTGTTAAATTCTCAAATATGCAAACAGATAACTATTTATAAAAGAAATAAAACAAAAAACAGAAAAAAGCCTTTAGTCCCGGCCCGTGCCACAGACCAGGACTAAAGGCCCTGGCCGCTGAAATCCCCGCCCGAGGCCTTTAGTCCCGGGCGGTGGCTCAAACCGGGACTAAAGGCCCCCCTTTAGTCCCGGCCTGAGCCACCGCCCGGGACTAAAGGTCCCGGGGTATAAATTCGCCTTCTTCCCCGCGCCGCCCAGCACTTGGCCGTTTCGCGCGCGAGGAGAATTTGGAAGACGCCGCCAGGCTGCCGCCGTTCAGTGCGCTCGCCGCCGTTCAGTGCCATCCACCGCGCCCCCGCGCCGCCGCAGCCCCCGCGCCGCCGCAGCCCCCGCGCCGCCGCAGCCCCCCGCGCCGCCGCGCCACCTGCAGCCGCCACCGCGCCGCCTCGCCGCCTCCAGAGGCCGCAGCCACCGCGCCACCTGCAAGGTTTTTTTTGCAAAAAACTTTAATTTTGTTAATTAGTTAATTAGTTAATTAGTGTTAGGGTTAGGGTTAGATATTAGGGTTTGAATTTAGTTTAGTTAGCTATATATTGTTAGGGTTAGGGTTAGATATGATATAGAATTAGTTAGAATATAATTAGTTAGAATAGAATTAGTTAGATAGTTATAGTTAGAATAGAATTATTTAGAATTAGTTAGATAGTTATAGTTAGAATAGAATTATTTAGATAGTTATAGTTAGAATAGAATTATTTAGATAGTTATAGTTAGAATAGAATTATTTAGATAGTTATAGTTAGAATAGAATTATTTAGATACATATAGTTAGAATAGAATTATTTAGATACATATAGTTAGAATAGAATTATTTAGATACATATAGTTAGAATAGAATTATTTAGATACATATAGTTAGAATAGAATTATTTAGATAAATATAGTTAGAATAGAATAGTTAGAATAGAATTATTTAGAATAGAATAGTTAGAATAGAATTATTTAGAATAGAATAGTTAGAATAGAATTATTTAGATACATATAGTTAGAATAGAATAGTTAGAATAGAATTATTTAGAATAGAATAGTTAGAATAGAATTATTAGATACATATAGTTAGAATATTTAGATACATATAGTTAGAATAGAATATTAGATACATATAGTTAGAATAGAATTATTTAGATACATATAGTTAGAATAGAATTATTTAGATAGTTATAGTTAGAATAGAATTATTTAGATACATATAGTTAGAATAGAATTATTTAGATAGTTATAGTTAGAATAGAATTATTTAGATACATATAGTTAGAATAGAATTATTTAGATACATATAGTTAGAATAGAATTATTTAGATACATATAGTTAGAACTTATCGAATGTCCGTTTTTTGCAGAACTATGGATCCACATAGCAGGAACCTCGAAGAGGAAGAACTTATCGAAGATATAATCAAAGACGCCCCCGACGTTGAACCTGCTGAATCTCCGTCGTCATATCTAAACCCCTCCGGAGATGGAATGGAGGTTGATCGACACGAAGATGAAGCCGATGGGGCCGGAGATAGCTCCAATGACGGAGAAGGTGATAGCTCCACTGATGGAGAAGCCGGTGGAGAAGCCGGTGGAGAAATAATAAAGTCCGGCGAGGTATACATATGAAGTTCGACAATCACTTGTAATATGTGAAAAATATTGGAGATAGCTCTATATTGTGTACATATACATTCATTTGACGAATGTTTCTCCCTCTTAGGCCTCCACATCGAGCAAAGCTACGAAACGAGGCCCGACTAAAAAGTTGGACGCACGGACGCATTACACCTTTGAGGTGATATTGCCTACGGGCGAACCAAAGCTTCCTAAGAATGCTGCTGACACATTCAAGAAGCAATGCGGAGTTCTCGTTAGGGATCACGTCCCGATCAGCGTTCGGGAGTGGAACAAGCGCAAAGGGGCAGCCGATAGTGACTATGTCGCCGAAAGGTACAAAGATAATCTTTGGAATGATATCATGTCACATTTCAACCTGCCAGAATGTGAGAATGAAGACGCCGCAAAAAAACTGAGGGCCAAAGTCAAGCAGTGGACTCTAAAGAAGATGGCCGAACTGTTCCGTAGCTGGAAGAAGAAGCTATGGAAAGACTATCTGAAGACAAAGAAAGTGCCAGTATTCGAGGGGTATCTAGCCAAGCAGGCGAATCACTGGAAGGCATTTCAGGAGTACAAGCAGTCAGAAGATGCCAAGGCATTATCAGAAAAGAACAAGAAAAATGCCGACAAGAAGAAATATCACCACACGCTGGGGCTATGAGACTGCCATCCCAAAGTGGGATAAGAAAGAGCAAGATCTGCTAGCTAAAGGCATCGTACCTGAACCCATCCGTGATGAGTGGGAAATGAGAGCAAGGAATTGGTTCCTTGCGCATGGTGGTTCGTACGACGAAGAAACAGGGGACCTCATCTGCAGTGGCGGTCTTAGGATACCCAGGGAGAATTGGAAAAAGATAGTGAAAGAAATTAAAGAGGGAAAAAGACAGTTCACTGCAGATAGAGAGAAAGATTTGCTCACACTGGTCCTCGGCAATGACGAACATGGAGGACGAACGCGAGGCTTCGGTCCTTCTTACCCGTGGTGGCTTGGGTTTGCCAGAGACCAAGACACTTACAGAAGCCGGGCGAGAGCAAAGAAGCGACAGCAGGATGAGGAGAATGACAAGTTCAACCAGTTGCTTGCCAGGCTTAACGAGCAACAGAAGCAGATCGACGAGCTTAGAGGAGTAGCGCGCCAGGAAGATCCTGGACTCGATATTATCGGCGCCCCATCTAAGCGGAAAAGCAGCGTGGCTGAATCTGAGGCCCCGCCCGACGATGCACGAAGAATGATAGAGGGCGGTCCCGGCTACCCCGTGGATGGAATCAAGGAGTCAACATCATGTGAACTCCATCAGAAATTCAAGAACATATCCATGAAGGTGGCCGTCGGACAAGCTTTACCTTCTGGCCCTGATGCACGCTGGCATGGCCGTGAGATTCCAGCTGGCTTTGCTAAAGTCGGGGTGGATGAAATCATGGCGGGGTTTCATGATATGGAGCTCGACATGGCTGGACCCGAAGATGAGAGGACACTCGGAGAAGTACTGGGTGGAGTCATCCTATGGGACAAGAACTACATCAAGCTTCCAGGCTCGGCCCCAAGGACAACACCGCCTCCGAGTCGTCGCAGGTCACCTACACCTCCATCACCTCCAAGCCCTCCACATGACGACGGCCACCACAACACGAGTCCATCTCGATCACCGCCGCCGGACTTGGGTCGGCCGTCTCCGCCTCCGCCCGCTAAGGATACTAAGCGGAAGCGTGCCAGCAAGAATGCTCCGTCCATGAGTTCTAAGCGACGGAGCTCCCCAAAGCGCAAACTGTCGCCCCTCCCAAAGGTACCTCATGCTAATCTTCCTATCAGACCTTATGATCGTACCGACGAGGAAAACGCCAGGATAGCAAAGGAACATTATGAGGCGCAGATGAAAAAGAAGGAACCCGAGCCCCGCCCGGAATACACCGAGAAGCAAATAGCATATGCAAAATACTTCATGACCCTTCCATCACAGTATGACTTACACCATAAGCCTGACGACTATACACGCACATTGCAGAAGGAAGGGCAAAAGAGCAAGTCACGTGCAAGTGCAAGTGCAAGTGGGAGCAAATCAAGTTCAACTACAAGCAAAATAAGATCAGACGTTCCTCAGCTTGGACAAGAGGCCAAACAGTCGATCCCACCCCTCAGGGTGTTACCCGAGAATGTTCCCTCTCTGGTGCAGGGGCAAGATTTGGGATTAGCAAAGAAGTGGGCGGATGAATGGGGTATCCCGGTTGAAGTCATTCTGGCTTCCCAAGACGACGTGGTACCCAAGGCTGTGGTAGCCCCTAAGCCACAGTTTGTCATGGGAGCGCCTTTGGTCAGCAAAGATAAGTTTGATGATCTCCCAACAAATATGCGTTACTTGCATACATGGTACTTAAGTGAATCAAAGAAAGGGAGAACGATGATCGTGGCGCTTGTCCCACGGGAGTACTACGGCCGTCCCGAAGACATCCATATCGACTTTGATGAACTCTTCCAGATGTACAATGCCGACGCCCTCGACAAATCGCTTATGAGTTGCTATTGTCTGTAAGTTTTTCAATTCGTTGTCTACATATAACTTGTTCAATTATTTCAATTCATTGTCTACATATAACTTGTTCAGTTATTTCAATTCATTTTCTACATATAACTTGTTCCGTTTTTACTTGTACTCTATTATGCAGAATGAAGATTCTGGAATGTAAAAGTAGGAACATCCTAAATATTGGGTTTATTGACCCAGATGAAATACATATAAAGACGCTAACTGATAACCCCAAGGAGACGGAGGAAAACCTTCTAAGGTTTCTAACAGATCAAAATTTCTGTGACCACATATTGTTTCCATACAACTTCAGGTGAGGGTCTTACTCTGTTGTGTCCATTCACTTATGAGTGTAATTGATAAGTTACTGACACATATATATATACATGTGCAGCTACCACTGGATTCTGTTGGACATTCAAATTGATAAGGGAAGAGTTGATGCCTTCGACCCATTATCGAGACCCTTGGAACAGTTCCAAAGCCTGCAGGACATGCTCCAAGGGTAATTTCAATCATTCTTGCGCTCTATCGGTCTCTTTCGATGATTTTCTGATATATCAATTAATGAAAAACTTAGCAAATCATTTTCCTTGTCGGGCAGGGTTTGGAAGCGGTTCAAGTGCGTGACTCCCGGTATCCGGCATGAGAAGCTGACCTTTAGAGCGGCTCAGGTAAGTAGTAGTATGATATACTTCTATTTTCAATACTTTTGTAATGCTAGATTATTATTTTGATTATATATATTCTATTCTCGTAAAGTGCGACCAGCAGCCACGGGGGACGCATCTATGTGGATACTATGTTTGCGAGACCATTCGCACGTTTACCTCTGAGCACAAGGATTACAGATACGATGTAAGCAATAAACATTCACACCTCTATTTTTACTCGTCATTCTTTGTTATCATGATTGATATTCATATTCATCTCCTCTTCTTATATAGTACACGGCCATGCGGGAGAAGTACCTACCAGAGCAACGCGCGATTGCTGTTGCAGAGGAGCTGGCGACCTTTCTGAGAATAGAAGCTATAGACGACAAAGGACGATTTAGTGTAGCTAGGGGCCATTACTAATGTTGGTCCATGTAATCGAATAGACGGGCTCTTGTCCCGATAATTCTGATCTCCATATAATTGTATATATATGCTCGCTTGTAAGATAAGTTAATCTTATATATATGCATAAACTAATTCCCGAACACCAAGGCACCAAACGAGGCATCACGTTAATCCCCCACCTAAAACCCTAAAACCCCTAAACCCTAAAACCCTACAGCAAAAAACAAAAATCTGCAGATGACCTTTAGTCCCGGTCTGTGTTACAAACCGGGACTAAAGGTCCTGGCCCTGATTCGCTCCGAGGTGCCCACGTGGACACCCTCCAGTCCCGGCTGGTAAGCGGGCCGGGACTAAAGGTTCAGCCTTTAGTCCCGCGGCTGGGGTCCCGGTTTGCAAACCGGGACTAAAGCCCCTTACGGGCCGGGACTGGAGGCCCCGTCCCCACTAGTGCGCTCGATCCACCTTCTTTTCTTCCGTTCCGCCGCAGCGGCGCCCATCATCGCGCCTGCCCTCTCCATCCCTCCTCCGCCTCTGCAGACGGTCGATGGCCGCAAGCTCTTCCCGGACGACATGACCTGCTGCATCGCGTCGCCAATCTATACGAAGCGACCCGATCGATTAGCTGGTACTACGTCTGCGTGATTCCGAGGAAGGAAATCAACGAAAAAACTCAGCTGAAGACAAGATGGATCGATCGGTACCTTATGTCTCAGCGCAGCAACAGATCCCCGCTCGCTAATACTCACGTATTAAGACTAACTTTCTCGTAGGTGCATGCATGCATCTGATTTCGTCCACGTGAACTCACACTAGCTTTGTTCACAAGCTACCTACTAGTGTATGCATGCATGGATGTGGGCAGCGGCCCTCGATGGTGTTTGTGTGCCGAGGCGGCGGTCTCGGGATCCATGGCGGGTAGAAGCTTTATGGGGTGATGCAGATGCTCACATGTCTTGGGTGGCAATCTTGTGTGGCTGGTGCGGCGAGGTTGTCGGCTCGGTCGATGGGTCTCAGTGGAGGCGGTTTGAATTTTAGCTTTGGCAGTGTTGGGGGCTCCTCAGGGAGTCGGCTTCTTCATCGACGTTCGAGCGTCCCGTGTCTGCTCTTCCCATAGCAGTAACGGCATCTTCTCTCTGATGGTGGTGATTGGCCGTGTTATCTTGGCGGAGGGTTGATTTTGAGTTTTTGCGTGTGGACGTTGCTCCGTGGTGTTGGGTTGTTATATGGTTTTCGTCCGGTTTTCCATTAATTAACTGGGCAACTTTTTTTTAAATAATGAAAAAAAGCAAAGCTTTTGCCTTTGTTTTTAAAAAAAATAGCTAGTACTAGTACTAGGTACAGTAGCTGGATCGCTCGTGAAAAAGAAGGAGAAAAACGGTCGTGGTCTCGTTTCGCCTCGATCCGTGGGCAAAGAGAGAGGGAGGGCGAGCGGAAGGTGAGGAGTTAATTTCGTTTCCTTGGAATGAAAGAGTCAAATCGATCTGTCAAGCTTCTCCTATAATTAAATCCGATTATTATTTGGGTCTTTAAATAATTATTAATTCCTGCGTGCGTGTCGGCGCCGTCCACGCGACAAGCAGCCGATCCATCGAGCAAGCTATTAGAAATAAAACATGTGATCAATTGTATCGGAGGGATGCCTTCTAGGAGGTGTCTGTTGGGGAAAAGGTGTCTCCCCAACACACCCCTTCACCCCTGTATATAAGTGGGTCTCCCACATTGCAATAATACAAGAGTTTCATTTGTGTCTCTTTCTTTGTCTCTTTTACTTTATACTACAACACGTTATCAGCACGCTCGAACTACTGGGTTCGGCCAAGATCAAAGAAGAATCGTGTGACAAACTCGTCCACGCTCTCGAAACATGCCGACATGCTGAAGAAAGCGATTGCCATAGATCAATTAACATGCAGATGCATGGAGCTAGTCAATCCTTAATGCATTGAAGATTATTTCCCTATTTTGGTTAGAATCGGTGAAGTAATCAATGCAATTTTTCGCTGTTGTGTCTTTCAATCAGCACAAAAGATGGCGTGTCTCATGCTGCAAGATCGGATGAGCAATGGCCTCGTCGAAGTACAGAGGAACAACAGGTATAGTTCTTCCTGGCGACAATCCTCGACGCTATTCACGAAATTATGGCGGACAGCGGCGGCAGGCTCCGTTCGAACGCGATCTCCAGCGTCAAGACAGCGGTGTCCGTCGGCATCGCGGCGCCACGGCCAACACGCTCGACGCGGCCGTGACATACCGGACAGCACGCGACAGCCCTCGGCACCGGTATTTTATCGCGGCTTCAGGCAAACACGGCCTAGCGCGGTGTGGCAGGGCTACCCTAGGCACGATACCTCTGGTCGGACGCGGCGCGACGGCGGCATGTCCTTGGCCCCGTAGCACTGACGGCCACCGGGCCTTCGCGTGGCACTGTCCAGGCCTCGGCACGGCATGGGCATGAACATCGGGCCAGGGCTCCTGCATAGCGGCAGCGTCTCCGAAGCGAGGTACTGCGGTCCCCTTGTCCAGCGCATGGCCCGGCCGGCGGCGAGCAAGGACTCGCGAGAGATCAAACCGGCGGGAATCAGGGAACAGTGCGAGGCAAGTCCAGCGGCGTAGCGACTCGCCACAGCGCATAAGCGGACATCACCGGTGGTTGATACGTCTCCAACGTATCTATAATTTTTGATGCTCCATGCTTGTTTTTACACCATTTGCCTATTGTTTCGTTACACTTAGTGGCACTTTTATGCATTTTCCGGAACTAACCTATTAACGAGTTGCCACAGTGCCAGTTTCCTATTTTCTGCTGTTTTGTGTTTCAGAAGTGATACACAGGAAATATTCTCGGAATTGGACGAAACAAGTTCCTGAAGTCTTATTTTACCCGGAAGCTTCCAGAGATCCGAAGGATAGTAGGAGGAGGGCCACCAGGGGCCCACACGCAAGGGTGGCGCGGCCAGGCCCCTGGCCGCGCGGGCCCCGCGTGAGGGCGCCTGGCTCCTCCTCTAACATCGCCCCTTCGCCTATAAAGACCCCCCGACGGAAAAAACCTAAGTACCCGATCAATTTTCCAGAACACATCGCGATCCGCCGCCGCCGTCGACCCGAAGATCGGGAGGGTCCAGAAGCTCTTCCTGGCACCCTGCCGGAGAGGGGAATCGCCACCGGAGGTCTTCTTCATCGCCATGCTTGCCTCCGGAGCAATGAGTGAGTAGTCTACCTTGGACTATGGGTCCATAGCAGTAGCTAGATGGTTGTCTTCTCCACCATGTGCTTCATGTTTAGATCTCATGAGCTGCCCTACATGATTGAGATCACCGTTATGTAATTCTACATGTTTGGTTTGTTGGGATCCGATGAATATTGGTGTTTATGATTAAGTTGCTGTACTGAATATTATCTTTTGTTATCTCTATGTTGTTTATGATCTTGCATGCTCTCCGTTGTTAGTAGCTATCTTGGCCGAGTAGTTGCTAGTGACTCCAAGAGGGGGTATTTATGCTCGATAGTGGGTTCATGCCTCTATTTAATCTGGGGGAGTGACAGAAACCTCTAAGGTTGTAGATGTGCTGTTGCTACTAGGGAGAAAACAACATTCATATGCTCAAGGGCATATGCTTTATTTACATTACACACTTTGCTTAATGCAATTATCCGTTGTTCGCAACTTAATACTTTTGGGGTGTTCGGATTGATATCCCTGGGAGTGGATTATTAGTCATAGATGCAGTTGGATGGCGGTCTATGTATTTTGTTGTAATGCCCAGAGTAAATCTCATAGTGATCTTCTTGACATATCACGTTTATCTTTATTCTATCAATTGCCCAACTGTAATTTGTTTACCCAACATGTGTTATTTATCTTATGGAGAGACACCACTAGTGAACTGTGGACCCCGGTCCTATTTCCATCATATTGCTATCACCTGTTTACTTTACTCGTACTGTTTACTTTACTCGCATACTATATTGTTTTCCACTCGATACGCTCATAATCTTTGTTTCAAGCAAACCGGTGAGATTGACAACCTCATCGCAAGTTGGGAACAAAGTACTTGGTTGTGTGTGTGCAGGTTCCGCATCACCTTCAGTCGTTTGTCTCTCCTCTGCTGATCGATATTAAACCTTGGTTTCTTAACTGAGGGAGAACTAGCTGCTATACTCATCATACCTTCCTCTTGGGGTTCCCAACGGGCTGGTTATCCACCACGCACAAGGACAGTCTGCTCCCACGTCAACTTGGACGCAGCAGTGGTCCCCTCCGACCGGCGTGGCCTCGATTTCCATCTTGCCGGTGGCGGTTATTCCCTTTTGGGGAATTGGTAACCGCACAAAGGAGAGAAGAAAGGGAATTCTATCTCTTCGGCGATTTTAGAAATCAGCCACTGTATTAAATTAAATAATACCTATATAAGTCCATGTAATTACAGGTTAAGCACGGGCTTACTAAAAATTACAGTGGAGCCAATTTGGCTCATTGGACTCAGCAGTTCAACCCTCGGGGTTGTTTTCAGCACCTGAACCAAAACGGTATTGTTATTTGCGTCTTTTGCTCTAGGCTGGAGAGCAAATATATAAGATGGATCATAGAATCTATCTGAATTGCATAATAATTTATTATGTATGATTTTATGTCATGTAAAATGACTGTATTACATGAGTAATACTGTTGCAAAGCAATATATGAAATCCATCATTCGTATAGAATATGGAATTTGCTTGCAAGTTTAGAAAACATAAGGTAGCAAGGTGTATGACACTTGCCTGGCTATGTCAAATTTATATTGACGAATCATAAAGTAATGGCTAGATGGCATCTACTACTTAACTGTAGACTATGCACCATTACCGTGAGGTCTATATGTCATTTTGATATAATGACTACCTTCAATTTTGTACACAACTTATGGATTGTATTATAGCAACGAATTAATTTTGTTCACAACTGCGAGGTCTACACCACCATGTGGTGATTACCTTCAATGTGTTTTAGTTAACACAAGGTTGTGATCAGCTCCATAAGAGAGAGGTCTACACTATTTACTAGTGATTACCTCTATGTGTTTAAAGCAGAATAAAGGCGCAATAGTTATGGTATGATATCATAGCAATGATATAATTTTTCATTCTCAACTATGATGTCTACATCATTGGTGACTACCTTCATGATGTTTTTTTCAAATATATGACAAACTTCATAGCATTTGTCATTTATTGTGAATTTGATGTCACATATTCCATTAGGAGTGGAATCCGTGGAATTGGTGGTGACAACATCGCAGGTTATGCTATGAAGAGAATTATGCAAAATACTTGCATATTTTGGTGATTACCTTTCATGCATACACAACTTATGAGACTTCATCATAGCTATGAATTAAATTCCATGCATAACTGAGAGGTTTGCACCACTTCAGGGTGATTACCTTCATGTGTTATAAATAACATAAGGTTACGGGGGCTATGATCGATGAGAACTATCCATAAGTGTGAGGGGCCACTAGGTTGTTGACGCCTCTATGTGTTTTAAGGAAATTTAAGGTTTATCCCTTTTGAGGTGATTACCTTTAATTTAAAGATATATACCAGACTGTGGTGATTATATTTTCATGGAAGGTTTGCCCCATGGGTCACTAAATCACCATGACAATGATTATGTTTAGCCATAGCATTTTCATCAAACTTAATTTGCTAAAAGTGAATTAATTCATGAGCAGCTCATGTAGCATATGGCCGTCCTTCCTTTGAAAGGAAATGCGATGTGATGACATTAGGTTGGAGCAATTATCCAACATGGGTCAAGGACATATTATGTCAACTCGTGGCATTGTCCCCACAGAAACTCCACTTGTAAAGAATGTCATGGCTATTTCCAATATAGCTATAAATAATGCATGTTTGCATTTATGTGGTATCGCAATGACTAAACTTCTCAAACTGAGTATTTAGTGGATGATGAATATCCATATGCCCTTGGAGGGACTTCCTTGCAAAGAGATATGTTGTTATAAGCGCAACACGAATGACGATTCATTCGTAGTCGAGACTTCAAGTCCGTTGAGGCTTATAATTCTGTTGCCAATAAATCAACACCGAGTTGAGATTACGTGATAAGGTAATTTCGGATCTAAATCTGATTGTAAATCCTTATTGCACTTTATGATCTCCTATGATGGTAAATAGAAATGCCATCTTTATTTTAGGCTAAAAAATATGATGAACTTCTTATGAAGATTCATCAGGTTCGCCCAGCGGGTGTGACACCATTGCCTGAACTTCATGCTGGTGCTTTTAGTGCTAAGCGATTGAGTGGTTTGAGAACCACGAGGAGTTAAACATAAAGTGAAAATAAAATGGCAAATATACCATGGCGTATCTATCTCAAAAGGGAAGGGATCATTTAAGATAAAAATGATTGCAATGACAAAGGGCTGGTTGTACAAAGTATCGTACCAATGATTACCAATCTGTCATGTATTGGGTTGAATCATACCACCGAGTCATTGGCAGGGCAAATGATTTAAATGGGAAAGTTTTGAAGTTCAACTTCAAAAGGAACAACTAGAAATTATTCTGGTATGTAGATGGAAAATGACTCATCTACTTTGATGATACGCTTGTGGGTGGTTATTCCCAAGATATTTTGGAGAACTCTTGTAGTCTCCTGATTATCCCATAATATCATGAGCCTATAATTGTACTACTACATGTAGTATAATTTGCAACATCTTGTCCCTCAGACATGATCGTTGAGAAAATTGAGTGTATGAATCAGTTCATACTCAATCTTGTTGTGTACACAATAATTTGCCATCCTTTATCATTATGACACATGGAAATTATTGACAATTCCATTGGCCACAACTTAAAAGTTGCAATATTCCCATTGATCATGAGATTTATGAGCACTGCACGTGCCATAGGGGAATTAATTTTAAGGCACTCTCACCTTAAAATTTGAAATGAGGCAGACATTCTTGAAAGCTTTCAAGAATATATGTGGATTACTCAGCCATGTATGGGTTATGTTGGTACTTCATGGTTTTACTAGACACATCTATAATATGGTATTAGGTGTGTATCATTCACACAAAATCATATGTTTACTGAATAGAGTGCTCGAATTGACGAATTTAGAGCAAAGTATCCTAACATGGGATAATGCCATGGGATGGAACTATTGTTGAATTTTATTCACAACCATTCAATGGTTAAATTCAGTATGTGTACATACCCAAAATTGTCTGGCTAGATCTCTTATGAAAAAGGGTTAAAATTGCATGGCCAATGTTGCAGAATTGTGATTTGCCAACATTTTGTTGGTGGTAATATGCGGTTTCACACGCCGCATATTTGGTCTAATTGAGATCAAATGCATATAATACCGCATCCCCTTGCGGTTTGTACGTGGAAATTAGTAGAGTATTTCCCATCTGCGGTAATTCGGCTGCATACCGATATCACCACCCCAGCATACATCATGGGGCTTCACATATATTTGGGATCTATGTGAGGAATAGCTGTGGTATGATTGTTAATCCGTCAAATACCTTAACCCAAACAAGGGAGTTACTGTAGCCCGTATGCTGATTGCTATATGCAATAAAGACATTCTCTTGCATTAGGGGGGATGAGTACCACAAAGAATGCCATTGAATGGATAAAAAATGTCATTGACATTTTGTCCACGTACTTAAGAATTTGAACTAGAGGTTCAGGTTATGAGAAATATGCAGAATGTTGCAAATAATCTGCCAAATAATTTACTGATGACAAAGGTGTCACTTTGGTCAAGTAAAAGAACGAGTGGAGGTACCTAATAAACCACTCGTGCCCCCAAATGAGAGCAAGAGGGGGAGAATTATGGTTACTTGAGACTAAGTTCTCGTATGTTTCTGTTGAAACAAAGTAGATGGTCTCCTTAGTCAGTAAATTTGAGTCAACCTCGAGTTGAGTGATAAAAGATGGATGTGTATCATCCATAGCCCAACACAAATGTGCACAAAAGTTTAAGTGCTGGGAGATCGGAACACCTTACTCTGTTGTTGTGGGAAATCACAAGGAGTTAAGAGGTTATAGAATTCCATAAAGGATATTGATTCATGAGAATCGTATATGATAAAGTCTACATATGTCGACATATATTCCTTCTTGAGAATTGCTAAAATCCTTTTGGGCCCTGAACCAAAATCCATGGAAAGTGTTGTTGCACTTATATTGGTTCAAATGAAAGGAAGCAATTGAAGAAGAGTAGAGCTCGCTCATCAAAAGAGAGGTGTTTACAATTGTAAAACCTTCTCCTCATAAGTATCTTCCGTAGGGAAGAGAATTGATTTTTCGTTTGGAAACAAAAATAAATGAGGTGGTGAGAAAAGCGAGGCTTGTAGCATAAGGGTTTTCGCAGAGACCTGACATCGATTACGATGTTGCATACTTTCTAAGGTATGAGTGGAATTATGTTTCGATAAAGAATGCTATTAGCAGTACAGATCCATGTGGTTGATGTGTGTAGTAGCTACATACTCACATGGGATAGTAAGTTCGAATATGCATATTGGAGTCGCTGAAGGACTCAATATTCTGAATCCAAACAAAATCGCAACATGAATGTGTGGAACTTCTGAAGTCATTTTATGACTTGAAGTAGTCGGATAATTGTATGGTACGACCGACTAAGTGAGTTCTTCCTTGATAAGGATAACTCTAATATTGATGATTGTTGATGTGTATTCACGAAGAAATCCTTAATTGGATTCTACACCACATGTGTGGTGTTGATGATCTTATCATTGATGTCTAAACGACATATGAATACATACAATCACTTTAAGACGGAGATTTGGGTCAAACCAAATTGTGCTTAAGTTTATAACTTGAAGCATATTCCCCCAGGAATAGATGTCTATCAGTCTTCATATATCTAGAAATATTGGAGATGTTCAATATGGGTATATGACATCAGTGACACATAAGGTCATATTATACCTAATATTGGGATACAAATCCTTTTATAGGTAGGGGAAATGGTGGCATGATAGTTGGACATGAAGTTCCATATATAAACACCATCGGAGCACTCAATTATCTTGCAGAATACGTCAGGCCTGACATTATAGTTGTTGGCAAGTTATTGAGAGTGCAATTCCCCAAAGGGTATAAGATTTGTGCGTGGAATATTCTCAGATTTGTCCAAGGCACAAAATGTCTTGATTAATTCTATCATGAAAATCAAGATTGGACCATGGTGTGATATACGATAGTGGCTAATTATGTGATTCCAACGCTGCCATATCAAAGACTAGATTTACTGGAAGAGTATTATGAAGAAATTCTTTTGAATAGACTCTAAATGAGTCCTTCCAATGATCACTCTGCGGTAATTATTTAAAGCATCACAAGATGTGCATGGCTTTGCAGAATGATTGGTCACATGTGAAATCATGTGGAGGTTATCATTGTCTACCGAGATAATGTCACTTGTATTGCTTACGAGTTGTATTCATCCTCATGAATTACAGAAATGTAAGAGGATAATTTGCAAACAACCTATTGTGGCATTCACAATATCTCTACCAACGTTTATATTCCAGAATTAGGTTCATGGAATTGGTATGGGATAATCTTGAGGTTTGCAATGTTCAGGGGGAGTAAAATCCCAAGTTATAACTCGTTGATGATCTCCCGATCACTAATATTGTACTCTTTTTCCCTTTATGAGTTTTCCCTAAGGTTTCTCATATAAGGTTTTTAATGAGACAATACAAATACAAGTGCGGATATATGTCATATGGTTTCTCCTTATATTTTTCCCACTGGGTTTTTGAAGGAGTTTTCGATGGCATATTGTTATAATATTTCTCCTTAATTTTTCCCATAGGGTTTTTAGGAGGAGTTTTTGGATTGCAATATACAAATGACGAATTGATCAAGGGGGAGTATTGAGAAATAAAACATGTGATCAATTGTATGGGAGGGATGCCTCCTAGGAGGTGTCTGTTGGGGAAAAGGTGTCTCCTCAATACACCCCTTCACCCCTGTATATAAGTGGGTCTCCCACAATGCAATAATACAAGAGTTTCATTTATATCTCTTCCTTTGTCTCTTTTACTTTATACTACTCCCTCCGTTTCAAAATATAAGATGTTTTAGCTTTGTGAAGCAAATGTATTTAGACATCTTTTAGTGTGTAGGTTCACTTAAATGTACACACTAAAACATATCTAGATACATTTGCTTCACAAAACTAAAACATATTATATTTTGAAACGGAGGGAGTACAACACAAGCAAAGCTAATTAATGGCATGCATGCATGCGCGCGTGGAACGAGCCAGACGTACTGGCAAAAGCAGCGCGGGTCTCTCCGAGTCGTACGTGCCGTGTGCCGGTCCACCTCCCTTGCTTCGTCAATTCCGGTCGGCCGGGTGTCGCCTGTCCCGTTTCTCATGCGTACGCAACCGACCGAAAGGTAGCGCGCGCGCACCCGTTCCGCGCCGTCTCCCTTCGCCACGCTGGAGTTCTGGGCATCGGGCGCCGTCTTTGTTAGCTTGCAAGGTAATTAAGCTCCGTTCTTCATCTAACGGATATAATTATTAGTTTCTCTTTGCTTTGGATTTCAGCTAGCTTGTGAAGAGACATTGCCTCAACATTCTCTCTGTACTCGACTGCCATCCTAGGACGCCTCATAGGGCTGGAGCCAACGCTAACCATATCCTCGTTTCTTCCAAGGTGTATAACCGTGGCGTTGGCACTGAGCATAGTATCATTCTTTGAAGGTATACATACCCCCTGTTCATTTTGTCTAGCTTTGCGTGTGTGTTTCCTAAGCAATGGTTCGCCGTGTATATATGCAGGCGCAAACACTTCGGTAACCGCTGCCGTGGTCGTTCTCACGGGCCTCATTGGTGCCAACTTTGTGCAAGCCGCCATGGATAAGCTTGGCCTCAACGACCCCATCGCTAGAGGAATCGGAACAGCTTCCAGGTAAACTAACCTGATGAAACTTTCGGCTTGTTCTTTGTTTTAGTCTGAATGAAAGCATGATAAAATGTGATGGTGTTCTGTTGGTGCAGCGCCCATGGTCTGGGAACAGCGGCGCTGTCGGCCAAGGAGCCTGAGGCGCTTCCTTTCTGCGCCATCGCCTACGCGCTCACCGGCATCTTCGGCTCACTGATCTGCTCCTCTGCGGCCGTCAGGCAAAGCCTTGTGTTCATAGCCGGCTGACAGACATGTGTACACAACCGATAATTACTCCCTCCGTTTAGAAATATAAGATGTTTTAGCTTTGTGAAGCTAAGATGTCTTAATGAACGTATACACTAAAAGATGTCTAGATACATTCACTTCACAAAACTAAAACATCTTATATTTCCGAACGGAGGGAGTACTTGTGAATTGCGATGAGTTTTTATAATACTCCCTCCGTCCCAGTTTGTAAGGCTTACACGTATACCTAAGTCGTTATTTTGACCAACATAATACAACTTATATACTACAAAATATATATCACTGAAAAGTTCAAAAATTGTACTTTCTAATGGTATAATTTTTATGTTGTAAAATTTAGATTATATTTGTCAAAATGACGACCTAGGTATACGTGCAAGACTTAGAAACTGGGACGGAGGGAGTATATAAAAGAACGGGAACCTCGTAAATCAAGAAAGTCCAGTCCATGCCGATGGCGTGAGTTCCATGGAGAAAGGCGGGTCGGCGTCGATGTACGAGCACGCAGCAAGAAACGCACAAGGAACCTTCAGTTTACATTATTAGAGCTTAAAAAGATATATGTACACCCTTACAGTATATAAGGAAGATGCAGATCGATTTATCTGTAGTCACTAAAACAAAAAACTTACAACACGAGAGTTGTGTTAAACGGTAAGATAAAGCTAGTCATCAAAGCAAATTTCAAACGGCGTATCGTGTGCGGCAAATTTGATGAAATTCAGCAAAATACTTCAAGCATGAACATGAAAATAAGAAACATCCGAGTTATGCGACATAACTAGGGTTTACGCGCGAGCCGCTTATATATAGCCGGTCGGGTAAAATGTGGGGCGCAACCCATATCCGAGTTAGTAATAGCCCACAATCTGGAAAGATCGGAAATGGCTGACAGAAAATAACTCGCGCAACAATTTTCTTGAGCAGCAAAAAGATAAGCTCGGCTCCAAGGATCAATTCCGCAAATCGCAGCGCGCGTGCATCGTGATGAGGAGGAACGCGTGTAGAAGTCACTCATCTTCTCTCACTTTAGGAGGTAGTAGAACACTCCACTATATATATTGGTGCAACTCCCTCCAAACTAGCAAGGTGAGACTAAACTTTGATGCCACCCCTTGCTAGGCATGAATGGACAATGAGAATTTCAGAATTTGTTAATAGGCTATGGGCTAAAGCCCACACCAAATTCTAACAAATACTTTGGAGTTTTCCTCCAATACACCTATCTTTTCAGGTTCATACAACTTACCGGGATCATCAACATACGTAAGAAGTCAAGGTCGTCATGGTCACAAGCATTCCAAGATTTATCAGGAAGGTCATTGACATGTCTAGAACTTGCTGCCTAGAGCTGATAAGACGCCAAGGAATCAAACGCCAGGGCCTTGAGTTCTCCATGACCTATCATTCAAGTCGTTGAAATCCTCAAAGACCTATCTATAATACATATAAAGTTCATCCCCACTAAGGTGCATTTAATGTTAGCAAGCTAAAATTTGGTGAAGCCACATCACTCTAATTATTTCTATCCATCAGATTTTAGATCTGTGGCGATTGTGATGCCTCTATGTCCTTCCCCGAAAGGTCTCTCATTCCTTCCGTTCCTCTTCGTTCCCCCCATTAGAGTATTATTAATATTGCCTCCCCCTCCTCGTATTCTCTATCAATAAATTGAGTAGTAACGATGGAGTTGCTCTCCCCTTTAAGACTAGCCATAGTGGGAGTAACTTGAGTGGTAACATCACACTTTTTAAGATAAAATGATGACATGTCAGGTTATTTATTGAAGAGAGAGAGGCTTGTGGTAACTAGCTATGTTACCATAACATCACACACCCCAAAGCAAAATGAGTCTATAACCTAATAAATGACATCTTGTATGACACCATACATAAGTTACTACCCACTATGAAGGTAGTAACATATACTAGTAACATGTACATGACACTACTCTAAGTTACTCCCCGCTATGAGCAGCCTAAACACTGCAGCTTCTCCATGCTTCCTTTACCGTTTTAGTCTACATCAGAGCTTGGTGCCCATGCCCTGTTCCAGATTCATCGGTTTTTGAGTTTTTTTTGGCGGGCATCAATTTTCGTTGCTAGATAGTCCGCATGATCTGAAGCCTCCATCATCTGACTCCCAACACTCACCAGTCGCTGTTGTGCCACCATCGGCCATCGCCACCCGCTCGGCGAATCTGCACTGCTCGACAGGTACACTTCCTTTGCTTATTAACTACTCCCACTCACTTAACTCTTCCCGCTATTAGCATGGATTTTGGCTCTGCCTGTTCGACTTTTTACCGGATTCCAGGAGTTGAGATTTCATGGGAGGAAGCGATCAAATTTTTTGTCCGCACCTAAATTGCTATTTGATTGCAAGACCAAAGAACACTGATTCTATTTTTTTTAATTACAGCAACTAGAAGCTGCAGGATACGCTGTTGTTCCTATTCATGCTTGGCCGGTAGATGACGGTACAAATTTCTGGAACGGTACCTAAGCCAGTCCTCTCACTTATCCAGCTCTATTCTCTCAATCGGGTTTGATATAAATATATGCAGTTATTCGTCTATTGATGGCATTACTGATTTCATTTTCTCTGATCATGTGAATTGTATGACAGGTTGAGTTGTTTTTAGGCAGGCATCACTTACAAGTATGGCTAATTGAATTATAGTCAGGTATCTTATCTGCATTTTTCTGTAATAGATCATGTCCTGCGATGCTAGCCTGAGCTAGCTTATGCCTTATATGGCAACAATCCTCAACGTCTTTTTATTTACAACCTTTTGTATCAGGATTTTTTATTTATGCCTAACAAATAAACTGTGTATTCACCTGCAATTCTTTATTGGAAAAATACCTGCAATTAAATTAAGGTAAGGACTTTTCCAAACTAATTTTAGTTATACCTTTGCGGGATGTGCTTTTACAATCTAGCCAGAGATTAGACAAGTACTGATATTTTTTGGTAGGTGGGGTTTTTTACTTAGTTTTCTGGATGAGTGCAGTATTTAACATGGGATTGTCTTAGTTATGTTTTCAATGAATGTGATATTTTGTAGTTATTCAAAGAACTATTGTATTTCCCCCACAATAAAACCCCCACTATACTCTATAGACATTGATAGATGCAAATTGTCATCAATAAGATGTGATCCCTGCTTAGTGTTGTCCAATTACTTCATGATTTTAAAATCACTCATCTCAATTTACCTTTTGATCTCCATATGGGGCTATGCATGCTAGCATGTTCGACCAATGTCAAGCTACTATTTAGGTCATCATTCATTTGTTGATCGATTCGGATAAAACTTCACTATTCTTTAATGTGTACTGTTTAATCTTATGAAACCAACAAGCTTACATTTTAAATCAGACTTGCAGATCCCATGTCGTCTCTTGAAGAAAAACAGAGAAATAGAATATTCTTAGTTTCGAGCTTTATAATGTTACGGAGTATGTGCTAACACCCACTTGCAAATCGCATCAACTGACTGAGATATAGATCCCTGCATCGGAACTGAACCATCAGCGCTTCCTTTTTTGTATTGTCTAACCTATACTATCCAGTGTAATATCATATAGCTAAAGTTGACGCTCTTAAATAATTAAGACAAACTCTTTTTTTTTGAAACGAGGCAAAAGCTTTGCCTATTCCATTGATTAAGAAGAAAATAGGGAGTTTCGGTTACAAAGGAGCGTAGCTCCGGGAACAAAAGTCTACTCTCGCGGCATCAATGCGCTCAAATATTTAGCTCCGGCTATTCCCCAAAGGGCGGCACTACTCTTAATGTTACAAATAAGGAGTGTGGGCATTGAAGCGACATTTCGAAATACTCTCGCGTTCCTTTCATTCCAACTCTTGGTAATCCAATAGACATTATGACTGATGTACACTGTGTCCATAGGCTCAGAAAAGCCAACTATACTATCTTGCTGTATTACACCTACAAAGCCGATTTTAACATTTCATTTGTTACTTATACCATATTTATCCATGCAAGCTAAGAATCCCGCTGCAACGCGCGGGGTATCACCAAGTTATACAGATTAATGCTGCCATCAAGACCTATTATCCAGATCAATGAAGTCATCCGGTCCATCTAGGAGCAAGGTCAACTTCATCAACGTATCAAGGTTGGCCATCTCATTAAAGGCACTAATTGGGGGGCTTGTGAGAAGTGGAGCCAAACCGTATCTTGTGGTACATGGAAATGCACCCCTTTTCAGCCCATAATGCCATGACGACCACGACGTGAAGGCCTGCATCCAGAAGTTCCAATAATCGACTTAACCTATTGGACTACACCAAGACTTCATGAAGGCTTCCTAAATCAGACGTACAACGAAGGAAGACCATATGATCGACATGACATACAAGAATTCCAAGACCTAGCGTGCAACATGGAGACACCTACCACTGACGCTTATATATACTGAAGACCCACTCGTCCAGAAGAGGGGCGGACATCTACGCCAAGTTGATGATGTAGTCTCCATAGCCATAAACCCTAGATCCATCTGTAAACATAGTCGGGTAAATCTATAAGCCTATCGAGTTCATCTTGTAGAGTCTTGTACAATCCTGTGATTGCACTGATAATAAAGTCCGAGAGAAGTAATTCATCATCTACATTGTTCCTTTGATCCAAACCTATTGATCACCGAAGCCCCCTTGCCAAACAAATAACCTCACCACTGATCCATAGAGTGAGATTGCCATGGGATCATGGATACTATCCTTCATCATCATCTCCCGTAACTAGCCATCCTATGAGGTGTAATTACTGTGAAAATTGCAGGGGTGGCATGTTGCACCTTATTTTATGCCCTAGATGCAATAAATTTTGTTTTGTGTAGCGCGTTCTCCAACAGATAGTCCTCCCAGGCCGCGGCGGACCAGCGGTGCATGCTGCAGAATGACGCGCTGGTGGCTGTGGCCGAGGAGGAGACGATAGTGGCCAGATATGGCCATGGAGGGGGAGCAATAAAAAGAAGGAGGAAGCCGAGGAGGTAAGAGCATTGGGAGCACCAGATATGATGCATGGCGCGGGATCGGTGGCGACATCGCTGGAGTACAGACTGGGTAGGGATCGGCCGACGATTAGCAGGGATCGTTGGCGACAGAGTGGTCTCAACGACTATTCTTTATTGGAGATAGTGGGTGAGAGAGTGAGAGGTATGTCCTTTGTATATCTAAATTTTAGTAAAAATCGGACATATCGCACACAAATTAACGACGGTCATCCACTAAGTATTGTTTTATTTAGAATAAATTAATAATTTTGGTTCCGATTTTGGTTTAGTGTTGGGTTCCTCTAGCTTGGTTCCGTCTATTTTAATACCGTTAAATTGGGTGGATGGACGGTTCCTAAAAATATCAATCACTATAAAACTTATACTATATTATTTTTCAATTTTTCCAAGAGTTCCTATTTTTCTGCATGATGTTTTTCTAATCCAAATATGAGGAAAAATTACTTGTAAAAAATTTACTGGGGATAACTGAAATCCTGGACCCTAATTTCGAAAGAGGCCGACTATATTTTTATCCAAGCTATAATAAGGTCTCCCATAGCAGCTAGCTAGCTTATCGATTATAGATTGATGTAGATCCTACGCGTGCGTGTATACATACATATAAGTAGTCACTTACAATTAAGAAGAAGAGATTTTGTTGGTTAATTACCGAAAAAACGACCAAAATTCAGAGTTTTTATTCAATCTGCGACGTTGTTATCTTGTGTACTACTAGAAGGTGACCGTAATCCAAACGCTCAGACGACAGGTTCTGTGATAACCCGGATTTTCAGCGATTTAACTAATTTAAATTAACTCCTAATTGTTTTGAGAATCTCTAGTATTAAAATTCTAATCTTTGCATGCATCCATCGTTTAACTAGAATTAGCTAGCTTAGTATGCACGTTGTACTTAGCAGAGAGAAGAATACAATTGGAGTTTGTCACTCAGGATGCATGCATGAAGAAATTAAATGAAGGGGCTACGTGGCTATGCATGTGTGTGTTGGCAGCACAAGAGAGACAAGCAGATCCTAGTTTTCTACTACATTGGTGCATGCATGATGTGCAGATTCAAGGCTGGTTGCTTTTGCTCACTGGGAAGGGACATCGGCCAAGGATTTTCATCAGCTCCAAGGGTCACTGCGGCTCAGATATTTCTTTGGCATCACACGGTGCACAACTATAAATAGTTGCTGAAGCTCAGCACTCGGCACTTGCTCTGCACTCTTCACTCTTCACACACACCACCACCACATCGATCAGACTCAGAGATAATGACCGAGAGAAAAGAAGACACAGAGAGGTTACGCCAGAGGAAGATGTGACCGAGATACATATCCAGGAGCATACAGAGGAAGGTGTGACTCCACGTGAAGATAGTCAGTTCATATACTGCAAAGCGTATACTTAGAAGGATATTCAGAGGAAGATGCTGACTTGATGAAGAGAAGGGCCGACTGGTTTATAATCTCGCTACCGAGGCAAGTAGACGTTCTCTCATCCTTGATTCCTGTAAGTAGTATGTTGCTACTTATAATTCTCCCTTGATTCCATTGTGGTGCTTGTACTTTTACATGCACTAGACTATTATCGTTGCCACAATATTATTGAAGGGATTCCGTTGATTCTATCTCATCATTGCTCATAATATTATGGATTGTCTTAGCACTTGCTATCCTATTGGATATTCCTACACATGATCACAGATCATGGTGTTGTCGGGGAGAGACTGCGGCGCTCTCGTCCTTATGAAATCAACATGATTTGCAGGGGCTCATGTATAGCCGTGTGACGAGGGTTAACTCGACAAATGTCCTATATGAAGGACTTAGGATCGGGGAGATAGGGCGTCGGATGAACTCGAAGGTAAAGTTAGTCGAAATAGGTGTGTATCGAAAGTAAACTTGGGTGTTCAACCTGGCTTGCTTTTAATCTGCCCCACACCGTCCCCTCCTGGCCCCTATATATAGGTGGCCAGGTCTCGAGGATCGGGTAGGGTCCGATACAGATTACAATATCGATATACGGTAAGAACTCGTATTCGACTTATCATTACAATTGGGCCTAGCTTAACGGGCCTTAGGGGTACTTAACTAACGGGCTCTATTAACTATACCCTTGTCAGTAGCCCCTGAGATTCTACCAGAATTATAGATTCAGGTTGAATCTCTATTCTTCAAATCTTTGACTTGATCAATTCTTCGACTTCTTCGCATCTTCAAATCTTCGACTTAGTCTTTTCGACTTATTTTCATGATATTCTTTCGCAAGGGGTTTTGATGAGCAAGCCTGACAACTCTGACGGATCAAGAGGTCAGTTAACTGCCGGAACAGATACTTGTCACCTACTTCAAATTCAATCCCCTTGGATTTGAATTCGGGATACCGGTCAAATCCATTCTTTTGCCGCATTTAGGACTTACAAAAAATGAATCCCAGTGGTTCTCAGGGTACCTAGTGCGTCCACCAGGATTTTCTTCGCGTCGTAGACACGGATACATACCAGCAGAGCGCATCCATGTGCGTATACCAGGCCACACAGGACGGATCCCGGGGTCTTACCTTCGTGACAAGTCACGGCATTCGAGTCGTGTTGCGATAACGTAACTCGAGAATCTTATGTCGCTGTCAAATTTTGACTGAAAATATTCGGGTTTCTACAACCATAAAACTCGCTCCCGATGGGAGTAACACTTCTCTAATCTCCAATGATTCACCAATAAATATCGTCGGGTGCGCGCTCAGCGCTCCCGATGGGAGTAGCCCCCGAGGCTATGTTTGGCGACTTGTAGTCAAGCATAGGCTCAAAGTTAAGCTCTTCTTCCTTCTGTAAACATCTTACTGTTGACGAGCCCCCGAGTCCAAGTCGAGGTTTTCATGTCGCATAATCTCCTTTTCTTTTTTTTCCTTCTTTGATATTTATCGTCTGCTGTGCGCAGATTTTAACTCCTGTTGTAAAGTGTATTCGTGGGCTTTGCTGTAGCCCAAAGGCCCAATAGTACGTGCTTTATAAATAAAGCGCCTGCTGATTAAGGTAAAAACCCTAATCAGACTCCTCCTCCCCCGCATCGTCTTCTTCCTCCATCTAGGGTTTTTCCGAGGTTTTTCTGTTGCGCTCATGGCTGATGCTGAAGGTTCTCGTCTGACCCTTGGCTCCTCGGTGGCACCACGAGGTCGGGGTCGCCCTCGTGGAAGTAAGAACAAGAACACCACGCCGGCCGTCGCAGGAACTTCTTCGGACGCTCCGGCGAAGCGTCGTCCCGGCCGCCCACCTGGCAGCAAGAACAAGTCCAAGGTGACTGGCGCCGCTCCAGGTCCTGCTGCTCCTCCTTCTGCTGCTCCAGCTGCTCCTGCGGCGCCTCCCCAGATCTTTTCCTTCCTTTGCATTGCTATGGCGCAGTGCCGTGAGATTCAGCGCCTGCCGCTGAATTTTACGAAGTTTATGGATGGCCGCGAACTGCGAGAGGCGGTTCTTCGTGAACAATCTGGCGGTGGCCTCCCATACGAGGTGGAGGTGTGGTATGATGGCGACGGCGGGCAGTACTTCAGGGGTGGTTGGTCGCAGTTTGCTGAGGACCACGACATCCATCAAGGCTTCTTCATGGCCTTCGACTTCCATATCGGTACGTCGAAGTTTGACGTGAAGATCTACGATGGCACCCTTTGCCAGAAGGAGTATGAAGCTTGAAGTCCGCTTCCATTAGGACTTGATGCTTTTTTATGTAATTTCATTTGATCATGTCCTTGCTATCATGCTTATCTGTAATGAAGATTTCGTACTTGGTGTCGATGTCTTTTGCTAGTACCATGAGAACAGGTCATGTTCTGAGGTATGTTTTCCATATGTCGGGCTCTTTGCGAACCAAAAAAGGTAGAAATAATATCGGGTTCTTCTTATGAACCAAGTTCTCTCAATATTCATCGGGTTGTCTAAATCAACCTTACAATGAAGAAAAGCCTCCAACTTGCCATAATAATTCTTTTCGTACGACCCAGGGGTTGAAGCCCCCGAGCGGAGAAGTAACAAAAGAATTTGTACAATTTTGTCGAGTTCAACCCAAAGAACCCGACCTGTGGCCTTATGTTCTGAGTTCAGAAGGCTAACTCGAATATATTGACACCTCTATTTTTAGTCTACGCGTAAAAACGTCGTAGCTGTTCTGCATTCCACGGATTGCTTTCGTCTTTCCCAGTCTTCTTATCTTGTAGTCGATATGCTCCTCCTGGTATTACTTCGGTGACGATGTAAGGTCCCACCCAAGGGGACTCCAATTTCCCGTGGCTGTCTTGCCTGAGTCGTAAAACAAGGTCTCCCACCACAAAGGATCGTGGACGAACTCGACTACTATGGTAGTTTCGTAAGCTTTGTTGATATTGCGTAGCTCTTTCTAATGATTTGTCTCTTGCTTCATCTAGCGCATCGACGTCGTCTTGCAATGCTTCTGTCGATGTCGCCTCGTCATACGCTGTCACTATTGGAGCCTCGTGTGTAACTTCGACTGGAAGCACGGCTTCTGCGCCATGGACCAGGAAGAAAGGAGTTTCTTGAGTTGCTGCATTGGGCGTAGTTCTTAGGCTCCAAAGAACGGAGGGTAATTCTTCTACCCAAGCGCTCTTGGCTTTCTCGAGAGGTGCTAAAAGCCTCTTTTTTATTCCACTACATATCAGGCCATTGGCCTTTTCGACTTGCCCGTTCGTCTTTGGGTGCGCCACAGATGCGAATTTGAGCTTGATCCCCAATCCTTTGCAATAACTTTTGAATTATTTTGAAGTAAAATTTGTCCCATTGTCTGTGATGATGCTGTGTGGTACCCCAAAATGAAAAACTATCGACTTAATGAAGCTGATTGCTGCTGTAGAATCTTGCGTTGTTACTGGGGCCGCTTCCACCCATTTGGTGAATTTGTCGACTGCCACCAGCATGTAGACATGCCCTCCTGGCCAAGATTTGTGTAACTTTCCCACCATGTCAAGGCCCCATTGTGCGAAGGGCCAGGATAATGGTATTGTTTGTAGCTCTGCTGCTGGTGCATGTGGTCTGGATGCAAACCTTTGACATGCTTCACACTTTCGAACTATATCTTTGGCGTCCTCGATGGCTGTTAGCCAGTAGAATCCCGCTCGAAAAGCTTTTGCTGCTATTGCTCTGCTGCTAGCATGATGGCCACATACTCCACCATGTATGTCTTTCAATATTGTTTGCCCTTCCTGGGGTGTTAAACAACGCTGTAAAACGCCGGTAATACTTCTCTTGTATAATTTTCCTTCCAACACGACAAACGCTTTCGCTCTTCGAGTTATCCTCTTAGCCTCCACTGCATCTTCTGGTAGTTTTTTATTTATCATGTACGCAAGATATGGCTGCATCCATGTTTCTTCTATCATCATGACCTCCTCTGGCTCTGTCTTAGCCCCCGAGCCTGCTGTGGTAGTCGAACTTTTAGCACTTTTTATTGATCTTTCCGCTATTTCTTCCCAAAATACTCCAGACGGCACAGGTAAGCATTGTGATCCGATATTCGCTAAAGTGTCGGCTTCTTCATTGTTGTTCCTGCTGATGTGCGAGACTTCGCATCCATCGAACGTTCCTTCTAGGTAATGGTACAAATTCTTGTAGGCCATCATGTTGTCATTGATTGTGTCACACCTGTTCATAACTTGCTGAACAACAAGGTTAGAATCTCCAAATATTTTTAGGCGAGTTGCTCCACAAGCTTTAGCCATCTTCATTCCGTGCAACAAAGCCTCGTACTCCGCTTCATTGTTAGAAGCCTGCGGAAAGCTCATCCTTAGGACATATTTTAATTTGTCGCCATGAGGCGATATCAATACTACTCCTGCGCCTGCGCCTTGGACTCGCTTAGAACCGTCGAAGTACATTGTCCAAGTACTCGATAAATCTGGTGGTCCCGTGCTTTGTAGCTCGAGCCACTCTGCTGTAAAATCTGGCAAGATTTGCGACTTGATCGCCTTCCTTTTTTTGTACGTGATGTCCATGGGAGATAACTCAATTCCCCACAAAGAGACACGGCCCGTTGCTAAAGGGTTGTTCAGTATGTTCGATAGTGGCGCCTCATTGACCACTATAATTGGGTGCACAGTAAAATACTGTCGTAGTTTACGTGCAGTTGTGAAGACACTGTATGCCAACTTCTGATAATGCGGGTACCTCTGTTTTGTTGGAGATAGCACTTCACTGATGAAATATACCGGCCTCTGGACGCCGTGAGCTTTGCCTTCTTCGCTTCTTTCGATTACTAGAACTGTACTCACCACCTGATGGGTTGCGGCGATGTACAACAGCAGTGGCTCTTTTTCTTTAGGTGCGACCAGCACTGGTGGCGTGGAAAGCACTTTTTTCAACTGCGCAAATGTTGCGTCTGCTTCTTCTGTCCACTCGAATTTGTCGTCTGACTTCTTCATAAGTACATAAAAAGGAAGCGCCTTCTCCCCTAGTCGAGCAACGAAACGACTTAATGCTGCGACGCGTCCTGCTAGTTTCTGTACGTCGTGGAGTTTTGTGGGTTTCCCCATTGTTAGAATTGCTTGAATCTTCTCTGGATTTGCCTCTATCCCTCGTGCTGATACCAAGAACCCCAAAAGTTGCCCTGCTGAAACTCCGAAGGAACACTTTGTCGGGTTCAGCTTAAGTTTGTACTTGCTCAGGTTGTCGAAGGTTTCTGCCAAGTCGCCTATTAAAGATTTCTCCTCTCTTGTGGTGATGACTACATCATCAATGTAGACTTGTATGTTGCACCCTATTTGGCTCCCGAGGCAACTTTGCATCATCCTTTGATAAGTTGCTCCTGCATTTTTTAGGCCGAACGGCATCACTTGGTAGCAAAACACCCCATACGGTGTGATGAAGGCCGTTTTTTCTTCGTCTTCTTTCTTCAATTTGATCTGATTATAGCCAGAATATGCGTCCAAAAAGGAAAGCCTTGCGCATCCCGCTGTTAAATCGATTATCTGATCGATGCGGGGTAAAGGGAAGGGATCCTTCGGACAATGCTTATTGAGAGATGTGTAGTCGACACATACTCTTTGTACGTCTGTGTTCTTCTTGGGTACTATTACTGGGTTCGACACCCAACTCGAAGTTTTGATTTCTCTGATGAATCCAGCATTTTCTAATCTGTGTAATTCTGATGCTATTGCCTTCCTTTTAGGTTCATCGAATCATCGCAGTGGTTGCTTGACTGGTTTTGCCTTGGGGTCTACGTTTAGTGCGTGCTCGACGAGTTCCCTGGGAACCCCTGGCATGTCTGATGGACACCAGGCGAAGATTTCCCAGCGCTCACGGAGGAACTCGACGAGCGCGCCTTCCTATGCGGGATCCAAGTTCACCGCAATTGATGTCGTCTTGTTTGGATCCGTCGGGTGGACCTGAATTTTCTTTGAGTCCTGCGTTGTGTCGAAAGCCTTATCTGGCAGGGATCGTCCAACGTCGGGTAGCACATTATGATCTGTTTCTCCTTTTAACCTCTCGTATTCTGCTGTCATGCCGAAGGTTTGCGCCATCTTGTTGAATTCTCTGTCGCACGTGTTGGCTACTTCAAAGCTTCCTTGTACTGTAATTGTTCCTTTGGGCCCTGGAATTTTTAACGTGAGATACGCGTAGTGTGGTACTGCCATGAATTTTGCAAATGCTGGTCGCCCCAGGATTGCATGATATTGTGACGGCCACTCCATAACTTCGAACTCCAGTTTCTCTCTTCTATAATTTTCGCTGCTGCCAAAATAGACATCGAGTTCTATCCTTCCCAAAGGGTAGTTCGCTGCTTCTGGTACTATTCTGTGGAAAGAGCAATCTGTTGGCTTCAGACTCGTCAGCGAGATGCACATTGCCTTTAGTGTTCTGGCATATATTAAATTTATGCCGCTCCCTGCATCCATGAACACTCTTCCGATGTCGTACCCTCCTATTTGTGCTTTTAGAACCATAGGCGAGTGGCCCGGCCTGGGAACTTTCCTTGGGTGGTCTGCTCTAGTGAACTTGACTGGTTGCTCTGACCATCGTAGGTACTCTGTAGTAGCTGGTGGTGACGATATTGCTAGGTTTATTTGCCTGGATATGCTTTTTCGCTCTTTCTTTGACTTGGGCACCGGTTGAATCATGGCTGATATGTATACTTTCGACTCTAAGTGCTTTACTAGCCTTTGCATTTGATATCCTTGACTTCTATGTCTTTCTCCTTGCCTCCTTTCCTGGCTTGAGCCCATGGCGCTTTGCAACCTTAAAAATGTTCTGCAATCCTTCATCTGGTGATTTGAAACCCTTTTTCCGTCGAGATACGCATAGTGGATTCGACAAGGTCCGTATAGCATATCCTCGGCTGAGGGGCCGGAGTATCTTGATTTTTCTACCCCTTTTGCCTGGAACTTCCTACTTTCATACCCTTCCTCTTCTTCTAGCCTGTAACCCGCGGCTACCTGACTTCGCCTTCCTTGATTATCCCTGCTGCGGTATCGCCTCTTTTGTCGACTTGTTCTGTCGACTTCTGGCGATCGCCCTCTTTTGTTGTTATACGCGTCATCTCCATCAGCGAATTTGTTAGCTTGTTCCATTAGCTCCGCTACTGTCGTAGGTCTTATTCTTCCTATTTCTTCCACAAGATCTGAGCGACGAAGTCCTTCCGAAAAGGCGTCCACTGCTCGTTCGTCGGAGACGTCTTCTGCTGAGTTTTTGATTATACTCCAGCGTTGTATATAGGAGCGTAGCGTTTCGCCTTTCTTCTGCACACATGCTTTAACTTCTTCCAGTGATGCTGGGCGCTTGTAAGTGGAGCGAAAATTTCTTGTGAATTGACTTTCGAGTTCCCCCCAGCTTCCAATGGATTCATCGGGTAGGGTGTTCAACCAGGATCGTGCGACGCCGGTGAGATGTAGCTGCAAACTTTGCATTGCAGTCGCCTTTGTTCCTCCTAGTATCTGTACTGCCTGTAGATAATCTGATAGCCATAAGGTAGGTTCTTGTGACCCGTTGTACTTATTCTGGTCGTGTGGTAGTTTGAATCATTTGGGTACCCGTGTTTTGCGAACCCTGCGGGTAAAGCATAACGCACCCATATCTTTATCATCGTCTTCGTAATTTTCTTCCCTCCAAGCATGTCGCGATTTGTTTACCCGAGCTTGTGCTATTATACTTCTTGCATCTTCTTCTTTTTCTGCTGCTTTTTCTCTTCTGATAACTCGCTATAGTCGTTGTCTGCGCGATTGTATCTGAACTTCTCCTTGTGATTTGTCGACTTCTTCTCTGGGCCTTGTTCCCTGATCTTACCTTCTACTATTCCGAGGCTTCGTATCGCGGCTCGGTGCGTATCTTCTCGCGGGTCTCCACACTCTGGTCTTGTGGCTAGTAAATATGCTTGTGCTGCTGCCAATGCTGCCTCTGGCGCTCTTTGTATCAAGTCATCTTCCTCCTCTTCTAGCTGCGGGGTGGGGTTCCTTGAGTACCTTTCTTCTCTGCCGCATGCTGTCGCCCCCCTGCTGTGTTTTGGATCTCCGCGCCTCTCTCTGCTATACTCTGAATCTTCACTATAGTCTTCCCAGTATTCTTCCCTTGATATACTGTTGTTGTCTTGAAACATCATGTCTCTTTCTTCCCTTAGTTTCTTCTTGTGTTGGTGTAGTGCGTACTGATATCCCATTAGAACTTCTCTTCTCGATCCCTCGGGTACTTCTGTACCATGATTAATGGCTGACGTAATCATTCTCCATTCACCAGCCGAGACGTGGACTTTCTCTTTTTCCTTTTTGTTGTGGTCTTTCATTTTGTCGACTTGCTTGTCGACCTTTTTACTTCCTTCGCTGTTGTTTCCTTCTTCTGCTTCAGTGATAATGACGCATAACTGATGTACTTTGGAGACGCCACTGTTTCCTACGGCGAAGTCCTTTGCGTTGTTGTGCGTCTGACACGCTTTTTCTTCTGAGTCGAAACTTTCCTGAATTTCGTCGCTTTCTGTGATTGATACTTTTTCTAAGCTGACCGGCGAGTTTACCTCACTGGAAGAGCCTTCTGATGACTCCAATGCTTCCTCTGTTTCGGGCTTTCTTGCCGACGGATCTGGCTTCGTCGAATCCGAGAGGCGGGATGAACCCGATGGCCCGATGAGGATGCTCAAACTTCCAATTGTTAGTTCCACCTCTTGACTTCCGTCGACTTCTGAACTGCTGTTGGCTAAAAGCGAAAAAGCCGTCGAATTCATGATTCCAACGCCCAGAGTCCCCACGGTCGGCGCCAATTGACGAGGGTTAACTCGACAAATGTCCTATATGAAGGACTTAGGATCGGGGAGATAGGGCGTCGGATGAACTTGAAGGTAAAGTTAGTCGAAATAGGTGTGTATCGAAAGTAAACTTGGGTGTTCAACCTGGCTTGCTTTTAATCTGCCCCACACCGTCCCCTCCTGGCCCCTATATATAGGTGGCCAGGTCTCGAGGATCGGGTAGGGTCCGATACAGATTACAATATCGACATACGGTAAGAACTCGTATTCGACTTATCATTACAATTGGGCCTAGCTTAACGGGCCTTAGGGGTACTTAACTAACGGGCTCTATTAACTATACCCTTGTTACCGTGGATATAGTATTTTGGTTTCACTTCTATAAACTTGTCATTTATTCAGTATTGGTGTCACGACTGCGAACGTATTGTACCGGTCACAGTTCAGGTATGGGACTGTCTGAGTTCTCCAATGGGAACGACGCTTGGTCCGAACAGGGCACCGGTGATGGATCCTTGGGAGCGACCCGTGCTAGTAAGTCAAGTTGTCGTTTCTCGGCGGGCTAAAGAGCTCTGCTCTTCTGGAGCCTTCGTGGTTTTAGTTGAGGCTGTCGATGTCGGAGTACCCCTCTGCAGAGTGTAAAAGTGTGGAATTTCACCCCTGTGACTCCCGGGTAGGGAAGCTTGCGGTCACATGTGATGCCGATACATTTCCATTTATCATCTTTGAACTCAGCGTCGTTGTTCCTTGATTTATCTTTGATGAATTCAGCTATTTATTCTTTCTCTGAATTCACATCTAATAATCATTACCTTGTTGTTCCTCTTGATTTGAGCTAATCCATTGATCATCCCTTGTTGTATCTACTTGCTGAGTATGATTTATCGTACTCACCCCAGCTCCCCTTATTTTTTTAGATGCAGTGGATGCTAACGTATGCGCGTGATGGAGCTGGTGTCGTTCGAGGAATAGGCTGGACCGGCGGGTGGGACGCCGTAGAGAATTTATATTTCTATTGTAATTGTATATAAACTTGTAAAATTAATTAATGAGCTGATTGTGATCCACTGTGCTGGTTTATGCCTGCCTTTTAAGCCTTGCGCGTGTATATGCCTCCCGGTGTATAGGCGCGTGGCGGCTGTCATTCTTCCGGGCCGGGTCTCGGGGCGTGACAGTTAAAATGGTATCAGAGCTCAAGACCTAGGACGCGTGGGAAATGGGTAGAACAATCGGAGAGTTTGCGACTAACTCTGACAGAAAATAATTTCATGTTTAGCTAACTAGCAGCGTTTTAAAATTGTTTGTTAAAAACATGTTTTGCTTGCATGACAAAATATTTTGTTTACTAAAATTTGGCAAGGTAAAATTATGCATGCTTGATTTTTAAAAAGGATTTTGTTTAGTGTTTGAATTTCGGGGACGAAATTTTTATAAGGTGGGAAGGATGTGATAACCCGGATTTTCAGCGATTTAACTAATTTAAATTAACTCCTAATTGTTTTGAGAATCTCTAGTATTAAAATTCTAATCTTTGCATGCATCCATCGTTTAACTAGAATTAGCTAGCTTAGCATGCACGTTGTACTTAGCAGAGAGAAGAATACAATTGGAGTTTGTCACTCAGGATGCATGCATGAAGAAATTAAATGAAGGGGCTACGTGGCTATGCATGTGTGTGTTGGCAGCACAAGAGAGACAAGCAGATCCTAGTTTTCTACATTGGTGCATGCATGATGTGCAGATTCAAGGCTGGTTGCTTTTGCTCACTGGGAAGGGACATCGGCCAAGGATTTTCATCAGCTCCAAGGGTCACTGCGGCTCAGATATTTCTTTGGCATCACACGGTGCACAACTATAAATAGTTGCTGAAGCTCAGCACTCGGCACTTGCTCTGGACTCTTCACTCTTCACACACACCACCACCACATCGATCAGACTCAGAGATAATGACCGAGAGAAAAGAAGACACAGAGAGGTTATGCCAGAGGAAGATGTGACCGAGATACATATCCAGGAGCATACAGAGGAAGGTGTGACTCCACGTGAAGATAGTCAGTTCATATACTGCAAAGCGTATACTTAGAAGGATATTCAGAGGAAGATGCCGACTTGATGAAGAGAAGGGCCGACTGGTTTATAATCTCGCTACCGAGGCAAGTAGACGTTCTCTCATCCTTGATTCCTGTAAGTAGTATGTTGCTACTTATAATTCTCCCTTGATTCCATTGTGGTGCTTGTACTTTTACATGCACTAGACTATTATCGTTGCCACAATATTATTGAAGGGATTCCGTTGATTCTATCTCATCATTGCTCATAATATTATGGATTGTCTTAGCACTTGCTATCCTATTGGATATTCCTACACATGATCACAGATCATGGTGTTGTCGGGGAGAGACTGCGGCGCTCTCGTCCTTATGAAATCAACATGATTTGCAGGGGCTCACGTATAGCCGTGGATATAGTATTTTGGTTTCACTTCTATAAACTTGTCATTTATTCAGTATTGGTGTCACGACTGCGAACGTATTGTACCGGTCACAGTTCAGGTATGGGACTGTCTGAGTTCTCCAATGGGAACGACGCTTGGTCCGAACAGGGCACCGGTGATGGATCCTTAGGAGCGACCCGTGCTAGTAAGTCAAGTTGTCGTTTCTCGGCGGGCTAAAGAGCTCTGCTCTTCTGGAGCCTTCGTGGTTTTAGTTGAGGCTGTCGATGTCGGAGTACCCCTCTGCAGAGTGTAAAAGTGTGGAATTTCACCCCTGTGACTCCCGGGTAGGGAAGCTTGCGGTCACATGTGATGCCGATACATTTCCATTTATCATCTTTGAACTCAGCGTCGTTGTTCCTTGATTTATCTTTGATGAATTCAGCTATTTATTCTTTCTCTGAATTCACATCTAATAATCATTACCTTGTCACTAGTGGGAAAAGGCTTATAGATAGATATTTTATCAGTGGAGCATATTTTTCAATATGCTCCACTAGTATTTACTAGTGGCGCATTTTGTAATATGCTCCACTGATAAAAACATTACTAGTGGCGCATTACTTCCGAAATGCGCCACCAATAATACTGTGGGACCCACCAGGAGGGTCGTCGACAAAATATCTTGACTTATCAATGGCGCATATTGCAAATGCGCCACGCATATTTTATCCATTAGTGGCGCATATAGTGAATAATGCGCCACCAATAAGTCTGTGGGACCCAGCTAGGCCCCACTGGCCTGACCCTGCCAGAGTTATGCGTGGCGCATATGGCAATATGCGCCACTGATAAATAAAATATCAGTGGCGCATATTTCCATATGCGCCACGCATAACTGGTGGGGCCCACACCTCTGAAAAGGTGGCAGACTTATTGGTGGCGCATTTTTTTCAATATGCGCCACTGATAAGGTAGGCCAGATCTATAAGTTGGCAGCCCCACCACCACCATTTCATTCTTCTTCATCCAACACCAAACTAGATCTAGGTCGTCCTGCTCCTCCCCACCACCTCAATTTCTCCATTCTTGTCTCCATTCTTGGTTTTTAAACCTACTTTGCTCCATAGTTTTGAGAGGGGATGCCTCTCTAAGTTGTAGATCTACTAAACCAACTAGGTGAGTTGTTTGAGGACATGCATGTGTGGATGTTTTGTGTGGCCGGTGGACGTCTCGCGTGCGGTGTACACGCATGCATGCATGCTTGTGTGTGGTGCATGAATGTTTACAGGTGATGAAGAAGCAAGAGCATGTTGCTTGCTACGGTGTGGTGCATGGATGTTTGCCGAAATGTTGATTAACTTCCGTTTCGGCAAATTTTTGCACTACCCATACGTCCGATTTTTAGGAGAGGTCATGTCGAATTTTTCTGGCGACCATGCATGCATGCATATGTGTGTGTGTGTGTGTGTGTGTGTGTGTGTGTGTGTGTGTGTGTGTGTGAGTGCATGATGATGTGTGATTCATAAGGTACTCTCTTTTCTCTATACCACGCAGGCAACCATGGTCAGACACATGAGCGAAGGTCAAGTGGCTAGATACAAGGAACGCGCGGTGGCCGACATGAGGATGAACAAGAGGACCCACATAAGATGTCCGTGTCGAAAATGCAAACTCGGGAGCTTACTTGACCCTGATTCTGCAGACCTGGAGAGTCACCTGCTCACGCGTGGTTTCATGCCCGGCTATGATTCTAAAGATGACGAGGACGTCAACAATGGTGTTTCTGAAGACGAGGGCGTACATGATGATGATCACGAAGGAGATGGCGGCGGCGGACATGATGATGATCATCACGAAGGAGATGGCGGCGACGGACATGATGATGATCATCACGAAGGAGATGGCGGTGACGGATATGATGATGATGGAGAAGACGCGGCGTCGACGGGCACACAGACACGACTAACCTCAGCCTTGCAGGACCTACATGTTCAGGAACTGCTCCTCAAGGAGACGAGCAATGCGAAAGCTGCTGCCAGAGAGAAAGGCAAGCTGGAGCAGATGGAGATTGATGGGAAAACTCCGTTGTTTCCTGGGTGTCGACCCGAGGATACACGCTTGAGCATCACGCTCAAGGCTCTAGAGATGAAGGCGGAAAGCAAATGGACCGACGTAAGCTTCAATAAAAACATGAGATTCTGGCAAAAACGTCTTCCCAAGGGAAACACGTGTCCAACTAATATCGAGGAGGCCAAGAAAATCGTGTGCCCTCTGGACATGTCGTACGTTAAGTACCACGCCTGCATCAATGATTGCGCACTTTATTGGGATGAGTACGCGGAGAGAACCACATGTCCGGTGTGCGGCCAAGGACGATACAAGATAGGGAACAAGAAAGTACCTCGAAAAGTGGTATGGTACTTCCCTATCACTCCCCGTCTGCAGCGGTATTTCGTAGACCCTAAGGAAGCAAAGCTCATGCGATGGCACACGGATAGGAAGAAGACCGAAGATGATCCGCATAAGGGCAAGATCCTGACACACCCTTCGGACGCTAGCCAGTGGAACGCACTTGACATCGACTTCCATGAGCTCGGGGCTGATCCAAGGAACATCAGGCTTGGTATGAGCACTGATGGACTCAATCCGTTTGGCAACCAGAGTAGCACGCACAGTACCTGGCCCGTGTTTGTATGGCCGTACAACCTCCCTCCATGGTTGTGCACCAAGCAGAGATACATACACATGTGTATTCTAATTCAGGGCCCAAAACAGCCAGGTGTCGACATGCATTTGTATCTCGGGCTGTTGAAAGAAGAGCTAGCCACGCTGTGGGAGACGCCTCCTCGTACGTGGGATGCATACTCAGAAGATTATTTCCCTTTGAGAGTCGCGTTGTTCACGACGGTGCAGGACTATCCAGGTTATAGTTACGTCTCTGGCCAGGTGAACCACGGACACAACGCATGTGTCAGGTGCATGGATAAGACCCCGCATCTCCAGCTACCAAGGGATCCCGGTTCCTCGAAGACCGTGTTCCAACGGACTCGGATGTGGCTTCGAATGGATCACCCGTGGAGAAAGCGCGGAGACCTGTTCAACGGTAAAGAAGAGCTTGAAAAAGCCCCACGTCCGAGGAGTGGTGAAGTAATCGATGACATGCTAGAAAACTGGGAATAGTGCCCTTTGCCGGGAAAGAAGCGTCCGAGGACAAAGCCGCTGCATGGTGTGTGGAAAGCGAGGTCTGTTTTCTGGGACCTGCCGTACTGGAAATACCTCCACACGCCCCATAGCCTTGATGTCATGCACATCACGAAGAACGTATGTGAGAGTCTGCTGGCCACTATCGTCAACATGCCGGATAGGACCAAGGACGGGCCAAAGGCAAGACACGACCTGGAATTCCTTGGCATCAAGAAAGAACTTCATGGTCCGCCCGATAATGATGATGATGAGACGATGGACGAAGATACTCAGGGTCCCCGCAAGAGGGCTAAGAAGAGGGATGTGGTGTTTCCCGCTGCCTGCTTCACTCTAAGTGAGAAGGAGCTCGAGCAGTTTTTTAAGTGCCTCCTAGGAGTTAAAGTTTCTCACGGTTACTCTGGGAATATAGGCAGATATCTGGATGAAGCGAAGAAGAGGTTCAGCGGGATGAAGTCTCACGACTGTCACGTCTTGATGACACAGATACTTCCCGTTGCGATCCGAGGGATAATGGACGAGCACGTCCGTGAGACGTTGTTTGGCCTCTGCAACTTCTTCGACGTCATCTCGAGGAAATCTATCGGCTTGAAGCAGCTCGACGCGCTGCAAGAAGAGATCGTCGTGATACTGTGCGAGCTCGAGATTTACTTCCCGCCCGCGTTCTTTGATATCATGGTGCATCTGCTCGTCCATCTCGTGGATGACATCATTCATCTCGGTCCGACATTCCTGCACAACATGATGCCGTTCGAAAGGCTAAATGGTGTTATCAAAGGATTCGTCCGCAATAGGTCCCGTCCAGATGGAAGCATCGCCAAGGGCTTTCTGACCTACGAGTGCGTCTCGTTTTGCCAGAATTATCTACGCACCGAGGAGGACGACACGGACGACCCTGTTGGTCTGCCTAAAAGGACGCACCTCGGTAGACTTGCCGGATATGGTCACCGCGAGGGTTTTCGCGCCTTGCATGTCGGCGCGAAGGGTCGACGCCCCGACTTTCTACGGGCACACCTCGTCGCGCTACAGCACATCGAATTGGTTGACCCTTGGGTGGAGGAGCACAAAAGCTTTGTAGAGCAGAAGTTCATTGACCTAGGTCGACCGAGGAAGAAGGGAGACGTAACAAGAGAGCACAACTCCAGCTTCACGGCTTGGTTCAAGGAAAAGGTTCACGGCCTGCAGTCAACGCCTTCTACGGAGGATGAAAAACTCATTTTTGCATTATCAAAGGACCCCGGGCACAACATGAGGACATATCAGGCCTACGACATCAACGGATACAGATTCTACACCGAGGAAAGGGACAAGAGTAGCGAATATCAGAACTCAGGAGTAACGATGCTATCCTATGCCGATGATGAAGCCACCGTCAAGGAAAGATTCTTCGGAAGGATCGAGGAGATCTGGGAGCTCGACTACGCCGGAGAGAAGGTGCCGATGTTCCGTGTCAGATGGGCCAAGAGCGTCCAGAAAGAGGGCCGGTATTTCACCACCATGGTTATACCCGATGCCTCCGCGAAGAACGCCTCCGCAAAAAACGAGCCATGGGTACTCGCGAGCCAAGTTGACCAATGCTTCTTCATCACCGACCCGTCAAAGCCAAGCCGTGTTGTCGTGAGGAGGGGCAAGAGGAGCATCATCGGAATGGAAGGACCCGCCAACGACCAAGACTTAGAAAAGAACGGCGATCCAAAGATCGAAGAGGAATTCGACAAGTACTTCGACAAGCCGACAGCTGCAGGAAGAAGGAAGACCACCCTACCTACTAAAGGTTGTCCGTTCACGAGAAGAAACCTCAACATTCCCGGCCTAAAGTATTCAACCGCGACGAAGAAGGGCAAGAAGATCGCAAAGAGACGCTAGCTCTAGCTAGCTAGCGCGGAATCGAGATCATGACATTTTTGTGTATGCAATTGTTTACTCGAAACTATATAGACTATCATAATATTCGTACGTGTGTGTATGGATATCGATGTTCGTGTAACACGACGATATATATTCGTGGTTTTTTGAATAAACTAACTATTATGATACTCGCAAATGAAGTGAGAAAAAGATGTGACATGATGATGTTTGTGTCTTTTTAATATTACAAACTATTATTTTGAAGTAACTTGTATTTGTTAGAAATTATGAAAAAATAATTTAAAACTATTACAAACTAGCATACCTACTTGTTCTAGACTATTTTGATGTATGACTATTTTGACAAAAGAAATAAGATTTCTTCGAATATTTAGCACAAAATAACCCTATCTCGAAAATATTTCAAGATAAGTTCTTTTTTTCCTATATTGTAGAAAAAGGTTATTTTAGTCAAAATAACCCTAGTGCAGAAGCGCGTGCAAAGGGAGACCCAAAAATATGTCAAAACAAATGTAAAAAAAGGTGTGAGGCAAACAGGATTCGAACCCTGGATGCCTCTAATATGCAAAGGGCGTGTGCTGCCACTGAGGCAGGTAAGCGATTCTGTCAAACTGACAGCCTTTGCGATATTTGACTAAGTGTCAAATATGCGTGGCGCATATTGCGCATAATGCGCCACGCATAGTTGACACTTAGCCACTTAACGATTCGGCCGGCCGATCGAGCTCCTTCTTCCCCTCTCATTTCCCCCGCGCCTAACCCTAGCCCTTGCTCGCTGCCGCAATCCTCGCCGTCGCTAGCCCTCGACCCTGCTGCCCCTCTCCAAGCCGTCGACCCTGCTGCCCCTCTCCAAGCCCTCGACCCTGCTGCCCCTCTCCAAGCCCTCGACGGCAAGCCGTGCTGCCTCTCCAAGCCGCTGATCCGCCGCAGAGCAGCGGCTGATCCAGATCAAGCGCCCGCCGAGGAGAAGGAGCTAGCGCCCGCCGAGGAGGGAGCAAGCGCCCGCCGAGGAGGAGGAGAAGCCGCTGGCGCTGACCACCTGCAGGAGGAGCCGGACCAGGAGGAGAAGTCGCCGGCGTCGACCACTCCATCGTCGCCAAGTACATCCTCCAGCCCTTCTGGTCGCGATTCGTCCAGCTCTGGTTCCCGTAAGCACCCACCCTCGCTCGCCTGACTCCCTCCCTGCTCTGTTTCCTTCACGAGCGCTCCTCGCGCGTGCGCGCTCCCTTGATCCGTTCCTCTGCCAGAGGCAGTAGCTCCCAAATTCAAGCTGACAAGCCTTTGCATTTTCCACTTCATCCTTGCTAACCACCTGAAAGCAATGCATGTGCATTATTGCAATTAAGATGCCATATGCAATTAAGATCATACTATTTATTATTGTAACCATTATATCTATTTTCAGATAACACTGATAGCAATTTCAGAGATGTGTAAATCGACCTTATAAAACTTAATAACTTGTTTGGTGTCGCCCATTATTCCAGAGGCTGACTGTGAGATGTCATACCGAATTAGTTCTCAATGTGTAAGCAATCCAAGGCTTGGCTAAAGATAAAGAGCGCTCTAGAATCCAATTTTGTATACTACAAAAAAGGGCACTGAAAATTTGTAAACTGATATTGTTGTAACTGATATGGGTAGTTGAACATTAGGAAATTAGGTGCTCTTCGATCCCCAAATTCTTTGGGGAACAATGCTGAAATACAATAGAATCCTCCATTTAAGTGGTTCTTGAATTTTAAAATATTTGTGGTGTGACTAAAATGGAAAAGGGAATTTGTAAAATCATACGTGTATTGCACATACACGTTTACTAGTCTGATAAAGTTTTAAACTTGCTTCTTAGAAAATAAAATTCTTACAAAATTGTCACTATCTGAGAGAACAAGCAAAGAAGTGCAAGGAAAAAAGTTATTTCAAAATGACAAAGAATGCATTCTTTTCTCTAAAAAACAAAGAATGCATTCTACATTTATATTTTTCTGAAGGGAAAACAAATGTGACTGTTTATTACGATATGAACTAAATTTGAGTACATGCCTTGTACCGAGGCCATGAGATATTTTTTTCACTCCCCATACCCAACTGCACTAGACTAACTTTTCTTGCTAATAGTTATTGGCATACACGGGTAAGTGAAATAGGCATAACACCATTAGCTCGACCAGAAAAAACGAAATGATAGTCACTGGAAGATGTTTTAGCAAAAGAATCAAATATGTCATAAAATAACTGAGTTGTTACAAAACATGCTATCAGTCAACACCTATGACATATACACATCACAAAGAGCGATCATATGCATATATGCATGTAAAAAAATTATGCACATGCATGCATGTCATAGGGGTAAGCAGAATGGATGCGTCGATCGATGTGCGAATCGTATCATGTATGCGAGAATATATCTTATGAAGAAAGTAAACCAATATTGTGATTCTTTTATAAAGAGTGCATTAAGTTAGTGCTGCAACGATACAATTCAAGAGCTTATACCCGACATCTAACTGAGATATACACATCCGCAAACCAATATTGTGATAGTAGCTTTTTTAGGGGATTGTTATAGTAGCTATAAAGGTTAGAAACATATACATGCCAAGTAATCATTCATTTTGGTTGTTCTAAATAATAAGATTGAAGGGAGCAAAATTAGGTCCATTGGAGAATAACAAGATATGCCAAGCTTGATGAAAAAAATGTTTTGGCAATTTTTCAGTTGATTTTAATATCTGGTCATAGTGAGGTTTGCAGTATAGTACACCTTCGATGGAAGAATAATTACTAAACTGCAACAGAAGCAATACTCAGTGTCAGTTCAGTTAGGTTTCAAAGATGTAGCTTTAGCAGCAAACAGAAAACGATGGTACACAAACTAGTATCATGTAGCGTAAAATTCTCAAAAAAAAGTATATCTTTGGCTTTATTGCTAGTTCAACTCCCTAGTAGTACATTGTTATAAGTGTGCAGAGGCAGTACTGTTATTTATGCATACAGCTGAAAGTTCTCTCTTCTTTATTTTAAGTTTTCTTGTATTAATCTGTCTTTATAAGTGTGCAGAGGCAGTACTGTTATTTCTGCATACACTTAATCCCTGCATTGGGCACTGTGAACTGCTGTTGCTTTGCTGCTGCTGCTTTGCTGATGCTGCTGCTGCTTTGCTGTTGCTTTGCTGCTGCTGCTTTGCTGATGATGCTGCTGCTTTGCTGATGCTACTGCTGCTGCTGCTTTGCTTGATGCTGATGCTGCTGCTGCTGCTGCTTTGCTGCTGCTGCCGCTTTGCTGCTGCTGCTTATTGCTGGAATATGTGTATATGTGAATTGGTACAGGTTATTTCTAAATGAGTTGCCCATTTCTCCCGAAATGTCGATTTACTTCCGTTTCGGTTGAGAAATGGGCACTCCTAGGTCAAAAAAACAGCAAAGGTCATGCCGAATTTTTCGGTCGACTCTAGCTTAATTAATTATTGTACTAATTAAATTATTACATATTTTGTATGAAGTGCCGACATGTCGAGCGGAGACAAAGACGTTGGGGCTGGCCCTTCTCAGCCCATGAGCGTCGAAGAAGAAGCAAGAAAAGCCAACCTAAAGTTTTGGCGGCTTGGCGATGACTTGAGCGGGTCCGACGAGGAGGCCGATGAAGTTGGCGAGGAGGCCGAAGGAGGTGCAGCCGATGAAGTTGACTCGGAGTCCGAATATGACTTCGAGGCCGAAGAGGCCGAAGATGACGACGCGGGAAGCAGCAATGGCGACGAGGAGGATGACTTAAGTAGTCATGGTGGCAGTGACCGCATGGACGTCGGTGGATCGGACGCCGCCGCTAAGAAGAAGAAGAAGGAAAGGCAGGATCGGACGCCGCCGGTACTCGGCACCAAGCTCGAAGAGTTCACGTATGTGAAACCGAGTGGCCAACCCGTGGAGCCTGCGAAGCTTGCCGCTGGGTACGGCTTGCAGCTTGGGTGCATCGTGCGGGAGAGCATGAGCATCAACCAGAAGAACATAAGAGCTAAGGGCAATACGCGGTTGCGAGAGCTACTCATTGAGAAGCTTCACAACCGGTACCAGTTCCCAGAGCCGTTCAATAACAAGAAGCTCAAAGGGAACAAGGTCAACAAGTTAGCCCTCACGAGGATGAGCACTGCCTTGAGCAGCTGGAAAAGTCGAGTGAAGAAGAGAATTCTCGCCGGCAAAAGTTGGGAGGAGATAAAGAAGGCCGAGCCGATGCTCGACGAAGATGAGTTCATCAAGTTCAAGGATGCGTGCCTCACTCCGGAAGGTATCGAATGGACCGAGTGGGGGAGGCATATGCGGGACCTCAACATAGGTAACCAACGCTGCGGAGGCGGCGGTTACCGAGGAAAGAAGGCCATTTGGGCAAAGTAGGACGCCGAGTATGCCCGTCTAGGGAAAGAGAACCCGTGGCACAAATTCACGGATGAGCAGGTGATGCAGTTTGTCCGTGCCCGCTACTATCTCCACCCCGAACTCAAGGAATTCGTTACCGACGACGATGATGTGAGGAAGTTCCAGAAAAAGCTGGTAAGGAATTTACCGCACATCTCGATCGAGTCGATATGCGTTCTAAATTTCTAAATGGCCATGTCTTTCCTTCTCTGCAGAGAATCGAAGAAAGATCTTGTGCTTCAAGTTCGGGCTCATCCCAGGGGTCGACGGCGGACCCGCGGTGGGACACGCCCTTCAACAGGGCGATAAACGTGATCAAGGGGAGAGCCAAGTCCTTGCCGCCGACTTCAGCTGGCCGCGTGGCCGGCTATGGTACGTACGACAAGGTTGGCGACTTCAAGAAAGAGGACCCCGAGGCGAAGAAACAGAGGAAGGCCGCGGCAGCGGCGGCGGCGGCGGCTGCGGCCGCCGCCGCAAATGAAAGACGCGAAGTTGAAAAGCTCCGGGAGCAGATGCCGGACCTGATCGCCCAGCAAGTGCAACAGAGGCTCCGCGAGATCATTCCCGATGAGCTGTGGGAGGGGCTTGCTGCTTGGAATGCGGCAGGTCGACGAGGGGCGCTAGTGGTGCCCAGCATCTCCGGCAGCAACTCTATCCAGCACGTGTCGCCGGATGTGGTGACTCCAGATACCGCCAACGTCGAGGAGGCGCAGCCGGCGGCCGCTCCGGTGCCCCCTCCCGCCGTCGCCAACATGACCGCGCACCCGGAGGTCGCTCTGGTGACACCACCTCCCGGCAATGCCAACACCGAGCAGCCGATCGCACCGGTGCCTCCTCCCGCCATAGCTAAGGCGCAACCGATTGTGCTTCGTCGTAAGGCATCTCGGCGGGAGAATGATACCGGTGTCTCGACATTAGCCGAGCTCAACGCCATCTCCAAGGTAATGACTCCGGCCAGCACATTTCATTTCCTTTGCCTTCGATGACTATATAGCTATAGCCAGCGACATCTCATGATATGAATGCAAACTTGTTTTCCCACAGGACACACCTTGCACACTTTTGCATTTCGTGGACGGCGAGCTGAAGGATGTTGCTAAGGGCACAATCATTCAGCCAAATAGCACAGTCATGCATCATAAGGAGATGGTATCAGCGGTGTTCAAGGTCCGGCTGGCTCGGGTGTTGCCGGGATGCGAAGACATTGACCCCCCAACCCAACCTCAAGGCGCCGATGAACATAAGACCCTTGCGGGTTGCTTCGGCTGGGTCTTGACATGGCCGAAGACCCAGATTCGGCTTGTGAAGGAACAACAAGTTACTCAGCCGCCACGCATGGAAAAAGTTACTGAGCCAACGCCATGTTCGGCACCAGTTACTGAGCCACTGCCACGTATGGCGCCACCGCCTCGGCGGCCACAACAAGTTGTCTCCGCCAACACCTCCCGTCACCAGAAGTTGTTGGCCGCCGCTTTACCGCAGCCACCACCAGCACCACATGGCAAGGCCGTCGCTGCATCATACCCAGTACTGGTTGAGGACATCAACGATGATGATGATGACAACCCAGATGACTGGCTCAACACCGGCGCCACCGACTCTCTGTTCATGCCAAACATGCTGGAAGAACCCTACCGTGTCCGTGAAGATCCAAATGCTCGCACCAAAGCATGCACGCATTTGGACTTCCATGGTGCCCTAGAGGAGACGCCTCCGGATGCTGGCGCCGCTGATCCTAAAGTCCATACGGGAAATATTTTTAGCCCCAACACACTCCATAAGGTGGTGAGCGGCGGTGATCAGTTGGCAACCGGCTGTGGTGAGCAGTTGGAAACCGGTGGTCCCATCCAGAAGAAGCACCACCGGAAGAGGACCAAGAAGGATAAGCCGTCTGCGAGCCAGCAGCCTATCGGTCCGAAGAGGCCCAGGGTTCACGATGACCCGATGTCACAACCCGCTAAGGGCACCTTGCAGGGCATAATTCATGAAACTGGAAAACCGATCATGACTGAGGAGCAGGTCGCCCACGCGAGTGGAGCGATGGTGAGCCTTATGCACAGTATCCTGTATCTGGAGGAGGGCCTTCTTAAGGAAACAAATCCATCATACCCGGTTTTCCCGGTGAAGGTTCCAGCGGACGTGGGCTTCGTCGATGATCACCCCGCGGATATCTTCTTCATATCGTACGAGGACGTCTTCAAGCTTTTCAACGCCAAACGGCTGGACTATAACTTGGTCCGCCTATACGCGCTCCAGCGGGCGATGAAGATCAACAGAGAGGAGAACCCGGGCGTCGCGATAGCGGACCCCTACTACATGCGTGAAGGCATGTTGATGAATCCAGCGAACCGTTCCAGAGCAAAGGAGTACCTCCAAAACTTCCTGCTGGACAACAAGAGTAAAAAAGACATACTTCTTCCTTACTTCCCCGAGTAAGTGCACACTCACTCGGCCGCCGTAATAACTTGTCATTTCTTAGCTCCTTTTCCAACATTCTTTCGTTTCAACTGTTTTGCGCAGAGACATATACTGCACATTGATCCTCGTTGCCCCGAGGTACTCGGTAGCCGTCTACTTAGACTCGGGGAGTGAGGGAAAGACAAAAAACTACGCCTACATCAAGGGTGTTCTAGATGATGCTCTCGAGGGATACGCCAGGAAGGGAGGCGACTTCAGGAAGGGGGCGGAAAATGTCAAGGACGGCAGACACATGTTCAAGCACGTAATCAAGTTCCCCTGCGTCAAGCAGCCGCCTAACAGTGTCAAGGAGGCCTTCTACGCCCTCCATCACATGCGGGCGATCATCCAGAACGAACACAGGCTTACAACGCCAGCTAGTGTCCGAGGATAGGCCGAAGAGCATGCAAGGATCGAGGACGCTGAACTTAGGGACGACTTCTTCCGCATCCAGAATCAGATTGCGACTATCTTGCAAGAAGATGTCATCACAAGGGGCGGAACCTTGTCCTACGCCAGACCGTTGGCTAAGCGCGAGATTGAAGACCGGTTACAGAAACAGCGTGACACTAGGACATGGACAACGAAAGATTGCTACAAACCGTTCCCGGAGCCATGCCAACCAAAGTCTTCATGATTCTTCCTAGTCGTTTAAGCGTGTATGTCAATCGTATGTGCTTGAGTCATAAACTTTACCGTCTGCAACTCATTCCGGTGTGTGTGTGTGTGAGGTGTAAACTTATAACTTGCCTTAGTCAAAAGCATCGTTGTTGGACTTATTTACTTTTGTATGCGGGATCCTATATAACTAAGAAGTTCACCCCCACTAACCTATTTCTCTCAACATGCAACCTATAACTAAGAAGTTCACCCCCACTAACCTATTTTATATGCTATTTGGTATTAAAGTGTGCCTTATTATGATATCATTTTGTTTGTACACATGGGAGTGTACTTCCTGATGTATAGATCCTTGGGTTATTTGTTATATCGTCCTGGTTCACTCTTTGTATACATGATCTTTATTTCACTCTAACTTAAATAATTCATATTTTATTTTGTATCATATGTAACTCTTTTCTTATAGCTTGAATACTATATATATGGCTTTGTCTACAGAGATGCCGAGATGCTACGTGGTGTACAAAGGATGGGTACCAGGAGTCTACGATGAGTGGGAGGATTGTCAGAAGCAAGTGAACAAGTTCAGCGGCAACTCCTACAAGGGGTATCCAACGAGAGCGCTAGCGGAAGCTAGGTGGAGGATCCACCTCCTAGGAGAGCGGAGAAACAACAACCGGATGAAGACCTTGATGATCGTGCTCCCGGCGGTCTTGCTCACCATTGCGGGTGTAGTCTACTCGGTCTTTTGGTGAGATGTGTAGTGTGTGTAATGCGTAATGTGTGTAATGCATGGACTTGGGCTATATATGCTCTAACACTTGTAATATTCGGAACTTTGTCACTATATTATGGATCTAATTGTTTGTGATGATGTATTTGTTTTGTACTGTATGCTGTGTATTCTGGTATACCTATATATATTTTTGTGCATTGATGTCTATAAATACCAGAAAATATTAGTTTTTTTTTGACCTGCACGAAATATTAGTGGCGCATATCACAGGTATATTGGTGGCGCATTAGCTATTGGTGGCGCATATAGCAATATGCGCCACGCACAAGCCCTCTAATGGCGCATATGCTATATGCGCCACCAATAATCAGATTATGCGTGGCGCATATAGTGATGCGCCACCAATAAACTGTTATTGGTGGCGTGGCATGGGTGGCGCATACCATATGCGCCACGCATATCAAAAATAATGCGCCACCTATAAGCATTTTTCCACTAGTGTGTTGTTCCTCTTGATTTGAGCTAATCCATTGATCATCCCTTGTTGTATCTACTTGCTGAGTATGATTTATCGTACTCACCCCAGCTCCCCTTATTTTTTTAGATGCAGTGGATGCTAACGTATGCGCGTGATGGAGCTGGTGTCGTTCGAGGAATAGGCTGGACCGGCGGGTGGGACGCAGTAGAGAATTTATATTTCTATTGTAATTGTATATAAACTTGTAAAATTAATTAATGAGCTGATTGTGATCCACTGTGCTGGTTTATGCCTGCCTTTTAAGCCCTGCGCGTGTATATGCCTCCCGGTGTATAGGCGCGTGGCGGCTGTCATTCTTCCGGGCCGGGTCTCTGGGACGTGACAGGTTCGCATAACATCATGATTCATTTTTTTTTTTGAGTATTTTTATGGCCTCGTAACAACGAAACGTCCATTCAACAACACCTGAAACTTTCAGGCGCGGGAGCCGGGGCTGCCGCATCAACGACGGTCACGAGGAGCTTCATGCCCTCATCGCAGTGGTCGCCGACGCCGCAGACGAACCACCTTCGCCCGGCTTTCTTGAGCTCGACGGTGTCGCTGCCAGAGTTCCACGCGCCCAGGATCACGCTCATGTTGCAGGCCCTGAAGCCCGCGCCGTCCACTTCCACCACCGAGTGCTCGCCGGCGGGATACATGAACACTATGAACAAACACCAGGATATTAGCAATTCCTACATGGGTACTCCGTCGGCGGAGTACTGGTTAAGAGTTTAGGATCGAAGGTGTGTGCACGTAAGTGTACTTAGGCTGTCGCCAACGACGAAGGTTTTGCCGTCGGCCCAGGTGGGAGGGTACTTGAGGGTCCAGCCGGCGGCGTCCCCGACCATGAAGACCTCAGCGGAGGCCGGCGCCAGGAGGACCGCCACGGCGATGGCCGCGGCAGCCAAGAGAAGCACTTGCCGGGAAGCCATTTGGTAAACGGTGATGGGCACGCTCTTGGATATGTCAGCCTCCTCTCTGTTTCTCTTTAGTTCGTCGCAGACTTCTGGCTGTATCTAGCTAAATGCCTTGGCAAGATTTGTGCCGATTCGAATGTATTTATAGGGACCGAGATAGTCAAATAGCCGATCAACCCTATGTGAATTGGTGATTACTAAGCGGAAGCAGCAGGCTCATGGCAGCATTTTAGCTGGTAAATGGCAGGGTGCTTATACCATGATAAAAGACAACGTTTGCCGCATTGTTCTTTCCCCTGCGTGACGCTACACTTAGCCAGGGTTGACCTTTTCTCCGGATATTCTGTATTTCTGTTAATGAGTTGAAGATGTCTCGTGAGCCAGTTCTGCTAAAATAAAAGAAAAAGAAACCGAGCGACTAGGCATGTACAATGGTAGAGCCACGCCTTCTACCTTTTATGTCATGTGGAGAAAATATTAAATATAAATGGTACAGTGCATTATCTCCCATTGTCATCCTTAGCAATTAAATGAATTAATTTAAATTTAGTAGGAAATTTTTTTATTGCTAAGGGAAGACATATGGTAGAATGTTGAAAATAGTTTTCTCTTAATAAAATATTATCTCTTAGCTAAAGGAAGACAATCTTCTCTTCCTTTATTCTCTCTCCTCTATTTAAGCGAAAATCCAACATAGCAATCATAAGGTAAAGGTGACGTTATCCCATTATACGTGCCCATACTATCTGCCTAACGTGTTACGTGTATGAAGCTGCGTCGCTCTCCGCAAGGCGGCTCGCGCAAACCCTTGCATCGCTGCCACCCCCACCCTTCTTCTAGTAGCGATCAACTCTCTTTTAGATTATTTGTTTACTAATAACTCAAAGTTTTAATCTCTATTTATATATAAAAAATAAGTATATATTTGTATATCAATGCTCTTAACAGCCTCTACCCATGCTTTAGCGGCGACAACTAGTGGAGGAGGCAGGATGACATGGTTGTGGGGTTGGAGCTTGAGTATTACTGATTTTATCTACTTTTTTGGATTTTGTATACAAATACTCATGAGCATCTTGGGTTTTCTAGATAGTTGTGGGCTCCTCGACGTGGATCTGCTACCGGCAAAGTGGCTGAGGTGGCTACTTGGGCAACACGACGATCGGAGCTAGAAGCGCGCCGGTTTGTGGCCTAGCAAAGCTCGTTAGAGGCTCTTGTTGTCTTGGAGGAGGGCAGCGCTCGCTCCTTTATTATCCGTGCAGATGACATGCTGCCCGGTTTGAAGGTGGGTTGCATGTCGATTGTGCGCACGATTGCTCGTTTAGACTTGACGCGCTAGGATCTGGCTCACGTAGGAGACGACGCGGGAGGGGCAGGGGGAGCTTTCTTGTGGTTTTGATCGATGATTCCATGTGGTGTGCGCAGCGGCAAGGTTGTGGCCCGATGCTTCTAGTTACGGTGGTGTGGATGTTTTTTTGGGTAGGTGGATTACAGCTCTTGTCGACCGGTGCCAAATGGAGGGCAAAGTTTTGGAGACTCCGGAGAAAATCCTTCCTTCGGCTCGGTCAGAGCCGACAACAGTGACACTTTGTGGGCGATGTTAACCGCATTGGAGGCACCCTTGTTCGTGTGCCTTGCCCTTCTCATTTGGATTCATGGGAAACTTTGGTTCTAGGTCTTTCATTAAATGGGCGATGGCAACACATTTTGTCTTGTGGTTCTTCTTGAAGGCACAAGTATTCACATGTATCAACATTTTTCATCTATTGAAAAAAGAAACTAAGAAAGGACTTAGCAACGAGACGAGGCAAGACTTTGATACTATCCGTTTCAAAGAAAAAAAAACAGGGAAACAAAGGTTCTAGATGGAGACCCGGATAGTTTTTTACTAGTTCACGAGAACAAAGCGAGTCAAAATGGCTAAAATTGATCATCTTTTAAGCTTCGGCACAAAATAAACCGAATATATAAAAAACTACAATTCGAATTGTTTTCATAGTGTCATAGGGTAGGATGTAATAGTTACATTGCATTGCATGGCGCCATCGAGAGCATCATGGTCTTGCATAGCACCGAAAATTCCAACAAGTCACGATGTCTTGCAATGTAAAGCGGACCCCATATAAAAGGGTCAGATTATGAATTTTATAAATTTGATATATTTTATATTGTAAAGGATTAATTCTAGCGGAAAGTGTTATTGGCATATGGGCACCAGTGATCCTTCACTTTCAGATTTTTGAAAATTTCAAAACCTAACACATCTATGTTTTGAAAAATTAAAGATTTAAATATATAGAAAGATATATACAAGAGGAGTATAGATGACGAGGTTCTAACTCGGCAATGCCCATGCTTGAGGGCTTTCGATCTATAGAGCGTATGTGGACGCTTGGCGGATTCGACGGCTTCAGACAGAAACAGGGGGTGCACACGAATTTACCCAGGTTCGGCCCCCCGGATGGTAAAGACCTACATCCTGCTTGTCTGATCTTGTATTGCTTGTATATGTGGAGCTGTTACAATGGTGCGCAGATGCAATCTGGCGAAGGTGGAAAAAGATGGCGTGCGCTAGTCTATGCGTGGGATCTATGCGAGATCAGGTGTCTATGCGAGATTAGCCTATGCGAGCTAGCTTGTCTAGGGGATGCCCTTGGTAGCTTTATATATACAGCCAGTTAGGGTTTACAAGTAATTTTTGCCTTCTACTCCAAGTCGAAGTGCTGGGCCTTGCGGGCTTCGGGTATCCTTCGAGCGGGCTTCTTCCTTGGCAGAAACCGGGTAGGCAAATATCAAGGACCGATGGGTCATACCCTCGTCAATAGACAAAAAAGTCTCGTTAAAAAATACTTTATACATTAGGAAATACAAATTATCAAAAAATTGGCTTTTTTATATTTCCCAAAATACAATGTATTTTTAAATAGGACTTTTTTTGTATATATTTCTCCTATAAATATCTCTACAAATAATATGGCGATGCGACGTTCGTTGGTTGGTACATCGTACACAACTTCGTCGCGGCCGTTTCGTTTTCGTCTACGCTGGTAACCGGGTCGACCGTCCGTAAGTCAATTATAAGGCTTCCTTTTTTTTCTTCCGTTCCCCTCCCTAATTTTCTTCGTCTGTCGGACTCCCTGATCCATTGACCGCAATCAGCCGGTCATAGATAGGCCATATCCCTGGCCGGCGATGCCAATCTGGCGGCAGCGCTAGGTTCCCAGGTCACCACGATTCGGACGCTCGGCCGTTCTCACGGCTTGGCATCCAGAGGATTTTGGACGACTCGCGCTGGGCGATTGGTAGAGACGGGTTTGGCCTAGAGAACAACTCGATGCCCGCGGCGCGCGGATGCAGGAAACCTGCTTGACGGAGAGGAGCTCTGTGACGAGCGGCAGAGTCCTCGCCCGCCGAGCGACTCGGGGGCAGTGGAGAGCCGGCTCGGGGCTGCTGGCTCGATGTTCGCTGCTGAGGTGTGATTTCCACCACAGGCGAGCGCAGGCAGCTGAGGTACTGCGACCAGAGCAGCGATGCAAAGATTTTGGCCAAGCACGCCCGCATGACCAGCGCGGAATTCCCCACCAGGAGAGCAGCTTTCTGATGTTGGTGAAGGCGATCTTCCTGGTGGACTCAGGCTGCTCTTTTAGCAAATCCACTACTGAAGGCTACTTACTTAGTCTCGGTAGTTTGCTGGGTATTGGTAGTAATTGCTTAGATGTCTCAGGTCCCAAAAGATGGTGCTAATGCTTTTGAAAGTTCGGTTGACTTAAGTTATAGCTTTCAAGTTTTTCTTCTCCCAATAATGCTTTTGCTCAAGCACTTCTTTTACATAGTTCACTCTTAGTTCCTTCTTCTGGAGTAGATACCGATTTTTTTCCTTATTTCTTATTTACTGCAGTGCAATGCTTTTAAAGTTCAGAGAAAATATTTTCTATTGCACTTGGTTGGCAGTAGTTTCATGATGGAAATTGCATGTTTAACTGGTTAAGTTTGAAAAGAAATATGTAAACAAGCTAGCGGCAATATATGAGAAGACATAAACTATTGCTTAGTCCGTATAGCTGCATTTGTAAAGTAGTAAGTAGAAACACCTATAGACCTGACTGCGGAGCGAGCCGTGTACATACTGAAAAGCTGGTTGGTTTTTACGACATGTCATGACTGTATTAAACAAATTTATTTTTTATGCGTTTTCACAATATAGATTTCTCTCTCCCGTTGCTACGTACGGACATATTTTTATGTATGTTGTCGTTAAAAATGGTAATATTTTTATAACCGTTAAAATGGTAATTAAAATATGTCAGATTTTATGTAACACTAAATTTTAAAAACTCGTAGCAACGCACGAGCAATTAGCTATACAACATAAAACATGAAGGCGCTTTTGGTCGGGTTCCATACTGAAGAATTGGACTGTTTGCAGAATTGGGCTTGTAAGTTGATTATTTGGGATTACTTTCCCGTTGAGTTGGAACATAAGCAACGAACGGCAAACTGAACCTCCACTGGCCGATACTCGACCTGATTAAGTCAAGTATTTAAATCTGAAGTATCATTGTAGGACTGCTATCAAATTTTCAGTCTGAAATCACATGCACCATACTATTCTAATCAGAATTACCTAATGCACCAATCGTGAGACAAATCCTTCACAAGGGTAGTTTTTTCTTCTGTCAAGTATCATGGTGCCATCTTATTTGTATGCAGTTTAAATAAATTAAGTAGTATTAAGTTCAAATTAAGGAGTTTTTTTTTTTAAAAAAGGTTCAAATTAAGGAATGCCAAATTCTTGTGATTTTCCTCACAAACTATGAGCCGAAAGACTAAAGTATGCAATATGTTGTTGAATGATTATGAAACTGGAGAGGGCGACTTGATTTTTGAAAACAGATGTATGGAACAATGCTTCCTTGTCTGAAGATATTCCAAAACAATCAGATTCAGACTACACTATGCCCTGACAAGCACTTATGTCACTGTCACTTGTTTCCAAAACAATGCTTCCTTGTCTGAAGATATTCGAAAGCACTTTTGGGGCTTTGGAACGTTGCCAAACTATTTAAGGAAATTGTTACATATTTCACAACTTTGCTTTCGATATGAAAATTTCAAAAATAATGTTATGAAAATGGGACGATGATTGATGTAATCTATATGCAATCATGGTCTATAGGAATGCCTACAACGATTTTCCAGTGTTATAGAAAACACCGACTCACAACAAGTAACACGTTGGATTGGGGGCAACCACGAAGTACAATGGCCTTCCCCTCGGCTGGATCGTGTAGCCATTTAAATGTTAGATTAATCGCATAAATTATATTTAAATGTGTAATGGAGAAAGAAACTTAAGGGTCCGTGGCAACACATGGGTATTTAAATTCTATAAAACTTTATAAGTATATAGCAAAAAAAGACATATGTAATATCAAATATATATAGTATGAATAATACTTTACGATGATTCTAAAAATTTTGATTTGATTTTGTCGAAATCAAAATATTTGGCTACATAATTAACAAAGTTTGACTTTCATAGAAAATTATATGCAACATAATTGCATAATTTAGGACAAAATGTGTGAAAAAGATTAAGTGCTCGTAGCAACGCACGAGCATTCAACTAGTCTACCTATATATTTTAATGGGGCGGCTGGAGATTAGCCGTCTGACGTCATCCTTTTTTCTGAATAAAATTCAAATTTTAAATAAAAATGAATTTTGAACAAATTTTGAATCTAAACAAAAATTGGATTTGAACAGAAATTTTGAATATGAACAAAATCGGATTTGAACAGATTTTGAATCTAAACAAAAAATTGAATTTGAACAAATTTTGAATATGAACAAAAATTTCTGAATCTGAACAAAATTCGATTTGAACAAATTTTGATTATGAACAAAATTTTCGAATGTGAAAAAAATTTGTATTGTGATTAAAATTCGAATTTGATAAAATTTTTAATATTTTCAGATTTAAAAACCAAAAAAGAAAAAAGAAAAAAGGAAGGAAGAAAAAAGAACACGGATCTCCAACTAGATCCGACGGTCACACAGGTGACTGATCTCTATAGTTAGAGATCAGACTTTTCTAGCAAAACCGATATTTTAACCCCATACTTTTTAGAAGCATATAAATGTGAGATTTTAAAATTTTCAAAATTCTAAAATGTAGGGAGCACTGGTGATTCTAGCCATTTTCATACAAAGCGACGGACGCCTAGCGGAGACAGCGGTCAACAATAGTCTCCGTACTGCAGTCCAAACCCGACAGCACACTACCGACACAAATCTCACTCCACTCAGCCACTCACTCACTCACCTGCCCACTCTAGCTCTCTCTCGTGAAGTGGAGTAAAGGGGATAAAGGCGGATCGGATCGCGCCGGCGATGAGGAAGACGATTGTGGGCTCAGCCTCCACGGCGGGAGGCTGGCCGTGCAGTCTGAATCTCAACGTGGTCTTCCTGCTCTCCATGGTGGCCACCAACCTGCTCTCCCTCTACCACCTCTCCATCCGTGCATCCTCCAACACTCCGCCGCTCCAATCCGGCTCCGACTTCGACCAGCAGCAGGTCCTCCAGCAGCTCAACGCCATCCGCGCCACCGTCTCCCACCTCCGGTCCGCCACCCCTCCTCCACCCCCCGAGCTCGTCCTCTACACCCGCCTGGCCCCGGTCGGCTCCGCCTGCGCCGCTCACCCCGACCTCCTCCACCGATTCATGACCTACGTCCCCTTCGCCGCCTGCCCCGACGACGTCCACACCCTCGCCGAGCCCCTCATCCTCCGCGGCTGTCACCCGCTCCCCAGGCGCCGGTGCTTCTCCCCCACGCCCGCGGCCGCTGGATCCGTCCAGCTCCCCACCGACCCCTTCGCGCCGCTCCCCGACTCCGTCGCCCGCTGGCCGACGACGGACGCGAAGAAATGCAGGTCCTTCTCCTGCCTGCCGGCAGCGCTGGGGTTCGACCTGGCGCGGACAGAGGCCGGCAAGTTCCTCCGGGCGCGGGCCCCCCTGGACCTGACGGTGCCGCAGCTGCTGCGCCTGGCGTCGATGAGCCGCGCGGGGCCCATCCGTCTGGGACTCGACGTGGGCGGCGGCACGGGGACGCTAGCGGCGCGGCTGAAGCGGGCGGCGAACGCGACGGTGCTGACGACCACCATGGACCTGGGCGCGCCCTACTCGGAGGCGGCGGCGGCGCGCGGTGTGGTGCCGCTGCACGCGCCGCTGCAGCAGCGGTTCCCTGTCGGGGACGGGACGATGGACGTGGTGCGGACGGGGCACGCGGTGAACCGGTGGATCCCGGAGGCGGCGCTGGAGTTCCTGTGGTACGACGCGGACCGGGTGCTGCGGCCCGGCGGGCTGCTGTGGGTGGACCACCTGTGGTGCCGGAAGGGCGACCTCGACGGCGTGTACGCCGCCATGCTGCGGAGGCTGGGATACAAGACCATCAAGTGGGCCGTCGCCGACAAGACCGGCAACGGCGCCAAGGACGAGCTCGTCTACCTCACCGCGCTGCTGCAGAAGCCATTCTAGCCAGGCTGCAGATGTGAACGAGCTTTATCTACGCGATTACTGAGAGCGTTTGAGATCCAGCACGTACAGTCATGTTATCATGTACCAAGACTGTCCCAGTCGATGTGCAAGCAACAATCGGCGAAATGCAGTTCAGTTCTTCAGGACAGCGTCCTCAGTTTGAAACATTCTTTAGTTACCGTCCATTTTTAAGAGAAAACTTTCAGCGAGCAGACGACTTCAGATCTTGTAACGGTCGCCGAAGCAGATGATCAAGGCGGCTAGAATCTCCGTTGATTGGTAGGATCACAGCGACCTCGGTACCTGGCGTGGTACTGTTCGTCACGGCCAACACGGCTCATTCTCTCTCAGAATCAAAGAAACACGGCAGTATATTACGAGGTCGTCGTTGACCATTGTCCTTCAAAGTGACGACTGACGAGTAATTTCTTTTACACAAATGCGAAAAAGTGCATGAGTGTATGTCAGGGCATCTCCACCCGTCCGACCGTAAACGAACGGTTGTTGACTGTTTCGGTCCGATTTTAACTGCGGTCGGCAAAATCTCAGTCTAGCTGCCCAACACATTTTGAGCGATGTCCGCCGTGATCCATCCCGAGCGCAAATTTGAGCTTGAAATGCGTCGGCCTGGACAACGCGCGTTGTCCCGATATTGGTTGCCCTCTTCCCTCCGGCAGTGGCGCGAAGACCCTTGCCCACTCGGTCACGCTGCGCTGCTTTCAAAAACCCTTGCCTGCCCCGGTGGAGGACACCATCGACGGCATTGACATAGCCCCCACTGAGCCCACTTCCCCATCGCCACCCCTAGCGCCGAAGGCAAGGAGCTCAAGTCGAAAGGCAAGGTGAAGAAAAAGCTGATCGTGGCGGTTAGGAAGGTCCAAAACCAAAAGTGACAGGGCCGTTGGATCGCCGAGAGGGCAATGAAGGACGAGGCAACACTAGAGATGAAAAATGAGCGCCTCATCCTCTTTCACACCAAGGACATCGTCCACGAGGCCGCAAACCTGCACACCGGTGAGCTGCTCGGCGAGGGAAAGGCTGACGTTGCCGATACTACCTCGAGCAGGTCAATCACGTCTTAGGCCATGCGGCCGCCGATGCTGCCACGGTCGCCTGCTATGTCGGGGGGCCGTGATACGTCTCAAACGTATCTATAATTTTTTATGCTCCATGCTTGTTTATACATCATTTGCTTTGTGTTTTGTTACACTTCATGGCGTTTTTATGCATTTTATAGAACTAACCTATTAACGAGATGCCACAGTGCCAGTTCCCTATTTTTGCTGTTTTTGTGTTTCAGAAAAGCTACACAGGAAATATTCTCGGAATTGAACGAAACAAAAGCCAGAATTCCTATTTTTCCCGACACGAGACAAAGTCCGAAGATGAGACGGAGGGGCACCAGAGGGCGGCCACAGGTGCGGGACACCCCCTGGCCGCGCCATGACCAGGTGTGGGCCCCTGGCCCACCTCCTGACGCCGCCCTTCCGCCTATATAATCCCCTCGACAGGAAAACCTAAGGGGACCGATCAATTTTCCACGAAACCTACTGCAAGCCGTCGCCATCGTCGACGCGAGATCGGGAGGGTCCAGAAGCTCTTTCCGGCACCCTGTCGGAGAGGAATCACCACCGAAGGCCTTTTTATCACCATGGTCGCCTCTGGAGTGATGTGTGAGTAGTCTACCTTGGACTATGGGTCCATAGCAGTAGCTAGATGGTTGGCATCTCCACCATGTGCTTCATGTTTAGATCTTATCAGCTGCGTATCATGATCAAGATCATCGTTGTGTAATTCTACATGTTGTGTTTGCTGGGATCCGATGAATACTGGTACTATGTCAAGTTGATGTGCTGAATTATTATCTTTATGTTATCTCTATGTTGTTTATGATCTTGCATGCTATCCGTTGCTAGTAGATATCTTGGCCAAGTAGATGCTAGTGACTCCAAGAGGGTGTATTTATGCTCGATAGTGGTTCATGCCTCTAGTAATCTGGGGGAGTGACAGAAACCTCTAAGGTTATAGATGTGTTGTTTCTACTAGGGAGAAAACAACAATCTTGTGTTCAAGAACATTCGTATTGTTTACATTACACACTTTGCTTAAGGCGATAATCTGTTGCTTGCAACTTAATACCCAACGGTTGCTCGGATGCAGGGCCGAGCCGGCAAAATCCGGGGCCCTGTGCAAAACTCTAAATTGAGGCCCTACCTTAATAGAAATTTTAAACTACGTAACATCTATATTGTATACCATAATATCTTACATTGCAATTGGATATATTAAGAATTATACCTAGCCAACTTACGGTAGTAAAATGTTTATTTGAACAACATCATGTTTTAGGGTTCTTTACAATAAAATATTCAATAATATCCTCATAATTAATCTTCTTCAACACTTCACTCTCAAGTGATATTGTGGCCAAATTACTAAGTCTTTGTTGTGTCATTGTAGTAGGCATATATCTTGATTCTAAAACATACATATAAAAGATAAATAACAAAATTAATAAAATGTGGCACCATCAAACAATTAGAGCATTAACTAAGTTACTGATTCGTTTATTGTCCACCAAACTCACCTCATCCTTTGCTACTTGATTGTGTACCGCTGACCATTGGAACTGGAGATTGGAGAATCAAGAAATCAGCCCAGCTGCAGTAGTGTTGCCGATCACGGCAAGCGATCAGAGATCAGCGCGAAAAAGCAAAACAAATCAAACTCATCTGCCGACCTGCGTGCGTTGGCTGGCTGCTGGCGGCTGCCGGCCGGAGTCCCGCATCGGCGTTTGTTTCGCGTAGGACTTGGGAGACTGGGAGTCAAAGCGTTGAGGGCTGCCGCCGGATTGATCAGATCGATCAATCTTTTTTTTAGACAAAAATCAGATCGATCGATCGATCGATCGGGGTCGTCCGGTTCTAGCGAGGAGTCCACCAGTCGTGACCTCGTGGGCAGTTACAACGGCCCAGGCGCCCATCTGAGCCTTATTCTTTTTCCTAATCTCTATTTCTTTAAATCGGTACTAGGCTTGCTTAAAAAATTTTGGGGCCCCCAAAATTTTAAGGCCCTGTGCAGCCAGCACATCTTGCACAACGGTAGGCTCGGCCCTGCTCGGATGACATCCGGAGGGTGGATTATTAGTCATAGATGCAGTTGGATTACGGTCTATGTATTATATTGTAATGCCCAAGTGAATCTTATAGTGATCTTCATGACATTCGTACGCTATCTTTATTCTATCAATTGCCCAACTATAATTTGTTTACCCAGCATGTTGTTATTTATCTTATGGAGAGACACCACTAGTGAACTGTGGACCCCGGTCCATTCTTTTATGTTGCTATTACTGTTTACTATTTACTTGCTTTATTTACATTCTTGCAAACTACTATCTTTTACCACTTGATACGCTTAATCCTTTGTTTACAGCAAACTGGTGAGGTTGACAACCTCATCGTAAGTTGGGACAAAGTACTTGGTTGTGTTGTGTGCAGGTTCCACGTTACTGCTAGTGTAAAGCTCCCACGCCAACCACGCACCAGCAAAACATCAACAAGTTTTCTGGCGCCATTGTCTGGAGTGTCGCAAAGCTAGCGGGCATCAACCTTCGGAAGTTTTGTTCTTTCTCCCACTGGTTCGATAAACCTTGGTTTCACAACTGAGGGAAGAATTGTTGCTGTGCTCATCATAACCTTCTCTTGGGGTTTACCAACTGGGTGGTTACATATATAAAACTCCTACATCAACATCGCACCACCAACAAGTTTTCTAGCGCCGTTGCCAGGGAGAAAGAAGATTTCCGCAAGGGGAGTCTCTCGCTTCCAACCTTTTACTTTGTTATTATTTTGCTTTATTTTATTTTTGCTTGCATCTTTTTATCAAAAATACAAAAAAATTAGTTCCTTTATAGTTGTTACTTTTACTTGCCTGCTTTTAGTTTTGCTAGAATGGGTACTCCTGAGAACACCAAGTTGTGTGATTTTATTAGCACCAAAAATAATGATTTTATCTACACTCCTATTGTGCCACCTGCTCCTGAGGCAAATTTTTATGAGATCAAACCTGCTTTGTTGAATCTTGTTATGAAAGAGCAATTATCTGGTGCCAGTACTGATGATGCTGCAGCTCATCTCAACAATTTTGTTGGGTTATGTGAGATGCAAAAGTATAAGGATGTAGATGGTGATATTATTAAGCTTAAGTTGTTTCCTTTCTCTTAAAGAGGAAGAGCTAAGGATTGGTTGCTATCTTTGCCTAGAAATAGTATTGATTCTTGGGATAAGTGTAAGGTGAAGGGTTTCGCAGCATAGTAAATCAAAAAATTTCCTACGGATGCGAACAAGAAAGCCAAGATCTAATCTAGGAGATGTAATCAACGAGAGTGGTAGATGAGATCTTCATACCCTTGAAGATTCGCACAGCGGAAACGTTCAATAGAACGTGGTTGACGTAGTCGTACTCGCCGTCTCCTCCTCGCGATCCGATCCGATCCTACGCCGCAAGTGGCGGCGCCTCCGAGAGTTGCACACGTGCGGTGCAGCGACGTCTCCTCCTTCCTTGGTCCAGCAAGTATGGTGGAGAGATAGATTGGATCAGCAGCACGACGGCGTGGTGCTTATGGTGGAGAGTTTCTGCGGCAGGGCTTCGCCTACGCGCAGTCGCGAGAGAGAGAGAGGGAGGGCAGCAGTTGGCGGCTAGGGTTTGGGTTAGAGGTTGAGAGGGCTGCGCCCTTGCCCCCTATATATAGAGGGGTGGCCGGCCAGCTTGGCCTCTCCCCAAACCCTAGGGCGCCGACTTGGAGTAGGAAGAGTGGGGGGCAAGTTTCCCCCCCTTCCTTCTTTGAAGACTCCCTTAGGGTTTCCCCTTGGGCTGGCCGGCTGGGCCTTAGGGGCCTTGTGCGCCTGGCCCAGGGCGGCCAGGGCACTTCCCCTTAGGCCCACGCAGGCCTCCATCAAGTGGGCCCACGTTGGTCCCACTCCGGAACCTTCTAGAACCTTCCGGTACAATACCGATAAACTCCGAAACCTTTCCGGAATCCAAAAACTGCTTTCCTTTATATGAATCTTATTCTCCGGACCATTCCGGAACCTCTCGTGACGTCCTGGATCTCATCCGAGACTCCGAACTAAAACTCATAAACCAATTATCCATTCTATCCTAGCATCGATACACGTTAAGTGTGTGACCCTACGGGTTCGAGAATATGTAGACATGATCTTCTATCAATAATCAACAGCGGGATCTGGAAACCCATATTGACTCCCACATATTCATCGATGATCATATCGAATGAACCACGATGTCAGGATTCAATTAATCCCGTATATGTATTCCCTTCGTCACACGATATTTTACTCGTCGGTATCACCATACCTACTTCAATCTCGTTCACAGCAAGTACTTTACTCGTTCCGTAATCCGATATCACTTTGTGATTAACTCATTAACCACATGCTTGCAAGCGGTGTTGATATCGATTACCGAGTGGGCCCGAAGTATATCTCTCCGACTTGGGAGGGACAAATTCCATCTCGATACATACAACCCAACAAGTACTTTCCGATCACCTGAGAGACACCTTTATTATCACCCTCACATAGGATGACGTTTGATGACTTCAAAGCTTTCTTCCGATACTAGGGAGTTGTATTATCTCATGGTCTAAGGAATACAATACATGACATAGGAAAAGCTTCGCAAAGATGAACACGATGACACGATCTAATTGCTCTGCTTTATTTGGGTCTGTCCATCTTATCATTCTCCTAATGATATGATCTCATTATTAATTGACAACTCATGTCTATGGTTAGGAAATCTTAACCATTATTAATCAATGAGCTAGTCCATAGAGGCGTACTAGGGACACGGTGTTGTTCATAAACCACACAAGTATTAAAGTTTCCGCTTAATACAATTCTAGCATGGAATATAAACATTATCATGAACAAGAATTATAATAATAACATCTTTATTATTGCCTCTAGGGCATAATTCCAACAGTCTCCCACTTGCACTAGAGTCAATAATCTAGTTTACATCTGGCAACAATCTAACACCCATGGCATTAAGGTGCTGATCATGTTTTGCTCGTGGAAGAGGTTTAGTCAACGGATCTGCGACATTCAGATCCGTATGTACTTTGCTAATCTTCAGATCTCCATCTGATATATAATCTCGAATTATATGGAAACGGCGGTTGATGTGCTTGGTTTTTGGATGATATCTTGGTTCCTTAGCCAGTGCTATGGCGCCAGTGTTATCGCACAATATCTCCAGTGGGTCCAAGGCATTTGGAACCACACCAAGCTCAGTGATGAAGTTTCTGATCCAAACTCCTTCACTTGATGCTTCTGAAGCAGCCATGTATTCCGCTTCTGTTGTAGATCCCGCGATCACGCTTTGCTTGCAGCTTCTCCAGCTCACAGCTCCACCATTCAAAATATAAACGTATCCTGTCTGAGATTTAGAATCATCCGGGTCGGTGTCGAAGCTAGCGTCGACATAACCTTTTACGACGAGCTCCTCATCACCTCCATAGACCAAGAACATTTCTTTGGTCCTATTTAAATACTTTAGGATGTTCTTTACGGCTGTCCAGTGTTCCACTCCTGGATCACTTTGGTATCTGCTCGTCAAACTAAGAGCATTGGACACATCCGGTCTAGTACACAGCATGGCATACATGATAGAACCTATGGCCGAGGCATATGGCACTTTGCTCATAGTTTCTCTATCTTTTACCGTAGCTGGACACTGAGCCTTGCTCAATATCTTACTTGACAACATGGGCAATGAACCTTTCTTTGCTTTATCCATTCTGAACCTCTTCAGAACCTTGTCCAGGTATGTACTTTGGCTTAAAGCTATTAGGCGTCTTTCTCTATCTCTATAGATTTTGATGCCTAATATATAAGCAGCTTCCCCTAGGTCTTTCATTGAAAAACATTTATTCAAATAACTCTTCACATCGTTAAGCATACCGATGTCATTTCCAATAATCAATATGTCATCCACATATAGTACTAAAAATGTCACCGAGCTCCCACTCACTTTCTTGTAAATACAAGCTTCGTAGCAATTTGGAACAAATCCAAAACTCTTGATCACTTGATCAAAACGAAGGTTCCAACTCCGAGATGCTTGCTTCAGTCCATAAATGGAACGCTGAAGTTTGCACACCTTATTAGCATCCTTAGGATCGACAAAACCTTCGGGCTGCATCATATACAACTCTTCATCAATGTTGCCATTGAGGAACGCAGTCTTGACATCCATCTGCCATATTTCATAATCATGAAATGCAGCAATTGCTAATAAAATCCGAATGGACTTAAACATCGCTACGGGAGAGAAAGTCTCATCGTAGTCAACACCTTGAACTTGCCGAAAACCTTTTGCGACAAGCCGAGCTTTATAGACAGTAACATTACCATCCGCGTCCGTTTTCTTCTTGAAAATCCATTTGCATTCAACGGCCTTACGGTCGCTAGGAGGGTCTACCAAAGTCCACACTTGGTTTTCGCTCATGGATCCCAATTCGGATTTCATGGCTTCTAGCCATTTCTCAGAGTCTGGGCTCATCATTGCTTCCTCATAGTTCGCAGGTTCGCTGTTGTCTAACAACAAGACGGTTAAGACAGGGTTGCCGTACCATTCAGGAGTGGCACGTGACCTTGTCGACCTACGAAGTTCAGTAGTAGCATCGTTCGAAGTTTCATGATCTTTATCATTAGCTTCCTCTCTTATTGATGCAGGCGGCGCCGGAACAATTTCTGGTGCTGCGCTACTCTCCAACTCGAGAGAAGGTTCAATAACCTCGTCTAGCTCTACATTTCTCCCACTCACTTCTTTCGAGAGAAACTCCTTCTCAAGAAATGATCCGTTCTTAGCAACAAACACTTTGCCTTCGGATCTGTGGTAGAAGGTATACCCAATCGTTTCCTTAGGGTATCCTATGAAGACGCATTTCTCCGCTTTGGGTTCGAGCTTGTCCGGCATCAACTTCTTGACGTAAGCTTCGCATCCCCAAACTTTAAGAAATGACAACTTAGGTTTAGCACCAAACCATAGTTCATACGGTGTCGTCTCAACGGATTTAGATGGTGCCCTATTTAAAGTGAATGCAGCGGTTTCTAATGCATAACCCCAAAATGATAACGGCAAATCTGTAAGAGACATCATTGATCGCACCATATCTAATAGAGTTCGATTCCGGCGTTCAGACACACCATTGCGCTGTGGTGTTCCGGGTGGCGTGAGTTGCGAAACGATTCCGCTTGCTTTAAGATGCGTGAGAAAATCATAACTCAAATACTCACCTCCACGATCGGATCGCAGAAATTTAATTTTCTTGTTACGATGGTTTTCCACTTCGTTCTGAAATTCTTTGAACTTTTCAAACGTTTCAGATTTATGTTTCATTAAATAGATATACCCATATCTACTTAAGTCATCAGTAAAAGTGAGAAAATAGCGATATCCACCACGCGTCGAAATACTCATTGGTCCGCACACATCGGTATGTATGATTTCCAATAAGTCCGTTGCTCGCTCCATTATTCCGGAGAACGGGGTTTTGATCATCTTGCCCATGAGGCATGGTTCGCACGTGTCAAATGATTCAAAATCAAGAGACTCTAAAAGTCCATCAGAATGGAGTTTCTTCATGCGTTTTACACCAATATGACCTAGACGGCAGTGCCACAAATAAGTTGGATTATCACTATCTACTTTGCATCTTTTAGCCTCAATGTTATGGATGTGTGTTTCATTGTTTTCGAGATTCAGAAGAAATAAACCATTCACAATAGGTGCATGACCATAAAAGATGTTATTCATATAAATAGAACAACCATTATTCTCAGATTTAAATGAATAACCGTCTTGCAATAAACACGATCCAGATATAATGTTCATGCTCAACGCAGGCACATAATAACACTTATTAAGGTTTAAAACTAATCCCGAAGGTAAAACTAAGGAGAGCGTGCCGACGGCCATCACATCAACTTTTGATCCATTGCCAACGCGCATCGTCACCTCATCCCTTGCTAGCCGCCGTCTATTCCGTAGCTCCTGTTTCGAGTTACAAATATTAGCAACTGAACCAGTATCATATACCCAGGCACTACAACGAGCGCTAGTAAGGTAGACATCAATAACATGTATATCAAATATACCTTTGATGGTGCCAGCCTTCTTGTCCGCTAAGTACTTCGGACAGTTGCGCTTCCAGTGACCCTTGACCTTGCAATAGAAGCACTCAGTGTCCGGCTTAGGTCCAGACTTGAGCTTCTTCTCAGCAGGGGCAACGCGCTTGCCGCTGCCTTTCTTGAAAGATCCCTTTGCTCCCTTAGCTTTCTTAAAGCTAGTGGTCTTGTTGACCATCAACACATGATTGTCTTTCTTGATATCCACCTCCGCAGCTTTCAGCTTAGCGAAGAGCTCAGTGATCGTATCAGTGGAACCAATTTGATTATGAGTAACTACAAAACCTTTGTAGCTAGGAGGGAGTGATTGCAGAACTCTGTCAATCTTGAGCTCCTCTGGAATCTTGCAGTCCAGTTGCTCAAGGCGTTGAGTGTAGCCCGACATCTTAATGGCGTGCTCACTAACGGAACTCCCTTCTTCCATCTTGCAGTTAAAGAATTTCTCAGAGATCTCATATCTCTCAGAACGGGCTTGAGTCTGAAACATGGTTTTCAGTTCCTCAAGTATCTCATAAGGCCCGCGGTACTTCTCAAAACGATTTTGAAGTTCCGGTTCCATAGAAAACAGCATGGTACTCATAATCGCATCACAATCATCTCTACGAGCATTGAAGTCAGCAAGTTCTTCAGTTTTCGCAGTTGCAGCAGGGGTGTCACCTAGCGCTTTGTCAAGTACATAGGCTTTTTGTCCGCCAGCGAGTATGATTCTCAGATTGCGGAACCAGTTGGTGAAGTTAGACCCATTGTTCTTAAGCTTTTCTTTCTCAGCAAAGACGTTGAAGTTGAAGTTGGACTTAGCCATTTGATCTACAACATTGCAAGTACAATTTAGACTATGTTCATGATAACTAGTTCAACTTAATCAAATTACTAGATGAACTCCCACTAAATTCAACATCCCTCAAGTTGTTTAGTGAACACGATCCAAATTCACCACACCTAATCCGATCTTCACGAGAAGAGATGTGGTTTCAATGGTGGACAACTCAGTGTCGATCATATCATTCATATGACTCATGATTAACCTTTCGGTTCATGTGTTCCGAGGCCATGTCTGTACATGCTAGGCTCGTCAAGTCAAACCCAAGTATTTTCCGCGTGTGCAAAACTGGCTTGCACCCGTTGTATGTGAACGTAGAGTTTATAGCACCCGATCATCACGAGGTGCTTGAAAACGACGAACTTTTGCAACGGCGCATACGAGGGGAGAACACAATTTTATCTTGATCTTTAAGTGAGGAATCATCTTATAATGCTACCGTCGCGATCTAAGCATAATAAGATACATAAAAAGGATAAACATCACATGCATATAATTTTATGTCACATGGTATAGCCAATCTCCGCGCCATGATCTCCATCTTGTGCGCGCCGGCATGATCTCCATCACTCCACCATGATTGCCTCCACCACGAATAGCAACTACAACTATTGCTAACTACTTAGCGATAAAGTAAAGCTATTACATGGCGTATAAGAAGTTGACACGCAGGTCATACATAATTATAAAGACAACCATATGGCTCCTGCCGGTTGTGAACTCATCGACATGCAAGTCGTGAAAGATTACAAAACATGATCATTGCATACAACTCAATTCATACTCATCATGTCTTGGGCCATACCATATCACAAAACACTCCCTGCAAAAACAAGTTAGACGCCTCTACTTTGTTGTTGCATGTTTTACGTGGCTTATGGGAGTAGCAAGCTAAGAACGATTCTTACCTGCGGAAAGCCACAACGGTGATATTATGGTTGCTAACATCCAATGTAAGTCCCATGACTACTATAGTGAGAGAAACTGGCATCCACCAGCCGCATGTATGGAACAAGCCACACGTCAAGTGCGGAGCCGGTCTCGCGAACGCGGTCGCGTAAAGTTGGCCTGGACCGCTTCGATCTCACTATACCGCGCCATAAGAAATACACAACAAGAGGTTTGCAACAGAAAACATCAACGCCCGCAACAAGCATGTTGCGTTCTACTCGTGAAACACATCTACGCATAGATCTAGCTCTGATACCACTGAAGGGTTTCGCAGCATAGTAAATCAAAAATTTTCCTACGGATGCGAACAAGAAAGCCAAGATCTAATCTAGGAGATGTAATCAATGAGAGTGGTAGATGAGATCTTCATACCCTTGAAGATTCGCACAGCGGAAACGTTCAATAGAACGTGGTTGACGTAGTCGTACTCGCCGTCTCCTCCTCGCGATCCGATCCGATCCTACGCCGCAAGTGGCGGCGCCTCCGAGAGTTGCACACATGCGGTGCAGCGACGTCTCCTCCTTCCTTGGTCCAGCAAGTATGGTGGAGAGATAGATTGGATCAGCAGCATGACGGCGTGGTGCTTATGGTGGAGAGTTTCTGCGGCAGGGCTTCGCCTACGCGCAGTCGCGAGAGAGAGAGAGGGAGGGCAGCAGTTGGCGGCTAGGGTTTGGGTTAGAGGTTGAGAGGGCTGTGCCCTTGCCCCCTATATATAGAGGGGTGGCCGGCCAGCTTGGCCTCTCCCCAAACCCTAGGGCGCCGACTTGGAGTAGGAAGAGTGGGGGGCAAGTTTCCCCCCCTTCCTTCTTTGAAGACTCCCTTAGGGTTTCCCCTTGGGCTGGCCGGCTGGGCCTTAGGGGCCTTGTGCGCCTGGCCCAGGGCGGCCAGGGCACTTCCCCTTAGGCCCACGCAGGCCTCCGTCAAGTGGGCCCACGTTGGTCCCACTCCGGAACCTTCTAGAACCTTCCGGTACAATACCGATAAACTCCGAAACCTTTCCGGAATCCAAAAACTGCTTTCCTTTATATGAATCTTATTCTCCGGACCATTCCGGAACCTCTCGTGACGTCCTGGATCTCATCCGAGACTCCGAACTAAAACTCATAAACCAATTATCCATTCTATCCTAGCATCGATACACGTTAAGTGTGTGACCCTACGGGTTCGAGAATATGTAGACATGATCTTCTATCAATAATCAACAGCGGGATCTGGAAACCCATATTGACTCCCACATATTCATCGATGATCATATCGAATGAACCACGATGTCAGGATTCAATTAATCCCGTATATGTATTCCCTTTGTCACACGATATTTTACTCGCCCGAGATTTGATCGTCGGTATCGCCATACCTAGTTCAATCTCGTTCACAGCAAGTACTTTACTCGTTCCGTAATCCGATATCACTTTGTGATTAACTCATTAACCACATGCTTGCAAGCGGTGTTGATATCGATTACCGAGTGGGCCCGAAGTATATCTCTCCGACTTGGGAGGGACAAATTCCATCTCGATACATACAACCCAACAAGTACTTTCCGATCACCTGAGAGACACCTTTATTATCACCCTCACATAGGATGACGTTTGATGACTTCAAAGCTTTCTTCCGATACTAGGGAGTTGTATTATCTCATGGTCTAAGGAATACAATACATGACATAGGAAAAGCTTCGCAAAGATGAACACGATGACACGATCTAATTGCTCTGCTTTATTTGGGTATGTCCATCTTATCATTCTCCTAATGATATGATCTCATTATTAATTGACAACTCGTGTCTATGGTTAGGAAACCTTAACCATTATTAATCAATGAGCTAGTCCATAGAGGCGTACTAGGGACACGGTGTTGTTCATAAACCACACAAGTATTAAAGTTTCCGCTTAATACAATTCTAGCATGGGATATAAACATTATCATGAACAAGAATTATAATAATAACATCTTTATTATTGCCTCTAGGGCATAATTCCAACATAAGGATGCTTTTATTGGAAAATACTATCCTCCTGCTAAGATTATAGCTTTGAGAAGTGAAATTATGAAGTTTAGACAGTCATGCGATGGGCCTAATGCGCATGTCAAGGTGCGAGGAGGAGGACCGCCGCGAAGTTGCGTTGTTGAACGAAGACCAGCTTGATCACGGGTTGTTCGCCTTTTTGAGCTCCATGAGGCGCGACACAAGTACTGTCATCGGCAGGCCTGTCTGCACATCATTATTGTCCTCTCCTCCGACGATGAAGAGTGAGGACCTGCTTGATCACCGAGGTTGCGCCGTCGATGACGGGTCTCGGTGTTGCCCTCTGGCCTTATTTTAGTTATATACTTACTATTTTTCAGTATTTATCTTTTTTTTACACGCGACCACAGATTGATTTCCATTAGAGACAACGGAAACAAACGGCACCAGCCAGAGTTCAGAAAAGGGGAGGGGATCGCCGCCTACTGCTAGCGTTCACATAGAGAGGTTCTTGAACCACTTAAAGCTATTACAAGTTTAAAACCTGACAACCGGAACACGAGCACCAAAAGCCGCTGAGAACACTTAAGCCAGCCGTCAACAAAAGCAGAACCACCCTTAGTCTACACCAGAACCACCTAAAACGAGCCCCACGAGAAGAGAGAGAAGCTAAGCTTGAGGTCCAGCATCCTCCTGATTGTCGTCCACCTCTCCACCATCATTAGCTTGACGATTACCATCAATCCTCAACCTTGCTGGAAAATTGGAGCGAACCGAGTTCAGCGCCGTCTGCTGAATGATATCAGCACCATGACGAAGAGCATCACCATCAGCCTGCACATTTAAACCTGCCCAGTATTTCATAAAGACAACAGCAAAACAGATTAGTTCAGCAGGATTTTGAATCAATTTGCCTTCAAAACATGCCCTGTTTCGCAACTTCCAGATGGCCCAGCAAATGGCCGCCACTCCCGCAATTTGAACATTATGGCTAACAGGGAGAAATTGTGGAATCCACTAGAAATATTGGGTAAAAGACCCCGGACGCGTGGGAGCCCCTATTGATCTGGCCACACAACTCCAGACAAATTTTGCAGCAGGACAAGAAAAGAAGAGATGTAAGATGCTCTCATTCTCGTTACAGAACTGGCATTTGGTATTGCCACTCCAACCCCTTCTCAGCATGTTATCTTTTGTGGCAATAGCATTATGCCAAATCAGCCAGAGCCAAATCTTGATTTTGAGAGGAATTTTCGCTTTCCACAAGTGTTTAAAGGATCTGTCGATCCCATTGCTGCAGATGTTCTTGTACACAGATTTGACAGAAAACTTGCCATTTTTTTCCCACTTCCAGATGGGTTTATCCATTTCCTCCGATAGAGCAACAGTACACAGGATATTTCTCAGCTCTCTCATTTGCTCCTGCAAATCCACTATTAACCATCTTCTAAAGGAGAGGTTCCATCTTGATCTAGCTGCCTGCGCTACTATCATATCTTGATCATTTGAGATTTCATATAAATCAGGAAATTGATGTTTCAAAGAATTTGGACCACACCAACTGTCACCCCAAAAATGAGTTCTAGCACCATTACCCACCTGCATCTTTCTTCCACAGAGATAGATCTCTTTAACATGCAACATATCTGACCAAAGTGCCGAATCTTTCTGTTTGTGACTAGCTGAGAAAATAGTAGAATTCTCCAGATATTTCCTCCACATGAATCTCTGCCAAGGGCCATCAACATTCTCCAGCTTCCACCACCATTTACACATCAGACTAATATTAAAATTAGTCAGGTTTTTGATTCCCAAACCCCCTTTGATTTTGGGCTTACAAATGATTTTCCAAGAGACAAGATAGTATTTCTTCTTATTTCTGCTGCTAGCCCACAGAAAAGCTCTGATAGGTTTCTCCATCTGATCAATATTTGTTTTATGTAACAAGCGTAAGGACATCTGATATACTGCACTGTTAGACAAACAGGCATCAATTTTGGTAACTCTCCCACCAATGGAAAGAGCATTCCCCATCCAGTCATCAGTCCCTTTCTTAATTCTCTCTCCAACAAAACTCATCTCAGCAACAGTGGTTCTTCTATGGCAAACAGGGGTCCCTAAATATTTTATGGGCCAACTCCCACTCTGACAATTAAACAAATCAGCATAAAACTATAACTTCAAGTCATCTGTTTGAATAAGTAACACCTCACTTTTTTCAAAGTTGATTTTTAGACCTGACATAGATTCAAAAGTGTACTGTAGAAGTTTGAGATTGATAGCACTATTCACATCATCCTGGATAAAGAGCACTGTGTCATCTGCATACTGCAAGATAGAACAACCCCCATCCACAATATGATCTGCTAACCCCAAGATTAGACCATTCTGAAGAGCCATATTGATCATTTTGGACAAACTGTTGACTGCAATATTAAACAAAGTGGGAGCAAAAGGATCTCCTTGTCTGACACCCTTATAGCTGCAGAAATAAGGACCAGTTTTATCATTAACCTTGACACTTGATTGCTGGGATGATGGCGCCAGAAAAGAGTTGGTGCCTAGTTGAATGTCCAGCCCGTTGGGAACCCCAAGAGGAAGGTGTGATGAATACAGTAGCAAGATTTTCCCTCAGTTAAGAAACCAAGGTTTATCGTTCTTGGAGAGGAGAGACAAACGACTGAAGGTGATGCTTGCTAGTTTGCGATAGCTTCGGACAATTTATATATGGCGCCTCGTCCAAGCTTTGCTTGCTAGCTGCAACGCGGAACCTGCACACACACAACCAAGTACTTTGTTCCCAACTTACGATGAGGTTGTCAATCTCACCGGTTTGCTTGAAACAAAGGTTATGAGCGTATCGAGTGGAAAACAGTAGAGTATGCGGATAAAGTAAACAGTGCGAGTAAAGTAAACAGGTGATAGCAATATGATGGAAATAGGACCGGGGTCCACAGTTCACTAGTGGTGTCTCTCCATAAGATAAATAACACATGCTGGGTAAACAAATTACAGTTGGGCAATTGATAGAATAAAGATAAACGTGATATGTCAAGAAGATCACTATGAGATTTACTCTGGGCATTACAACAAAATACATAGACCGCCATCCAACTGCATCTATGACTAATAATCCACTTGTGGCGAATCAATCCGAGAACTCCACAAGTATTAAGTTGCGAACAACAGATAATTGCATTAAGCAAAGTGTGTAATGTAAACAAAGCATATGCCCTTGAGCATATGAATGTTGTTTTCTCCCTAGTAGCAACAGCACATCTACAACCATAGAGGTTTCTGTCACTCCCCCAGGTTAAATAGAGGCATGAACCCACTATCGAGCATAAATACCCCCTCTTGGAGTCACTAGCAACTACTCGGCCAAGATAGCTACTAACAACGGAGAGCATGCAAGATCATAAACAACATAGAGATAACAAAAGATAATATTCAGTACAGCAACTCAATCATAAACACCAATATTCATCGGATCCCAACAAACCAAACATGTAGAATTACATAACGGTGATCTCAATCATGTAGGGCAGCTCATGAGATCTAAACATGAAGCACATGGTGGAGAAGACAACCATCTAGCTACTGCTATGGACCCATAGTCCAAGGTAGACTACTCACTCATCGCTCCGAAGGCAAGCATGGCGATGAAGAAGACCTCCGGTGGCGATTCCCCTCTCCGGCAGGGTGCCGGGAAGAGCTTCTGGACCCTCCCGATCTTGGGGTCGACGACGGCGGTGGATCGTGATGTGTTCTGGAAAAGTGATCGGGTACTTAGGTTTTTTCCGTCGGGGGGTCTTTATAGGCGAAGGGACGATGTCAGAGGAGGGGCCAGGCGGCCTCACACCACGGCGGCGCGGGCCAGGGGCTGGCCGCGCTAGCCAGGCGTGTGGGCCCCTAGTGGCCCCTCTCCTTCTCTCCTTCGGATCTCTGGAAGCTTCCCGGTAAAATAAGACTTCAGGAACTTGTTTCGTCCAATTCCGAGAATATTTCCTGTGTATCACTTCTGAAACACAAAAACAGCAGAAAACAGGGAACTGGCACTGTGGCAACTCGTTAATAGGTTAGTTCCGGAAAATGCATAAAAGTGCCACGAAGTGTAACGAAACAGTAGGCAAATGGTGTAAAAACAAGCATGGAGCATCAAAAATTATAGATACGTTGGAGACGTATCAAGCATCCCCAAGCTTAACTCCTGCTCATCCTCGAGTAGGTAAGTGATAACAAAAGAATAATTTTTTGAGGTGACATGCACCTACACAATCTTGATCATATATGTAAGCATTTGTGAGCTGGGATCATAAGAACTTAAAACATGGGCATGAAGATATAATCTTGACAATAAAAACTTAGCAACCATGTTGTAAACATGCAAATGAACACAAACAAAAGATCATGAAAATGAAACAATGAAAGTCAACCGTGTGTTCAAATCATAAGGAAAAACATACAAATGGTTTTCAGCTTGTCCTTGAAAGAGAGCAAAACATAAATGCATAGGACACCTTCAAGTTTAAAAGGGCGACTAGATACAAATAATTTGAGAACAAGTGAAACCAACAATATGAATCAATCAATGAACTTTGGGACAATGCATATTACACTAAGAATGACAACTATGCTCTCTTAATGGTGCATAAAGATAGAAGGTGGTGACTCAACATAAAAGTAGAAGAAAGGCCCTTCGCAGAGAGATGTAGTGATTGCAAGTTTTATAACCTTCAAAAATTATGGTACTTACCGGCTTTGAGCTCTCATTGCCCCCATCATAAGCATCTTGAATGGTTAAAGTTAATGCGAGAACAATTATGATGCATATGCTTGACAAATCATAAGTTGAAAATCTCGTGCCCCGTGAATACGAGTACCCAAACCTCATGCTACTTTACTTAGAGTCCCAAGCAAGGCTCTTGTCATTGTAAATATATGCATATCATTGAGAACCGCCAATGGGGTACCTCCATGCCCGATGACATGGAACAAGCCCACACCAAAATGACAGGACAAGCAGACAATGAACACCTCGACATCTCTTTTATTTGCCATTTGTTTAGCTTTTTATTGTGAGATGCGTCGTCGAATGTTCACCATGGGTATGCTGCAAATTTCCACCATGAATTATGCATGGCTTAGATTAGCGGCCCGGCATTTCCCTAACACATATACAAACTCCATGATCCCCACAAGATTCCCAATTCATTTCACACCGCGGGCATCCATAAACAAAAGATCACGATATCAACTCAAATAAGAAGTGCAATGTTGAAAGCTTGCCCATGACTGCATGGCTGGGCTAGTCTCCAATTTACAACTTGCAAGCATAACAACTCAACATAAGAGACCACAATGTCAAATTTTTAAGAACAGGAAAAAGTAAAGTGTGCCTTCCGGTTCGTGAGAGCTTTACTGACCGAATTTCGCATAACACTGGTAAGAGTTTAATTTGAAGAGAAAATAAAAGCAAGTCAAATTTACTTGGAATAGCAAATTGCTAGTAGGTATGTATGGTGGACACTTTGGAAAACTTTGGCTTTTAGGAGTTAGATGCACGAGTAGAGCTCATACTCAGTACAAGGCGAGGGCTAGCAAAAGACTGGGAGCGACCAACTAAGAGAGCAGTAATGGCCATAATCATGCAAAGCGACAAAGCGACATTAAAAGAAGCATAAGATGGCATCAAAAGTCAAAAACTAAATGATCATAGAGGCTATTGGCGACTTTGTAAGAGTCTAACATGTGTGAGCATGCGCCAAGTCAACCCAAATAAAGCATCAAGGAGAAAACCAAAATAATGCTTCCATACAATAAAAACAACGCATGATTTTTTCAAAGTCTCATTAAGCAATCTCAGTTATTTGAGACAAGTCATGCTACAGCAAAACCACTAAGCATACTATCAAAAATACATCAAGCATGACATGAAAATGCCTAAGCCGCAGTCTACACAAGCTCCTTCTTATACCACTATTTTGCACAAAGCTTTTTCTCTTTTCCAACACCATTTGAAATTTTTATAGACACATCTTTTGATGAAAACCAATAAAGATCAGAGGCAAAAATACACCTTGATGAAAAGATATGGCAAAATCTGAACGCAAATCAAGGCGAAAACGAAAACCAAAAGCAGTAGCAGAAAAAGAAGAACACTCGGTGAACGATAAGAGTGAAAAACTGAGTGTTCTTGGCAAATGAAAACGAGTACATCTCCTCCAAAGGAAATTTGTTGGGGTCCAACCATTTATTATAGCAAACAAAACTAAACTAACTAAGAAAACTAAAACAACTGACGCTCCAAGAAAAACACATAGTGCATGAAGCAATAAAAATATAGTGTTTTGAAAGGTGACCTGATTTTTGCCGATGAAGAAGGGGTGCCTCGGGGGCATCCCCAAGCTTTGACGCTTGTACTTCTTGGATATTTCTTGGGGTGATGCATGGGCATCCCCAAGCTTGAGCTTTTGTCCATTCTTCAACTCATCTCATCATCTCCAATCCCTACACTTGAAAACTTCCTTCATACAAAACTAAACGCAATTCTATTAGCAACATTAGTGTAGGCATAACATATAATCAACCTCTTTTTGCTTCAGGTTTCAACTCAAAACCACCACATATATAGCAAATACTACTGTATCAACTTCTCCAAAAGTTCCGTGATCAAAAGAACTCAAAAGAAAGCGATAAAGTGGCAAACACAAATATTGGCAGAAATCTGTCAAAACTGAACAGCTGACAAAGGTCGAATTTTTGAGGGGTTTTCTGTTGCTCAAATCAAAAAGTGTTAAACTACCAAAAGTTTGGATATAACCTGGGGCATATGCACAAGAAATCGCAGGTCCAAAAGATATACAGAGAATTTATACGAATTTTTACGGTGCAGCACCGAAAACAGTTTCAGGACAGCAACATCCCCAAATCTTTACCTCACTCAAATTAGAGGCTTCTCTTGGTACAAAAACAAAATAAACAAGATAAGGAGCGGTCATTACAGTAGTAATGACTTCCAAGACTCAAATAAAATAAAAAGTACTGAAAATAAAAACATTGGGTTATCTCCCAAGAGTGCTTTTCTTTAACGCCTTTGAGCTAGGCGCAGAAAATTTACGAATCAAGTAACATCAAGTGATGAAGCATCAAGCTCATAATTTGCTCTAAGAATAGAGTCAAAAAGTAATTTCTTTATTTTCCTAGGGAAGTGTTCCATACCTTTCTTTAGTGGGAATTGATATTTGATAGTGCCTTCCCTCATATCAATGATGGCACCTACAGTTTGAAGAAAGGGTCTTCTCAAAATAATAGGACATGAAGCATGGCATTCAACGTCCAGAACAAGAAAATCAACGGGAACAAAGTTATTGTTAACCACAATAAGAACATCATTAATCCTTCCCAAAGGTTTCTTCTTAGCAACATCAGCAATAGGAACATCAAAATAACATTTTTCAAGCGGTGGTAAATCAAGCATGTCATAAATTTTTCTAGGCATGATAGAAATACTAGCACCTAGATCACATAAAGCATGGCAATCAAAACCATTAACATGCATATCAATGATGGGTTCCCAACCATCTTCTAACTTCTTGGGAACAGAAGCTTTTTGCTTCAACTTTTCATCCCTAATTTTTATGAGAGCATTGGTAATATGCTTAGTAAAAGCAATATTTAAAGAACTAGCATTGGGAGTCAAAGCAAGCTTTTGCAAGAACAAAATTACTTCAGATATATTGCAGCCATCAACATCAAAATAATTAAAAGAAGTAGAGCTATTATCTCCCACACTCCGAAAAATTTCAGCACTCTTTTGAGAAAAAGTTTTGGCAGTTTTAGGCTTTTTAACACAAGGAGTGGGAGTTTTCTCTACACCAATCAAAGTAAGAGGATTGCTAGCATTAGAAGCAACATCATTAGAGGTAGTAATGGTACATACCTTCATTTCTCTAGCTATCTCATCTACTCTTTCCCACCTGGCATGCCATTCCGCTAACAATCTAATATTTTCATCAATTCCAACTTGAATAGCATTAGCGGTAGCAAAAACATTGTTCTCGTTCACATCATTAGGCAACACTTTTAATTTTAGAAGTTCAACATCATGAGCAAGGCTATCAACTTTAGAAGCAAGAATATCAATTTTGCCTAACTTTTCCTCAACAGACTTGTTAAAAGCAGTTTGCTTACCGATGAAGTCCTTGAGCATTACCTCAAGCTCGGAGGGCGCGGCCCTAGTGTTGTTGTAGGAATTACCATAAGAGTTACCATAACCATTACCATTGGTAGAAGGATACGGCCTATAATTGTTACTAGCAAAATTGTTCCTATAAGCATTGTTGTTAAAATTATTATTTCTAATGAAATTCACATCAACATGCTCTTCTTGAGCAACCAGAAAGGCTAAAGGAACATTATTAGGATCAACATGAGTCCTATAATTAGCAAGCATAGCCATAATGGTATCAATCTTATCATTCAAGGAAGAGGTTTCCTCAACAGAATTTACCTTCTTACCTTATGTAGCTCTCTCGATGTGCCATTCAGAATAATTTACCATCATGTTGTCGAGTAGCTTTGTTGTGGCGCCCAAGGTAAGGGACATAAAAGTGCCTCCAGCAGCTAAATCCAATAGGTTCCTCGAAGAAAAATTCAGTCCTGCATAAAAAGTTTGGACAATCATCCAAGTAGTCAGTCCATGAGTGGGGCAATTCTTTATCATAGATTTCATTCTTTCCCAAGCTTGAGCAACATGTTCATTATCAAACTGAGTAAATTTCATAATATTGCTACACAAGGATATAATCTTAGCAGGAGGATAGTATCTACCAATAAAAGCATCCTTACACTTAGCCCATGAATCAATACTATTCTTAGTCAAAGACAGCAACCAATCTTTAGCTTTTCCTCTCAAAGAAAAAGGAAACAGCTTGAGCTTAATAATATCACTTTCTACATCCTTATATTTCTGCATCTCACATAGCTCAACAAAATTGTTGAGATGAGCTGCAGCATCTTCAGCACTAGCACCAGAGAATTGCTCTTTCATAACAAGGTTCAACAAAGCAGGCTTAATCTCATAAAAGTTTGCAGCAGGAGCAGGTGGTGCAATAGGAGTGCAGATAAAATCACTATTGTTTGTGCTAGTAAAGTCACACAACTTGGTCTTTTCAGGATTGGCCATTTCAGCAAAACGAAAGTAAACAAGTAAAAACAACTACCAAGGATTCTAATTTTTTTGGGTTTTTGATATAAAACGATGCAGGTAAAATAAATAAAGTAAAGCAAAACAATAACAAAGTAAAGGATGTGCGTGCAAAAACTCCCCTCGCAGAAGTCTTCTACTTCCTCCCCGGCAACGGTGCCAGAAAAGAGCTTGATTGCTGGGATGATGGCGCTAGAAAAGAGTTGGTGCCTAGTTGAATGTCCAGCCCGTTGGGAACCCCAAGAGGAAGGTGTGATGAATACAGCAGCAAGATTTTCCCTCAGTTAAGAAACCAAGGTTTATCGTTCTTGAAGAGGAGAGACAAACGACTGAAGGTGATGCTTGCTAGTTTGCGACAGCTTCGGACAATTTATATATGGCGCCTCGTCCAAGCTTTGCTTGCTAGCTGCAACGCGGAACCTGCACACACACAACCAAGTACTTCGTTCCCAACTTACGATGAGGTTGTCAATCTCACCGGTTTGCTTGAAACAAAGGTTATGAGCGTATCGAGTGGAAAACAGTAGAGTATGCGAATAAAGTAAACAGTGTGAGTAAAGTAAACAGGTGATAGCAATATGATGGAAATAGGACCGGGGTCCACAGTTCACTAGTGGTGTCTCTCCATAAGATAAATAACACATGCTGGGTAAACAAATTACAGTTGGGCAATTGATAGAATAAAGATAAACGTGATATGTCAAGAAGATCACTATGAGATTTACTCTGGGCATTACAACAAAATACATAGACCGCCATCCAACTGCATCTATGACTAATAATCCACTTGTGGCGAATCAATCCGAGAACTCCACAAGTATTAAGTTGCGAACAACAGATAATTGCATTAAGCAAAGTGTGTAATGTAAACAAAGCATATGCCCTTGAGCATATGAATGTTGTTTTCTCCCTAGTAGCAACAGCACATCTACAACCTTAGAGGTTTCTGTCACTCCCCCAGGTTAAATAGAGGCATGAACCCACTATCGAGCATAAATACCCCCTCTTGGAGTCACTAGCAACTACTCGGCCAAGATAGCTACTAACAACGGAGAGCATGCAAGATCATAAACAACATAGAGATAAAAAAAGATAATATTCAGTACAGCAACTCAATCATAAACACCAATATTCATCGGATCCCAACAAACCAAACATGTAGAATTACATAACGGTGATCTCAATCATGTAGGGCAGCTCATGAGATCTAAACATGAAGCACATGGTGGAGAAGACAACCATCTAGCTACTGCTATGGACCCATAGTCCAAGGTAGACTACTCACTCATCGCTCCGGAGGCAAGCATGGCGATGAAGAAGACCTCCGGTGGTGATTCCCCTCTCCGGCAGTGTGACGACCTCAAATTTGATACAAATTTGAAGTGCCCGTTATGTATTCCACCGCAATCCCAGAACCGTTGTTGCGATATACATAACGTAGTTGGTACTCAGTTCCATAGACATTACAATACGATGGTTCAAATACAATGGTCATATAGACCAAGTCATATTACAATACAATATAGCAGCGGAAATAACGTCTTCGGGTCCATGCCTTCACCCTACAGGCAATGGCGACTCATGGAGACGAGCTTAGTTCTGGTACTCTTCTTCATACCCTTCCTCCTGGTATTCCTCCCCATAGTCTGGCCAAGTTGATAGCCAGGGACACAGCCGTGAGTACATTGGATGCACTCGCAAACCATCTTGTAATTGAAATGATGAAGTAGAAATGCAAGGTTGATATGGTGGACTAAGCACTAAGTTGTTTTGCAAAAGCTAGTTTTATTTCCCAAGAATGTTCATTTATAGGAAAGAGATTTAGTTCTCTAAGTTCCATCTAAAGAGGACTTCAAGTGTGTCAACAACATTTCAAGTCAAGTCATTCACCAAGTCACCATTGTCACTTTTAATCCTGACAAAAGTCAAGTACAGCTTGCCAACCGTCCATGACCGCGGACGCGGCTATTCGAATAGTTTCAAAACCTCTGCAGAGGGGTACACTTTACCCACAAGATTCGATACATCTGCCGGGAGAAATCCACGGTTCGACATACACAAAGTATGCGAGGTTCAGATAATCAAACAAACTCTTTCACTTGCTCATCCTAGTATAGGATCCTTCCCTAGAGCCCGGGATACGGAACCCCGCTCCGGCGCCTCTAGTTCTGCCCATCCCGGGTACCGGGTTAGTGGAATCCACCTGGTCCAGAAGTAACCGTTTCATGGTGTCCTTCCATGAAGCTTTGATACAAGGCCTCCCATACTAAGATAAACAAACTACGGATTAAGCCACTTCCCATATAGGGGTAATGTGGTCGTACGGTATAATTGGCTCCCATAGTACATCACTCGTTGTCATTTGAGAAATATATTTCATAGTTCTTAGTCAAGATTAATTTCTTTTATAAAGCCATCAAGTAGGAGCAATCTCCCATTTCAAGTTTCAAGTTCAAGTCACCACCTTTCAAATGGGGTTCCTCCAGAGATAGCATCAACTTTTATTAGCGACTAAGCAACTACATTGAGTGATAGTACTACTAAATAGGGTTGGATAAACTCAGCTTGATGCTCTTGATAATCAAGACATCAATACACTTCTATCATTCTACTCTAGCAATTCAATCATGCAATTTACTTAAAACAAGTAGAATGCAATATTAAAACTAGGCATGGGGAGTATGAATCAAAAGATGGCTTGCCTTGGTTGGCAAGGTGTCCGGGGTTTTCTTCTTCTTCTGGATAATAATAATCCCCTCCAATATCCTCCTCGGCAACACTAGCGTCTAATAACGAATAAACACAAAGCACACCATCACTTCACCAAGCTAACAACACACCAAGCACACATCTTTGTTTGCTAACCAAAGCATTCATGTTGCATTTTTATGGTGTTGGATGGTAAGTCTTTCTTCTAAGTTTTTCTTCAAGTGTGCAAGCTAGATTCTCTACTAAGTGTCCTAGATTGTTCACTTGTGCAGCATTGGTGTTGATTTAGGGTTACTAAGACAAGTTCAGGTGGGATGGATCCACTAAGTGAATTGGTATTGAGGGCAATTAATTCTAAGTGTGCACTAGTGATCTATCATTTTATGCTACAAAACAGGATTGGGTTAGGGTCTAAATGATCACACTAATATGGTTTGGGGTAGATTAGTGTTGACTAACAGTAAGAGGGGTCATTAGTAAGTTCACATTTTAATTTTCATGATTTTTGATGGCTTAAATAATTTTCTAGAAATCTTTCATTATTAAACAAGCTATGGTCACACTATTCATATCTGATTTAATTCTGAACTTATTTTGAATTCTAACCAGTTCTGTTGGGTAGATTATTTTATAAGCTTTCCAATGCATATTTATTTGCTAGATTTGGATTTGTAAAACTCTAGGAATTAAAGTTTGAAAATAACACCTGAAACATATTCAAATTAATTAAAAAGGCGGGAGAATAATTTAGAAAATGAAACGGACCGATTTCTAGCTAGCTGGGCCGAGTCTGAGTAGAACCCGAACGGGCCTGGCCCAGAAAACGATTCGCTCGGCTGGGGAAAAATAAAAGGGGCCTGACAGGTGGGACCTACTCGTCAGACCTAATTACAAAACCCGAATCGGTATGCTAGCGTCGGATCAGAATCGGACGGCTCAGCTTCATCGTCTTCCTCAGCACGGCGGGAGCTCACCTGCGTTGCAGTGAAGATCGTTCGACGGCGAGGGCGAGGCGTAGAGGATGCAGAACTCGACGGCGATGCGCGGGATCGGCTGCGGTTCGTCTCCTCCTCCGATTCCCTGCAGCAGCTTGCTCCCAGGTGGTCAAACGCGGCGGCGCTCCGCTTGTCCAGTACCACTCCGGCGAGGCTGGCGACGGCGAGCTAGGGCAAGCGGGGCTAAGCGACTATGTCTGGGAGGTAGCGGGGGACTGGGTGCGTTGCTTCGTTTGATCGGCGGGGCCTTTTATAGGCCGGAGCGATGAGGGTAAGCGCGGCCAGAAACTCGACGGTGCGGGGGCCCTGGCGGCGTGTGAAGCTTGCTCCGGTCACGGCGGTCACGGGGGCGTGCTGGGAGGGTTATGGCTCGGCCGCAGAGTGCTGTGGGTCTCCTCTGGCGCCTCCAAGATGGTCGGCATCGTGCAGGGAAGAGGGTTGCTGGGAGGGGGCCCTGGGTGCGTTTCTCCTCCTCCCTCCTCTTCTCACGGCTTGGGTCGGGGATGGGGAAGCTGGGCTCGACCGTGGCGTCGTCCAGCAGCATGGCTACAGCACAGGAGCGAGCTAGAACAGTGCAGCACCAGTGATCTTGATCTCATTTGATTTGCTTCTGCCAGTGTTCGACGAAATGCCTGCAAGAACTCAAAATTTGAATTTTCAAAATTTTCCACTTTGGGTGCTCATCATATTGGATAAGGTACCCAGTCATATTTTTGTTATGAAGAAAGGTTGAGTTTTGCAGAAATTTATATTTCAAATTTGGTGTAGTTCCTGTTTCAGATTCAGACTTTGGCTCAAGTTTGAGTGAGGCTCCAGTTGAAATTTGGATAAATGCTTGTTGGTTGAGTTAGTATACAACTTGGTTAAACTCAACTTGCTGGCCAAACCTGAAGGTGGGTTCTAGATTTCTTAATCCAAGGGCTCAAAGTGGTGTAGTTAATAACAATTCCTAGATCATATTAACTTTATCTCTTTCTTTCTTATTTTTACTTCTGGTTTCTTTGCTTCCTAAAAATCTTCTCAATTGATTCTGTTGGTTCACTTAGATTTATCTAACCAATGCTCAATCAAAAATCACACACATAAAATCATAGAATACAAATAAAAGAAAATGCATGTATGCATACAATAACAGATAAAAAGTTTTATTTGGGTCCAAAATTTGGCACTTTATTTATTAAGAAGTGGATTACAATTTCTGAGTTGTTACAATCTTCCCCCCTTAAAAAGAATCTCGTCCCCGAGATTCACTAATTAAGAACTGAAAAGATTGGGAAACTCTTTCTGAAGGTAATCTTCTCGTTCCCAAGTGGCTTCCTCTTCGGTGTGATTACTCCACTGAACTTTCAGAAATTTGATGCTTCGGGTTCGAGTGGTTCTATATGCTTCCTCGAGGATACGGATAGGTACTTCACGATATGTCAAATCCTTGTTGATGTCCACAGAACGGTGATCAATATTCTTGAAGATCTCGGGCTTCTCCGGAACTTCAAGACATTTCCGAAGTAACGACACGTGAAAGACATCGTGTACTTCAGACAATTCAGGGGGCATTTCCAACTGATAAGACACTTCTCCTCGGCGGTCTAGTATCTTGAAGGGTCCAATATATCTTGGGGCAAGCTTTCCTTTTACTTGGAATCTTTGCATTCCCTTGAGGGGTGATACTCGGAGGTAAACGAAGTCTCCACTCTTGAAAGTTAATTCTCTCCGTCTTTTGTCGGCATAGCTCTTTTGTCTTGACTGGGCTGCCTTGAGATATTCACGAATCATGCGAACTTTCTCCTCGGCTTCTTGCAAAATATCTGGTCCAAAAATCTGACTGTCTCCGGTTTCTGACCAATTCAAAGGGGTACGACACTTTCTTCCATACAAAGCTTCAAATGGGGCCATTTGCAAACTGGCTTGATAACTGTTGTTGTAGGAAAACTCCGCGAAAGGCAGACAATCTTCCCACTTAGCTCCATAGGCTAGAACACAGGCTCTCAACATATCTTCAAGTATTTGGTTTACTCTCTCAGTCTGTCCATCAGTCTGAGGGTGGTAAGCTGTGCTGAAGGCTAACTTGGTTCCCAAAGCTTGATGTAAGCTTTTCCAAAATCTCGAAGTGAATTGGGTTCCTCGATCGGAGACTATGGTTTTAGGGACTCCATGCAAACTGACAATTCTGGATAGATACAGGTCCGCTAGCTGTCCCGAGTTGTAAGTGGTCTTGACAGGGATAAAGTGGGCAACTTTGGTCAGTCTATCCACAATGACCCAAATAGAGTCATTGCCACGGCTAGACCTTGGAAATCCAGTGATGAAATCCATTCCAACAGATTCCCACTTCCATTCCGGAACTTGCAAAGGTTGCAGCAATCCCGCAGGACGTTGATGTTCAGCCTTGACTCTTTGACAAATATCACACTTAGAGATGAACGATGCAATCTCACGCTTCATTCCATGCCACCAAAATTGTTCCTTCAAATCTTGGTACATCTTCGTTCCACCGGGGTGGATGGAGTAAGGTGTCTCGTGGGCTTCCTTCATAATCACTTCCTTCAGTTCTGAATCAGCAGGCACACAAATACGTCCTTTATACCAAAGAACTCCTTGATCATCTTCCTCAAATCCTGGCACCTTGCCGGAAATAATTCTGCGCTTGATTCCTTCAATACTTTCATTTCCCTTCTGGGCTTCTTTGATTTGGCTCATCAAGGTGGGTTGAAACTCAAGGTTGGCTAAGAATCCTTGACTGACTAGTTCCAATCCAAATTTTTCAAACTCTTGGTGTAGCATGGGTTGCTCTTCCTTGATCCTCATATTCAATGAGCATGGCTTCCTACTCAACGCATCGGCCACTACATTGGCCTTACCGGGGTGATAGTGAATTTCCAGGTCATAATCCTTGATCAACTCTATCCATCTCCTTTGCCTCATGTTCAACTCCTTCTGGGTAAAAATATACTTCAAACTCTTGTGATCAGAGTAGATCTCACAACGGTTGCCCATCAGATAGTGCCTCCAAGTCTTCAAAGCTAGAACTACGGCTGCTAATTCTAGATCATGGGTTGGATAATTTTCTTCATGAGGTCGGAGCTGCCGAGAGAGGTAAGCTATGACCTTTCCTTCTTGCATCAATACGCAACCAAGTCCAAGTTTGGAAGCGTCGCAATAGACATCAAAGTTTTTGGTGATATCGGGCATGGTTAGGACGGGGGCGGTCACCAATCGCTTCTTGAGCTTTTGAAAACTCTCTTCACACTTAGGGGTCCATTCAAACTTCTTGTCCTTCTTCAACAGTTGGGTCATTGGCCGGGCAATACTTGAAAATCCTTCAACAAACTTGCGGTAATATCCCGCTAATCTGAGAAAACCTCTAACTTCCGTCTGAGTGGTCGGGGCTTCCCATTCCATGACTGATTTGATCTTCTTGGGGTCCACGGATATTCCTCCTGCTGATAATACATGGCCTAAGAATCCAACTTCCTTCAACCAGAACTCACATTTACTGAACTTGGCATACAGCTGATGCTCTCTTAAGGTTTCTAAGATTAATCTCAAATGGGTTGCATGCTCTTCTTCGGATTTGGAGTAGATAAGAATGTCGTCAATGAAGACAACAACAAACTTATCCAAGAACTCCATAAAAACCTTATTCATGAGATTCATGAAATAAGCAGGGGCATTGGTTAATCCAAATGACATTACGGTGTACTCATACAATCCGTATCGGGTAGTGAAGGCTGTCTTGGGGATATCCGTTGCACGGATCTTCAGTTGGTGGTATCCAGTTCTAAGATCTATCTTCGAGAACACTCTGGCTCCAGTCAATTGGTCAAACAAATCTTCAATCTTTGGGAGAGGATACTTATTCTTGATGGTTACATCATTTAGCTTGCGGTAATCAGTGCACAGTCGGCTAGAACCGTCACTTTTATCCACAAACAGAACAGGTGATCTCCAAGCGGAAGAACTTGGCTGAATCAATCCTTTACTCAAAAGGTCATCCAATTGCTTCTTCAACTCAACTAATTCAGCTGGGTTCATACGATAGGGTCGTTGGGCTATTGATCCAGTTCCGGGGATAAGCTCAATGATAAACTCAATATCCCGATCCGGTGGCATTCCAGGGTAGCTCATCGGGAAAGACATCCGGGTAATCACAGACGATGGGGACTTGCTCCAAAGTTGGTCCTGGGATACTCTTATGACATCTGGGGATTGGAATGGGTTTGACGGACACATGCTTCACGAAAACTCCATGGCTACTCCTCATGGCGATGGTCTTTTTGGCACAATCTATAATTCCTTGGTGTTGGGACATCCAATCCATACCCAAGACTACTTCCAATCCTTTGGTTCCTAACACAATCAAACTGGCTAGGAATGAGATCCCATGGATTTCTATGGGCACTGCCAAACAGGTACAACTGGCTTTGGTTACTGACCCGAGAATTTGCACAGACATGACATCTTTCAAGGGTGTAGGTTGAAGTCCACTTTTATCAACGAATAATTGGGTAACAAATGAGTGTGAAGCTCCAGAATCAAACATAACTCTTGCAAGAACTGAGTTAACAGGGAACTTACCAAGCACGACGTCTGTTGCTTCTTGAGCTTCTTTAACATTCATGTGATTCAGACGGCCTTGAGAGCGAGGATGGTTCCTTGGGGGATAGTTCTTGCCATTTCCCACACGGCGCTGTTGCTGAACAGGAGCAGTGGTCTTGGATGCATCATTCAGCTTCTTGGGGCACTCATTGGAGTAGTGCCCTTTAAGTCCGCACTCATAACAGGTAACACCAGACTTGTCACCAGGCTTGGGTAACACAGGGGCACCATTTGGCCTTGGAGTATTGGTGTTGAAATTGTTGCCACTAGGTCTTGAAGGTGCACGGTGGAAGTTGTTGCCGGGTGGACGGCTGGGATAGTTGGGACGTGGAGCAGGTGCAGACGGCCTCATTGGTCTAGGGGCGAAACCCATTGGTGCATTTCCCCTTGGCTTCTGCGAGTTGCTCGAGTTGCCTTGATACATCATACGGCGCTTGCGGTTCTCGGTAGCTTGCTTGAGTTTGCCTTCCATCTGAATGGCAGAGTCAACCAATGACTCCAGGTCGGCAAAGTGAATGCTGACCAAGACACATTGCATCTCATCATGAAGTCCATCCAGAAACCTTTCTTGCTTCTTTTCAGTGGTGTTGGTGTCATCTGGGGCATACCTAGACAAGGTAAGGAACTTGTCACGGTAATCCACCACAGATAGGGAACCTTGCTTCAGATTTCTGAACTCATCTCTCATCCTTTTCACCAATCCCATAGGGACATGGGCTTTGCTAAACTTGCTCTTGAACTCTTCCCAAGGCATCACATACCCTGGGGCTTGCATTGCACGGGTGCTATCCCACCAAGCTCTCGCTGCTCCAGCAAGATAGTGGGTGGTGTACAAAACCTTCTCATTTTCACCAACTTCGGCGACTGCCAAATTGTTCTCCATAGTACGAAGCCAGTCATCGGCATCTAAGGGCTCTTCAGACTTAGTGAATATCGGAGGGTTGGTGTTTTGGAAACTCCTTAACTTGGATCGGTGCTCTCCATTGCCATGGTTTTCTCCTTCACCATTGCCATTGCCATTGTTGTGGTTCATTGCCATCTGGGTTAACTGCTGAAGAGTGGCCAAGTTGGCTTGACGCTCAGCTCGGGCTGCTTCCCGGTCTTCCATGATCAATCTTAGCAATTCGGCCATTTCCGGGTTCGGGGGTGGTGGTGCTCGCGGCATCTGAAGATAAGGTGTGTAAGACAAGAGGGAAAAGCTAATTTTTGCTAAGATTTAAAGGTAATATGGATGATGCAACTTGTGTTTTACTAAGGCCTTAAGGGCCAAATTCATATTTCATTCAACACTCATCAAACATATCATACATACGAGTTCACACATTACAAATGGTTTACATCAAACCATTGCGACTCGTCTACTAGAGAGGGGATACAACTCACACCTACACGAAGTGAAAAAAAAATAAGTGGAACTCATAGCTAGATAACACGTGGATCTCGAGTCTAAACAGCGGGCTCCTCGGGGTCTTCCTCCTCATCACTCACAATGAATCCATTGTGCCCACCATCCTCCGGATCATCGAGGTCCTCCATGAAGTCATCCTCATCACTAATGAGGGCATTATCCTCCTTGCGGAGATCAATGCCTTCCTCCTCACCAAGGTGATCCTCCAGACTCTCAATGTACTCAGTCAACTCCGCCACATTGGCCTTCAACTCCTCAAGGTCTTGTTCCTTCTCCTCGCGCTGGCGACGAAGGCTCTTGCGCTCCTTCACAAGAATCCTGATCGTGCTCCTCGCCTCCACCAGGGCGAAGTGCTCAAGGTTGGCCTTGGTACGTGCACGATCGGCCTCCTGCTGAGTGGAGTACAGCAAGAAGTCCATGTGATCGATGTAGGTACTCGGCTCATTCTGCCCGGGCATGTTTGCGGGACGTCCATCCGCATCACGCCGAGCAAAGTCCCTGAAGCGTCCTCCCTGAACCTCCTCAACATGCAGTCCGCACAAGCGGGCGTGCATCTCCTGCATCGCTCGGACCAAACCATCGGCCCAAGTGTTCTCCACAAGCTCAAACTTGATCCTTGGAGTACTCAAGTTTCCCTTCTTGCCACGGCAACTAGCTCGGATGAGCCACCGTAGCTCTCCATCCGGGTGCTCATTGAGCACGGCTCCCTTGAACTCCGGATACAAACGATCCAAGAACAAGGTCAAGGTGGTGAGGTCGCCCTCGAAACAAAGGCTGCCACCATGGCCCAACTGGTACTGCTCAACGAATACCGGGGCCATCTACAAAATTTTAGATTAGTTCAAGTTAGTGATCAACTCAAGTGTGCAAAATTTTAAGTAGGCAAAAACTGGAGTATGTATAAAACTTTGCAACTAGAGAGGAAAGACTAAGCAATTTTTGCAACCGTTACTTGTATCTTTTCTTTTATCAAGGTTTCATTTAACGCCCATTCTCACTAAGGTCTCCTATGGTCAGCCTAGGCTCTGATACCAACTTGTGACGACCTCAAATTTGATACAAATTCGAAGTGCCCGTTATGTATTCCACCGCAATCCCAGAACCATTGTTGCGATATACATAACGTAGTTGGTACTCAGTTCCATAGACATTACAATAAGATGATTCACATACAATGGTCATATAGACCAAGTCATATTACAACACAATATAGCAGCGGAAATAACGTCTTCGGGTCCATGCCTTCACCCTACAGGCAATGGCGACTCATGGAGACGAGCTTAGTTCTAATACTCTTCTGCATACCCTTCCTCCTAGTATTCTTCCCCATAGTCTGGCCAAGTTGATAGCCAGGGACACAGCCGTGAGTACATTGGATGCACTCGCAAACCATCTTATAATTGAAATGATGAAGCAGATATGCAAGGTTGATATGGTGGACTAAGCACTAAGTTGTTTTGCAAAAGCTAGTTTTATTTCCCAAGAATGTTCATTTATAGGAAAGAGATTTAGTTCTCTAAGTTCCATCTAAAGAGGACTTCAAGTGTGTCAACAACATTTCAAGTCAAGTCATTCACCAAGTCACCATGGTCATTTTAGTCCTGATAAAAGTCAAGTACAGCTTGCCAACCGTCCATGACCGCGGACGCGGCTATTCGAATAGTTTCAAAACCTCTGCAGAGGGGTACACTTTACCCACAAGATTCGATACATCTGCCGGGAGAAATCCACGGTTCGACATACACAAAGTATGCGAGGTTCAGATAATCAAACAAACTCTTTCACTTGCTCATCCTAGTATAGGATCCTTCCCTAGAGCCCGGGATACGGAACCCCGCTCCGGCGCCTCTAGTTCTGCCCATCCCGGGTACCGGGTTAGTGGAATCCACCTGGTCCAGAAGTAACCGTTTCACGGTGTCCTTCCATGAAGCTTTGATACAAGGCCTCCCATACTAAGATAAACAAACTACGGATTAAGCCCCTTCCCATATAGGGGTAATGTGGTCGTACGGTATAATTGGCTCCCATAGTACATCACTCGTTGTCATTTGAGAAATATATTTCATAGTTCTTAATCAAGATTAATTTCTTTTATAAAGCCATCATGTAGGAGCAATCTCCCATTTCAAGTTTCAAGTTCAAGTCACCACCTTTCAAATGGGGTTCCTCCAGAGATAGCATCAACTTTTATTAGCGACTAAGCAACTAGATTGAGTGATAGTACTACTAAATAGGGTTGGATAAACTCAGCTTGATGCTCTTGATAATCAAGACATCAATACACTTCTATCATTCTACTCTAGCAATTCAATCATGCAATTTACTGAAAACAAGTAGAATGCAGTATTAAAACTAGGCATGGGGAGTATGAATCAAAAGATGGCTTGCCTTGGTTGGCAAGGTGTCCGGGGTTTTCTTCTTCTTCTTGATAATAATAATCCCCTCCAATATCCTCCTCGGCAACACTAGCGTCTAATAACGAATAAACACAAAACACACCATCACTTCACCAAGCTAACAACACATCAAGCACACATCTTTGTTTGCTAACCAAAGCATTCATGTTGCCTTTTTATGGTGTTGGATGGTAAGTCTTTCTTCTAAGTTTTTCTTCAAGTGTGCAAGCTAGATTCTCTACTAAGTGTCCTAGATTGTTCACTTGTGCAGCATTGGTGTTGATTTAGGGTTACTAAGACAAGTTCAAGTGGGATGGATCCACTAAGTGAATTGGCATTGAGGGCAATTAATTCTAAGTGTGCACTAGTGATCTATCATTTTATGCTACAAAATAGGATTGGGTTAGGGTCTAAATGATTACACTAATATGGTTTGGGGTAGATTAGTGTTGACTAACAGTAAGAGGGGTCATTAGTAAATTCACATTTTAATTTTCATGATTTTTGATGGCTTAAATAATTTTCTAGAAATCTTTCATTATTAAACAAGCTATGGTCACACTATTCATATCTGATTTAATTCTGAACTTATTTTGAATTCTAACCAGTTCTATTGGGTAGATTATTTTATAAGCTTTCCAATGCATATTTATTTGCTAGATTTGGATTTGTAAAACTCTAGGAATTAAAGTTTGAAAATAACATCTGAAACATATTCAAATTAATTAAAAAGGCGGGAGAATAATTTAGAAAATGAAATGGACCGATTTCTAGCTAGCTGGGCCGAGTCTGAGTAGAACCCGAACGGGCCTGGCCCAGAAAACGATTCGCTCGGCTGGGGAAAAATAAAACGGGCCTGACAGGTGGGACCTACTCGTCAGACCTAATTACAAAACCCGAATCGGTATGCTAGCGTCGGATCAGAATCGGACGGCTCAGCTTCATCGTCTTCCTCAGCACGGCGGGAGCTCACCTGCGTTGCAGTGAAGATCGTTCGACGGCGAGGGCGAGGCGTAGAGGATGCAGAACTCGACGGCGATGCGCAGGATCGGCTGCGGTTCGTCTCCTCCTCCGATTCCCTGCAGCAGCTTGCTCCCAGGTGGTCGAACGTGGCGGCGCTCCGCTTGTCCAGTACCACCCCGGCGAGGCTGGCGACGGCGAGCTAGGGCAAGCGAGGCTAAGCGACTATGTCTGGGAGGTAGCGGGGGACTGGGTGCGTTGCTTCGTTTGATCGGCGGGGCCTTTTATAGGCCGGAGCGACGAGGATAAGCGCGGCCAGAAGCTCGACGGCACGGGGGCCCTGGCGGCGTTTGAAGCTTGCTCCGGTCACGGCGGTCACGGGGGCGTGCTGGGAGGGTTATGGCTCGGCCGCGGAGTGCTGTGGGTCTCCTCTGGAGCCTCCAAGATGGTCGGCATCGTGCAGGGAAGAGGGTTGCTGGGAGGGGGCCCTGGGTGCGTTTCTCCTCCTCCCTCCTCTTCTCACGGGTTGGGTCGGGGATGGGGAAGCTGGGCTCGACCGTGGCGTCGTCCAGCAGCATGGCTACAGCACAGGAGCGAGCTAGAACAGTGCAGCACCACTGATCTTGATCTTATTTGATTTGCTTCTGCCAGTGTTCGACGAAATGCCCGCAAGAACTCAAAATTTGAATTTTCAAAATTTTCCACTTTGGGTGCTCATCATATTGGATAAGGTACCCAGTCATATTTTTGTTATGAAGAAAGGTTGAGTTTTGCAGAAATTTATATTTCAAATTTGGTATAGTTCCTGTTTCAGATTCAGACTTTGGCTCAAGTTTGAGTGAGGCTCCAGTTTGAAATTTGGGTAAATGCTGGTTGGTTGAGTTAGTATACAACTTGGTTAAACTCAACTTGCTAGCCAGACCTGAAGGTGGGTTCTAGATTTCTTAATCCAAGGGCTCAAAGTGGTGTAGTCAATAACAATTCCTAGATCATATTAACTTTATCTCTTTCTTTCTTATTTTTACTTCTGGTTTCTTTGCTTCCTACAAATCTTCTCAATTGATTCTGTTGGTTCACTTAGAATTATCTAACCAATGCTCAATCAAAAATCACACACATAAAATCATAGAATACAATTAAAAGAAAATGCATGTATGCATACAATAATAGATAAAAAGTTTTATTTGGGTCCAAAATTTGGCACTTTATTTATTAAGAAGTGGATTACAATTTCTGAGTTGTTACACGGCAGCCCCGAAAAACGATCGATCCCTCGCCAGCCGGATGAGTACTACGTATGAAGAAGGTCTCGATCCCAACCTCCACCTTCCGGCTCCGCTTAGCCGGACGGATAGGAGCCGGCAGGCCACATACGAAGGAAAGCCACAGAGCAGGACCGCAAACGATAGAAAAATCTCTCAACCAGGCGTTAAGGGTAGTGCCTGTTAACTAAGCGTTGGCTAGCACAAGTCGGGGGCCCGATAGACCGAAGTACTACTTCTCACTCCGCGGCACGCTCCCACCC